>JARQOC010000011.1:7071537-7704300 GCA_033576535.1 Allobates femoralis
ACAGAAAACGCTTTGAATGAGAAGAGGTGTCCAAACGTTTGGTCTGTATGAGTGTGTGTATATGTATGTATGTATATATATATTAATTCCATGGTGCTGTACATGAGACGGGTTACATGCAAAATTATAGATATAGTTTACAGTTACCAAATTAACAATGACAGACTGGTACATAGGGGAGGACCCTGCCCTTGTGAACTTACATTCTAAAGGATAACCGGGAGGAGACAGTAGGTCAGGGGTGCAGCAGCTTCGGTGGCGGTGAGGCGGCAGCTCGGTCATTGCAGGCTGTAGCTTTCCTGAACAGATGGGTTTTTGGTCTCTGTCTAAGGGATCTGGGGGTAGTGTATAATCGGACATGTTGGGGCACAGAATTCCAGAGGATGGGGGATATTCGGGAGAAATCTTGGAGGCGGTTGTGAGAGGAACGGATAAGTGTGGAGGAGAGGAGGAGGGCTTGGGAGGATCGAAGATTACGTAAGGGAAGATAGTGTGAGATTAGTTCAGAGATATAGGGAGGAGACAGTTTATGGACGGCTTTGTAGGTCAGTGTTAGTAGCTTAAACTGGATTTGTTGGTGAATTGGGAGCCAGTGGAGGGATTTGTAGAGGGGAGAAGTGTAGGAGCAGCAAGGAGAGAGGTGGATTAGTCGGGCAGCAGAGTTAAGGACAGACTGAAGAGGTGCAAGAGTGTTAGCAGGGAGGCTGCAGAGGAGGTTGCAGTAGTTGAGGCAGGAGATGATAAGGGCATGCACTAGTAGTTTAGGAGATTGAGGGCTGAGGAAAGGACGGATTCTTGAAATATTCTTGAGCTGGGGGCGACAGGAGGTGGCGAGAGTTTGGATGTGTGGTTTGAAGGACAGGGCAGAATCAAAAGTTAGTCTGTAATGTATTAATATTTTAATTACATATATATATTGTAGTGAAATATGTATCTCAGGGACTGGACACCAGAACAGTTAAGGGGTTAAATTCCAGGTCAATCCACAAGAGGTTACAAGCTGGTTTTTTTTTTTTTAAGCACACAGCTTTTCCTAGTCACAGTGATGGCAGGTCTCCCCAGGGGGCATTCTGGGAAAAGCACACGGTGACAAACTTCAGCCAGAAAAAGGGATCAAAGACTCCACCAAATGTTTAGTATAGCAGTTGATATTTACTGTGGGAAAAGAATTGGTTTACACAAAGGAGCGTTTGAAAAATAATATATGCATGGCTAAATGAGTGATCGTCCAATCATAGACCCAGAATTAGAATATTAAACTGGAAGGCCGGTCTAGAGTCTAACCCCCCCCTCAGTCTGAGTCTATATCTGGGCTCTCACAGCTAAAGTCCAGTGTCACAGAGATGGGTCAGCCGAGCTGCTGTGATCATCAGTCCATATATCTCTGCTCTCCCCATCGGGTAACAGAAGTCAAGTTTAAGTCTCTTAAGTTTTCTCCTTTTTATTTCATTGTTTGCATATGTGTATGTCACTTTTTATTTCCTTTTTTATATCTTTTTATGTAAGCACCGTAACTTTTATATTAAAGCTTTAAACTTTAATAAGTCTGAACCTTGTAAACTCTAAAGAATTCACAGCCCTAGAAAGGTGTGATTTTGTTGATTGTCTGATAAGTCTTAGTTTAGGGGAACTCATCGGCCCCCCCAAAATCCGGTGGGTGGTGGCAGCGTGTGTGAGTGCTGGATTGAGTGAGAAGAGATAGATTAACCCTTGCAGGCACAACCCCAAGTCACGTGCTGGGAAGTGGGTACGTGACATATATATTTTTAACTTTTCAGTTTGTGATAAATTTTTATATTTATTATAAATTCTTATACTGTTTTTGAGTTTATTATATATATTATTTTTTAATGATTATATAAAAATAATTTAAAATAATTTTTAAGTAAAATGGTAAGTTGGGGTTACCAGTCAGTGATTCAAAGCAGTTTTACCTGCTTTGAACAGGTGTGAGTGTACAACCTTGAGTAACAAAATGTGATTTGACTGATTTTAGTCAGACAATACCAGCTAGCGCCCCCTCAGCTTCAGTTGAGAGCTTGTTTCTGGGAGGAGTGGTTTAGTGTACTTTTTCTCTCAGTGTGATTGGTGCCTGTAACAATGGATGTTACTCCACGGACGAGGTGTAGGATTATTACTCTTAATGAACATACAAGTCTGACTGTAAGAGAAATCGCTTCCACCGTCGGGATTGGAAAATCGACCGTTTCAAGAATAATTCGCGCACACAATGAAACTGGATCGTTTTCTACACAACGAAAAGGGAAATGTGGAAGAAAAAGGAAAACGACACCAAGAACTGATAAATCACTTAAATGCAATAGTAACACTAATGCAAGAAAAACAAGTAAAGACCTCCAAAGAGACTTGTTCGCTGCAGGTATTAATATTAGCGACTCGACTGTGCGGCGCAGGCTTCTGGAAGTTGGTCGGAGGGCAACAAAGAGGGTAAAGAAACAACTTCCTCCAATGAAGGCAAAACGACTCGCATGGGCAAAAAAATATAAATCTTGGACAACTAGCCAGTGGAAAAAGGTAATTTTCAGTGATGAAACCCATCTTTTTGTTCAAGGGTACAGAGCAAGTGTTACAGTGTATGTATATGTGTATATATAATATATGTATACACACAGTCCCTGACAAATGTTCTGTCGCTTATCCATGTTATGTAATAAAAGCTTATAACCTGACGTTACATTCATCCATTGGTTGTATAAATTTCTCTTTTGAAAGCTGAAACCCTTCAAAATGTGGTTTAGGTAAAGAAAATAAATTGTCATCAATGCTGAAATATTGATCATTTAATGAGCACAGAATGGTCAGATTTTGGCAAGACAAAAGTTTTGTCGCCTGGTCATATAATGCCCCCAATCCTAGTTTACATCCTCACCTGTGCTCAGTAAATGCTCGGTTAATTAGTTGTTGTGTATAAAAAGAAACCCAGCACCCCAGACCTTCACTTGAACTGCAACTTGAGCCAAAAATCCACCCTGAGACCAAAGCCTTGATTATCAAGAGGCTGAAGACCAGATCCACTGCAGAGGAGGCTGCCACCTTTAATGTGTCTCAGCGTCAAGTACAAAGAATTAATAAAAAGATTTGAAGAGACTGGAGATGTGTTTGACAAGCCCAGGTCCAGCAGACCCCGCAAGACAACTGCTCAGGAGGAACGTTTGTTGGTTAGAAAATCCAAAGCAAGCCCCTCTTCCACTGCAGCAGATCTCCAACAGGCCTGGTCACCTCAAGTCCCTGTGTCAACTAGAACAGTTTGTAGGATTCTGTCTCCAAATGGCCTCCATGGTGGAATCAGTGCCCAGAAGCCTGCACTAAACAAAAGGCAAATAAAAAACCGTGTGGCATTTGCAAAGTCCCACAGCCTGCTAAACAGATGGACGCTGGAAAAGTGGCAGAAGGTGGATTTCTCTGATGAATCTTCAGTAGAATTACACCACAGCCGCCGCAAATACTGCAGGAGACCTAATGGAGCCCGTATGGATCCAAAATACACCCAGAAAACAGTTACATTTGGTGGTGGAAAGATCATGGTCTGGGGTTACATTCACTATGGGGGTGTGCGAAACATTTGCAAGGTGCAAGGCAATATCAATAGCCTAAAATATCAAGAAGTATTAGCTACCTCTTATATTCCAATTCATAAAAGGGGTCAGATTCTGCAGCAGGATGGTGCTCCATCTCATACATCCATCTCTACAACAAAGTTCCTCCAGGCAAAAAAGATCAAGGTGCTCAAGGACTGGCCAGCCCAATCACCAGACATGATCATCACTGAGCATATTTGGGGTAGGATGAAAGAGGAAGCTTGGAAGACAAAACCAAAGAATCTAGATGAACTCTGGGAGGCATTTCGGAGGGTTTCAGCTTTCAAAAGAGAAATTTATACAACCAATGGATGAATTTAACATCAGGTTATAAGCTTTTATTTACATAACATGGATAAGTGACAGAACCTCTGTCAGGGACTGTATGTATGTATATATATATTGTTTTGTAGTTTTATTTATTTATTTTAGAGGCAGGGGGTCTCTGCTGCTGCTGCTTCACTCGTCTGCCAACTGTCCTGCAGCATTACTGAATGTCAGTGTTCACATGTGCTTTTTATCCATGAATTCTCCTTTACACCTTCCAATATAACCAAAATGAGCCGGATCCATGTTGTTGTTGACTTATGACGAGAAGTGACAAATTTGACAAGTGTGAACTTCCATGGTGGTTTTGCAGTTCAGGATTTGGGTAATGCTGGGTGATGCCTCATGGGGGCGCTGTAATAATGACCCCGGCGTTTGGCTGGGATGTAATTATAATGTGTCGTACTGATTTCCCCGCAGACAGCGGTCGTGCTCTGTATGGACGTGGGACTCGCCATGAGCCACTCCAATCAAGGGGAAGAGACGCCGCTGGAACAGGCAAAGAAAGTCATGACTCTGTTCGTGCAGAGACAGGTAACGGGAGGGTCTCAGTGTGAGTGACTGCCAGGAGGAGGGTCTCGGTGTGAGTGACTGCCAGGAGGAGGGTCTCAGTGTGAATGACTGCCAGGAGGAGGGTCTCAGTGTGAGTGACTGCCAGGAGGAGGGTCTCAGTGTGAATGACTGCCAGGAGGAGGGTCTCGGTGTGAGTGACTGCCAGGAGGAGGGTCTCGATGTGAGTGACTGCCAGGAGGAGGGTCTCGGTGTGAGTGACTGCCAAGAGGAGGGTCTTGGTGTGAGTGACTGCCAGGGGGAGGGTCTCATTGTGAATGACTGCCAGGAGGAGGATCTCGGTGTGAGTGACTGCCAGGAGGAGGGTCTCAGTGTGAATGACTGCCAGGAGGAGGGTCTCAGTGTGATTGACTGCCAGGAGGAGGGTCTCAGTGTGAGTGACTGCCAGGAGGAGTAGGAGGAGGGTCTCAGTGTCAGTGACTGCCAGGAGAGCGAGAGGGGCATGTCAGTGTGAGGAGGGTGAGAGTCTCAGTGTCAGTGACTGCCAGGAGGAGCTGGAGGAGGGTCTCAGTGTGAGTGACTGCCAGGAGGAGCTGGAGGAGGGTCTCAGTGTGAGTGACTGCCAGGAGAGGAGGGGTCTCAGTGTGAGTGACTGCCAGGAGGAGGGTCTCGATGTGAGTGACTGCCAGGAGGAGGGTCTCGGTGTGAGTGACTGCCAGAGGAGGGTCTTTGGTTGAGTGACTGCCAGGGGGAGGGTCTCATTGTGAATGACTGCCAGGAGGAGGATCTCGTGTGAGTGACTGCCAGGAGGAGGGTCTCAGTGTGAATGACTGCCAGGAGGAGGGTCTCAGTGTGATTGACTGCCAGGGAGAGAGGGTCTCAGTGTGAGTGACTGCCAGGAGGAGTAGGAGGAGGGTCTCAGTGTCAGTGACTGCCAGGAGGAGCTGGAGGAGGGTCTCAGTGTCAGTGACTGCCAGGAGGAGCTGGAGGAGGGTTCAGTGTGAGTGACTGCCAGGAGGAGCTGGAGGAGGGTCTCAGTGTGAGTGACTGCCAGGAGGAGCTGGAGGAGGGTCTCAGTGTGAGTGACTGCCAGGAGGAGCTGGAGGAGGGTCTCAGTGTGAGTGACTGCCAGGAGGAGCTGGAGGAGGGTCTCAGTGTGAGTGACTGCCAGGAGGAGCTGGAGGAGGGTCTCAGTGTGAGTGACTGCCAGGAGGAGCTGGAGGAGGGTCTCAGTGTGAGTGACTGCCAGGAGGAGCTGGAGGAGGGTCTCAGTGTGAGTGACTGCCAGGAGGAGCTGGAGGAGGGTCTCAGTGTGAGTGACTGCCAGGAGGAGCTGGAGGAGGGTCTCAGTGTGAGTGACTGCAGGAGGAGCTGGAGGAGGGTCTCAGTGTGAGTGACTGTCAGGAGGAGCTGGAGGAGGGTCTCAGTGTGAGTGACTGCCAGGAGGAGCTGGAGGAGGGTCTCAGTGTCAGTGACTGCCAGGAGGAGCTGGAGGAGGGTCTCAGTGTCAGTGACTGCCAGGAGGAGCTGGGAGGAGGGTCTCAGTGTGAGTGACTGCCAGGAGGAGCTGGGGGAGCTGGAGGAGGGTCTCAGTGTGAGTGACTGCCAGGAGGAGCTGGAGGAGGGTCTCAGTGTGAGTGACTGCCAGGAGGAGCTGGAGGAGGGTCTCAGTGTGAGTGACTGCCAGGAGGAGCTGGAGGAGGGTCTCAGTGTGAGTGACTGCCAGGAGGAGCTGGAGGAGGGTCTCAGTGTGATTGACTGCCAGGAGGAGCTGGAGGAGGGTCTCAGTGTGAGTGACTGCCAGGAGGAGCTGGAGGAGGGTCTCAGTGTGAGTGACTGCCAGGAGGAGCTGGAGGAGGGTCTCAGTGTGAGTGACTGCCAGGAGGAGCTGGAGGAGGGTCTCAGTGTGAGTGACTGCCAGGAGGAGCTGGAGGAGGGTCTCAGTGTGAGTGACTGCCAGGAGGAGCAGGAGGAGGGTCTCAGTGTGGGTGATTGTCAGGAGGAGCTGGAGGAGGGTCTCAGTGTGGGTGATTGTCAGGAGGAGCTGGGTCTTTCTATCCTTTGTTCTGTGAATTTGACTTTGTTCTCTGCTGTTTCAGGTCTTTGCAGAATCCAAGAATGAGATTGCTGTTGTTCTGTTTGGCACCGATGGCACCGACAATGCGCTGGCGTCCCGTGACCAGTACCGGAACATCACGGTGCAGCGACATCTCATGATGCCGGACTTCCAACTGCTGGAGGAGATCCAGGACGTGATCCAACCCGGGTCCCAGCAGGCAGATTGTATCCTCCACACGGTCCGGTGGGGGCCCCGACCACCCCCCCCCCCCCAATCCTCTGCATGACCTGGCAGAGCCTCGACCACCACTCCCAACCTCTGCATGACCCGACCGGAGCCCCACTCACCACTCCCTAACCTCTACATGACCCAGCAGGGGCCCCCGACCACCGCTTCTCAACCTCCACTGCTGCTTTCCCTTTATTCACTGTGATGGTTATTACAGGGTTTTCCCAGTCTGACAATGCTTCTGACCTAGACGTGACCGCTGGACGTGGGGGTGCCGGGTGAGGACCAGACGCCACCATCATTCCATAACCTGGTCCAGGTCAGGCTATGGTTACACCTGTCAGTATAGACCCCTGATAGCCGGGTCTGGGCCCCAATCACAGTCTGCACCGAGGACATAGAAAAGGTTCCAATGGGAAGAAGAGGATGAAAGAAGCTGACAGTGCAGAGTCTAGTACCTAGTGGACGGCTGCCGGGTCCTCCGGGGGGTGACATGGACTGTGTCGGGGGTCTTTGTTAGTTTCAGTCCTGACTTGTACGGATCTCCTCTGAGTCTGTCTCTCCCCCCGACTCTAGCTGTGGTGTCCAGAATCCCTTCCCTCTTCCCCGATCATGTCGGGTCCTTTGCTTTCCCCCCTCATTGTGGTATTGGGGTCTCGTCCCTTGCGCTGGGATCCCCCCCCAATAGGCTGATTCCTTTGCTCCTTATGTTCTCCTTAACCCTTCCAGTCCTGGACGCCCTGATCATCTGCATGGATATTCTGCAGAAGGAGACGCTGTAAGTGACCTGGGTCGGTGCATGAAGGTGCATATTGTATACAGCAAAGATGTGTCTATACAGCCGGTCATGTGACCAGGACAGGATATAGCAGAATAGGCAGTCTGGGGTCTGGGAAAGCTGAATGACCACCCTGCGGGCTGTCACCTGCTTCTCCTTATATAACTCTAGGGACGACTCTTATATTTCTTGGAAGATTAGTGCCAGGGCTCGGGGGGGTAGGGGGGCAGGCAATGCCGTAACTGGTGCTTGGAGGGGGGGGGTGGGGAGAGGTGGGTGGAGCGCTGTCATTTCGGTGGGGGGCCACTGTCATATACGGTAAAGGGGGAGCTTTCACTTCTGGGGCTCAAGGGGATTGCTGTCATCTCTTGGGCTCGTGGAGAGTGGGGGGCGCTGTCGTCTCTTGGGCTCGGGGGGGCTCTGTCGTCTTGAGGGGTGGGGAGCGCTGTCAGCTCTTGGGCTCGGGAGGGCTCTGTCGTCTCGGGGGGTGGGGAGCGCTGTCATCTCTTGGGCTCGGGGGGAGTGGGGAGCGCTGTCGGCTCTTGGGCTCGGGGGGGGCCTGTCGTCTCAGGGGGATCGCTGTCATCTTTGGGGGTAGGGGGCGCTTTCGTCTCCGGTTCTCACACATATTTTTTCCTTTCTTTGATATTTATTTTTTTCTCTTCCTTAGAGGGAAGAAGTACGAGAAGCTGCACATCGCGGTGCTGACGGACCTGAGCAGCCCCTTCACTGAGGATCAGCTGGACA
The DNA here is from genome assembly GCA_033576535.1 of Allobates femoralis. Lineage (NCBI taxonomy): Eukaryota > Metazoa > Chordata > Amphibia > Anura > Aromobatidae > Allobates > Allobates femoralis. The sequence goes on from JARQOC010000011.1 coordinate 7,079,786, forward strand.
TCATCATCGCCAACATGAAGAAAGCCGGCATCACCCTACAGTTCTTGTACGTGGCTCGTACATGCTGGAGAACTACAAGTCCCAGCATATCCACAGACAAACACCATATGAATGAAGAGAAATTTCCCTACAATGGAAAATTCTGCAGCTGTCTGAGATCTCCAGCTTTTTGTCTCTGCTTGCTGTCAGTGAATGTGAACCATCCTCTGTGCTCTCCGGCCTCCTGGTTCGGGATCAGTCCCTGACGGCATCTCATACATTTGTAACTGATACATTGTAGCAACTTCCGCTCCTGTGTGAGGAGAATTAGATGAGATGTGTTAGACCTGTAGGTGAGGCTTTCATTCACTGACATGAAGCGTGTGAGTCGGTCTCTATATCTGATTCTCTGTAGTCGTCACCGTACATTATAATAATATACCGGTCTCTCCGCCGCACAGTTTACCGTTCCCGGTAGACGAAGATCAGTACGGAGTCGGTGACGGAGGAGATGACGGGAGGAGGCTCGGCCCAGGAAAAGGACTCTCTGACCAGCAGAAAGATGGCGTCCAGTTGGTGCGGCAAATCCTGTTCTCTCTGGAGGGCGAGGACGGCCTCAGCGAAGTCTACACCTTCAGGTAAGCGCACATTGTGGGCATTGACTTCTACTCTCCACCCCTCAAGGCGCTATCCAAGAAAGCAAAGCTGCAGTGTAAAGCATGGGCGATCCCCTGATGAGGCAGGAGGTGGATATTAGACTCCATTTGACCCCAGTACATTGTGCTGCTGAGCTGGAGTCGCAGAGCGATGCCGGTCACCACTTTATTTGCAGGTCACGTCGTTCTCTTTGTGGTCAGTGACTTTTTCCCGTTCCTTTTTTTTGGTATTTTCAGGGACAGTCTGGAGAACCTTTCCATGTTCAAGAAGATCGAGCGGCGGCCCATGGCGTGGCCCTGCGTCCTGACCATCGGCTCCAACATCTCCATACGGATCGTGGGATACAAGGCAGTGAGTGTCAGTCATGTGATCAGCGATTGTCCACAGTTGTCAGCCAATTAATTGTCATTTTTAATGAGAAAAGTGTTGGCCAGACACCGCGGCGCCTCCGATACAGAGAGTCCATCCCTATTGGGCATGATCCTTGTTCTCCCCAGGAGGAGGTAAGGGCATGCTGGGAGTTACAGTGCCTCAGGATCACCGCTATAGATATATACGATTGTTAGTGAATCTGCTGGGAGTTGTAGTCCCCCAGGATCATCACTATAGATATTTGATTATTAGTGGATTTGCTGAGATCATGGATCATGTAGATTTCACCTTCTGGTTGAAAATAAATCCTCAAACTTGGTGCCAAGATCTGTGCTTGCGGTCAGTGAATTGGAGTATTGGATGCTAATAACTAGTATGGACCTCACAGCTGAAGGTTTGTTACAGTTGTATCCAGCGCAGACAATCCTCTGTTGCCATCTGGGCTCAACACTGATTCTTTTGCCCTGCTCTGATACATTGTAACAAACGTTCCAGCCAGGCGAGAGATTTGCATAGCTGCTTAACTGATCTAGACTGGATCCAGTTGTAACAAACCCTCAGCTGTGAGATGTATTAGACCTGTGTGTGGTAATAATTGGAGATATTATAGACTGGAAAGTGACTAGAAAGCTAAGACTTCGTAACACGGATGGTTTAACCCTTCTTGCGCTGCTCCAGGTCACGGAGGAGAAGGTGAAGAAGAGCTGGATGAACGTGGACGCCAAATCCCTGAAAAAAGACGACGTCCAGAAGGAAACGGTTTTCTGCCTAAACAATGATGAAGAGACGGAAATCGAGAGGGATGACACTATCCAAGGTGCGGGAACTGCGACTAAGATAAGACAATACAGCGCCAGCTCAGGGGGGTTACACAGCCGGCGCCTGCTGACCATGACCAGAACAAGTGCCAATCACCGCATTAAAATTCTGCAATCCCAGTGGGCCGTCGATTCCAGAGTCAATTGCTCCCCGCCCCAAGGGTCACAAACATCAAAGCCAATGTGTCGATGTGGCAGTCGTAATCCAACCGGAGTCTCCAGTAACGTCACTTTTGTAATCCTGTGGTTACTTATATGTCTCTAGCTCTGCGCTTCTTCCTGTTCAACAGCTCAGCTCTTCTTACTCCTCTTCAGCTCTGCTCCACTCGTCTTCCTGCTCTCCACCTCCGCTCTTCTTCCTGCTCTCCACCTCCGCTCTTCTTCCTGCTCTCCACCTCCGCTCTTCTTCCTGCTCTCCACCTCCGCTCTTCTTCCTGCTCTCCACCTCCGCTCTTCTTCCTGCTCTTCACCTCCGCTCTTGTTACTGCTCCGCCTCCGCTCTTCTTCCTGCTCTCCGCCTCCGCTCTTCTTCCTGCTCTCCGCCTCCGCTCTTCTTCCTGCTCTCCGCCTCCGCTCTTCTTCCTGCTCTCCGCCTCCGCTCTTCTTCCTGCTCTCCGCCTCCGCTCTTCTTCCTGCTCTCCGCCTCCGCTCTTCTTCCTGCTCTCCGCCTCCGCTCTTCTTCCTGCTCTCCGCCTCCGCTCTTCTTCCTGCTCTCCGCCTCCGCTCTTCTTCCTGCTCTCCGCCTCCGCTCTTCTTCCTGCTCTCCGCCTCCGCTCTTCTTCCTGCTCTCCGCCTCCGCTCTTCTTCCTGCTCTCCGCCTCCGCTCTTCTTCCTGCTCTCCGCCTCCGCTCTTCTTCCTGCTCTCCGCCTCCGCTCTTCTTCCTGCTCTCCGCCTCCGCTCTTCTTCCTGCTCTCCGCCTCCGCTCTTCTTCCTGCTCTCCGCCTCCGCTCTTCTTCCTGCTCTCCGCCTCCGCTCTTCTTCCTGCTCTCCGCCTCCGCTCTTCTTCCAGCTCTCCGCCTCCGCTCTTCTTCCTGCTCTCCGCCTCCGCTCTTCTTCCTGCTCTCCGCCTCCGCTCTTCTTCCTGCTCTCCGCCTCCGCTCTTCTTCCTGCTCTCCGCCTCCGCTCTTCTTCCTGCTCTCCGCCTCCGCTCTTCTTCCTGCTCTCCGCCTCCGCTCTTCTTCCTGCTCTCCGCCTCCGCTCTTCTTCCTGCTCTCCGCCTCTGCTCTTGTTCCTGCTCTCCGCCTCTGCTCTTGTTCCTGCTCTCCGCCTCTGCTCTTGTTCCTGCTCTCCGCCTCCGCTCTTGTTCCTGCTCTCCGCCTCCGCTCTTCTTCCTGATCTCCGCCTCCGCTCTTCTTCCTGATCTCCGCCTCCGCTCTTCTTCCTGCTCCACCTCCGCTCTTCTTCCTGTCGTCTATGTAGCCCCGCTCCACTCTTGCGCTCCCGTCACTGTAACTGACCTTATACTCATTTTTAAACATTTATACTGCAAAACAAATGTGAAAATAAAACCGATGGTGATTATGTATGGAAAAATTAAATAACTTGTGGCTGTTGGAAAAAGGGGAGGAAAAAAAAAAATTGAAAATTGGCTCAGAAGGGAAGAGTTTAAAGGGCCACACACACACACAATGTCAGCAACTGTGGAAATGTGACACTGTTGCTTTAACAGAAATGTGCAATTCTGGGATCACATTGGAGACTTCAGGGACGCCATACCTAGTTACTCGGTAGTTCTGTTTTGTGACCGGGGAATGCTGGGGGTTGTAGTTCATCAGCGGCAGGGATGACTCCTTATTAGTGATGTTTTCTCCTTTCTCTCCCAGGTTTTCGTTATGGGAGCGACATCATTCCATTCTCAAAAGTGGATCAAGAACAGATGAAATATAAAACAGAATCCAAGTGCTTCTCCATCCTGGGGTTCACAAAGGCGTCACAGGTCCCTTTAATGTTACTGTCCCATTAATTGAGTGGCTGAAAACCTCATAAATACACATGATACAAATCCAAATGTCATATCCAGAGCTGCTCCTAATCTTTGCCCATCACTGTGGTGGGTGCATTGTGTCCAGACTGTGGTCCTGCATCTCGATGGAGGGTGCATTGTGTCCAGTCCTTGGTCCTGCAGCCCGGAGGTGGGTGCATTGTGTCCAGTCCTTGGTCCTGCAGCCCGGAGGTGGGTGCATTGTGTCCAGACCCTGGTCCTGCAGCCTGGAGGTGGGTGCATTGTGTCCAGACCCTGGTCCTGCAGCCCGGAGGTGGGTGCATTGTGTCCAGACCCTGGTCCTGCATCCCGGGGGTGGGTGCATTGTGTCCCGACCCTGGTCCTGCAGCCCAGAGGTGGGTGCATTGTGTCCAGACCCTGGTCCTGCAGCCCAGGGGTGGGTGCATTGTGTCCAGACCCTGGTCCTGCAGCCCGGTGGTGGGTGCATTGTGTCCAGACCCTGGTCCTGCAGCCCGGAGGTGGGTGCATTGTGTCCAGACCCTGGTCCTGCAGCCCGGAGGTGGGTGCATTGTGTCCAGACCTTGGTCCTGCAGCCCGGAGGTGGGTGCATTGTGTCCAGACCCTGGTCCTGCAGCCCGGAGGTGGTTACATTGTGTCCAGACCTTGGTCCTGAAGCCTGGTGGTGGGTGCATTGTGTCCAGACCCTGGTCCTGCAGCCCGGTGGTGGGTGCATTGTGTCCAGACCTTGGTCCTGCAGCCCGGTGGTGGGTGCATTGTGTCCAGACCCTGGTCATGCAGCACGGAGGTGGGTGCATTGTGTCCAGACCTTGGTCCACAGCTTTAGAGGTACCCAGCAGAATTCTGCACACAGCTCTGGAGGTGACTGGAGCATGAGATGAGACATGTAGGGTTCGGCTATTGTAAACTCTTCTCATTGTGACCTGTCTGTGATTGCAGATCGAGAGAACACATTTTCTGGGCAACCAGGTCCTGAAGGTTTTTGCCCCCAGCGATGATGAGGTAAGTGTCAGTAAATGTAGCAGAGGCTGCCGATCATTGTCTCGTTAACCCTTCCATGTGCTCCCGACATCCTGACTCTGCAAGCTCTAATCACAGCTGATTGGCCAAGGCACGTATATGGTTAATCTCCAACCGCAGCATGTAAACGGTTCTAACCATTGTTGGCTGCCCATAACCCATCCCCGACCACCAGAGGGCGCTCCACTGCCTCTTGTGAACTCGGTTCTGTCTTCTAGGCTGCGACCGTCGCTCTATCTGCACTGATCCACGCGCTTCACGACATGGGAATGGTCGCTGTGGTGCGATACGCCTACGATCGGAGGTCCAATCCACAGGTGGGGGTGGCATTCCCCCACATCAAGGAGAAATACGAGGTATCAGCATCCGTAATATATATACAGGGCCTCCACCAGCAGAATAGTGAGTGCAGCTCTGGAGTAATACAGGAGGTAACTCGGGATCAGTAATGTAATGTATGTATACAGGGCCTCCACCAGCAGAATAGTGAGTGCAGCTCTGGAGTATAATACAGGAGGTAACTCAGGATCAGTAATGTAATGTATGTATACAGAGCCTCCACCAGCAGAATAGTGAGTGCAGCTCTGGAGTATAATACAGGAGGTAACTCAGGATCAGTAATGTAATGTATGTACACAGTGACTGCACCAGCAGAATAGTGAGTGCAGCTCTGGAGTATAATACAGAAGGTAACTCAGGATCAGTAATGTAATGTATGTACACAGTGACTGCACCAGCAGAATAGTGAGTGCAGCTCTAGAGTATAATACAGGAGGTAACTCAGGATCAGTAATGTATGTACACAGTGACTGCACCAGCAGAATAGTGAGTGCAGCTCTGGAGTATAATACAGGAGGTAACTCAGGATCAGTAATGTAATGTATGTACACAGTGACTGCACCAGCGGAATAGTGAGTGCAGCTCTGGAGTATAATACAGGAGGTAACTCAGGATCAGTAATGTAATGTATGTACACAGTGACTGCACCAGCAGAATAGTGAGTGCAGCTCTGGAGTATAATACAGGAGGTAACTCAGGATCAGTAATGTAATGTATGTACACAGTGACTGCACCAGCAGAATAGTGAGTGCAGCTCTAGAGTATAATACAGGAGGTAACTCAGGATCAGTAATGTAATGTTTGTACACAGTGACTGCACCAGCAGAATAGTGAGTGCAGCTCCGGAGTATAATACAGGAGGTAACTCAGGATCAGTAATGTAATGTATGTACACAGTGACTGCACCAGCAGAATAGTGAGTGCAGCTCTGGAGTATAATACAGGAGGTAACTCAGGATCAGTAATGTATGTACACAGTGACTGCACCAGCAGAATAGTGAGTGCAGCTCTGGAGTATAATACAGGAGGTAACTCAGGATCAGTAATGTAATGTATGTACACAGTGACTGCACCAGCAGAATAGTGAGTGCAGCTCTGGAGTATAATACAGGAGGTAACTCAGGATCAGTAATGTAATGTATGTACACAGTGACTGCACCAGCAGAATAGTGAGTGCAGCTCTGGAGTATAATACAGGAGGTAACTCAGGATCAGTAATGTAATGTATGTACACAGTGACTGCACCCGCAGAATAGTGAGTGCAGCTCTGGAGTATAATACAGAAGGTAAGTCAGGATCAGTAATGTAATGTATGTACACAGTGACTGCACCAGCAGAATAGTGAGTGCAGCTCTGTAGTGTAATGCTGGATACATGTAGGGCTTTATTGGTCATGTATGTCTGGATGCCTTCTCTGTACTGACACATTGTAACAGAATTCTCCTCTGCTTTCAGTGTCTGATGTATGTGCAGCTGCCGTACTTGGAGGATCTGCGTCAGTTTCTCTTCTCATCACTCAGCAATAATAATAAGTTCCAGCCCTCAGGTAGAGCGATGCTTTCCTCCTGGAGTCTCTCTTTGCACTTATTTTCCTGCCAACACTAAACCCTAATTCCTCACAGACGCTCAACTGAACGCCGTGGACTCTCTGATTGACAACATGAGTTTGGTTCAGGAAGATGATGAGGAGATTGAAGATTTATTCAAACCAAGCAAAATTCCAAATCCTCAGTTCCAAAGATTATTCCAGGTAAAACCTATAGAGGGAGCTCACTACATACAGATTTATACAGTCACCACTAGAGGGAGCTCACTACATACAGATTTATACAGCCACCACTAGAGGGAGCTCACTACATACAGATTTATACAGTCACCACTAGAGGAGCTCACTACATACAGATTTATACAGTCACCACTAGAGGGAGCTCACTACATACAGATTTATACAGTCACCACTAGAGGAGCTCACTACATACAGATTTATACAGCCACCACTAGAGGGAGCTCACTACATACAGATTTATACAGCCACCACTAGAGGGAGCTCACTATATACAGATCTATACAGCCACCACTAGAGGGAGCTCACTACATACAGATTTATACAGTCACCACTAGAGGGCGCTCACTACATACAGATTTATACAGCCACCACAAGAGAGAACTCACTACATACAGATTTATACAGGCACCACTAGAGGGAGCTCACTACATACAGATTTATACAGCCACCACTAGAGGGAGCTCACCACATACAGATTTATACAGTCACCACTAGAGGGAGCTCACTACATACAGATCTATACAGCCACCACTAGAGGGAGCTCACTACATGCAGATTTATACAGCCACCACTAGGCGGAGCTCACTACATGCAGATTTATACAGGTACATAATATTTTTGAGTAGTTTTTGTATATATTTTGTTAGAACTCCTAAGCATGGGGATTCGTGAGGTGGATTATGAACTTAAGTGTCTTGACCAATACATGAACCAATACCCCATATAAAAAGTATTTTGTCTATCATAAAAAACGTGTTGCACTTTATTAGTTTTCCAGGGTGCGGCTGGGCCTCTTGGGGCGCCATTCATCCAGTGGTGTGGAGACATTGTACTGGGTGGCCCATTTGGTCAGGTGCCAGGACCGGTGTGTAGATATCAGGCACTCCGCATCAAAAGTATCAGTGTGAATGGCGTCCCATGCAAGCCCAATATGTGAATGGCAAGTCACCTCCCACATGTCTTTGTAGGTAGTTAGTGATATTATCTGCTTGCACCTGGGCTTGCTCTACATAATGGGGTCTGACTGCATCCTGCTAAGTGCTGTGCTGTGTTGGGTTTTGTTTTTGGCTGCTGATGGTAAACTCACTAAATACAGATTTATTCAGTCACCAATAGAGGGAGCTCACTACATACAGATTTATACAACCACAACTAGAGGGAGCTCACTACATACAGATTTATACAGCCACCACTAGAGGGAGCTCACTACATACAGATTTATACAACCACAACTAGAGGGAGCTCACTACATACAGATTTATACAGCCACCACTAGAGGGAGCTCACTGCATACAGATTTATACAACTACCACTAGGGGGAGCTCACTACATGCAGATTTATACAGCCACCACTAGAGGGAGCTCACTACATGCAGATTTATACAGCCACAACTAGGGGGAGCTCACTGCATACAGATTTATACAACCACCACTAGGGGGAGCTCACTACATGCAGATTTATACAGCCACCACTGAAAGGAACTCATTACATACAGAGTTATACAGTCACCACTACAGGGAGCTCATTACATACAGATTTATACAGTCACCACTAGTGGGAGCTCACTACATACAGATTTATACAGTCACCACTAGAGGGAGCTCATTACATATAGATTTATACAGTCACCACTAGAGGGAGCTCACTACATACAGATTTATACAGTCACCACTAGAGGGAGCTCATTACATATAGATTTATACTGTTACCACTAGAGAGACCTTACTACATACAGATTTATAAAGTCACCACTACGGGAACCTCATTACATACAGATTTATACAGCCAATGTTGGAGGGACATCTATTGTTTGATTTTCTTTGTATGGCAGTGCCTACAACACAAGGCCTTTCACCCCGATGACCCCCTCCCAGACATCCATCAGCAGCTCCTGAATATGCTGCAGACCCCATCAGAGGTGAAGACCCGGTGTCAGGCCGCTCTGGAGAAGGTGAAGAGCTGCTTCCCACTACAAGAGTCCAGAAAAATGAAGGAGCAGGTTACAGCCCAGGATGTCTTCACAGATAAGTACGTCCTGCACCTCTCGTGTCCCAGGAGTTCATACCGTGAAATGTTAGCAGAGAACGGCGTCTATACGGTGCCCGGAGTCCTCTGGTTTGAATAAAAACCAAAATCATTCCAGATTTTCTGCTCCTATCCCTGCCGACATTGGTTATATCACAACCGCCAGTCACCTGGCTGCTGAGGTCATTGATTGGATGCAGCAATCGTAGTCTGGGGGTCCGGAGCCGGGATGATTGCAGGTCTCTTTTTCTAAATTTATAACACTGTAAAACCCCCTTTAACACCCTGCCGTCACGTGCCTCAGTGTATGAGCTGTGATGGCGGCTCCAGATCAGCCAGAAAAAGGAATTTTCTGGTCATCATAATGGGAGACCCAGACAATGGGGTTTAGGGCACTGCCCTCCGGAGGTCACACTAGGTACTACAAGTTTGTAGACACCGCCTCCTCCGCTTATAAACCCCTACCGCAGGGAACATCCTCAGTTTTAAACTTAGTGTGCTCGGAGGATCACGCTTTGCTTGCACTTCACTGCATTCTCACAGCTTACGTGATGGCGTCTGAAGACAAGGTAAAAAGGTTCCAGTCGGGACCTGCGACAGCCTCCCCGCTCACCCTTGTGGAACACGCAGGTGGAGGTACCGGAGGGCCTAGGGCCTGGACACTTTGTGTTCTCCCGGTACGCTGTTGCGCTCCTTTCCATCCCTCTCTGGGGGGCTCTGGTGAGTGGGAGATGGGAGCCTTGCACAGCTCCGCTCCGTCCGAGGCCTCCCTAAATGGTGCTTACAGACCGGACTGGAGCCAGCCCAGTCCGAGGCCTCCCTAAATGGTGCTTACACTCCGGACTGGTGCTGCACCCCCGTCCGAGGCCTCCCTAAATGGTGCTTACAGACCGGACCGGCACTGAGGCACTGTGTGTCTCCTGTAAAGTGCCTGGGGGTAGTGTCGGCCACTTTATGTGTCCTGACACTCAGACCGCGCGTTACCCTCGGGTCCGCGGTTCTGCGGGTGTACCCTGTGCTGGGGTCACCCTGGCTGACCGCCCTGTGTGTCACAGGGGCTGAGGCCGTGGGCTGCGGATGTTTGTTTGTACATGCAGTCTGTGTATAACTTTTTACACTTTTTCCCGCGCTGCGGGCTCCGGCTCCCTCATGCTGAGGCTGCTTGGAGGATGGGAAGCAGCCCGTGCGGTGACGTCATCGATGGGCGTGTGTGTGTGTTTCCCGCGTGTCTTCGGCGCCGCCCACAGTTTCACTGTCGGCGGCCATCTTTACCCTCACTTCCCGGTTGGGATTTGTATGCAGCGTGCGCCTGCACTCCAGGGGAGACCGGAAACCGTCGCGGAGGTCACACACACACACCGCTTCCTCATACCGCTTTACTGCGGTCGGTAAGCCACCGGGACTCCCGGTTTCGTTGTCTGCATTTTGGCTTATCTTCCCCTACTGTGGCGATGTCCTCAGCCGGGAAGCGTGCTGCTAGGGCGGCAGAGACCACCATTACCTGTGCTACATGCAATGGAACACTGGTGGAGGGGTCCTGCAATAACTGCGGACGCCCAGAGGCCCGGGCTGGCACTGCTGAGTCAGCAGCTCCGGTGCTATACCCTGAGGTTCAGGTGATCCCAGGACCATGGGAGACTCAGAATAAGATCAATGAATCTCTGTTGTCTCAGCTGTCCTCCATGTCGCAATCCCTGGAGGCACTTAATAGGAGGCTGGATAGCCCAGCTACTCCGTCCAGTTACCCCCGGGTGTCTCCCTCTTCTGCTGTGAGACCCCTTAAGCGGGCTCGTCGTGAGGAGTCACCCGAGCTCCAGGCTCTCTCTGAGGAGGAGCGTTCCTCTGATGGTGAGGACGATGATGGGGGTTCAAATTTCGGGTCTGTGTCTATATCTGAACCACCAGACGGGGTGGAGGATCTGGTGTCCTTTATCAACGAGACCTTACGTCTCGTGACACCCCCTGAGGAGGTGACGGTGCACCCGAAGGAGGTCTATCAATGGCTGCGGCCAGAGGCTAGACCAAGTGGCTCTTTCATGGACCACACTAATTTTGGAAGGGTGGTTAGAGCTCCCAGGTTACATCCTGGGCGGCGCTATGTCCGCAAACCTAAGGACAATCGCTTCCCCTTCTCCCAGGAGGTGCTTCAGGAATGGTCGCAGTCCCCGAAGGTGGACGCTTCCATGACCAGGATTGCTGCACGCTCCCTTTTCTCTGCCTCTGATAGCTCCTCACTGAAGGATGCGACGGATAGACAGGTCGAGCAGCTCGCCAAGTCTTCCTATGAGGCTGTGGGGTCTTCATTTGCCCCTAATTTTGCCACGGTCTGGACCTTACAAGCGATTACTACCTGCTTGGATGGTATCTCTGACCTGGCAAGATCCAGTCCAGAGGTCCTAGCACTTACCGAAAGGGCAAGGGCCTATGCGGACTACGCCAGGACGGCGACTCTGGAAACTGCCACTCGCTCAGCTGTGGCTTCGGCCAATGCTATAGCGATCCGCAGGTTGTTGTGGCTGCGTCTTTGGGACTCAGATGCCACATCCAAGAAGATTTTGCAGAATCTTCCGTTTGCTGGTGACAGGCTTTTTGGCACCGAACTGGACAAGCTGATAAAGGATTCTGCTGAGTCTAAGATACCGCAGAATAAGCCTAAGCCACGGTATTCCGTTAAAAGGAACCCAAAACAGTGGTCCTTTCGTTCCAGCTCACAGTCATCAGCACCGTCCGCTCGCACGGACCGAGGGGGAAAGCCCGCTTCCCAGTGGCGCTCTAAGAGTCGTCCAAAGAAGCCGGCGGGGGCAGCAGCTGCCACCCCCAAACCCGCCTCTACATGACTCGCTCTCTCATCCTGCCTCCCCACAGGTGGGGGGCCGCTTGTCTCGCTTTCAGGACAAATGGCTACTTCACGTTCGAGACCAGTGGGTTCGAGACGTGGTCTCGCGAGGTTACAGGATAGAGCTGACGTCAAAGCCGATATCCCGATTCCATCGGTCGGTCCCATCACCAGAAAAGGCTCAGGCTTTTTACCAGGTGTTGGAGGGTCTCCGCAGAGACGGAGTGGTGGTCCCGGTGCCTTCCGGAGAGAGGTTCAGGGGTTTTTACTCCAACCTCTTTATCGTCCCGAAGAAGGACGGATCCTTCCGCCCAGTACTGGACCTGAAGTTGTTCAACCATCACGTGTTGGTTCGGAAGTTCCGTATGGAATCACTGCGCTCCGTGATCGCAGCTGTGTCACAGGGGGACTTCCTAGCGTCCATAGATATCAGAGACGCTTACCTTCACGTACCCATTGCACCGGCTCATCAGCGCTGGTTGCGATTCGCAGTGGGGGAAGAACACTTCCAATTTGTGGCGCTGCCGTTCGGGTTGGCCTCGGCACCGCGGGTGTTCACAAAAGTGATGGCCTCCATGATGGCTCTCCTGCACATGCAGGGACATGCCGTCATTCCCTATTTAGACGACCTGCTGGTCAGGGCGCCATCAGAACACCTCTGTCAAGAGAGCCTGGATGTGACCATGCGGTCTCTGGAACAGTTCGGTTGGCTCCTCAATATTCAGAAGTCAACGCTAGTTCCGACCCAGTCTTTGACATATCTGGGCATGGACTTCAACACAGCCTCAGCCCTGGTGTCTCTGCCACGAGTCAAACAGATGGCGATCCAATCAGGAGTACAAGCAGTCCTCCTGTCACCACAATCATCCCTACGGGTGTTGATGAAGCTGGTGGGGCGCATGGTGGCAGCAATAGAGGCGGTGCCGTTCGCACAATTTCGCCTCCGTCCTCTTCAGCTGGAGATTCTCCGCAGGTGGGACAAGAGGACGATCTCTCTGAATCGGCTGGTGACCCTTTCCCTACCGACCAGGGATTCCCTGCAGTGGTGGCTACAGCCACATCACTTGTCTCGGGGCCGGTCCTTCATCAAACCGTCATGGTTAGTGGTGACCACCGACGCCAGTCTGAAGGGCTGGGGGGCGGTGTTCTTACACCACAGGGCCCAAGGCCTCTGGACTCAGTCGGAGTCGGCGTTGCAGATCAACGTACTGGAGCTCAGGGCGGTCTATCTGGCACTCCTGGCTTTTCAGAGATTCCTCTCAGGACAACCCATTCGGGTTCAGTCCGACAATGCGACGGCCGTCGCTTATATAAATCATCAAGGAGGAACCAGGAGTGCAGAGGCTCTGGCCGAAGTCCACCGCATCCTATCCTGGACGGAGGACAACAACTGCTTGATCTCCGCAGTTCACATCCCAGGGGTCGAAAACTGGGAGGCCGACTACCTGAGCCGGCAGGGGATGGACGCCGGAGAGTGGTCTCTTCATCCAGACGTCTTCCAGGACATCTGCGGCAGATGGGGCACTCCGGACGTGGATCTGATGGCCTCACGGCTGAATCATCAGGTTCCGCAATACATGGCGAGGTCATGGGACCCCCAGTCTCTGGGAGCGGACGCTCTGGTCTTGACTTGGTCCAGATTCCATCTACCATATGTGTTCCCGCCTCTGGCTCTGATTCCCAGGGTGCTGTGGAAAATCAGGTCGGAGTGCAGCGTAGCCATTCTAGTGGCTCCAGATTGGCCCAGGAGGTCCTGGTACCCGGACCTGTGGCAACTGTCAGGCGGACACAGGTGGGCTCTTCCAGAACGCGCAGATTTACTCGCGCAAGGCCCATTCTTCCACCTCAATTCCAGGGCCCTCAGATTGACTGCATGGCTCTTGAGGCCTGGCTGCTGACATCCAGGGGTTTCTCCCCTACGGTGGTTGCCACTATGAATCGGGCTAGGAAGCCCGTTTCCAGGAAGATGTACCACAGAACGTGGAAAATCTTTTTTACTTGGTGTGCCTCTGGCGGACGGTCTCCGTGGCCCTTGTCCATCCCGACGTTGTTGGCTTTCCTACAGTCGGGTTTGGAATTGGGATTATCCCTTGGCTCTTTGAAAGGTCAAGTATCAGCACTTTCTGTGCTGTTTGACAGGCGATTGGCGCTCCTCCCGAAGGTCCGTCAATTTCTGCAGGGGGTGTCACGGATGGTTCCGCCCTACAAGAGACCCCTAGACCCTTGGGACCTTAACATGGTCCTGGCGGCATTGCAGAAACCGCCGTTTGAGCCTCTGAGGGAGGTTTCTCTATCTCGTCTATCCCAGAAAGTGACCTTTCTGGTGGCGATTACATCCCTGAGGAGGGTCTCAGAATTGGCTGCACTATCGTGCAAGTCACCCTTTCTGGTGGTTCACCAAGACAAGGTGGTGTTGCGCCCACGGCCAGAATTCTTGCCGAAGGTGGTTTCCACTTTCCACCTGAACCAGGAGATTGTTCTCCCATCATTTTGCCCCGCTCCCGTTCATCAGGTTGAACGCGACCTCCATACTCTGGATCTCGTGAGAGCTATACGCATTTATGTGTCTAGGACCGCCTCCTTTAGGAGTTCGGATTCCTTATTTGTTCTTACGACAGGTCGCTGTAAGGGGTCCGCGGCGTCGAAATCGACATTGGCCAGATGGATTAAGGCTTCCATCCAGGAGGCTTACCGGACTTCTGGTTTGCCTCTCCCGGTGGGATTGAAGGCTCACTCTACCAGAGCCGTAGGTGCCTCCTGGGCTTTGCGACATAGAGCGTCTGCTCTACAGGTGTGTCAGGCGGCCACTTGGTCCAGCCTGCACACTTTCTCTAAGCACTATATGGTGCATGCCCATGCCTCTGCGGATGCAAGTTTGGGCAGGCGGGTTCTCCAGGCGGCGGTTGCCCACCTTTAAAAGGGAACCATGTGTTATCCGTCTTGTTGAGGAACTCTTCCCGCCCTGGGGTATTGCTTTAGGACATCCCCATTGTCTGGGTCTCCCATTATGATGACCAGAAAAAAGAGAATTTTGTTTACGTACCGTAAATTCTTTTTTCTTTAATCATCAATGGGAGACCCAGCACCCACCCAGTTGTTCCTTTGCATGTTTTGCATTTGCTCTGTTCTCTGTTGAGACAGTGTTTGCCGGGTTGTTGAACCGTTTGTGCACGGCATTCTTCCCGATGTTTCGGGTGTGGTTTATTTCCTCCTCGCAGCTTGTAGACCAAACTGAGGATGTTCCCTGCGGTAGGGGTTTATAAGCGGAGGAGGCGGTGTCTACAAACTTGTAGTACCTAGTGTGACCTCCGGAGGGCAGTGCCCTAAACCCCATTGTCTGGGTCTCCCATTGATGATTAAAGAAAAAAGAATTTACGGTACGTAAACAAAATTCTCTTTTAAAAATAGAAAACGTCAATTTTTTCCATCCAAAAAAATAAATAAATAAAGATAATTTATGTCAATAAAAATAGGTTTTTTTACACTTCCTCTAAAATAAGTTTAAATGACCCTAAAATGTAAATAATTTTATTTTTTTTTCTTCTTTTGTAAAAAAATTTGTAAAACATAATACTTTCTTGCATCTCAAAGGAGGAACATAGAAACTGAAAACATAGTTATGCCTCCATAGAATGCGGCAAATAAAAAATCCCTGGAATTGTTTGGATTTTAGCAGGGAAATGAGATCCTGTCGTCTCAGGAGGATGATTGACAGGTGACTGCTGCTCTGCTCCCTCGTAGGGGACAGGTGGTTCCAGTAAAAGAATGTAGGGGTCCACTGTGTCCTGGGTAAATGAAGGGTTAACTCCGCGCTGCGGCTCAGGCCGGACTCCTCTATCGAGCTGCGGCTGGATTCTTCACTTGCAGCTTTCCGCTGTTTGATTACAGCCGCGGCTCCTGACGACATTTGTGATTAGCTGATTGCAAATGATTGATTTCTGCTCTGGAGCACAATAATGGAACCTCGTCCTGCCTGATCTGAGCTGTGAGCGCAACTCCCGCCCCCTCCACACGGGGGCAGCGCTGCGACAGACCGATGGACGTCACATTGTTGTGGACTAATTTGTAAGGATAGCGTGACACTTCAGGATTGGTGCGTGCCCAGGTAGGGTCCTTAAACTTTTAATTCCTGAGAAATGAACTTGGACCTCATGAATTTGCTTTCAAAGTGACTTGTCTGAGTTGGGGTTGATGGTAGCAAATATCAAGATGTTTCGATCTTAAACCTTAGACCTTCATCAGTTGGATGCTAATTATTGGAAGAATGCTTATTTGAGAATGCACTACACAGCATCCACTGCCTGACTGATGTGCGCACATGTACAAGTCTGTCCTCTCCCCAGGGATCTCTGCCCTCAGGGATTTCTTGCCTTCCTCCCCCTCCCAGGGATCTGCTCCCCTCCTCCCCCCAGGGATCTCCTGCCCTCCTCCCCCCAGGGATCTCCTGCCCTCCTCCTCCCAGGGATCTCCTGCCCTCCTCCTCCCAGGGATCTCCTGCCCTCCTCCTCCCAGGGATCTCCTGCTCTCCCCCCTTGAGACCCCTGAACTCCTCCAGGGATCTCTGCCATTATGTAACGATTCCCCGCACTGCCCCTGTTGTAGTGATATAACTGTGCAGTACAGTTTTATCTTGTTTTTCACTCACATTCATTGTCTTCCTGACTTTCCATTCTGGGATACCCTGGATCCTTCTTGGTGGAGATCCCAAACACATAAGACGATTGGACGATCCTGACGGGTTGATCCAGAGTTGGTCTTGTGTGTATGGGGCATTATTAATGTCATTATTATTGATATTTTTGTACTTTTTTGCAGTAACCAAGAGCCCGAGGCTAAAAGAATAAAGACTGATGAGACGGATTTCAGCATCTCGCAGGTGGCAGATGCAAACGTCACGTCTGTAAGCGTCAGCATTTACATTTCATCTATACATTGTTCTTCCATTAGACGGCCCTGCTTATTCCCCGGAGGGTTCATTACTGTCCTCTGAGCTCCGGGCAGCAGCTCAAACACCATTTGTTTGCTTCATTGTATCGTTGTGGACTAAAGGGGTTGTCAGATTCTCCGGTGTCGTTGAGAGCGGCCGGTCATGTGTCTGCCCTTTGTGTGGTCCATCAATATAAGTGATTTCTGAGAAGCCGAGCACGTCTAGTGGGCATGTGACTGTCTGTCTGTATGGTAATCGCCTACATATGGTCACATGACCGCCCGCTCGCATCGGCAATACAGGAGACTCCTATAGAGTAGACATAGACTTTTACCAGATGACCGTATAAGCCCTATAATTGCATCATCCTTGAGTCCAGGACAGAAGGGATTTGTGCTGCTGTAGACTGGCCAACATGAAAGCCTAAATGCTGATAGTGTAGTCAAACCGGGTATAGGACAAAGGCTTTCCCTTAAATACAAGGAGTAGAGGATACAGAAATTAAAAGGACATGAATGAAAGGCTCCACCCATGAAGAGGACAGGGCAGAGAGGCTCCACCCATGAAGAGGACAGAGCAGAGAGGCTCCACCCATGAAGAGGACTGGGCAGAGAGGCTCCACCCATGAAGAGGACAGGGCAGAGAAGCTCCACCCATGAAGAGGACAGGGCAGAGAGGCTCCACCCATGAAGAGGACAGGGCAGTGAGGCTCCACCCATGAAGAGGACAGGGCAGTGAGGCTCCACCCATGAAGAGGACAGGGCAGAGAGGCTCCACCCATGAAGAGGACATGGCAGAGGGGCTCCACCCATGAAGAGGACAGGGCAGAGAGGCTCCACCCATGAAGAGGACAGGGCAGAGAGGCTCCACCCATGAAGAGGACTGGGCAGAGAGGCTCCTCCCATGAAGAGGACTGGGCAGAGAGGCTCCACCCATGAAGAGGACAGGGCAGAGAGGCTCCACCCATGAAGAGGACTGGACAGAGAGGCTCCACCCATGAAGAGGACTGGACAGAGGGGCTCCACCCATGAAGAGGACAGGGCAGAGAGGCTCCACCCATGAAGAGGACAGGGCAGAGGGGCTCCACCCATGAAGAGGATGGAGTAAAAGCCCATCCGGCCCTGGAACTAGGCTGATCTGTCTAATTTACAGCAATACATTGCTCCAAGCGCAGCAGCTGTGTATGCAGAATTAGGCCTGTAGAGATTTTCAGATTAGACTCTTCTTTTCTTCATTCACTGGCAGCAAGCAGTGGTGCAGCAGTCACAGCAGCCGGATGCTCAAGTCCGCTGTTTAGGTGGATGTTATAATGTTATAATGATGCTCCTGAGAAGGATGAAACTGTCCTTAAATCTGCAGCTCCCGGGTCCTCACCCAGCGGCCGCCGCACTCACCTGCAAAGTCTGATTATTACTGCAGATATATAAAATATGTATATACTGTACTGTGTGAACAGCGCCATCACCCTGTGACCTTATTTCAGGTGGGAAGTGTGAACCCCGACAATGACTTCCGTGTACTGGTCAGACAGAAGAACGCAAACTTCCAGGATTGTAAGTTCATAGATATTTCTGATTATGTGATTTCTAAGCTTAGTAAGGGTCCACCAACCCCCAAACTAATAACTTAATGTTATACATCTATCTTTACATCCATTTACTTCCTTTATTTTACTGGTGCAGTCACTGTGTACATACATTACATTACTGATCCTGAGTTACCTCCTGTATTATACTCCAGAGCTGCACTCACTATTCTGCTGGTGCAGTCACTGTGTACATACATTACATTACTGATCCTGAGTTACCTCCTGTATTATCCTCCAGAGCTGCACTCACTATTCTGCTGGTGCAGTCACTGTGTACATACATTACATTACTGATCCTGAGTTACCTCCTGTATTATACTCCAGACCTGCACTCACTATTCTGCTGGTGCAGTCACTGTGTACATACATTACATTACTGATCCTGAGTTACCTCCTGTATTATACTCCAGAGCTGCACTCACTATTCTGCTGGTGCAGTCACTGTGTACATACATTACATTACTGATCCTGAGTTACCTCCTGTAATGTACTCCAGAGCTGCACTCACTATTCTGCTGGTGCAGTCACTGTGTACATACATTACATTACTGATCCTGAGTTACCTCCTGTATTATACTCCAGAGCTGCACTCACTATTCTGCTGGTGGAGTCACTGTGTACATACATTACATTACTGATCCTGAGTTACCTCCTGTATCATACTCCAGAGCTGCACTCACTATTCTGCTGGTGCAGTCACTGTGTACATACATTACATTACTGATCCTGAGTTACCTCCTGTATTATACTCCAGAGCTGCACTCACTATTCTGCTGGTGCAGTCACTGTGTACATACATTACATTACTGATCCTGAGTTACCTCCTGTAATGTACTCCAGAGCTGCACTCACTATTCTGCTGGTGCAGTCACTGTGTACATACATTACATTACTGATCCTGAGTTACCTCCTGTATTATACTCCAGAGCTGCACTCACTATTCTGCTGGTGCAGTCACTGTGTACATACATTACATTACTGATCCTGAGTTATCTCCTGTATTATACTCCAGAGCTGCACTCACTATTCTGCTGGTGCAGTCACTGTGTACATACATTACATTACTGATCCTGAGTTACCTCCTGTATTATACTCCAGAGCTGCACTCACTATTCTGCTGGTGCAGTCACTGTGTACATACATTACATTACTGATCCTGAGTTACCTCCTGTATTATACTCCAGAGCTGCACTTACTATTCTGCTGGTGCAGTCACTGTGTACATACATTACATTACTGATCCTGAGTTACCTCCTGTATTATACTCCAGAGCTGCACTCACTATTCTGCTGGTGCAGTCACTGTGTACATACATTACATTACTGATCCTGAGTTACCTCCTGTATTATACTCCAGAGCTGCACTCACTATTCTGCTGGTGCAGTCACTGTGTACACACATTACATTACTGATCCTGAGTTACCTTCTGTATTATACTCCAGAGCTGCACTCACTATTCTGCTGGTGCAGTCACTGTGTACATACATTACATTACTGATCCTGAGTTACCTCCTGTATTATACTCCAGAGCTGCACTCACTATTCTGCTGGTGCAGTCACTGTGTACATACATTACATTTTCTGGTCATCATAATGGGAGACCCAGACAATGGGGTTTAGGGCACTGCCCTCCGGAGGTCACACTAGGTACTACAAGTTTGTAGACACCGCCCCCTCCGCTTATAAACCCCTACCGCAGGGAACATCCTCAGTTTTAAACTTAGTGTGCTCGGAGGATCACGCTTTGCTTGCACTTCACTGCATTCTCACAACTTACGTGATGGCGTCTGAAGACAAGGTAAAATGGTTCCGGTCGGGACCTGCGACAGCCTCCCCGCTCACCCTTGTGGAACACGCAGGTGGAGGTACCGGAGGGCCTTGAGCCTGGACACTTTGTGTTCTCCCGGTACGCTGTCGCGCTCCTTTCCATCCCTCTCTGGGGGGCTCTGGAGAGTGGGAGATGGGAGCCTTGCACAGCTCCGCTCCGTCCGAGGCCTCCCTAAATGGTGCTTACAGACCGGACTGGAGCCAGCCCAGTCCGAGGCCTCCCTAAATGGTGCGTACACTCCGGACTGGTGCTGAACCCCCGTCCGAGGCCTCCCTAAATGGTGCTTACAGACCGGACCGGCACTGAGGCACTCTGTGTCTCCTGTGTGCCTGGGGGTAGTGTCTGTCACTTTATGTGTCCTGACACTCAGACCGCGCGTTACTCTCGGGTCCGCGGATCTGGAGGGTACCCCGTGCTGGGGTCACCCTGGCTGACCGCCCTGTGTGTTGCAGGGGCTGAGGCTGTAGGCTGCGGATGTGTGTTGGTGCATGCAGTCTGTGTGATGTGTTTCACATTACTTCCCGCGCTGCGGGCTCTGGCGCCTTCATACTGAGGCTGCTTGGAGGATGGGAAGCAGCCCGTGCGGTGACGTCATCGATGGGCGTGTGTGTGTGCTTCCTGCGTGTTTTCGGCGCCGCCCACGGTTTCACTGTCGGCGGCCATCTTTACCCCTCACTTCCCGGCTGGGATCTGTCTGCAGCGTGCTTCTGCTTTCCAGGGGAGACCGGAAACTCTCGCGGAGGTCACACACACACACACCGCTTCCTCCTACCGCTTCGCTGCGGTCGGTAAGCCACCGGGATTCCCGGTTTTGTCTGCACAATTTGGCTTATTTTCCCCTGCTGTGGCGATGTCCTCAGTTAGGAAGCGTGCTGCTAAGGCGGCAGAGACCACCATTACCTGTGCTACATGCAATGGGACTCTGGTGGAGGGGTCCTGCAATAACTGCGGACGCCCAGAGGCCCGGACTGACACTGCTGAGACAGCAGCTCCGGTGCTGTACCCTGAGGTTCAGGTGATCCCAGGGCCATGGGAAACTCAGAATAAGATCAATGAATCTCTGTTGTCCCAGCTGTCCTCCATGTCGCAGTCCCTGGAGGCACTTAATAGGAGGCTGGAAGGCCCAGCTACTCCGTCCAGTTACCCCCGGGTGTCTCCCTCTTCTGCTGTGAGACCCCTTAAGCGGGCTCGTCGTGAGGAGTCACCCGAGCTCCAGGCTCTCTCTGAGGAGGAGCGTTCCTCTGATGGTGAGGAAGATGATGGGGGTTCGACTCTCGGGTCTGTGTCTGTGTCTGAACCTCCAGACGGGGTGGAGGATTTGGTGTCCTCTATCAACGAGACCTTACGTCTCGTGACACCCCCTGAGGAGGTGACGGTGCACCCGAAGGAGGTCTATCAATGGCTGCGGCCGGAGGCTAGACCAAGTGGCTCCTTCATGGACCACACTAACTTTGGAAGGGTGGTTAGAGCTCCCAGGTTACATCCTGGGCGGCGTTATGTCCGCAAACCCAAGGACAATCGCTTCCCCTTCTCCCAGGAGGTGCTTCAGGAATGGTCGCAGTCCCCGAAGGTGGACGCTTCCATGACCAGGATTGCTGCACGCTCCCTTTTCTCTGCCTCTGATAGCTCCTCGCTGAAGGATGCGACTGATAGACAGGTCGAGCAGCTCGCCAAGTCTTCCTATGAGGCTGTGGGGTCTTCATTTGCCCTAATTTTGCCACGGTCTGGACCTTACAAGCGATTACTACCTGCTTGGATGGTATCACTGACCTGGCAAGATCCAGTCCAGAGGTCCTAGCACTTACCGAAAGGGCGAGGGCCTATGCGGACTACGCCAGGACGGCGACTCTGGAAACTGCCACTCGCTCAGCTGTGGCTTCGGCCAATGCTATTACGATCCGCAGGCTGTTGTGGCTGCGTCTTTGGGACTCAGATGCCACATCTAAGAAGATTCTGCAGAATCTTCCGTTCTCTGGTGACAGGCTTTTTGGCACCGAACTGGACAAGCTGATAAAGGATTCTGCTGAGTCTAAGATCCCGCAGAATAAACCTAAGCCACGGTACACCGTTAAGAGGAACCCAAAGCAGTGGTCCTTTCGCTCCAGCTCACAGTCATCAGCACCGTCCGCTCGCACGGACCGAGGGGGAAAGCCCGCTTCCCAGTGGCGCTCTAAGAGTCGTCCAAAGAAGCCGGCGGGGGCAGCGGCTGCCACCCCCAAACCCGCCTCTACATGACTCGCTCTCACTTCCTGCCTCCCCACAGGTGGGGGGTCGCCTGTCTCGTTTTCAGGACAGGTGGCTACTTCACGTTCAAGATCAGTGGGTTCGAGACGTGGTCTCGCGAGGTTACAGGATAGAGCTGACGTCAAAGCCGATACCCCGATTCCTTCGGTCGGTCCCATCCCCAGAAAAGGCTCAGGCTTTTCACTTGGTGTTGGAGGGTCTCCGCAGGGACGGAGTGGTGGTCCCGGTGCCTTCCGGGGAGAGGTTTCGGGGTTTTTACTCCAACCTCTTCATTGTCCCAAAAAAGGACGGCTCCTTCCGCCCGGTTCTGGACCTAAAGTTGTTCAACCGTCACGTGTTGGTTCGGAAGTTCCGTATGGAATCCCTGCGCTCCGTGATCGCGGCTGTGTCACAGGGGGACTTCCTAGCGTCCATAGATATCCGAGACGCTTACCTTCACGTGCCCATTGCACCGGCTCATCAGCGCTGGTTGAGATTCGCAGTGGGGGAAGAACACTTCCAATTTGTGGCGCTGCCTTTCGGGTTGGCCTCGGCACCGCGGGTGTTCACAAAAGTGATGGCCTCCATGATGGCTCTCCTGCACGTGCAGGGGCACGCCGTAATACCCTATCTGGACGACCTGCTGGTCAGGGCGCCATCGGAACACCTTTGTCGGCAAAGCCTGGAGGTAACCATGAAGTCTCTGGAACAGTTCGGGTGGCTTCTCAATATCCAGAAGTCGACCCTGGTTCCGACCCAGTCATTGACATATCTGGGCATGGACTTCCACACAGACTCAGCCCTAGTTTCTCTGCCACGAGTCAAACAGATGGCGATCCAATCAGGAGTGCAAGCAGTCCTCCTGTCACCACAATCATCCCTACGGGTCTTGATGCAGCTGGTGGGGCGCATGGTGGCAGCAATAGAGGCGGTGCCTTTTGCGCAGTTTCGCCTCCGTCCTCTCCAGCTGGAGATTCTTCGCAGATGGGACAAGAGGACGTTCTCTCTGAATCGGCTGGTGGCACTTTCCCAACCAACCAGGGATTCCTTACAGTGGTGGCTCCAACCCCGTCACTTGTCGCAGGGACGGTCCTTTCTCAAACCGTCATGGTTAGTGGTGACCACCGACGCCAGTCTGAAGGGCTGGGGGGCGGTGTTCTTACACCACAGGGCTCAAGGCCTCTGGACTCCGTCGGAGTCGGCGTTGCAGATCAACGTGCTGGAGATCAAGGCGGTCTATCTGGCGCTCCTAGCGTTTCAGAAGTTCCTGTCAGGGCAACCCATTCGGGTTCAGTCCGACAATGCGACGGCCGTCGCCTATATAAATCATCAGGGAGGGACCAGAAGTGCTCAGGCCCTCGCCGAAGTCCACCGCATTCTAGCCTGGGTGGAGGACAACGACTGCCTGATCTCCGCAGTTCACATCCCAGGGGTCGAGAACTGGGAGGCCGACTACCTGAGCCGGCAGGGGATGGACGCCGGAGAGTGGTCTCTTCATCCAGACGTCTTCCAGGACATCTGCAGCAGATGGGGCACTCCGGACGTGGATCTGATGGCCTCGCGGCTGAATCATCAGGTGCCGCACTACATGGCGAGATCATGGGATCCTCAGTCTCTGGGGGCGGATGCCCTGATCCTGAGTTGGTCCAGCTTCCATCTACCATATGTGTTCCCGCCTCTGGCTCTGATTCCCAGGGTGCTGTGGAAAATCAGGTCGGAATGCAGGGTAGCCATTCTAGTGGCACCAGATTGGCCCAGGAGGTCCTGGTATCCGGACCTGTGGCGACTGTCAGGCGGACACCGGTGGGCTCTTCCGGAACGCGCAGATCTACTCGCGCAAGGCCCATTCTTCCACCTCAATTCCAGGGCCCTCAGATTGACTGCATGGCTCTTGAGGCCTGGCTGTTGACATCCAGAGGCTTCTCTCCTACGGTAGTCGACACTATGACTCGAGCTAGGAAGCCTGTTTCCAGGAAAATATACCACAGAACGTGGAAGATTTTCTTTACCTGGTGTGCCTCGAGTGGCCGGTCCCCGTGGCCCTTATCCATACCGACACTGTTGGCTTTCCTACAGTCGGGGTTGGAATTGGGTTTATCTCTCGGCTCCCTGAAGGGTCAAGTGTCAGCTCTTTCAGTGCTGTTTGACAGGCGCTTGGCGCTCCTTCCCTGGGTCCGTCAATTTCTGCAGGGGGTGTCTCGGGTGGTTCCGCCCTACAGGCGGCCACTGGACCCTTGGGACCTTAACATGGTTCTGGTGACACTGCAGAAACCGCCGTTTGAGCCACTGAGAGACATTTCCCTGTCTCGTCTGTCCCAGAAGGTGGTCTTTCTGGTGGCGATTACATCTCTGAGAAGGGTCTCAGAATTGGCTGCACTATCGTGCAAGTCACCCTTTCTGGTGGTTCACCAAGACAAGGTGGTGTTACGCCCGCGGCCAGAATTCTTGCCAAAGGTGGTTTCCACTTTTCACCTGAACCAGGAGATTGTTCTCCCATCATTTCTCCTTCGCCTCATTGGGGGACACAGGACCGTGGGTGTTATGCTGCTGTCCACTAGGAGGCGACACTAGGCAGAATCTGCAAAAGAGTTAGATGGCTCCTCCTCCTCAGCATACACCCCTGGAGCAGGCATTGCCTCACCAGTTTTTGCTTAGTGTCTGAAAGGAGGCACACGTTCTTACTATCTCTCCAATTATTTTTACTTTTTGAAGCTGCTTTTTTACTTTTTGAAGGGACATGTCGACCACAGATACCTCCCCAGACACCATAGGAACTCTGGGTCGAGTTATTTTGTCTGCTAAGGGCTATTCCTTTCTCGGCCCTCCACTGTTGGAGGTGCAGGGTTAAAGTGATTTCCAGACCTGCCGGTTCTGAGGCCCGCATTCCTCCCCAGTCCCCACAGATGGGGCTCTGGGTCGCAGTAATGCTCCATGTCCCCACCGCAAGCAGCAAGACACTTGGAAACAAAAACCGGCAAAAAGGGGACCCGATCCTCGGCTCCCATGAAAAAAAAAATGAAGGCCTTACATCTCCATAACCGGCACCAGGTAACATCTGGATGGCAGTATTGGGGCCCATGGGTTCAGCAGATGCCCTCCCCATTCCCCCTGGCTGGGAATCTGGGTTGAGACACCAGCCTCAGGTGCCCTCCATAGCACTGTCTGGTACATGGCTTTTCCCTCGGCTGCAGGGCCCCCCCCAAGGCTGCTCGCAGCCTCTGCTGTAAAGAGCCTTTAGAGCTTACATAGTGGGATTGCATCACCGTCCTCCCCATTTCCCGTATTCATCAGGGGCCTTGGGTTGAGGACACGCTGCTTCTATGATAGAACAGACGGCACTTACCACGGTCATCTTATCCGCTCCCCTCTGTGCAGCGATTCCCCAGCAGTAGTACTGTGGGCTACAGCTCCCCAGTATCTCCGGCCTGTGCCCCCTTGCTGAGGCAGCGGTGGGGCTTCTGGGGTGACGAGCCTGCTTGGGCAGACTGGCGGTGGGGGTCCCGCGTAGCGGAACCGGCGCGGCTTGTACACTTCCGCGCCGGCCTCTTCACTTTTCCGGGGCCACCATTCACTTGAGGCCCCGGCTCCGGCCTAGCGTCCCGGGTGCCGCCCCTCCACGCCTACCGCCCGCCCTTCTGCTGATGTCAGCGGGGTAATCCACGCCCCGGCCGCATCACAAAGGGGGCGGGTCAGGCTTCCCTGACTGCATCTTGCGCGCCTTTTCCTCAGATGGCCCGCGTTTTTCACTGGCCCGCCCTCCCACCTCTCCTCTCCACGGTCGCCATGACAGCCCTCCTTACAAAGCCCCTGCATAGCAGGAGGGGAAGAGGAGAATGTGTGATCTAATGCAGTGTGGAAGTAAAAATTCAGTAGTGCAGATCACATCAGGGACCACTTAACAGCACTAAGGAACACTGCAAAGCATGATTATATTAACCCTTGCTGTTGGTCATCACAGGCATATGGAACTGGCATCGCATGTTCCATCTATGCTGTGCTCCTAGAACAGAGGGCACTTCAATCCCTTCCTGTTTTTTCTGTCATACATGGCTACAGACCGCTGGTACAAGCAGTACAGAACATCGCAGAGCATGTTCCTTTTACGCTGTATTTTTAAATCAGGAGACAATTCAATCCTCTCCTGTCTATTGTCTATGTTGCTGCGGAGCGTTCTTACCTTTCGGTGGTGCTCACCCTGCCAGGCTGGGGCCTCAAGCGCTATACAGGGACCCGCAGGTCCCACCACTGATACTTAGCACACTGCATTCCGACAAACACCTTAGCCCCACAGAGGAGACCTGGGTTGGATTATAATACCGCTAGATCAGTGATCTTAACCTTGTTTGAGGTACCCACCTCACCGTTTTTCATATGCACATTCACCGAACCCTATGCAGCCGTCACAAGTGTGTTGACCTCCATGGTGGAGGCTCCGCTAAAACCGTGAGACCAATACCTTGTACCCCTGGGGTTTTGACCAAACTCCAATTAAGAACCTCTGCTCTAGATGGACCGACATTCTCATTTCTAGACCCCCCCATCCCCCCATTGTTGGGGGAGCCCCCATAATCGGGGAGCTGGGTTGCGTCTCAAGTAACTCACCCTTGCCTGACACCAAATACTCATCCAACACTCCTCTTCCCAGACCCCCACACAGATGGGACAACGGAGTTCCGGTGGACTCACTACGAGTTTAGCTGTTAGGTTCCTTCCTCGTCCCTCACAATTGGACAGCCAGTTAAAATTGATGCAACCTACAATTACCCGACAAAATGTAAGGCGTCCCTGGGCTGTTAGCCAATCCTCTCCAGATCCCACCGCTGGATGTCTGATTGGCGGAGATGACAACCCAGTCTCACATGACGCAGGCTAAAACACTGTGATCCGCAGCCGCACGGGTAATTCAGCTAATGGTCTCTGGAATCTACGACCCATGGCATATTCCCTTCTTAGCCCCCCATTGTTGTAGGTGCTGGGCTGTAGCTAAGACTTCTATAATGCCATATTCCTTCCTCAACATCCAACTGTTGGGGACGCGGGTTGAATTTGTGACTGCACAGGCCTGACCGGCCTCCCTCCCCAGCCTACAAAAACAAAACTCTGGATCACAGAACATGTGTCCAGCTGCCAATCTCATCACTGCACCTATATTAGGTACTTGAGTTGAGATAACACTCACAAGCACTCTGCACAGCCTGTTCCAAAGCAGGACATCACAGACTCCAGCCTGTGTTAACCCAAGAGAGGGGCCCTCGGTCCTTTGTATGGCTGTAGCCCGAACCTTCTTCCCCTTCAGTCCCTTCTCGACTCGAGAGTCAAATGAGGATACTGGAAGGCCTGAAGTGCAAAAATACGAAGTTTTTGTCCCAGTCTGAGGTTGACCTTGTCTATACTTCATTTCAGGAGGTTCCCATATCCGGACGTCTTAACCACTAATGCATGATTTTCAAGGACTACTATCACAGTGTCATTTTCACTGTACACTTTGAAGGACTTGGTTGGCGGATTAACCTGCACGAGTCTAATACAATTCCCAAGCTGAGTACTCCGATTGACTACATGCTGCAGCATCACATACGGTGTCTCAGCCATATAGGACACACAGCATCGGACGAAAACAGCGGCCTTTAGCTGCAACATATATACAACTCTAGTCCAACTTTCCCAGACAAAGCATGGTTCTTCGGCTGGTTAGCCGATAGTCTTTTTCAGCTGTCTCCTCAATCCTTCTCAACTGTCAGGAGACTCCTAGACAGGATAGTGACAGCATGGAAGGCAATTCTATCATAATACATGCCAGTAGTCTCGTCCATACTCGAAGATACAATTATGACTATCGAGTAGTATGTCTAGTACTGACATTATTCAGTCACCATTGGCAGTCGAACAGGTCAGGATACAGCCAGACAATGCCACAGCTGTGGCACATGTCCACTACCAGGGTGGAACATACAGTCTCAAAGTGATGACAGACGTTCGCCACATCCTTCACTGGGTGAAATCCTTGAACACTGTACTGTCAGCTGTTCTCATTCCAGGTGTACTCATTTAGGAAGGGGTTTTTCCTAACCTACCAAGAGATGGACTCAAGGGAATGGTCCCTTCCTCTGCAGACCCTCTGCCCTAATGTACCCATATGACTGATTGGTTGTCGTTTTTAACACTTGTCGTTGTCTACCCGCTCATTTGTGAAGCGCCATGTAACCTAATGGCGTTAAATATAAATACTTTATTATTGTTTTTTTTATTAGGTCCTCCATCTAGGCTGCCACCGTCAGGGAATTACAGATGTGGACCTGACTGTGTCACGCCTCAATGCCGAGGTTCCGTTCTTCTTGGCCAGGTCTTAGGATCCGCAGTCAATAGGACAGTCGCACTAGTCTAAGACTGGACCCCTTTTTTCCGACTCCCCTATATTCCTCCCCCACTACCACCAGGATATTGCGAAATGTCAAACAAGAATGTCGCCGGATCGTTCTTATGGTCTCAGACTGGCCCAGAGGCGCTTGGGCGCAAATGTTGGCCAACCCATACCAGCAGTACCAAGAAGACTAACAGATAGTCCATACTTGCTCTCCCAGGGTCAGTTCTCCTTTAGAAGTCATCAACTCTGACCTTAATGACGTAGCCTTTGACAACTGGAACTTAACCGAAGAGTTTTTTTCCTAGGATATTGTAGCGACCATAGTCACAGCAAGGAAACCAGCCTTATCAACGATAGGCCATCACACGTGTATTCGTTTTGTTTTTCTTTCTGCTTTGAACTCCTCTAGAGGGCATTCCCCTCGGCCCTATTTCATACAAGATCTCTGCCTCTTCCACTCAGACCTAGACTCAGGTCTGTCCTTAGGGTCCCTCACTCAGCAGGTTGCAGTCAGTTTCACCTCATTCCAAAAAAAAAAAAAAAAAAAAAAAAAAAAAAAAAAAAAAAAAAAAAAAAAAAAAAAAAAATTGCCACCAGACTTCTAGGAAATCCCTTCTTTCCAAGGATCTGCCGTTTACTTTCTCCATACAACAAACCTACACCCGTGAGATCTGAATTTTCGATCTCATGACCCCACAAGAGTCCTCTTTTGAGCCTCTATGGGATACTACCCTTAGCATTCCCATCCAAACAGTGGTAGGTTCCGTGGCACTTACTTTCCTCTGCAGAGGTAGTGGTACTTACAGCGCCCTCTGGCAATCCATCGGTTCTGGTCTTCCTCCTGGACAAGATTGTTCTTCGGCTGATTCTATCCTTTTTTTCTAAGGCGGTATAATCCTACCTAAATGAAGACAGCTCTCTGTCTTCACAGTCTGAAGTCGGGCGCAATCTGCCCGCGAAGAAACTACATATGCAGGATCTTGTCAGGACCCTACGCATTTGGGTATCCGACACAGTATCCTCCGAAGAGGTCTGATTCTTCTCTTCCTTCTTCCAGAGCGCAGGAATAGTCACGTTAGTCTCTACAGCTTCTCTAACCACGGGGAATTGCCTAACCATTCAAGACGCTTATATCCATCAAACCTCATGCCCTCCGGCAGGGTCATGGCACATTCTACTACGGGCGTGGGGGCCTCCTGGGCTGTTCAGCACCAGGTGTCTACGCAAAAGGGGAGTGTAGGCAGCCAAATGGCCAGCCCACACGTCATTAAGTCATTAAGTCACTACAGTGCTTGCACTCAGTTCTCAGCACACGCTGATCTAGGTAGACGCTCCTTCCAGGTGACAGCAGCCACCTGTCGGTGCATGGTTCTTCGCTGACCAGGTTCAACGTTATTAGTTCCATTGTTCTTTCCCGCCCAGGGACTGCTTTGGGACGTCCCACGGTCCTGTGTCCCCCAATGAGGCGAAGGAGAAAAGAAGATTTTTGTGTACTCACCGTAAAATCCTTTTCTTAGCCTCTAATTGGGGGACACAGCACCCACCCTATTGCCCTTATGGGCCTTTTCTACAGTTCTTACATAGCTTATCAGCTGTTACAGGGTTGACATGTCTACTCATGCTTGCCTATTATCACTCTGTTGACTGTTGAATGTTTCAACTTGTGCCTGTTTTGTTACAGGCCTTGTAGTACTGTAAGCCTGTTTCGTTACAGGCCTCATTATACGGTTATTGTAGTACTGTAAGCCTGTTTAGTTACAGGTCTCGTTATACGGTTATTACTCCGTTAACTCTTCACGATTTACTCATACGCCTGCTTAGTTGCAGGACTTATTGTACTAATTTTACTCTGCTAACTTTTACATGTTTATACACTGTTCTTACCTTGTTAGCTATATCTGTTTTACTGTTATGATCTGTTAACTCTCCTACTGCTTTAGCACAAAACTGGTGAGGCAATGCCTGCTCCAGGGGTGTATGCTGAGGAGGAGGAGCCATCTAACTCTTTTGCAGATTCTGCCTAGTGTCGCCTCCTAGTGGACAGCAGCATAACACCCACGGTCCTGTGTCCCCCAATTAGAGGCT
Source organism: Allobates femoralis (assembly GCA_033576535.1). Classification (NCBI taxonomy): domain Eukaryota; kingdom Metazoa; phylum Chordata; class Amphibia; order Anura; family Aromobatidae; genus Allobates; species Allobates femoralis. Next base: position 7,110,595 of record JARQOC010000011.1, read on the forward strand.
AAGAGAAAAGGATTTTACGGTGAGTACACAAAAATCTTCTTTTTGCCCCGCTCCCGTTCATCAGGTTGAGCGCGATCTCCATACTCTGGATCTCGTGAGGGCTGTCCGCATTTATGTGTCCAGGACCGCCTCCTTCCGGAGTTCGGATTCATTATTTGTCCTTACGACAGGTCGCTGTAAGGGGTCCGCGGCATCTAAGTCAACCTTGGCCAGATGGATCAAGGCTCCCATTCAGGAGGCCTACCGGTCTTCTGGTTTGCCTCTCCCGGTGGGATTGAAGGCTCACTCTACCAGAGCTGTCGGTGCTTCCTGGGCTTTGCGACATCGAGCTTCGGCTCTACAGGTGTGTCAGGCGGCCACTTGGTCCAGCCTGCACACTTTCTCTAAGCACTATATGGTGCATGCCCATGCCTCCGCGGAGGCAAGTTTGGGCAGGCGGGTCTTCCAGGCGGCGGTTGCCCACCTTTGAGGGGGACCATGTGTTATCCATCTGTTGAGGAACTCTTCCCGCCCTGGGGTATTGCTTTAGGACATCCCCATTGTCAGGGTCTCCCATTATGATGACCAGAAAAAAGAGAATTTTGTTTACGTACCGTAAATTCTTTTTTCTTTAATCATCAATGGGAGACCCAGCACCCACCCAGTTGTTCTGTTGCATGTTTTGCATTGGTTCTGTCCCCTGTTGGGACAGTGTTATCCGGGTTGTTGAACCGTTTGTACACGGTTTTCTTCCCGACGTTTCGGGTGTGGTTTATTTGTCTCCTCGCAGCTTATGGACCAAACTGAGGATGTTCCCTGCGGTAGGGGTTTATAAGCGGAGGGGGCGGTGTCTACAAACTTGTAGTACCTAGTGTGACCTCCGGAGGGCAGTGCCCTAAACCCCATTGTCTGGGTCTCCCATTGATGATTAAAGAAAAAAGAATTTACGGTACGTAAACAAAATTCTCTTTTACTGATCCTGAGTTACCTCCTGTATTATACTCCAGAGCTGCACTCACTATTCTGCAGGAGTTTGGATCTTGTGCTTTTTTCTCATCTTCCCCTGGTTTGTGTGATGTTTGTTATTATTGTCTGATCCTCATTTTCCTCTCTCGTCCTCCTACTACCACCCCCAGCATTTCTCATCTCTACTATTTTTGCTTCCAGTGAGTAAACAACTGGTGAATCGGATCTACGAGTTCCTGGACATCAAGCAGGCGCAGTATTACATGAAGAGCATGAGCTGCATTAGGTGTTTTCGGGAACAAGCCATCCGGGTGGGCGTTATTCTCTGTTATCAGCTCTTTCCTGGCAGTGATGCACACGTGTGCTCATCCTTTACATGTCTTCTTTCCCCGCAGACGTCCCACACACGAGACTTCAATGAATTTCTCCAGTTTTTGAAAGAGAGGACGGCGGGTGGCGTGTTCAAGGAATTCTGGGAGATTGTGGTGCAAGGTGCGTGAGTGTCCGGAACGGGACGGATCCACAGCGTGGCGGTGGATCTGTCTGCACAGCAATGACTGGCGTCATCCACTTTACTCTCGCCTAGACTTCGCTCGGCCCCTGCACTGATACATTGTATCATCTGAGCGTCGCCGACACTTTGTATCAAACAGCCGGAAGAGAGACAGGAACACAAAGTGTCGCGGAAAGTAGCGGATTATCTGTAAGAAAGTGTGATTGACAACATTTATTATTAACAGAATTTTCCCCTTTGTTTCATACTATTTGCCTCATTATTCAGTTATATATATGTCTACTATAACATCTTCTAATTCTGTCTGTAACAGAAATCCCGCGTTGCTGATTGGTCGCAGGCGGCTGGCGCAACCAATCAGCAACGCAGGATTTCAGAATTGGACGGTTATATAGTAGATGGCAGCAGTTAGCGGTGTCTCTGCCCAGTCTCCCGCCCCCAGCAGTCCAGCCCACCTCCACCCCGTTTCCCGCCACCAGCAGCCTGGCCCCCCTCCGTTCGGACTCCCCCACACAGCAGTCTGGCTCCTCTCCGCCTTCTCTCCCGCCCCCAGCAGTTCGAGACGGGGACGGGGGGGGGGTTATATAAAATAAAGGCGGGTGCTCACCTTACCAAGTTGAGCATATAGAAAGTCCGGACACCCTCTGCCCGGTTTCTCGCCCCCACCAGTCTGCCCCCTCCTCTTGCTTTCCCTTCTGCCAGGGTCTTATCGCAGTTCATGGAGCAAGGATCCGTGTGATGTGGTGTCACATGACCCTTGATGTGTTACGTGAGTAACTTATTTCTCCGCTGCCAGTGGTAAAACCCTGGCGAAGGGGAGACTGTGTGTGTGTAAACCTGTGTGTGTGTGTGTGTGTGTATATATTTATTAATTATTATATTGTGGCGACACACGCCTAGAGGACCGCTTGCAAACAACCTTTTCTCATAGTAAAACAACAGTTTATTATCAATCCTCATAAACTGCATACGGTATACAGGACATCCATGAACAGGACAGGCACACTGTCAGTCTGTCCCCACTGACCGGGACGTCACCTGGTTAATCCATACCAGCAATCACTGACCTTTAGTCCATCAAAGGGATCGCTGGCTACAGTCTTAGCTGGGGAATGCCTCCTCTGCAGGTTCGCAGACTCTGGTCCGGGCTCAGGCCGGCTGCAAGCTTCCCGAGTCCAGGGGATCCAGGCTCCCTAAGGCTTCCTCAGCTATTGTGGATGCTGGGAAAACAGCACCCTTATCCCTATAGGCTCCTTCCTCTTCTGTGGTCAAGGACCTTTACTGACCTCACAGCTCATGTGACTGAGAGGAGTCTGTTTATCTGTTATCTGTCACGCCCACAGGAGGATCCAGGTTAGACATCCACTCCCCTGGCTGTCAACCTACAGCCCCAACACATCTAATGCCGTACCAGAGTCCTGGAACCGCAAGTCCCAGCACCAACACCTGAGGGACAGTCAACTGCTGCACCACAATATATATATATATATTATATAAAAAGAGCAGCACATGCAGAACACTCCCAGGTGCTATAAATCCTCTTTGCAGTCTCACTTGCAAAAGTCCAAAAATCAAACGTAGCCAAGGCAGCGCTCCGATCTTCAAAAAGTAACAAACCTTTATTGGCCCATACAATACCCCAACACTTCAGTGCTAAGACTATTCTCAAGTGCTGACACTTGGTGCTTTTCCGGCGTCCCCTGCGTTCAGTGCCGGTCCGGCATACCATCACATGTCTCATCTTCTCTTTTACAGATGGCATTTCCCTAATAACCAGTAAAGAATGTGCGGACAGCGCGGTGACTCCTGAGGAGGCCCAACAGGTATCGGAGGCTGCCCTGCTCCCGTGTCCACCATCCCCAAACTCACATACAAATGCAGTCACCCATTAGTGTTCCTTATCTGAACAGGCAGGAAGGCAGGGTGTACAGGAAGGGGAACAGAATTCTCGCTGTTCCTTCCTGTCCGCCGTAGTCCATTTAACCCTTCCCCCACGGGACCGTCTGATATTCGCCGCTTCAATCACTTGTTTGTGTCTTGCACAGTTCTTGGCCCCAAGTGAGGAGATCAAGGAGGAAACGTCCAACATGGAGGAAGGTGGAGACGTGGATGATCTGGTAAGATATACATGTGAGCGGTGTACAGAGGAGAGGGGGGCACTGAGGAGAAGAAGGGGGTTGGGGCACAGAGGAAGAGGACGAGGGTACAGAAGAGAGAGAAGGACACACAGAGGAGATGGGGGGGCACAGAAGAGAGAGGGGCACAGAGGAGAGAGGACGAGGGTACAGAAGAGAGAGGGGCACAGAGGATGAGGGTACAGAAGAGAGAGAGAGACAGGAGAGAGGGCGAGGGTACAGAAGAGAGAGGACGAGGGTACAGAAGAGAGAGGACGAGGGTACAGAAGAGAGAGGGACACAGAGGGGATGGGGGGCACAGAGGAGAGAGGACGAGGGTACAGAAGAGAGAGGGACACAGAGGGGATGGGGGGCACAGAGGAGAGAGGACGAGGGTACAGAAGACAGAGAGGGGCACACAGGGGGGGGGGTGGGTTGGCGCTGTGCTGTATATATGCTTATACCTGGCTGTGGTCACCTCCTCTGTTCTCTCCGCAGTTGGATATGATGTAACTTTCGCACTTTGGATCATTGGAGAAGCTGAGAATTTTTCACGTTTACATTATATTTTGTATCTTTTTATCTCTGTTTCTGATTTCTGGACGTTTTATCCTCGGGGAGCGCCGGCTCCGGTGTGTGATGGATCTGCTCAATGTTAACAGCTGATAATTTAATTTCGTGATTTGCACTTTGGGGGGCGTCACCTCGCAGACCCCCCACTGACTGAGCTGTGTCTGTGAGAGTATAGGAGAGGGGGAGATTCCAGCACGTTCCTCATTGAAACATCCTTCACATTACCCAGCAGAATTGTGATTGCAGCTCTGGAACAGCAGACCCAGAAGAGCGGTTATCTCAGAAATATGCACTAAGGGAGGGGGAGGGGGGTCACATATTTACTACTGTGTCGCCCCGGAGAGATTTGATTCCATTTCTTTTTTTTTTGCCTTTTGATTAATAACTTGATGTTTGTACTGCAATGATCTGGAATAAAGACATCAGATGCTTGTCCTGCGAGGTTACCTGCGCCAATCATCCGCTGGGTTGGGGGGACATGGGGGGCAACCTCTACATCACTGACCGGCCGGTGCACGAGGGGCGGGGGGGGGGGAGAGGAGCGGCCAGCACTGTGTGTGGTGCCATCATGGGGGGGAGGGGCACTGTGTGTTGTGCCATCATGGTGGGTGGGGAGGGGGCACTGTGTGTGGTGCCATCATGGTGGGGGGGAGGGGGCACTGTATGTGGTGCCATCATGGTGGGTAGGGAGGGGGCACTGTATGTGGTGCCATCATGGTGGGTAGGGAGGGGGCACTGTGTGTGGTGCCATCATGGTGGGTAGGGAGGGGGCACTGTGTGTGGTGCCATCATGGTGGGTGGGGAGGGGGCACTGTGTTGTGCCATCATGATGGGTGGGGGGGGAGGGGGCACTGTGTGTGGTGCCATCATGATGGGGGAAAAGGGGCACTGTGTGTGGTGCCATCATGGTGGGTGGGGAGGGGGCACTGTGTGTGGTGCCATCATGGTGGGTGGGGAGGGGGCACTGTGTGTGGTGCCATCATGATGGGGTGGGGAGGGGGCACTGTGTGGTGCCATCATGATGGGGGGGAGGGGGCACTGTGTGTGGTGCCATCATGGTGGGGGGGAGGGGGCACTGTGTGTGGTGCCATCATGGTGGGGGGGGGCACTGTGTGTGGTGCCATCATTGTGGGGGGGAGGGGGCACTGTGTGTGGTGCCATCATTGTGGGGGGGGAGGGGGCACTGTGTGTGGTGCCATCATTGTGGGTGGGAGTGGGCACGGTGCCTACATGTTTCCAGCTGAGTGTGAATTACATAGTTGCTTTTTTCAGGTTTTTGATACCTTGGAGCAACAGATAAAATGTTACGAAGGTCTCCGCTCCTGTTCCAGATCTGCAGCGTCTCCTGTTGATGTTACAATGGTGGCTGTGATGCTGAGGGTGGTAGTCGTTCGCTGCTCTGCTCTGAAGGAGTCACATCCACTGGATCTCGATCGATGATCTGATGACGTTGTCTCTGTGTCTGATCCCGTTATGATCGGCTCCAGCCAACGAACCCGCAAAGACCGAAACCCTCCGGGCGCAATTACACAGATGAGCCGCGTCCTATTGATCTGCGGGAAAAAGGAGCAAAGGGAGACGAGAGCGGCACGTACCGCGCCCAAGAGCCGTCACTGGGCCACCGCATCACACAGGATAAGCTTAGATACAGTATCACACAAGGCTTAGATACGCAAAACAGTATCACTAGAGATAGATAAACAGCAGACAGTATCACACAGGAGAGGATTAGATACACAGCTCAGCAGACATCACACAGGAGAGGATTAGATACACAGCTCAGCAGACAGTATCACACAGGATAGGATTAGATACACAGCCCAGCAGACAGTATCACACAGGATAGGATTAGATACACAGCTCAGCAGACAGTATCACACAGGATAGGATTAGATACACAGCCCAGCAGACAGTATCACAGGATAGGATTAGATATACAGCTCAGCAGACAGTATCACACAGTATAGGATTAGATACACAGCTCAGCAGACAGTATCACACAGGATAGGATTAGATACATAGCTCTGCAGACAGTATCACAGGATAGGATTAGATATACAGCTCAGCAGACAGTATCACACAGTATAGGATTAGATACACAGCTCAGCAGACAGTATCACACAGGAGAGGATTTGATACACAGCTCAGCAGACAGTATCACACAGGATAGGATTAGATATACAGCTCAGCAGACAGTATCACACAGTATAGGATTAGATACACAGCTCAGCAGACAGTATCACACAGGATAGGATTTGATACACAGCTCTGCAGACAGTATCACACAGGATAGGATTAGATACACAGCTCTGCAGACAGTATCACACAGGATAGGATTAGATACACAGCTCAGCAGACAGTATCACATAGGAGAGGATTAGATACACAGCTCAGCAGACAGTATCACACAGGATAGGATTAGATACACATCTCAGCAGACAGTATCACACAGGAGAGGATTAGATACACGGCTCAGCAGACAGTATCACACAGGATAGGTTTAGATACACGGCTCAGCAGACAGTATCACACAGGATAGGTTTAGATACACGGCTCAGCAGACAGTATCACACAGGAGAGGATTAGATGCACGGCTCAGCAGACAGTATCACACAGGAGAGGATTAGATGCACGGCTCAGCAGACAGTATCACACAGGAGAGGATTAGATACACGGCTCAGCAGACAGTATCACACAGGAGAGGATTAGATACACGGCTCAGCAGACAGTATCACACAGGATAGGATTAGATACACGGCTCATCAGACAGTATCACACAGGAGAGGATTAGATACATGGCTCAGCAGACAGGATCACACAGGAGAGGATTAGATACACGGCTCAGCAGACAGGATCACACAGGAGAGGATTAGATACACGGCTCAGCAGACAGTATCACACAGGAGAGGATTAGATACACAGCTCAGCAGACAGTATCACACAGGAGAGGATTAGATACACGGCTCAGCAGACAGTATCACACAGGAGAGGATTAGATACACGGCTCAACAGACAGTATCACACAGGATAGGATTAGATACACGGCTCAGCAGACAGTATCACACAGGAGAGCATTAGATACACAGCTCAGCAGACAGTATCACACAGGATGGGATTAGATACACAGCTCAGCAAGCAGTATCACACAGGATAGGATTAGATACACAGCTCAGCAGACAGTATCACACAGGATAGGATTAGATACACAGCTCAGCAGACAGTATCACACAGGATTAGATACACGGCTCAGCAGCATTTTTCTGGTCATCATAATGGGAGACCCAGACAATGGGGTTAAGGGCACTGCCCTCCGGAGGCCACACTAGGTACTACAAGTTTGTAGACACCGCCCCCTCCGCTTATAAACCCCTACCGCAGGGAACATCCTCAGTTTTTAACTTAGTGTGCTCGGAGGTACCACACGCTTTGCTTGCACTTCACTGCATTCTCACTACTTACGTGATGGCGTCTGAAGACAAGGTAAAATGGTCCCGGTCGGGGACCTGCGACAGCCTCCCTGCTCACCCTTGTGGAACACGCAGGTGGAGGTACCGGAGGGCCTAGAGCCTGGACACTTTGTGTTCTCCCGGTACGCTGTTACACTCCTCTCCATCCCTCTCTGGGGGGCTCTGGAAAGTGGGAGACTGGAGCCTTGCACAGCTCCGCTCCGTCCGAGGCCTCCCCAAATGGTGCTTACAGACCGGACTGGTGCTGCACCCCCGTCCGAGGCCTCCCTAAATGGTGCTTACAGACCGGACCGGCACTGAGGCACCTTGTGTGTCTCCTGTGTGCCTGGGGGTAGTGTCGGCACTATATGTGTTGGGACACTCAGACCGCGCGCAACCCTCGGGTCCGCGGTTCTGGCGGTGGACCCTGTGCTGGGGCCACTCTGGCTGACCGCCCTGTGTCTCACAGGGGCTGCGGCTGTCGGCTCCAGACTTTGTCTGCAGCCTTGGTATTGTGTTTTGTGTGTGTCACGATACTTTCCCGCGCTGCGGGCCTCGGCGCCTTCATTACTAGGGCTGTCTGAGGAGATGGAAGCAGCCCCGGCGGTGACGTCATTAAGGGGCGTGCGTGTGGCTTCCCGCGTGTCTTCGGCTCCGCCCACAATTGTATTGTCGGCGGCCATCTTCCCCTCACTTCCCGGCTGGGATCTGCTTGAAGTGCACGGCTGCACTCATTACAGGGGAGACCGGAAGACTCGCGGAGGCCACACACGCACACACCGCTTCCTCCGCCGCATTACTGCGGTCGGTAAGCCGCCGGTTGTACCGGTTTGTCTCTTTAAAGATTGGCTTATCTCCCTGCTGTGGGAATGTCCTCAGCTGGGAAGAACGCTGCTAAGGCGGCCAGTAACACCACTACCTGTGCTACATGCAAAGGGACACTGGTGGAGGGGTCCTGCAATAACTGCGGACGCCCAGAGGCCCGGACTGACACTGCTGAGACAACAGCCTCGGTGCTATACCCTGTGGTCCATGTGGGCCCAGGGCCATGGGAGACACAGAACAAGATAAATGAATCTATGTTATCCCAGCTGTCCTCCATGTCGCAATCCCTGGAGGTACTGACCAGGAGACTGGACAATCCAGCTGCTCCTTCACATTACTCCAGAGTGTCTCCTGCCTCAATTATGAGACCCCTTAAGCGGACTCGACGTGAGGATTCACCCGAGCGCCAGACACTCTCTGAAGAGGAGGGTCTCTCTGAGGGGGACGAGGATGATGGGGGTTCTACTCTCGGGTCTGTGTCAGAACCACCAGAGGGGGTGGAGGATCTGGTGTCCTCCATCAACGAGACTTTACGTCTCGTGACACCCCCGAGGAGGTGAACGTTCACCCGAAGGAGGTCTACCAATGGCTGCGGCCGGAGGCTAGACCAAGTGGTTCCTTTATGGACCACACTAACTTTGGAAGGGTGGTTAGAGCACCCAGGATTCATCCTGGACGGCGTTATGTCCGTAAATCCAAGGACAATCGCTTTCCCTTCCCCCAGGAGGTGCTTCAGGAGTGGTCGCAGTCCCCTAAGGTGGACGCTTCCATGACCAGGATTGCTGCACGCTCCCTATTTTCTGCCTCTGATAGCTCCTCACTGAAGGATGCGACTGATAGACAGGTCGAGCAACTCGCCAAGTCTTCCTAGAGGCTGTGGGGTCTTCATTTGCCCCTAATTTTGCCACGGTCTGGACTCTGCAGGCGATCACCTCCTGTCTGGATGGTATCGCGGATCTGGCAGGGTCCAGTTCAGAAGTCCTGGCACTTACCGAGAGGGCAAGGGCCTATGCGGACTACGCCAGGACGGCGTCTCTGGAAACTGCCACTCGCTCAGCTGTGGCTTCGGCCAATGCTATAGCGATTCGCAGGTTGTTGTGGCTGCGTCTTTGGGACTCAGATACCACATCTAAGAAGATTTTACAGAATCTTCCGTTCTCTGGTGACAGGCTTTTTGGTACCGAACTGGACAAGCTGATTAAGGATTCTGCTGAGTCAAAGATTCCACAGAATAAGCCTAAGCCACGGTATACCGTGAAAAGGAACCCAAAACAGTGGTCCTTTCGATCCAGTTCACAGCCATCAGCACCGTCTGCCCGTGCGGACAGAGGGAACAAGTCCTCTACTCAGTGGCGTCCCAAGGGTCGCCAGAAGAAGCCGGCGGGGGCAGCGGCTGCCACCCCCAAACCCACTTCCGCATGACTCGCGCTCTCCTCCTGCCTCCCCACAGGTGGGGGGCCGCCTGTCTCTTTTCCAGGACAGATGGCTACTCCAGGTCCAAGATCAGTGGGTACGAGACATAGTCTCCAGAGGCTACAGGATAGAGCTGACATCGCAGCCGACACACCGATTCCATCGATCGGTCCCATCTCCAGAAAAAGCTCAGGCTTTTCATCTGGTGTTGGAGGGACTCCGCAGAGACGGAGTAGTGGTCCCAGTGCCTTCCGGGGAGAGGTTCCGGGGTTTCTACTCCAACCTCTTTATCGTCCCAAAGAAGGACGGCTCTTTTCGCCCGGTTCTGGACCTCAAGTTGTTCAACCGCCACGTGTTGGTTCGGAAGTTCCGTATGGAATCACTGCGCTCCGTGATCGCGGCTGTGTCACAGGGGGACTTCCTAGCGTCTATAGATATCCGAGACGCTTACCTTCACGTGCCCATTGCACCGGCTCATCAGCGCTGGTTAAGATTCGCAGTGGGGGACGAACACTACCAGTTCGTGGCTCTCCCTTTCGGTCTGGCCTCGGCTCCGCGGGTGTTCACAAAAGTGATGGCCTCTATGATGGCTCTCCTGCATGTGCAGGGACATGCCGTCATCCCTTATCTAGACGACCTGCTGGTCAGGGCGCCATCGGAACACCTGTGTCGGGTGAGCCTGGAGGCGACCATGCAGTCTCTGGAGCATTTTGGGTGGCTTCTCAATGTTCAGAAGTCGACCCTGGTTCCGACCCAGTCACTGACATATCTGGGCATGGACTTCCACACAGACTCAGCTCTGGTGTCTCTGCCACGAACCAAACAGTTGGCCATCCATTCCGGAGTACAGCAGGTCCTCCTGGCACCACAGTCATCCATACGGGTGTTGATGAAGCTGGTGGGGCGCATGGTGGCATCAATAGAGGCGGTGCCTTTCGCACAGTTTCGCCTCCGTCCTCTCCAGCTGGAGATTCTTCACAGATGGGACAAGAGGACGATCTCTCTGAATCGGCTGGTGACTCTTTCTCATCCGACCAGAGATTCCCTGCAGTGGTGGTTACTGCCACATCACTTGTCTCGGGGCCGGTCTTTCATCAAACCGTCATGGTTAGTGGTGACCACCGACGCCAGTCTGAAGGGCTGGGGTGCGGTGTTCTTACACCACAGGGCCCAAGGCCTCTGGACTCAGTCGGAGTCGGCGTTGCAGATCAACGTGCTGGAGATCAAGGCGATCTATCTGGCACTCCTGGCGTTTCAGAAATTCCTCTCAGGACAACCCATTCGGGTTCAGTCCGACAATGCGACGGCCGTCGCATATATAAATCATCAGGGAGGAACCAGGAGTGCACAGGCTCTGGCCGAAGTCCACCGCATCCTATCCTGGACGGAGGACAACAACTGCCTGATTTCCGCAGTTCACATCCCAGGAGTCGAGAACTGGGAGGCCGACTATCTGAGCCGACAGGGGATGGACGCCGGAGAGTGGTCTCTTCATCCGGACATCTTCCGAGACGTCTGCAGCAGATGGGGCACTCCGGATGTGGACCTGATGGCCTCACGGCTGAATCATCAGGTGCCGCAATACATGGCGAGGTCATGGGATCCCCAGTCTCTGGGAGCGGACGCTCTGATCCTGAGTTGGTCCAGATTTCTTCTGCCGTATGTGTTCCCTCCTCTAGCTCTGATTCCCAAGGTTTTGTGGAAGATCAGGACGGAGTGCAAGGTGGCCATTCTGGTGGCTCCGGATTGGCCCAGGAGGTCCTGGTATCCAGACCTGTGGCAGCTGTCAGGCGGACACCGGTGGGCTCTTCCAGAACGCGCAGATCTTCTCGCGCAAGGCCCATTTTTCCACCTCAATTCCAGGGCCCTCAGGTTGACTGCATGGCTCTTGAGGCCTGGCTGCTGACATCCAGGGGTTTCTCCTCTACAGTGGTTGCCACTATGAATCGGGCTAGGAAACCTGTTTCGCGGAAGATATACCACAGGACGTGGAAAATCTTTTTCGCCTGGTGTACTTCTGGTAGACGGTCACCTTGGCCTTTGTCGATTCCGACGCTGTTGGCTTTCCTTCAGTCGGGTTTGGAGCTGGGCTTATCCCTTAGCTCTCTGAAGGGTCAGGTGTCGGCGCTGTCTGTGCTATTTGACAGACGTTTGGCGCTTCTACCGAAGGTCCGTCAATTCCTACAGGGGGTGTCTCGAGTGGTTCCGCCATATAGACGGCCACTGGACCCTTGGGACCTCAACATAGTCCTGGCGGCACTTCAGAAGCCGCCGTTTGAACCGCTAAGAGAAGTTCCTCTCTCTCGTCTATCACAGAAAGTGGTCTTTTTGGTGGCAATTACGTCTCTGAGAAGGGTCTCAGAATTAGCTGCACTGTCGTGCAAGTCACCCTTCCTGGTGGTTCACCAAGACAAGGTGGTCTTACGCCCACGGCCAGAATTCTTGCCTAAGGTGGTGTCCACTTTTCACCTGAACCAAGAGATTGTGCTTCCATCATTTTGTCCCGCTCCCGTTCACCAGGTTGAGCGCGACCTTCACACTCTGGATCTCGTGAGGGCTGTGCGCATTTATGTGTCCAGAACTGCCTCCTTCCAGAGTTCGGACTCTTTGTTTGTCCTTACGGCGGGTCGCTGTAAGGGGTCCACGGCATCAAAATCTACCTTGGCCAGATGGATCAAGGTGCCCATTCAGGAGGCCTACCGTTCTTCCGGTCTGCCTCTCCCGGTGGGATTGAAGGCGCACTCGACTAGAGCTGTCGGTGCCTCCTGGGCTTTGCGACATCGAGCTTCTGCTCTTCAGGTGTGTCAGGCAGCCACATGGTCAAGCCTGCATACTTTTTCTAAGCACTATATGGTGCATGCCCATGCCTCTGCGGATGCAAGTCTGGGCAGGCGGGTCCTCCAGGCGGCGGTTGCCCACCTTTGAAGAGGGGGACCATGTGTTATCCGTCTTTTGAGGAACTCTTCCCGCCCTGGGGTATTGCTTTAGGACATCCCCATTGTCTGGGTCTCCCATTATGATGACCAGAAAAAAGAGAATTTTGTTTACTTACCGTAAATTCTTTTTTCTTTAATCATCAATGGGAGACCCAGCACCCACCCAGTGTTCCGTTGGTTGTTGTCACATTTGACTTGTTCCCAGTTGGAACAATTTATTCCGGGTTGTTGGACCGTTTGTTCACGGTTTTTTCTCCCGAGGTTTCGGGTGTGGTTCTTTTGTGTCTCCTCGCAGCTTATGGACCAAACTGAGGATATTCCCTGCGGTAGGGGTTTATAAGCGGAGGGGGCGGTGTCTACAAACTTGTAGTACCTAGTGTGGCCTCCGGAGGGCAGTGCCCTTAACCCCATTGTCTGGGTCTCCCATTGATGATTAAAGAAAAAAGAATTTACGGTAAGTAAACAAAATTCTCTTTATTTCCAGTTCCCCATGTTTCAGTGGTTCCAGACCATCGGATGCCTGATTATCGGACTCTCCGGCAGGGAGGTGTCGGTAATTATACAGACATTATATTTCGGGTTACTTTCTTCACATTCACTATTGTGTTGTGTCGCATCTTTCTGCGCCGCGGTAATTGGGCGTTCGGGTCACTTTAATCATTTGCTTTCGAGACACGAACACTGGATGAAAAGAATCATTTCTGTAGCAAATTATCAACACAAAACCCAGAATAATTACTGCAACGATTCAGGCAGATCTGATCACTGTTTGTGAGAACAGCAGAAGCCTCAACACGACAGCGCACAATTCATTCATGGCCTCGATCAAACGTGTGACCAAGAGACCCGGCCGGGCGTCCAACAATGGAACAACGGAGACTGACGGAACATCGGAGAGACCGGTGGAACAACGGAGAGACTGGCGGAACAGCGGAGAGACTGGCGGAACAACGGAGAGACCGGCGGAACAACGGAGAGACCGGGGGAACAGCGGAGAGACTGGCGGAACAACGGAGACCAGCGAAACAACGGAGAGACTGGCGGAACAACGGAGACTGACGGAACAGCGGAGAGACCAGCGAAACAACGGAGAGACCGGCGAAACAACAGAGACTGACAGAACAGCGGAGAGACTGGCGAAACAACGGAGACCGGCGGAACAACAGAGACTGACGGAACAGCGGACAGACTGGCGGAACAACGGAGACCAGCGAATCAATGGAGGGAACAGCGGAGAGACTGGCGGAACAACGGAGACCAGCGAATCAATGGAGGGAACAGCGGAGAGACTGGCGGAACAACGGAGACCAGCAAATCAAGGAAGAGACCGGCTGAACAACGGAGACCAGCAAATCAATGGAGAGACCGGCGGAACAACGGAGAGGCTGACAGAACAACGGAGGGAACAGCGGAACAACGGAGAGACCGGCGGAACACGGAGAGACCGGCGGAACAACGGAGAGACCAGCGGAACAACCGAGGTAACGGCGGAACTACAGAGAGACTGGCGGAACAACGGAGAGACTGATAGAACAATGGAGGTAACGGCAAAACAACGGAGACCAGCGAATCAATGAAGAGACAGGTGGAACAACGGAGAGACTGATGGAATAACGGAGAGATCAGTGGAACAACAGAGACCGGTGGAACAATGGAGAGACTGGCAGAACAACAAAGAGACTGGCGGAACAACGGAGAGACCGATTGAACAATGGAGAGACCGGCGGAACAACAGAGAGCAGTGGAACAATGGACAGACCGGCGGAACAATGGAGAGACTGACAGAACAACGGAGAGACGGAGGGAACGGTGGAACAACGTAGACCGACGAATCAATGAAGAGACCGGTGGAACAACGGAGAGGCTGACAGAACAATGGAGGGAACGGCGGAACAATGGAGAGACTGATGGAACAACGGAGAAACCGATGAAACAACAGAGAGACCGATGGAACAACGGACGGATTGGTGGAACAATGGAGAGACTAGCAGAACAACACAGAGACCAACGGAACACAGGAGGGATCGGCGGAACAATGGAAGGATCCTCAGAACAACGAAGAGACCGACAAAACAACAGAGACCGAAGGAATGAGAGAGAGACTAAGGGAACAACAGAGAGATTGACGGAACAACGGAGGTTTCTCCAATCTGCAGTTGGAGGGAGGGTCGATCACACCTGTAGGTTCCCCATCCGCACTTATTGAGAGAATTTTGGTGTCGTGAGTATCCTGCACAGAAAAAGTAGAAATTGCAAAGGCTGAAAAATTTAATTTCATTAGAAATAAGAAGTTCTTGAATTTTTGGTAGGAAATAATATTAGTGAAACTTGGCTATAAGGCAGAGGACCCCAACTCCAGTCCTCAAGGGCCGCCAACAGTGCATGTTTTCAGGATCTCCTTAGTATTGCACAGGGGTTGGAATCCTTACATGTGCAGATGATCACATTAGCACCTGTGCAATGCTAAGGAAATCCTGAAAACCTGCACTGTTGGCGGCCCTTGAGGCCTGGAGTTGGGGACCTCTGCTATAAGGGAATCCATGACCTCCATGTAGACAGCTCAGCTCTCTGCTCACTCTTCACCCCTGGCATCGACCTATAAGAAGCTCTCAATTTATACTCTACTACTGACTATCTTCCTGGAGGGAGCTCCCCCTAGTGGTGACTGGAGACAAAATCTTATCATGTATCTCTGTATACAGGGAGCTCCCCCTAGTGGTGGCTGCAGACAGGATCTTATCATGTATCTCTGCATACAGGGAGCTCCCCCTAGTGGTGGCTGCAGACAGGATCTTATCATGTATCTCTGTATACAGGGAGCTCCCCCTAGTGGTGACTGCAGACATAATCTTATCATGTATCTCTGTATACAGGGAGCTCCCCCTAGTGGTGGCTGCAGACAGGATCTTATCATGTATCTCTGCATACAGGGAGCTCCCCCTAGTGGTGGCTGCAGACAGGATCTTATCATGTATCTCTGTATACAGGGAGCTCCCCCTAGTGGTGACTGCAGACAGAATCTTATCATGTATCTCTGTATACAGGGAGATCCCCCTAGTGGTGACTGCAGACATAATCTTATCATGTATCTCTGTATACAGGGAGCTCCCCCTAGTGGTGACTGCAGACAGGATCTTATCATGTATCTCTGTATACAGGGAGCTCCCCCTAGTGGTGACTGCAGACAGAATCTTATCATGTATCTCTGTATACAGGGAGCTCTCCCTAGTGGTGACTGCAGACAGGATCTTATCATGTATCTCTGTATACAGGGAGCTCCCCCTAGTGGTGACTGCAGACAGGATCTTATCATGTATCTCTGTATACAGGGAGCTTCCCCTAGTGGTGACTGCAGACAGGATCTTATCATGTATCTCTCTATACAAGGAGCTCCCCCTAGCGGTGACTGTAGACAAAATCTTATCATGTATCTCTGCATACAGGGAGCTTCCCCTAGTGGTGACTGAAGATAGGATCTTATCATGTATCTCTGTATACAGGGAGCTCCTACTAGTGGTGGCTGCAGACAGAATCTTATGTATCTCTGTATACAGAGAGCTCCCCCTAGTGGTGACTGTATACAGAATCTTATGTATTTCTGTATACAGGGAGCTCCCCCTAGTGGTGACTGCAGACAGGATCTTATGTATCTCTGTATACAGGGAGCTCCCGCTAGTGATGATTGCAGACACAATCTTATGTAACTCTGTATACAGAGAGCTCCCCCTAGTGATGACTGCAAACAGGATCTTATCATGTATCTCTGTATACAGGGAGCTCCCCCTAGTGGTGACTGCAGACAGAATCTTATGTATCTCTGTATACAGGGAGCTCCGTCTAGTGACGGCTGCAGACAGGATCTTATAATGTTTCTCTATATACAGGGAGCTCCCCCTAGTGGTGACTGCAGACAGGATCTTATCATGTATCTCTGTATACAGGGAGCTTCCCCTAGTGGAGGCTGCAGACAGGATCTTATTATGTATCTCTGTATAAAGGGAGCTCCACCTAGTGGTGACTGCAGACAGAATCTTATGTATCTCTGTATACAGGGAGCTCCCCCTAGTGGTGACTGCAGACAGGATCTTATCATGTATCTCTGTATACAGGGAGCTCCCCCTAGTGGTGGCTGCAGACAGAATCTTATCATGTATCTCTGTATACAGGGAGCTCCCCCTAGTGGAGGCTGCAGACAGGATCTTATCATGTATCTCTGTATACAGGGAGCTCCCCCTAGTGGTGGCTGTAGACAGGATCTTATCATGTATCTCTGTATACAGGGAGCTCCCCCTAGTGGTGGCTGCAGACAGGATCTTATCATGTATCTCTGTATACAGGGAGCTCCCCCTAGTGGTGACTGCAGACATGATCTTATCATGTATCTCTGTATACAGGGAGCTCCCCCTAGTGGTGACTGTAGACAGAATCTTATCATGTATCTCTGTATACAGAGAGCTTCCCCTAGTGGTGGCTGCAGACAGAATCTTATTATGTATCTCTGTATACAGAGAGCTCCCCTAGTGATGACTGCAGACAGAATCTTATCATGTATCTCTGTATACAGGGAGCTCCCCCTAGTGGAGGCTGCAGACAGGATCTTATCATGTATCTCTGTATACAGGGAGCTCCTCCTAGTGGTGGTGCAGACAGGATCTTATCATGTATCTCTGTATACAGGGAGCTCCCCCTAGTGGTGACTGCAGACAGCCAGAATTGTATGATGTAACTTTGACACTGTGAAGGAAATCAGAGTATTTGGAGTTTCTATATTAGAACAATGAAGCTCTATAAAATGATGTATGAAGTTTGTCAGTATAGGGAATCACTTCTTACACTCCAGCCACATCCAGAGTTTCATCCTCCTTTCTCCAGTGTTCCACAGTCTGGAGGCTGCAGATTACACAATTATCGCGGGATCAGAGTTTTTTACGTTCGTTTTTCATTTCATTATTTCTTTCTTACGTTTCACGTGTCGAGAACAAAAACTCCGAACACCCTGAGAGCTCCGATCTCTGCGGAGAGGTCTCAGGTCTGACAGATAAATCCCTCTCCATAATCAATCAATGCAGCTTCGGAGGTAACTAGAGAACAAGATAATACTAACGATACAATAAAATATAAAGTTTAATGTAACTTTAACCTGTTATTGGCCGTGGATCCGCATCCATCACACAAGAGGTTAAATGGCGGATATTACCTTCATCTGCAGATAAATGTTCTTCCCGGCAGCGACATGTCGCCCGGACTCGTGTCATCTGCATTCAGCAATAATCGGTGGAGGGGGAACACGAATCAGAAAGGCGGCGGGATGAATCATCCACAGAATGGCCTGGAGCGAGAACCCGAATGAACTCGGGAACCTGCCTGATCTCTGCAGGAGCCGCCGCGCGTCCTCTAAACTGATAGATCTGAAAATGATCATTTTATAATTAAATCCTGAAGATCCCGTGTTCTCCAATCTGTGGGAGACTACAACTCCCAGCAGGTGCAGACACCAGGAGAGCCGTCCTCTAGATTTCCCCTTTTTTCCATTCTTTTAGTTTTCCTTTTGCTGCCAAGAAAAATATCTGATAAAGCAAGTAAACCTGCGTCCCTCATCCTAGTGTGCACTGGTGCAAAGCTGAAACACTATACATTGTAACAAAAAGTCAGCTGCACTCAGACATGGAATAGAGAACTGCATTACAGGTAATGAAATATGACAATGGAGACACTTAGCAAAGACATATGGCCATATATACAACTGCCCAGTAGCCACGTCGAGGTGTGACCTCTGTGCTGGGTCCTAACCTGCTACTATAACGGCTCTCTCTGGATAAAATCTCTCTCTGAATGGGATAGTAAAGGGGACCCGACTCGACGTGGCTACTGGGAGGTTGTATATAGGGTTGTATATGTGGCCATATGTCCTTGCTGAGTGTCTCCATTGTCATATTCATTAGCTGTAATGCAGTTCTGTGTGTCTCAGCGTCTGAGTGAAGTTGACTTTTTGTTACATGAACAGGCCGGTTCCAATCAAAGAAAAATCATCATTTGTTCCTATCTACTTTCCCTCTTTACTACTCTCTTCTGGCCTCAGATTCAGAAACGGTATCACCCCCTGTGTATCTAAGCTGATAGATACTCAGAGTTGGAATTAAAGAATTGTCCTTTCATAAAATCCCTAGCCATGGACACAGTTATATAAGTAGATGTGGGTGCGATGCTATGGCAGCGGGAGGGCAGGTCTATGTACTCACTTGTGCGGTGTCGGTGCCCCTTCTGTCTGCTCTTTGCGGCCCCCTCTGTGCAGTCTGTGTGCCCCCATGTGTGCTCTGTGACTCATCTATGGGTGCTCTGTGAACCCCTGTGCCCTCTCTGTGGCCCCCCTGTGGTCTCTGTGGCCCCCCTGTGGTCTCTGTGGCCTCCCTGTGGTCTCTGTGGCCTCCCTGTGTGGTCTCTGTGGCCTCCCTGTGTGGTCTCTGTGGCCTCCCTGTGTGGTCTCTGTCGCCCCCCTGTGATGCTCTGTTGCCCCCCCCCACCGTGGCTCTCTGTGGCCCCCTTGTGTGGTCTCTGTGGCCCTCTGTGGCCCCCCTGTGGTCTCTGTGGCCTCCTTGTGTGGTCTCTGTGGCCCCCCCTGTGGCTCTCTGTGGCCCCCTTGTGTGGTCTCTGTGGCCCCTATGTGTGGTCTCTGTGGCCCCCCTGTGGTCTCTGTGGCCTCCCTGTGTGGTCTCTGTGACCCCCCCTGTGGCTCTCTGTGGCCCCCTTGTGTGGTCTCTGTGGCCCCCTTGTGATGCTCTGTGGCTCTCCGTGGTCTCCTGTACGTTTTGTGTTCTCTCTCTGTACCCGGCTGTTTGTGGTTTGTCCTCATGTGGTCTCTTAGCTCCGCCCCTTTGCATCACATGACCTAGACCTCCCCAGGACCTTCACTCTCAGTAATAGGACTGCTGTGCTCCGCCCCCTCCTGTACTGGTCACATGACAGTGGCATCATCACAGGTCCTTCAACTCTTATTTACTGAGGCACCGGACTCCCAGCAGTGGCAGGAACAGTGGTGGAAGACTGAAGAGCGGACCCGGGGGAGCATCAGCCTGCGGCCGGTATACTGGACATCACTCGGGTGTACCAATATGGTGGACGTTTTTTTTTTCTGTTTGAAGTGGAACAATCTGGCGCCAGTCACATGGACCAATCACATGAAGAAGAAAATGTTACATCCGGGGTAGTTCTGTAAGTAGAGGAGCTGTAGAGTCCGGCGCTGTCCAGGAAAAGCAACTAACTGTTCTCTGTTATAATAAAATATTTTTGGGGGTGGGGTTGCAGGTTTAGGGGCGGTGGTGAGGGCGTTTTATTTTGGGGCCTGTGTTTGAGGGAGGGCGGAGGCGCAGGTTTGGGTTGGGGGACAGAGGTAAGTGGGGATTTGGGTTTGGGGGGTCATTTTTTTCAGGGCTGTGGGTGCTGGGGGACTTGCTTGGTTTGGGGGGTGGTGGTGTAGATTTGGAGGGGGCATTTCTTTTTAGGTGTGGGGGGGTGTAAGTTTGGGGTGGGGGAGAGGGGGTGCAGATGCAGGGGGGGCATTGTTTGGTGGGGCGGGGTTACAGTTTAGGGGGTATTTTATTTGGGGGGATGTTTTGAGAAACTTTTTTTTTGGAGGGACTGGGTTTTCGAGGGGGGGGGGTGTTTTTGGGGTGTTGCAGGGCATATTGTGAACATACATACATGCATACAGTCAGCTTTATATATTGGATAATAATCTGGCCTTACTCACCCTCCTTGGGTCCATAGTGCCGTGTCACCAGCACAGCAGCCAGTCACGGAGCTCAGCCGGTTCTGCGGGGGGGGGGGTGTCCCAAATACAAGGGGCGAAACGGCTGAGCTCAGTGATTGGAGGAAAGGATTCAGTCCTGACATGGGGACTGGAAGTACAGCCAGGGCCGTATTTACGATTTGGCACGTGCCTAGGGCGCCAGGTGTCAAGGGGCGGCACCAGGGTCAAGTTGAAAAAAGTTGTTTTTTTTTTTATTTAAATAATAAATTGCCCTCCGGGTCCCAGTAATTGCTGACTCTGTGTAATTAGCGCATGCACTGACTATGCAATGGATCATGTGTTAATAATGAACCAAGATACATTTTTGCAGTTCTGGATTCTTGCGGTTTGTGCACAATACATGGGAGCAGCAACAAGGCAACTTGCTGATGATTTCCACTAAGCTCATACATGAAAAATAACCTGCTGATCACACAGTGATGGAATCAGCTCCGATTCCCCCACAATTATAACGTCTTATTTTTCCCCCTGCACCAGGGAATGCAACAGTCAGAGACGTCTGCAGGGGGGAGAATAATCCGAAACCATAATTCCCCGGAGAAGCTGCAATTCAGTAAACTGCTTTATATTCCCTGACATTGAAAGCAGAAGGAGAAACAAACACTGAATCCTAATTATATGGTAAATGTATAGATGAGAAAAGAGGTGATAAGAAGAATGGAAGGAGACGGCGCCCACCAGCAAGTAAATGGTTAACGCTCTATTAATTAGTGATTTACATTATCACATATTCAGTATAAATAGTCCCCGAACATTCATAGTAAGGTCAACAGTAGACTATGAAATGGTGACCCCCAGAGCAAAGGACATCACTGGACAACAGGTGATATCACAGCCCACCTCCTCCTGTACAATGACTGATACCACCTCTATATACAGTAGATAACACAGGATCCACCATTCACAATAGGTGATATCACAGCTCACCTCCTCCTCCTGTACAATGACTGATAACACCTCTATATACAGTAGATAACACAGGATCCACCATTCACAATAGGTGATATCACAGCTCACCTCCTCCTCCTGTACAATGACTGATAACACCTCTATATACAGTAGATAACACAGGATCCACCATTCACAATAGGTGATATCACAGCTCACCTCCTCCTCCTGTACAATGACTGATAACACCTCTATATACAGTAGATAACACAGGATCCACCATTCACAATAGATGATATCGCAGCTCACCTCCTCCTCCTGTACAATGACTGATAACACCTCTATATACAGTAGATCACACAGGATCCACCATTCACAATAGGTGATATCACAGCTCACCTCCTCCTCCTGTACAATGACTGATAACACCTCTATATACAGTAGATCACACAGGATCCACCATTCACAATAGATGATATCACAGCTCACCTCCTCCTGTACAATGACTGATAACACCTCTATATACAGTAGATAACACAGGATCCACCATTCACAATAGGTGATATCACAGCTCACCTCCTCCTCCTGTACAATGACTGATAACACCTCTATATACAGTAGATAACACAGGATCCTCCATTCACAATAGGTGATGTCACAGCTCACCTCCTCCTCCTGTACAATGACTGATAACACCTCTATATACAGTAGATAACACAGGATCCACCATTCACAATAGGTGATATCACAGCTCACCTCCTCCTGTACAATGACTGATAACACCTCTATATACAGTAGATAACACAGGAGAGTCACAGATGGCAGGCACATATCTAGTTATCGGATAAGGCTGTCTCCTCCTGCTTTGAGCACAAACCTGTGCTGTCTGTGAGAGATTCTATGTGTTTATTTGAACATTTGTATTGCTGCATACAAGGAGAGCAAATACAGAAGGATACACCCCCCCCCCATGTGAGTGATTTCAACTGAACTGTCCTTATGTGCAGTGAAGTCACTACATGAATATTCATTCCCTGGGGAGTGTGCAGCAGAGAACTAAGTGATCACTCACTGTGATTGACAGATGGAATGAATCTCTTTAGTTGCAGTTTACAGAGGATGGGGGGGGGGGGAATATAAATGAAAGAAATACATGAATGTAAAGAGCTTCACCAGAGGAATTAGAAAATGATAGCAGTTACATATGGATTTTTGACCTGACAGATTCACTTTAAATGGTTGTAAAAATTAAAACTAGTGTGGGAGATTTCCTGAGCCACAATTTTGGCTCCAAAAACCTATTATAAATGATAATCAACACATTAATTAAGCAATTTAGGCACTTTCAGATCATTCGACAAGGGGGGAGCAGCTTTGCAGTAAGAGATGAGGCGTAAAACATTGTGCTCTGAAAGTTTGGCCCAACTTGGGCTACGTTCACATAGAAGTGAATAGGAAGATTTTCCAGGAGGTCTTGGTGTGATTTTTCAGAAGGATTTTGGAGCAGATCCATTCTGAAAACTTGTCATGAAGGCATCCTCAATGGAAAAAAGTTACAAGACCAAGAAGTTACACAAAGTGACTGAAGATGTGCAGATTCATCCTCCATCTTCATTTTGCGAGGTCCCTTTAAGACGCCATACTTTACACTTCCTCCAGACCTGCTCATTAGAAGCTGTAACCCCTCAGTGTCAGCATTTATCTCCATCTCTGGATGTATTTCCGTCTGGCTTCTGTATTTTCTCTGTGTGTAATTTATGTTCCGGATGAGATCATAAATCGCATTAAATAAGAGAGTTTACTGGATGTGCTGTGTATAAATCTGCTCCGTGCAGGAAGGGAGCGGGGATAGATCTGCGCCGGTGAATGGAGAAATCCAATTTATACCCGTTGTTAGGACGTCATTGCAATTTATGGCCACAGATCAGCACAGGACACAATCACAGGCAGCCTGTTCTATCTCCTCTGTGATGTGAGGAATCTTCTGTAATGTGGAGCTTTATACAATAGATACGTGGAATCGTCCGTTATTGGTTGGGGCTCATTTATTCGGAATCTATAAATCTCCTCCATAGTCGTAGAGTTACATAATAAAAATCTCACTATCTGCAGCCACCACTAGGGGGAGCCCAGGAGCTGAGTGCACAGTATAGCAGTATGCTGTTATCTCCAGAGCTCCCCCTAGTGGCTGTTGGGAAGATTATAAAGAAATTACACAAAACAGCAGAATGAGGACAAGCAAGTGCCGACTATTTAGGAATTATGTAGCAGCAGGGGTGGAACTACAACAGGTGCAGGGATTGCAATCGTACCCGGGCCCTGGAGCCTGGGGGGGCCCCAAAAGTCCATTTTTGCCTATAGAAAAAGACTAATACTAATAAAGATTTGTAATAATTGGGGGCCCTATTGGAGCCTTCGCATCGGGGCCCATGAGCTTCAAGTTACTCCACTGCATAGCAGGTGGGAATTACAAAGAAGTGTAAGCTGGGCACTGTATGGTGGTATTTTGAAGGCATTGGATAGCTGTATTGTAGGGTCGTGTAATATTTGGCACTATATGGCAGTATTGAGGTTTGTATCTGTGTTTTATATGGTTATAACTGGAGTTCCACTTCAATTTATTAAGGTGTAGATGTATTGGCAGCAGCTTTGCTTCTTATTAATGACTCCCACTCAATCGTTACACGGTAAAAAGGAAGCGACAAGCCCCGGAAAATGAGAACGTTCCTAAAGAATAATGTCCGACTGGTGGTTTTACATAGGATTAACCTTCAGATAGAGACAGAGAATCAGTCACCGTTATCCTTCATCGGATCGAAGATTATAACGTCACAAATAATAATTATCCCCCGGTCGTCCCTTCACCCTCTGGATTAATGATCAACTCAATAGTAATTAACTGGTAACTAAACAATGTAACAAGTCACAATCATTAGGTCCTACAGGACGGAGCAGTATCTTATGTCTCCTGTCACTGTGTCCATTATACAACCCCTCCCCCACCTTATATATAGGTGATGAGGATGATATAATGATGTTCTTATTAGGAGACATTGTCTAACTTCATATGACATATATTATTACAAACTGGTCGACTTTTAGAAATGGGTAGTAATATATTTCTGTTGTTATGGGGCACACAGCATCATTTTTCTTCACAAACTACACCTCTTCCTACAGGATGACTGTATACATCTTTATGTAGTGTACTCCCACTAGTGGTGGACTATAAATCTATTTAATGAGCTCCCCCTAGTGGTGACTGTATAAATCTGTATGTAGTGAGCTCCCATTAGTGGTGGCTGTATAAATCTGTATGTAGTGAGCTCCCTCTAGTGGTGGCTGTATAAATCTGTATGTAGTGAGCTCCCATTAGTGGTGGCTGTATAAATCTGTATGTGGTGAGCTCCATCTAGTGATGTCTGTATGAATCTGTATGTAGTGAGCTCCCTCTAGTGGCGGCTGTATAAATCTGTATGTAGTGATCACCCTCTAGTGGTCACTCTATAAATCTGTATGTAGTGAGCTCCCTCTAGTGGTGATTTTGTAGTGAGCTCTCTCTAGTGGTGACTGTATAAATCTTCATGTAAGTGAGCTATTCAGCTTTCTCTAGTGGTGACTGTATAAATCTATGTAGTGAGCTCCCTCCAGTGGTGGCTGCATAAATCTGTATGTAGTGAGCTCCCTCTAATGGTGGCTGTATAAATCTGTATGTAGTGAGCTCCCCCTGGTGGTGACTGAATAAATCTGTATGTAGTGAGCTCCCCCTGGTGGTGGCTGTATAAATCTGTATGTAGTGAGCTCCCTCTAATGGTGGCTGTATAAATCTGTATGTAGTGAGCTCCCCCTGGTGGTGACTGAATAAATCTGTATGTAGTGAGCTCCCCCTGGTGGTGGCTGAATAAATCTGTATGTGGTGAACTCCCCTAGTGGTGACTGTATAAATCTGTATGTACTGAGCTAACCCCTAGTGGTGACTGTATAAATCTGTTTGTAGTGAGCTCCCTCTAGTGGTGACTGTATAAATCTGTATGTAGTGAGCTCCCTCTAGTGGTGTCTGTATAAATCTATGTAGTGAGCTCCCTCTAGTGGTGACTGTATAAATCTATGTAGTGAGCTCCCTCTAGTGGTGGCTGTATAAATCTGTATGTAGTGAGCTCCCTCTAGTGGTGGCTGTATAAATCTGTATGTAGTGAGCTCCCTCTAGTGGTGACTGTATAAATCTGTATGTAGTGAGCTCCCTCTAGTGGTGGCTGTATAAATCTGTATGTAGTGAGCTCCCCCTAGTGGTGACTGTATAATTCTATGTAGTGAGCTCCCTCTAGTGGTGGCTGAACGCTGTTACTGTGACAGTGCCAGAAGCAGGGGACGCAGTTCAGTGTCTTCTCTCTTCGTGAGTTCCATAGAAGTCTGTGGCAGCAAACCAGTGACAATTCCAGGAAACCATGGTCAGGTGGTGTCTGGTATTTAATATCAGACCTGTAAGAAATGCCATAGATGTTCTTTACCATGTAGAGACCGGACTGTAACATGAATTCATGCTGATTGTGTATTTTGTTATGGTTAACCCCCTCCATGCTGCAGGTTGTCCCGCTCTTCCATATACACCAGTGATGGTGGATCGTATAGACTTTCTCTCCATGTATCATCGCCGTCTACGTGACTCCTCTCTGCTCCTCTCATGGGGGGGGGGGTGCAGACTAATAGCAAATGTGATCGTTATCGGAGTTGACAACATTAGCAGCTCGTTAATGACTCATTCTCAGGCCTGATGACCCATCGCTCGTTACTGTCACATCCCGACTGGCGTTAACCCTTCTGCACATACATCATGGACGCTGATGTTCCGTAACTTCATTGTAATGGGGAACGTCCCCATTAAGGAGCAGATAATAGCGAACAAACACGTAGATCTTCTCCCGCCGCTCAATCGTTTCCAGGAACTTATTAACACAGTAATTGAGGAAGATCCGCACGCGGCGGCCGTAGATCTTCATCTCATCGACCCGGCGAGGCTGCGATTTGGCGCTTTACATTCATCCTCATCATCGCTGGGATCCGCGGATTCATCACGGGAATCGTCTCAGAACAACGCGAACCTCCAAACCTCAGAATCTTCTGGAATCTCATGGATACGAACACAAGAAAAATGATGAAATCTTGATTTTTTAAAAACTTTTATCTGCAAAAATAACAAAAAAAACAGCCTTGTCTGGTGTGAACAGGAGGTTCCCTATCCACAGGCAGAAAGACAACTCTGTAGTTTACAGCCTGTTGTCTTGGTTACCGACCACCTCTGCAGTCTATCAGTGGGAGCCATTCTCCAGGGCAACAAGCCCAAAGCGCTAAAGAAATTAGCTTGTAAGTGCAAATCTGAAGCCGAATCACTGGATTATTTTTTTGTAGCATTTATTAGGTTGCAAAGTCAATGAACAAAAGAGAACTGTAAATCACTTCAGTATTCAGTGATCGCCCGTCTCCTCCATCCTCAGTATTCAGTGATCGCCCGTCTCCTCCGTCCTCAGTATTCAGTGACCGCCCGTCTCCTCCGTCCTCAGTATTCAGTGACTGCCCGTCTCCTCCGTCCTCAGTGTTCAGTGACTGCCCGTCTCCTCCATCCTCAGTATTCAGTGATCGCCCGTCTCCTCCGTCCTCAGTATTCAGTGACCGCCCGTCTCCTCCATCCTCAGTATTCAGTGACCGCCCGTCTCCTCCATCCTCAGTATTCAGTGACTGCCCTCCTCCTCCGTCCTCAGTATTCAGTGACCGCCCGTCTCCTCCGTCCTCAGTATTCAGTGACTGCCCGTCTCCTCCATCCTCAGTATTCAGTGACCGCCCGTCTCCTCCGTCCTCAGTATTCAGTGACCGCCCGTCTCCTCCGTCCTCAGTATTCAGTGACCGCCCGTCTCCTCCGTCCTCAGTATTCAGTGACCGCCCGTCTCCTCCTTCCTCAGTATTCAGTGACCGCCCGTATCCTTCATCCTCAGTATTCAGTGACCGCCCGTCTCCTCTGTCCTCAGTATTCAGTGACCGCCCGTCTCCTCCGTCCTCAGTATTCAGTGACCGCCCGTCTCCTCCGTCCTCAGTATTCAGTGACCGCCCGTCTCCTCCATCCTCAGTATTCAGTGACCGCCCGTCTCCTCCGTCCTCAGTATTCAGTGACCGCCCGTCTCCTCCGTCCTCAGTATTCAGTGACCGCCCGTCTCCTCCGTCCTCAGTATTCAGTGACCGCCCGTCTCCTCCTTCCTCAGTATTCAGTGATCGCCCGTCTCCTCCGTCCTCAGTATTCAGTGACCGCCCGTCTCCTTCATCCTCAGTATTCAGTGACCGCCCGTCTCCTCTGTCCTCAGTATTCAGTGACCGTCCGTCTCCTCCGTCCTCAGTATTCAGTGACCGCCCGTCTCCTCCGTCCTCAGTACTCAGTGACCGCCCGTCTCCTCCGTCCTCAGTATTCAGTGACCGCCCGTCTCCTCCGTCCTCAGTACTCAGTGACCGCCCGTCTCCTCCGTCCTCAGTACTCAGTGACCGCCCGTCTCTTCCATCCTCAGTATTCAGTGACCGCCCGTCTCCTCCATCCTCAGTATTCAGTGATCGCCCGTCTCCTCCATCCTCAATATTCAGTGACTGCCCGTCTCCTCCGTCCTCAGTATTCAGTGATCGCCCGTCTCCTCCATCCTCAGTATTCAGCGACCGCCCTTCTCCTCTATCCTCAGTATTCAGCGACCGCCCCTCTCCTCCATCCTCAGTATTCAGTGACCGCCCGTCTCCTCTATCCTCAGTATTCAGCGACCGCCCGTCTCCTCCATCCTCAGTATTGAGTGACCGCCCGTCTCCTCCGTCCTCAGTATTCAGTGACCGCCCGTCTCCTCCGTCCTCAATATTCAGTGACCGCCCGTCTCCTCTGTCCTCAGTTTTCAGTGACCGCCCGTCTCCTCCGTCCTCAGTACTCAGTGACCGCCCGTCTCCTCCGTCCTCAGTACTCAGTGACCGCCCGTCTCCTCCGTCCTCAGTACTCAGTGACCGCCCGTCTCTTCCATCCTCAGTATTCAGTGACCGCCCTTCTCCTCCATCCTCAGTATTCAGTGATCGCCCGTCTCCTCCATCCTCAGTATTCAGTGACCGCCCGTCTCCTCTATCCTCAGTATTCAGCGACCGCCCGTCTCCTCCATCCTCAGTATTCAGCGACCGCCCGTCTCCTCCATCCTCAGTATTGAGTGACCGCCCGTCTCCTCCGTCCTCAGTATTCAGTGACCGCCCGTCTCCTCCATCCTCAGTATTCAGTGACTGCCCGTCTCCTCCGTCCTCAGTACTCAGTGACCGCCCGTCTCCTCCGTCCTCAGTACTCAGTGACCGCCCGTCTCCTCCGTCCTCAGTACTCAGTGACCGCCTGTCTCTTCCATCCTCAGTATTCAGTGACCGCCCTTCTCCTCCATCCTCAGTATTTAGTGATCGCCCGTCTCCTCCATCCTCAGTATTCAGTGACCGCCCGTCTCCTCCATCCTCAGTATTCAGCGACCGCCCGTCTCCTCCATCCTCAGTATTCAGTGACCGCCCGTCTACTCCGTCCTCAGTATTCAGTGACCGCCCGTCTCCTCCGTCCTCAGTATTCAGTGACCGCCCGTCTCCTCCGTCCTCAGTACTCAGTGACCGCCTGTCTCTTCCATCCTCAGTATTCAGTGACCGCCCTTCTCCTCCATCCTCAGTATTTAGTGATCGCCCGTCTCCTCCATCCTCAGTATTCAGTGACCGCCCGTCTCCTCCGTCCTCAGTATTCAGTAACCGCCCGTCTCCTCCATCCTCAGTATTCAGTGACCGCCCACCTCCTCCGTCCTCAGTATTCAGTGACCGCCCGTCTCTTCCATCCTCAGTATTCAATGACCGCCCGTCTCCTCCGTCCTCAGTGTTCAGTGACCGCCCGTCTCCTCCATCCTCAGTATTCAGTGACCGCCCGTCTCCTCCGTCCTCAGTATTCAGTGACCGCCCGTCTCCTCCATCCTCAGTATTCAGCGACCGCCCGTCTCCTCCATCCTCAGTATTCAGTGGACGCACCGCCACGTCTACGTTCCGTCCTCAGTATTCAGTGACCGCCCGTCTCCTCCGTCCTCAGTATTCAGTGACCGCCCGTCTCCTCCGTCCTCAGTATTCAGTGACCGCCCGTCTCCTCCGTCCTCAGTATTCAGTGACCGCCCGTTCCTCCTCCGTCCCTATATTCAGTACCGCCCGTCTCCTCCTTCCTCAGTATTCAGTGACCGCCCGTATATCCGTCATCCTCAGTATTCAGTGACCGCCCGTCTCCTCCTCCTCAGTATTCAGTGACCGCCGCCCGTATCCTCCTCCGTCCTCAGTATTCAGTGACCGCCCGTCTCCTCCGTCCTCAGTATTCAGTGACCGCCCGTCTCCTCCTTCCTCAGTATTCAGTGACCGCCCGTATCCTTCATCCTCAGTATTCAGTGACCGCCCGTCTCCTCTGTCCTCAGTATTCAGTGACCGCCCGTCTCCTCCGTCCTCAGTATTCAGTGACCGCCCGTCTCCTCCGTCCTCAGTATTCAGTGACCGCCCGTCTCCTCCATCCTCAGTATTCAGTGACTGCCCGTCTCCTCCGTCCTCAGTATTCAGTGATCGCCCGTCTCCTCCATCCTCAGTATTCAGCGACCGCCCTTCTCCTCTATCCTCAGTATTCAGCGACCGCCCGTCTCCTCCATCCTCAGTATTCAGTGACCGCCCGTCTCCTCTATCCTCAGTATTCAGCGACCGCCCGTCTCCTCCATCCTCAGTATTGAGTGACCGCCCGTCTCCTCCGTCCTCAGTATTCAGTGACCGCCCGTCTCCTCCGTCCTCAATATTCAGTGACCGCCCGTCTCCTCTGTCCTCAGTATTCAGTGACCGCCCGTCTCCTCCGTCCTCAGTACTCAGTGACCGCCCGTCTCCTCCGTCCTCAGTACTCAGTGACCGCCCGTCTCCTCCGTCCTCAGTACTCAGTGACCGCCCGTCTCTTCCATCCTCAGTATTCAGTGACCGCCCTTCTCCTCCATCCTCAGTATTCAGTGATCGCCTGTCTCCTCCATCCTCAGTATTCAGTGACCGCCCGTCTCCTCTATCCTCAGTATTCAGCGACCGCCCGTCTCCTCCATCCTCAGTATTCAGCGACCGCCCGTCTCCTCCATCCTCAGTATTGAGTGACCGCCCGTCTCCTCCGTCCTCAGTATTCAGTGACCGCCCGTCTCCTCCATCCTCAGTATTCAGTGACTGCCCGTCTCCTCCGTCCTCAGTACTCAGTGACCGCCCGTCTCCTCCGTCCTCAGTACTCAGTGACCGCCCGTCTCCTCCGTCCTCAGTACTCAGTGACCGCCCGTCTCCTCCGTCCTCAGTACTCAGTGACCGCCCTTCTCCTCCATCCTCAGTATTTAGTGATCGCCCGTCTCCTCCATCCTCAGTATTCAGTGACCGCCCGTCTCCTCCATCCTCAGTATTCAGCGACCGCCCGTCTCCTCCATCCTCAGTATTCAGTGACCGCCCGTCTACTCCGTCCTCAGTATTCAGTGACCGCCCGTCTCCTCCGTCCTCAGTATTCAGTGACCGCCCGTCTCCTCCATCCTCAGTATTCAGTGACCGCCCGTCTCCTCCGTCCTCAGTACTCAGTGACCGCCTGTCTCTTCCATCCTCAGTATTCAGTGACCGCCCTTCTCCTCCATCCTCAGTATTTAGTGATCGCCCGTCTCCTCCATCCTCAGTATTCAGTGACCGCCCGTCTCCTCCGTCCTCAGTATTCAGTAACCGCCCGTCTCCTCCATCCTCAGTATTCAGTGACCGCCCACCTCCTCCGTCCTCAGTATTCAGTGACCGCCCGTCTCTTCCATCCTCAGTATTCAATGACCGCCCGTCTCCTCCGTCCTCAGTGTTCAGTGACCGCCCGTCTCCTCCATCCTCAGTATTCAGTGACCGCCCGTCTCCTCCGTCCTCAGTATTCAGTGACCGCCCGTCTCCTCCATCCTCTGTATTCAGTGACCGCCCGTCTCCTCCATCCTCATTGCTGGACATCGTCTGATTTTGAAGAGAAGTAACATGATGAGTCTCATCTATTGCAGCATTGTGGATAAGGCACCATGTCTGTCTACACTGTGTAACATTGCTCATTTCTTGGTGCTTCTTCTTGATCATCACATTGTGAGTCTCCAGTCAGCTGTGATCTCTTTCCCTGGGCGACTCCTTGCTGATGCAGTAGAATTACCTTGTGTCTTGTTGCAGCTGATTCTGTTTATGACTGTTTCATCCTATATATGACAATGATTATTATCGCCTGTCCGGTATCATTGGTGACTCGTACACCTGACTGTAAACCTACAACATCCCAGATTTTCTGAAATGAACAAGTGACCTTGTAGAATTCATGAAGTCACTAATTATAGATGGGATTTACATTTCTCTTTTATTCCGTCAGGTGACATCATGGGCGGGCTGGTCCGGGGGGCAGGGATGCATTTGCCCCCCAGGCCGCCCTCCCAGCAGTTGCAATGGGCTGTGTGGCCGCCTACAGCAGGCATTTTGTTAATTGATAAAATATTAATACATTAATTTTTGAATGCTTCCGACTTTTGCAGCATTTTTTCCACACCTGCCTAATTCTTTTGCCCAGTGCTGTCCATTACTTTAATACGGGGGATCTGTATCTGACGTCAGCAGTTCTTGCGGTCTCGGACCTCGCACCGTCTGTTCCCCGACTCTCCAGAGATGACGGAACGTCGTCTGTTCTTGGGATTTCCTGATTATGAGGGAAATTCTCTGATTCTCTGGAGTCTTTTATGTAGATTTCGGCGTTTTCTCCTTCATGTGCGGCGGCTTCTATAAATAAGTCATTGACTGGAAACGCGGCTCCGATCTTCATCTGCATCAGACGAGGTCACGCAGAGTTCTGGTATCCGGCGGCTGATTGCGCAAACATCGATTGATGGCGGAAACAGCAAATCGCAGCCATGGAAAATCCCATCAGATCGGTGACCCGAAATGTGTCGCCCCAGAGGAAGCTGCTGCCGAATGGAGGGGAGAAGTTGTCAGATATGGTCCTGGCATCGGTCTGGAGGGGAGAAGTTGTCAGATATGGTCCTGGCATCGGTCTGGAGGGGAGAAGTTGTCAGATATGGTCCTGGCATTGGTCTGGAGGGGAGAAGTTGTCAGATATGGTCCTGGCATCAGTCTGGAGGGGAGAAGTTGTCAGATATGGTCCTGGCATTGGTCTGGAGAGGAGAAGTTGTCAGATATGGTCCTGGCATCAGTCTGGAGGGGAGAAGTTGTCAGATATGGTCCTGGCATTGGTCTGGAGGGGAGAAGTTGTCAGATATGGTCCTGGCATCAGTCTGGAGAGGAGAAGTTGTCAGATATGGTCCTGGCATCAGTCTGGAGGGGAGAAGTTGTCAGATATGGTCCTGGCATTGGTCTGAAGGGGAGAAGTTGTCAGATATGGTCCTGGCATCAGTCTGGAGAGGAGAAGTTGTCAGATATGGTCCTGGCATTGGTCTGGAGGGGAGAAGTTGTCAGATATGGTCCTGGCATCAGTCTGGAGGGGAGAAGTTGTCAGATATGGTCCTGGCATCAGTCTGGAGGGGAGAAGTTGTCAGATATGGTCCTGGCATTGGTCTGGAGGGGAGAAGTTGTCAGATATGGTCCTGGCATTAGTCTGGAGGGGAGAAGTTGTCAGATATGGTCCTGGCATTGGTCTGGAGGGGAGAAGTTGTCAGATATGGTCCTGGCATTGGTCTGGAGGGGAGAAGTTGTCAGATATGGTCCTGGCATCAGTCTGGAGGGGAGAAGTTGTCAGATATGGTCCTGGCATCGGTCTGGAGGGGAGAAGTTGTCAGATATGGTCCTGGCATTGGTCTGGAGGGGAGAAGTTGTCAGATATGGTCCTGGCATCGGTCTGGAGGGGAGAAGTTGTCCGATATGGTCCTGGCATCGGTCTGGAGGGGAGAAGTTGTCAGATATGGTCCTGGCATCGGTCTGGAGGGGAGAAGTTGTCAGATATGGTCCTGGCATCGGTCTGGAGGGGAGAAGTTGTCAGATATGGTCCTGGCATCGGTCTGGAGGGGAGAAGTTGTCAGATATGGTCCTGGCATCGGTCTGGAGGGGAGAAGTTGTCAGATATGGTCCTGGCATCAGTCTGGAGGGGAGAAGTTGTCAGATATGGTCCTGGCATCGGTCTGGAGGGGAGAAGTTGTCAGATATGGTCCTGGCATCGGTCTGGAGGGGAGAAGTTGTCAGATATGGTCCTGGCATTGGTCTGGAGGGGAGAAGTTGTCAGATATGGTACTGGCATTGGTCTGGAGGGGAGAAGTTGTCAGATATGGTACCGGCATTGGTCTGGAGGGGAGAAGTTGTCAGATATGGTACTGGCGTTGGTCTGGAGGAGACAAGTTGTCAGATATGGTCCTGGCATTGGTCTGGAGGAGACAAGTTGTCAGATATGGTCCTGGCATCAGTCTGGAGGGGAGAAGTTGTCAGATATGGTCCTGGCATTGGTCTGGAGGGGAGAAGTTGTCAGATATGGTCCTGGCATCAGTCTGGAGGGGAGAAGTTGTCAGATATGGTCCTGGCATTGGTCTGTAGGGGAGGAGTTGTCAGATATGGTCCTGGCATTGGTCTGGAGGGGAGAAGTTGTCAGATATGGTCCTGGCATCAGTCTGGAGAGGAGAAGTTGTCAGATATGGTCCTGGCATCAGTCTGGAGGGGAGAAGTTGTCAGATATGGTCCTGGCATTGGTCTGAAGGGGAGAAGTTGTCAGATATGGTCCTGGCATCAGTCTGGAGAGGAGAAGTTGTCAGATATGGTCCTGGCATTGGTCTGGAGGGGAGAAGTTGTCAGATATGGTCCTGGCATCAGTCTGGAGGGGAGAAGTTGTCAGATATGGTCCTGGCATCAGTCTGGAGGGGAGAAGTTGTCAGATATGGTCCTGGCATTGGTCTGGAGGGGAGAAGTTGTCAGATATGGTCCTGGCATTAGTCTGGAGGGGAGAAGTTGTCAGATATGGTCCTGGCATTGGTCTGGAGGGGAGAAGTTGTCAGATATGGTCCTGGCATTGGTCTGCAGGGGAGAAGTTGTCAGATATGGTCCTGGCATCAGTCTGGAGGGGAGAAGTTGTCAGATATGGTCCTGGCATCGGTCTGGAGGGGAGAAGTTGTCAGATATGGTCCTGGCATTGGTCTGGAGGGGAGAAGTTGTCAGATATGGTCCTGGCATCGGTCTGGAGGGGAGAAGTTGTCCGATATGGTCCTGGCATCGGTCTGGAGGGGAGAAGTTGTCAGATATGGTCCTGGCATCGGTCTGGAGGGGAGAAGTTGTCAGATATGGTCCTGGCATCGGTCTGGAGGGGAGAAGTTGTCAGATATGGTCCTGGCATCGGTCTGGAGGGGAGAAGTTGTCAGATATGGTCCTGGCATCAGTCTGGAGGGGAGAAGTTGTCAGATATGGTCCCGGCATCGGTCTGGAGGGGAGAAGTTGTCAGATATGGTCCTGGCATCGGTCTGGAGGGGAGAA
The DNA here is from genome assembly GCA_033576535.1 of Allobates femoralis. Classification (NCBI taxonomy): domain Eukaryota; kingdom Metazoa; phylum Chordata; class Amphibia; order Anura; family Aromobatidae; genus Allobates; species Allobates femoralis. Next base: position 7,145,580 of record JARQOC010000011.1, read on the forward strand.
GTTGTCAGATATGGTCCTGGCATTGGTCTGGAGGGGAGAAGTTGTCAGATATGGTACTGGCATTGGTCTGGAGGGGGAAAAGTTGTCAGATATGGTACCGGCATTGGTCTGGAGGGGAGAAGTTGTCAGATATGGTACCGGCATTGGTCTGGAGGGGAGAAGTTGTCAGATATGGTACCGGCATTGGTCTGGAGGAGACAAGTTGTCAGATATGGTCCTGGCATTGGTCTGGAGGAGACAAGTTGTCAGATATGGTCCTGGCATTTGGTCTGGAGGGGAGAAGTTGTCAGATATGGTCCTGGCATTGGTCTGGAGAGGAGATGTCAGATATGGTCCTGGCATCGGTCTGGAGGGGAGAAGTTGTCAGATATGGTCCTGGCATCGGTCTGGAGGGGAGAAGTTGTCAGATATGGTCCTGGCATTGGTCTGGAGGGAGAAGTTGTCAGATATGGTCCTGGCATTGGTCTGGAGGGGAGAAGTTGTCAGATATGGTCCTGGCATCGGTCTGGAGGGGAGAAGTTGTCAGATATGGTCCTGGCATCGGTCTGGAGGGGAGAAGTTGTCAGATATGGTCCTGGCATCAGTCTGGAGGGGAGAAGTTGTCAGATATGGTCCTGGCATCAGTCTGGAGGGGAGAAGTTGTCAGATATGGTCCTGGCATCGGTCTGGAGGGGAGAAGTTGTCAGATATGGTCCTGGCATCGGTCTGGAGGGGAGAAGTTGTCAGATATGGTCCTGGCATCGGTCTGGAGGGGAGAAGTTGTCAGATATGGTCCTGGCATCGGTCTGGAGGGGAGAAGTTGTCAGATATGGTCCTGGCATTGGTCTGGAGGGGAGAAGTTGTCAGATATGGTCCTGGCATTGGTCTGGAGGGGAGAAGTTGTCAGATATGGTCCTGGCATTGGTCTGGAGGGGAGAAGTTGTCAGATATGGTCCTGGCATTGGTCTGGAGGGGGAGAAGTTGTCAGATATGGTACCGGCATTGGTCTGGAGGGGAGAAGTTGTCAGATATGGTACTGGCATTGGTCTGGAGGAGACAAGTTGTCAGATATGGTCCTGGCATTGGTCTGGAGGAGACAAGTTGTCAGATATGGTCCTGGCATTTGGTCTGGAGGGGAGAAGTTGTCAGATATGGTCCTGGCATTGGTCTGGAGAGGAGATGTCAGATATGGTCCTGGCATCGGTCTGGAGGGAAGAAGTTGTCAGATATGGTCCTGGCATCAGTCTGGAGGGGAGAAGTTGTCAGATATGGTCCTGGCATTGGTCTGGAGAGGAGATGTCAGATATGGTTCTGGCATCGGTCTGGAGGGAAGAAGTTGTCAGATATGGTCCTGGCATCAGTCTGGAGGGGAGAAGTTGTCAGATATGGTACTGGCATTGGTCTGGAGGGGAGAAGTTGTCAGATATGGTCCTGGCATTGGTCTGGAGAGGAGATGTCAGATGTGGTCCTGGCATCGGTCTGGAGGGAAGAAGTTGTCAGATATGGTCTTGGCATCGGTCTGGAGGGGAGAAGTTGTCAGATATGGTCCTGGCATTGGTCTGGAGAGGAGATGTCAGATATGGTCCTGGCATCGGTCTGGAGGGAAGAAGTTGTCAGATATGGTCTTGGCATCGGTCTGGAGGGAGAAGTTGTCAGATATGGTCCTGGCATTGGTCTGGAGGGGAGAAGTTGTCAGATATGGTACTGGCATTGGTCTGGAGGGGAGAAGTTGTCAGATATGGTACTGGCATTGGTCTGGAGGGGAGAAGTTGTCAGATATGGTACTGGCATTGGTCTGGAGGGGAGAAGTTGTCAGATATGGTCCTGGCATTGGTCTGGAGGAGACAAGTTGTCAGATATGGTCCTGGCATTTGGTCTGGAGGGGAGAAGTTGTCAGATATGGTCCTGGCATTGGTCTGGAGAGGAGATGTCAGATATGGTCCTGGCATCGGTCTGGAGGGAAGAAGTTGTCAGATATGGTCCTGGCATCAGTCTGGAGGGGAGAAGTTGTCAGATATGGTCCTGGCATCGGTCTGGAGAGGAGAAGTTGTCAGATGTCCTGGCATCAGTCTAAAGGGTAGAAGTTGTCAGATATGGTCCTGGCATCAGTCTGGAGGGGAGAAGTTGTCAGCTATGGTCCTGCATTGGTCTGGAGGGGAGAAGTTGTCAGATATGGTCCTAGCATCAGTCTGGAGGGGAGAAGTTGTCAGATATGGTCCTGGCATCAGTCTGGAGAGGAGAAGTTGTCAGATATGGTCCTGGCATCGGTCTGGAGAGGAGAAGTTGTCAGATATGGTCCTGGCATCAGTCTGGAGGGGAGAAGTTGTCAGATATGGTCCTGGCATCGGTCTGGAGAGGAGAAGTTGTCAGATATGGTCCTGGAGGAACGTGGATGGTATAAGGGTGGGGAGGGAGTAATAAAGATGGTGTCTGTAAGTGTCTCTGTGTTTTTATTTCAAGTAAATTATTTTTTCTCTGTGTGGTGTCTTTTTTAACTCTTTATTTGAGATTCTTAATGGCCGAGTCTAACTTGGCCTGACATTAAGAATCTCAGGGCTTAATGCCAGCTGGTAAAACAAAGCTGGCATTAGCCCCTTATTACCCAGCGTGCCACTATCACCAGGGCCGCTGGAAGAGCCTGGTAAAGCACCTGGAAAAGGCACTTTTTTTGAATGTGCCATTTTCGGGAGCGCCTGTGGGCTGCTATTCTTTAGCGTGGGGGGCCCTAAAACAATGGACTCTGACCCTCGCTGAGAATTCCAGCCTTCAGCTGCCTAGTTCTAACTTGGCCGAAAATTTAAAATAGGGCGGAGCCCACACATTTTTTTTTGCCAGCCATGGGAAAATTCTGCAGCTGACGGTGGCAGCTCGCAGCTGTCCGCTTTCATCGGGTTAGACTGAAAAATGCTGTGAATCCCCATGTGTTTTTTTAATTATCTATTTAACACCCTATGACGGCAGGCAACCAAGCACAATCACCATCCAGATTGTGGAAATGTAGTCTGACTGCAACAGCCAATCACAGAGGATGTTAGAGAGTGTGAGCATCTGTGATTGGCTGTTTGCGGGTCAATGCAGTGGATATGCAAGTAGCTTAAGAGGCGGCCCCGGAAGCAGCAGCAGGAGTCTGGTAAGCCCGATCTAGCAATTCTAGCATCTATCTATCTATCTATCTATCTATCTATCTATCTATCTATCTATCTCTACCTATATCTATCTATCTATGTATCTATCTATCTATGTATCTATCTATCTATGTATCTATCTATCTATGTATCTATCTATCTATCTATCTATCTATCTATCTATCTATTTCTATCTATCTATCTATCTATCTATCTATCTATCTATCTATCTATTTATATCTATCTATCTATCTATCTATCTATCTATCTATCTCTACCTATATCTATCTATCTATGTATCTATCTATCTATGTATCTATCTATCTATGTATCTATCTATCTATGTATCTATCTATCTATGTATCTATCTATCTATGTATCTATCTATCTATGTATCTATCTATCTATCTATCTATCTATTTCTATCTATCTATCTATTTCTATCTATCTATCTATCTATCTATCTATCTATCTATCTATCTATCTATCTATCTATCTATCTATCTATCCTAACTTTTAACAACATAAGATTAACCATGTTAAAAAAGCATGTCATACCCTTATCATACTTATGACATGTGAATGACATACAGATGCTAGGTGCAGGGAAACCACACACTGGATTGTCATCCACATGTCATACGGGTTTCAAAACGCACGACACCCACATGACGCGCTGATACTTTTATCACTGATATCTGCAGCGAGAAAAAAAAGAGAAGTGAACGCCCCCTAAATCGTAGAAGGAGACATGAGCCCCAGGGTGTGTAGAGATCAGAGGACTGAGGATATCCATCCATTGTTCTAGTCTGTAGGGATGTATATTTTTCATAGATGATATAGACTATTCTCCTTGTTCTCAGGATGCAGCTGCGACATCGCGGACAGTTCAGGACATTGCCGTGACATCGCGGATATCTCAGGACGTGGCTGCGACATTACAAACTGCTCAGGACATGGCTGCAACATCGCAGATAACGCAGGCCGCGGCTGCAACATGCCGGACAGCTCAGGACGCGGCTGCGACATCGTGGACAGCTTAGGACATGGCTGCGACATCACAGACAGCTCAGGACAGGGTGCGACATCGCGGACTACTCAGGACACAGCTGCAACATCGTGGACAGCTCAGGACACGGCTGCGACATCGCAGACAGCCAGGACATGGCTGCAACATTGTGGACAGCTCAGGACACGGCTGCAACATCGCAGACATCTCAGAACACAGCTGCGACATTAGTAACTGCTATGGACATCGCGGACAGCTCAGGATGCAGTTACAACATTACGAACTGCTATGGACATAGCTGCGACATCGCAGGCAGCTCAGGATGTGGCTGCGACATCGTGGACAGCTCAGGACACAGCTGCAATATCGTGGACAGTCCAGGACACAGCTGCGATATCTTGGACAGCTCAGGACACGGCTGCAATATCGTGTACAACTCAAGACACAGCTGCAACATCGCAGACATCTCAGTATGCAGCTGCAACGTTAGTAACTGCTATGGATATCGCGGACAGCTCAGGATGTGGCTGCGACATCGTCGACAGCTCAGGATGTGGCTGCGACATCGCGGACAGCTCAGGACACGGCTGTGACATCGCGGACAGCTCAGGACACGGCTGCGACATCGCGGACAGCTCAGGACACGGCTGCGACATCGCGGACAGCTCAGGACGCAGTGTTCATGTTTCCGCCAACAGATGTGCGGCTGTAGATCTAGAATCACTTCTTACAAGACAAAGCCTCTTGTTGTAGACACGGCAACATTGGTCATTTTGTCATCTCACTGCAAAAGTCTCATCAGCACCAATGAATATGAATATCCTGCAGATCATGACAGGTTGGCAGCCTGGCAGCGAGCCGCCGACACCTTGTTATCCTGACTGCTCAGAGCTGCCAACAGGATTTCTGAGCCAAAGGTGAATATAGTAGAATGGAGTTATCTGTCTAATTAGCTACAAAGTCTGAATTATTTCCCAGCATCTTCAGGGTCGGATTGTCACCTCTGTGTGAAGTTTGCAGACACAAAAAACTGGTGGGAAACGATGAAGATGCCCTATATACAGTACAGAGGTAACCACTGAGCCACCATGCTGCCTTATATATGGTACAGTGCTGACCACTGAGCCACCAAACTGCCCTATATACAGTACAGAGGTAACCACTGAGCCACCGTGCTGCCCTATATACAGTACAGAGGTAACCACTGAGCCACCGTGCTGCCCTATACACAGTACAGAGGTAACCACTGAGCCACCATGCTGCCTTATATATGGTACAGAGGTAACCACTGAGCCACCGTGCTGCCCTATATACAGTACAGAGGTAACCACTGAGCCACCGTGCTGCCCTATATACAGTACAGAGGTAACCACTGAGCCACCGTGCTGCCCTATATACAGTACAGAGGTAACCACTGAGCCACTGTGCTGCTCTATATATAGTACAGAGGTAACCACTGAGCCACCGTGCTGCTCTATATATAGTACAGTGCTGACCACTGAGCCACCGTGCTGCCCTATATACAGTACAGAGGTAACCACTGAGCCACCGTGCTGCCCTATATACAGTACAGAGGTAACCACTGAGCCACCGTGCTGCCCTATACACAGTACAGAGGTAACCACTGAGCCACCGTGCTGCCCTATATACAGTACAGAGGTAACCACTGAGCCACTGTGCTGCTCTATATATAGTACAGTGCTAACCATTGAGCCACCGTGCTGCTCTATATATAGTACAGTGCTAACCACTGAGCCACAGTGCTGCCCTATATATAGTGAAGTGCTAACCACTGAGCCACCGTGCTGCCCTATACACAGTACAGAGGTAACCACTGAGCCACCGTGCTGCCCTATATACAGTACAGAGGTAACCACTGAGCCACTGTGCTGCTCTATATATAGTACAGTGCTAACCACTGAGCCACTGTGCTGCTCTATATATAGTACAGTGCTAACCACTGAGCCACAGTGCTGCCCTATATATAGTGAAGTGCTAACCACTGAGCCACCATGCTGCTCTATATACAGTACAGTGCTAACCACTGAACCACCGTGCTGCCCTATATATAGTACAGTGCTAACCACTGAGCCACTGTGCTGCTCTATATATAGTACAGTGCTAACCACTGAGCCTCAGTGCTGCCCTATATATAGTAAACTACTAACCACTGAGCCACCGTGCTGCCCTATATATAGTACAGTGCTAACCACTGAGCCACAGTGCTGCCCTATATATAGTACAGTGCTAACCACTGAGCCCCTGTGCTGCCCTATATATAGTATAGTGCTAACCACTGAGCCACCATGCTGCCCTATATATAGTGAAGTGCTAAACACTGAGCCCCCGTTCTGCCCTATGTACAGTACAGTGTTAACCACTGAGCCACTGTGCTGCCCTATATACAGTACAGTGCTAACTGCTGAGCCACCGTGCTGCCCTATATATAGTACAGTGCTAACCACTGAGCCACCGTGCTGCCCTATATATAGTACAGTGCTAACCACTGAGCCACAGTGCTGCTCTATATATAGTACAGTGCTAACCACTGAGCCACCGTGCTGCCCTATATATAGTACAGTGCTAACCACTGAGCCACCGTGCTGCTCTATATATAGTACAGTGCTAACCACTGAGCCACCATGCTGCCCTATATACAATACAGTGCTAACCACTGAGCCACCATGCTGCTCTATATATAGTACAGTGCTAACCACTGAGCCACCATGCTGCTCTCTATATAGTGCAGTGCTAACCACTGAGCCACCGTGCTGCTCTATATATAGTACAGTGCTAAACACTGAGCCACCATGCTGCCCTATATATAGTACAGTGCTAAACACTGAGCCACCGTGCTGCTCTATATATAGTACAGTGCTGACCACTGAGCCACCATGCTGCTCTATATATAGTGCAGTGCTGACCACTGAGCCACCGTGCTGCTCTATATATAGTACAGTGCTAACCACTGAGCCACCGTGCTGCCCTATATATAGTACAGTGCTAACCACTGAGCCACTGTGCTGCTCTATATATAGTACAGTGCTAACCACTGAGCCACTGTGCTGCTCTATATATAGTACAGTGCTAACCACTGAGCCACCGTGCTGCTCTATATATAGTACAGTGCTAACCACTGAGCCACCGTGCTGCTCTCTATATAGTACAGTGCTGACCACTGAGCCACTGTGCTGCTCTATATATAGTACAGTGCTGACCACTGAGCCACCATGCTGCCGTATATATAGTACATTGCTAACCACTGAGCCACAGTGCTGCTCTCTATATAGTACAGTACTGACCATTGAGTCACCATGTTCCCCAGACAATCACTCCAGATAACACTGGGGTGTAGTGTGTGATACTCAGTGATACAGCAGCACCCGCACTCCCCTTTGCCCTGACCAGGGTATTTAGATACGGAGACGACACTATAAGGTTTCTCTTCAGCACAATCTTTCCTTTTCTTGTTACAATCAATCATTTCTCCAAATTATCGTTACTTCAGAAAACTCATCAGAAGATTCCCACTGAAGACCTTACGTCCTAATCTCTGCAGATTGTATTGAAGACGTCACATAAGGAAAAGATCTAGAAACCCGTTCCTGAATCCTGATCTCTGTTGATGAAAGACAATGAATCGTCTGAAGATTATTCCCGGTCTCCTAATTCCTTCCCTCACAGAAACGTTTATGTCTCCAGATGCCGAGTGCTCCCTCTACAAGGAAATCTCAATATAGACCGCTGCTATCCGTCTCATCAGAACTCCAGAAAGTACCGATACATCAGCGGTACCTGGCCGGGGCGAGGGATTTGGTGCCCGACGCAGATGAATCCAATGATGCCCTCCCCCACTTCCCTGATGAGACCTCAGCCCCCAAGTAAAGCAATGGGTCAGAGACTAAGGTAAGAGGACGCCTATCGCGCCGCTCTCCAATGGGTCAGGTAACCGACAACCACCTCCTCTAGAATTGTTACCTTCAGTGTGCTGAAGTCCTGTGGCCAGAGTAAGACGCCGGGCAGCCGCACACATACAGCATTGGAAGGAGGGAAGCGTCTAACCTTCCTATCCCTCATCCTGGCCTTAACATAACCACCCAAGATGCCCAACCCTACTGAAGCCATTAACTAATCTCTCTGTATACACCAGCTCCAGGTAACATTCATCACCAACGAACTCACCAAAGCGTTGTGTAGGACGTCTAGAACTCGGCAGAAGGAGAATAAGGAACAAGACAGAAGAATCAATGCCTTTGAAATGTGGAGCTGGAGAAGGAAGTTATCAATACCATGGACCTATCTAGGTTGCATCAATCTTCCATAACAGCGATCAGCCATCAAGTCACCATGGCTCCTAATCAAGCTGAAGGCTGTTAATAATAGTAGGGCGTGCAGGGGTGGTGAAGCACTCGAGAAGACATTCCCAACTTATAACATGGACTTTGCTCAGACGTTTTTCATATAGTTTCCACCCAAAACACATTAAAAAGTCCATTGTCTACAGGAGGGCCCTCAGATATAACCGTGTTTGCTCCAACCCAACGGAAAGGGATGAACACTTTAACCCATCTAAAAAAGACATTTTTAAACCAAGGCTACCACTCCACCTGCATTGAGGATCATTAAGGCCACAAGGATCCCTAGAAGTCAAGCACTCCAATACAGAGAAAAGGAAGAGAACCATCGTGTTCCTCTGGTGGTGACCTACAACCCACAGCTTGAAGTATTAAGGAAAACTGCCAGGAAACTTCACCATATCCTACACAAGGATGACCGACTTAAAATAATATACAAAGACCCTCCCTTGCTGTGCTACAGGCAGCCTCCCAGTTTAAGAAACATCATGGTCCGAAGTTCGATGCCCTCAGATACACCAAGAGGAACATATCTGTGTTCACATAGAGACCAGAGACAGGATACAGATCCCCAACTCACAACAGGATTATAAGATTCCTGGGACATTCACATGCTCCTCTTCCAATGTTGTGTATTTAATTATGTGCACTATATGTCCTGTGGGGACCTTTTATGTTGGTGAAACTGGACAACAGCTAGGGGTAAGGATGAAGTGTCATCGTCACACAATTTACACAAAAAAAAAATCAATTTTCCAGTAGCCAAACATTTTTCTAGTCAAGGACATAACATTGAAAATATGAAAGTTTTAATTTTGAGAGGTAATTTCAAATCACAAAAACATCGAAGGGTCTGTGAATCCAAATTCATTAGAACTTTCGATTGTATCCAGGAAGGGCTAAACCTAAGTGATGGACTTATGGCTCATTATAACATCTAAAGAATGTTGTTCAAAGACACTGTAGTCTTAAAACACCAGGTTTTCGTATAAATTAGAGTCATAAAAACTTTGACATCACCAAGCCTGGGTGATTAAGGATCCTCTCCAGGATCTGTTTTGGTTATTGAGTTAAATGTCCATTCATTCCAGTTGTTCATGTATATATTTTGAGCTCCTTTCAATATTTTGTCATACCATGCCTGATGAAGGGACCTAAGACGTCTCGAAAGCTCGCCTTGTAACATCGCTTATTTTATTTTTGTTAGCCATTAACTACAAGATTATTATTTTGTTTCTCCCACTGAGAGCAATCAACATTTTCTCAACTTTTTTCTCACAAATCTGTAAAACCAACCAATAGAAACTCAAATGAATACTCTACAAAATATTTCCCATAGAAACTCCTAAGCACTTTCTACGAACCCTCATTCATCAACCTCCAGTTCTATCACAGCATAGCGATAACCACCGGCCCAAAAGACGGCTCAATAGGTTCTGGAGGATGTCATTCTAGAAGGTATCTCCTCTCCTTAACTCCAGTAGATGACTACAAAGATATTTACTTTCCTGATAAAGATATTCACTTTATATAACAAGTCTTTTAGAAGGTCCTTCTGTCACATGTTGACTGCTTTGCAGTCCATGTGTGTTGCTGCTGTGATTTAAATCTGCGTTAATTTCCCTTGGCACATCCGGAGTTAATACCAGAAAGCGGCTGTAGTTTATGTTATGTGTGTGGCTCTGCAGGTGTAGATGGTGGGGTGTGTCAGAGCTTTCAGATCTCCACTCCCCCAGCCTTTAAATAGTTCCCCTTCCCTCCACCAGGTGTTGTAGATAGAGTTCAGTCTTTACTCGAACTCCATGCAGTGAGGGCGTGCTGTGCTGCTGCTATTTCCTTCCATTGGAGTTGCTGGGCTTTCCCAGTATGTGGGTGGAGGTAAGGGCTCTCAGCCTAGGGCTGGTCAGAAGCACAGGGCAAGGGTGTTGGCCTGGACATCCTCACCTTCAGAAGTAATTCCAGGATCAGAGTGAGCCATGGACCCCCACTCTAAGGCTCAGACTAGTTCCCCAGTTCGCCTTTGCGCCATCTTACCATCCTGCCACCTTATTTCCTATCCGCTATACCATCCCGTGACACCTTCCATAAGAAGACCTTTGTGTAAATAATATATCTAAAATATAAATCACTACAAAAGAAATGGTCTTTGCTCACATAAGATGAACATTGCAGGAGACTTTCAGTTAATTGCCCGCTTTCTGCTTAGGAAAGGTCATGATTGCTCCTTTATAAGAATCCACTCAGTGAAAACCCATCTCAAACACGAAGAAATGTAACCGTAGATGATACTTCAGAACACGTTTGTAGAAATGTAGCACCTAATCAATGAGTCTCCTCCGATCAGAAGTCACCGGCTCAATGAAATGACTCCGTGTTCTATGTATTGATGGAGAAATAAAACTTTTCAGGGATTATCGCATCGGACGCCCCCATCCAGGACAGAAGACAGACACAACGCCTCGTCGTCACAGATTTTAATGTGACAGTAAAAGCACAAAATGTTCAACCTGCTGCGAAGAGAACAAAATCTAAGAATGAGGTTCAGAATTTCCATCCGTAAACCTTACAAATTGCATATACATTGTTTCAACAATTTGGCCAAAACTCCTGCGAATTATTTCAAAGTGGCGGAATCCAACTCTCCTGAGACCGGCTGATCCAGAACTGAAAATCTTAATTACCAAATTGACAAATATTTAAAGCGTTTGATCAAAAACTTTTAGGGCCGTCGTCTTATTTTTACTCCAAATTTATACAAACACTGGGATATTTTTTGTTGTTGCAGAAAACTGAATCATCTGATTCCTGATGATGGTAGATCCATATACAAGGGAAGGGAAGTAACTACAACAAGTGCAGGGGTTGTACCTGGGCCTTGGAGGCTTAGGGGCCTCAGAAGATTTGCAATAATTGGGGGCCCTCATGGAGCTTTTGCATCGGGGTCCATGAGCTTCAAGTTAAATCACTGTACAAGCGGTTTCTTTTTACCACATTTTCTTGTTACATTTTGTGCACTTTACCTTTAATTTACATCAGTATTTATCAGAAACTGTGCGCAGTGTTACATTGTAGCAATGTTTATTAGTTTAATATCCAAAATGATTTTTGTTTTAATTATGGTAGAAATGGATGAAATATAAAGTATATATTCTGTCGATTGACTTTACTAAAAATCACCAATGTAGTTTGGGACATAAAATGCATAGAGTCCAACAGATGCAGCAGAGCTGAGGAGGCTCTTTAGTGTGATTGGTTGAATTACATTAAAACTATTGTATTTTTCAGATTAAGAGTTGCCGGAGGCAGGTTTCATTGGTCCACGATGGGTGGGGGCAAAGCTGCGGGGGGTCACGGTGGTGGCGTGCGGTGGATGCCACCATATTCTATTTGCCTGAATTCATTCACAGGCTGCAACCGGTTGCTAGAGATTGAGACTTCCAGAAAATGGCCGCGGATGGAGATTCCCTCTCCGTCCTTCTCCAGTAGCTCCGGCCCCGCAGCTTTGCATCCACCCTCCGTGGACCTGTGAAATTTGGCTCCAGCACCTCCGTTCCACAACTGCAACCCCCCCTCGGTAAGCCATGATGGGTCCAGGGGGAGGGAGGCTATGTACCAGGATGGGGGATATATATATATACCAGGATTGAGGGCCAAGTACCAGGATGAGGGATATATATACAAGGATGGGGGGGGGGGTCATGTAGCAGGATGGGGATATATATACCAGGATGGGGGGCCATGTACCAGGATATACTGTATATACCAGGATGGGGGGCCATGTACCAGGATGGAGGATCATATATACCAGGATGGGGGGCCATGTAGCAGGATGGAGGATCATATATACCAGGATGGGGGGCCATGTAGCAGGATGGGGGATATATATACCAGGATGGGAGGCCATGTACCAGGATGGAGGATCATATATACCAGGATGGGGGGCCATGTAGCAGGATGGAGGATATATATACCATGATGGGAGGCCATGTACCAGGATATACTGTATATACCAGGATGGGGGATCATATATATCAGGATGAGGGACATATCTACCAGGATGGGGGACATATCTACCAGGATGGGGGACATATATACTGATTGTAAGATGGACAGTGGCATTATAAGACGGACCCCATTTAACATTAAAAAAATTTTTTTTCTCTTTTCCGTCACTGAATTCGGGGTGCGTCTTATAATCCAGTGTGTCTTACAAAGTGAAAACTATATTATTTAATAATTAATATCAAGCTGAAACTATGTGTGGTTATCTTCTTAGCACAAAAGAGATGACATGTTCAGCTCTGCTACATCCTCAGCACTAGAAGCTTAGACTATATCACATTTTTATTGTGGAACGCTCAATGTTTCAATGTCTTGATCTCATGTGTTGCAATATTCTCCCACACCGTTGTGCTCTGTGACATTACTGTTAGTTTCACCTTGCTTGGTCTCAACTTGTTAAATTATAATACTACAATAATTTTTATTTATACAAGAAAAAAACTGCGTCTCTCCATCATATAATGTGCACAGCACAGATGCAACACCGAACATGATACATTGTAACAAAAACACAGCGGCACTCTGAAATACTAAGACATGTTATTGAATATAGAACAATATTATAGCTAAGGAGAAATGAAGAAATGAGACACTTAGATTGTAAATATGGCCATATCCATAACCTCCCAGTAGCAACATTGAGGCGTGTCTCTTTATATTGGGTCCTCCTGGGTGGTTATCAAAATTCTATATTAAACCCAGATAGAGGCAGTGACTGAGTGTAAGGACCCAGTATAAGAGACGCGCCTTGACATGGCTACTGGGTGGTTATGGATGTGGCCATATTTATAAGCTAAGTGTCTCATTTTTCATGTCTCCTTACTTATAATAATGTTCTGTATTCAATTATATGTTTTAGTAATCCAAAGTGCCGCTGTTTTTGTGTTACAATTTTTATTTTTATAGCACCAACATATTCCGCATCGCTTTACAATTGTTAATTGGTAATATTGCAAACTGTTTGTAAAAACCAAGCAACTTTACAATTTACCTCTTATTAAATATTCAAGATTGGAAGGGATTGCTAGAATTAGAATGTACAGCTTGTTGCTAAGGTTACCAGCCACCTCTGCAGGATATAAGCAATTCCTAGGCTGGGAGTCCGCACTTGCAAGTTCTTTACTTTAGAGCTTGTAAGCGCTGCTCTGAAGCCTCTTGATGTCCTGCACTCTTCGAAGTGCAAAGATTGGGCTGACAGTATGACCATGACACTGTCTTAACTGTCACTCATTCAGAGTGCCCTGCCCCTGAAGAGCAGGTGACCAAGAAGTCAGGCAGCAATGACCCCCCAGAAGATGCAACGACCCTTTATATAGTAGGGTTTTTCCTTAATAAGTGATAAAATCTGACACCATTGATAATAAGTGATAAAATCTGAGACTATCAATGATCTCGGATTTTAGCACTTATGGACTCGGATTTTGGGCCTACTATTAATGGTCTCGGATTTTAGCACTTATGATCTCGGATTTTAGCGCTTATTATTAATGGTCTCGGATTTTAGCGCTTATTATTAATGGTCTCGGATTTTAGCACTTATGATCTCGGATTTTAGCGCTTATTATTAATAGTCTCGGATTTTAGCACTTATTAATGGTCTCGGATTTTAGCGCTTATTATTAATGGTCTCGGATTTTAGCGCTTATTATTAATGGTCTCGGATTTTAGCACTTATTATTAATGGTCTCGGATTTTGGGCCTACTATTAATGGTCTCGGATTTTAGCACTTATGATCTCGGATTTTAGCGCTTATTATTAATGGTCTCGGATTTTAGCACTTATTAATGGTCTCGGATTTTAGCGCTTATTATTAATGGTCTCGGATTTTAGCGCTTATTATTAATGGTCTCGGATTTTAGCGCTTATTATTAATGGTCTCGGATTTTAGCGCTTATTATTAATGGTCTCGGATTTTAGCGCTTATTATTAATGGTCTCGGATTTTAGCACTTATGGTCTCGAATTTTACCAATTCTTGTTAATGGACTCAGATTTTAGTACTTATTATTAGTGGTCTCGGATTACATCACCTATTATTATTAGTGGTCTCAGATCTTACCACTTATTATTATTAATCAGTCTGTTACCTTCTGATAATAACAGTGATGTCACCCAGGATTATTAACGCCTCTCACGGCTTCAGGAGAAACAAAAACATCAGCGATTCCTGCCAATATATAGACGACGTCTGAGTAATCTACCCGACTCCTGAAAAATCAATTGAGCCGTAAACAGGAAATAACTTGTTACAATAACAATAGAATAACTGGAAACAATGTATCAGAGGATTAGAAAACAGGAGAAACTTAGTCATGATGAACAATGTATTCTGGCTCCAACACAAAATTTGTCGGGCTTTACCTGCTGCTGCTTGACTTTGAGCTTCAGCTCATAAAGGTTTTTGGGATTGAAATAAAAGTTCCACCTCTAGCCACCGAAAGATGTAATCTACAGGGATAGTTAGCTCCATTGATCAGGGGTGTAACTACAACAGGTGCAGGGGTTGCAGTCGCATCAGGGCTTGGAGCTTTTGGGGGGAACCAAAAGTCCCTTTGGTCTATAGAAAAAGCCATAATTGGGGGCCCCATTGGAGCTTTGGCATTGGGGCCCATGCGTTTCAAGTTACGCCTCTGCCTCTGATCAAAACTGTATACTAGAGACTAAAGAAACTATTTAGATTTTCGGATATTACATAAAGCAGCAGCAGATAAAATCCCAAATTCTTGAAAAGGGTAATATGATTATTCTGCCTGTGGAGAAATCATTGTATCGCAATTGTAAAAATGTGGTAAAGAACTATCACCTGAATCTGAAAATAAGTCAAGAGTTCTGGAATAAAGGCAATATATGGAATTGTACGGGCTTTACCTGCTGCAACCTGATCCTGAGAATCAGGAAAAATGACACAATGTCATTGTTAGAGCTGTTGCATTTCTTGTGCGGACGAGACTGGGTGATTTGTGCGCAGGCATTCACCTGCGCACAGATCACATATGGGAGTGAATGGGTGCGCACGGTCATGCGCAGTCAAGCGCAGCACCGTGCGCTCTCATTCTAAAGATAGGGACCTGCGGTGCTGCGTGTACATTGCGGCTCCCCTCCGCAGAACGCTGCGGAGGGGAACGCTAAAGTGAAGGCACCCTAAACTGTGCAGCAATTTGTAAGAACTTCTGCATCGCTCTATGGGGAAATCACTTGTTCTACAAATCTTTATGATTTTATTTTTACTGTAGGAACAATTGGAGTGAAACATTTTCATGAAAAGTTCAAG
Organism: Allobates femoralis; assembly: GCA_033576535.1. Taxonomy (NCBI): domain Eukaryota; kingdom Metazoa; phylum Chordata; class Amphibia; order Anura; family Aromobatidae; genus Allobates; species Allobates femoralis. The sequence continues at coordinate 7,161,381 of JARQOC010000011.1, forward strand.
AATGGGATAGCAAGGACCCAGACAGGTTTTCTTATTTGCTTTCCTGATAAATATTAAAAAAAAATACTAAAAGTGAATTGCACAGGCTTTACCTGCTGCAGACTGATTCTGAGCAGCGATTCCTGGAAACCTCCGGGGCGTGACCTAAACTAGAATAGACAGAATCTCCACAACAGACGCCGGAGCTCAGCGCCCAATTATCAAAAACATTGAACATTAAAAACACCTTTGTGCTTATGCTGTATTATTTCTGCTGGCAACCGAGCAGAGACTTGTAAATTGTCGGATTGCAGACAGAAATTGCTAAACGGTGGACGTCTCACGGGGCCGACTCCGCGCTCCCCATGTGGATTTGGTGACTGCGAGAACCTCCGGGTCAAATGAGCGCAATAGTCTGCGACGTCTTATCAGGATACGGTCCATATTGCACTTTGGGGTATAAACCATGGATCGGGCTGGACCAGCACAACAGACCTCATTCATACCTTCCACCCTCCAGAAGGCTGAGCTGAGGCATTGATCTTCAAGACAAGGCACACATCTTCCAGATAAGGCCTTCCAGTGACCTCAGACGGTGGTCACTCTCATGACAAACTCTCTGTTAGTACTAGGTTGGTTCCTCTGTTCGTGTGGTCTGAGATGGCTGAGAATGTGAAGAAAGGTGTAAGCACAGTGCTGGTCCGACATGGTGCCCCCCTGCCCACCACTGTCCCCAGGAGTAGAATTATTTGCTGTGCCAGCGGTGGTGATGGCGGAGTTATTAGTCTGGGCTGAAGTGCGTAGGTTTGTGCGTTGGCTCGTTCCTAATTTCTGGTCCTCCAGATCTTTAGTTTTGTCATAGTTGAGAACTTTCCATTGTTGGTTTACTGCTTGCCAGCGCTTAAATATCCGATAAACTGAAGGTCCCTCATGAATAATCAGTCCTGAAAGGAAGCAGAAATAAAGCCGTGAAAAAAATGTGTATATATACAAGAATATAACTACTATAATACTGCCCCTATATACAAGAATATAACTACTATAATACTGCCCCTATATACAAGAATATAACTACTATAATACTGCCTCTATATACAAGAATATAACTACTATAATACTGCCCGTATATACAAGAATATAACTACTATAATACTGCCCCTATATACAAGAATATAACTGCTATAATACTGCCCCTATGTACAAGAATATAACTCCTATAATACTGCCCGTATATACAAGAATATAACTACTATAATACTGCCCCTATATACAAGAATATAACTACTATAATACTACTCCTATATACAAGAATATAACTACTATAATACTGCTCCTATATACAAGAATATAACTACTATAATACTGCCCCCTATATACAAGAATATAACTACTATAATACTGCTCCTATATACAAGAATATAACTACTATAATACTGCCCCTATATACAGGAATATAACTACTATAATACTGCCCCTATATACAAGAATATAACTACTATAATACTGCTCCTATATACAAGAATATAACTACTATAATACTGCCCCCTATATACAAGCATATAACTACTAAAATACTGCCCCTATGTACAGGAATATAACTACTATAATACTGCCCCTATATACAAGAATATAACTACTATCATACTGCTCCTATATACAACAATATAACTACTATAATACTGCCCCCTATATACAAGAATATAACTACTATAATACTGCTCCTATGTACAAGAATATAACTACTATAATACTGCTCCTATATACAAGAATATAACTACTATCATACTGCTCCTATATACAACAATATAACTACTATAATACTGCCCCCTATATACAAGAATATAACTACTATAATACTGCTCCTATATACAAGAATATAACTACTATCATACTGCTCCTATATACAACAATATAACTACTATAATACTGCCCCCTATATACAAGAATATAACTACTATAATACTGCTCCTATATACAAGAATATAACTACTATCATACTGCTCCTATATACAACAATATAACTACTATAATACTGCCTCCCCTAATATACAAGAATATAACTACTATAATACTGCTCCTATGTACAAGAATATAACTACTATAATACTGCCTCCTATATACAAGAATATAACTACTATAATACTGCCCCTTATATACAAGAAATATAACTACTATAATACTGCTCCTATGTACAAGAATATAACTACTATAATACTGCCCCTATAACAAGAATATAACTACTATAATACTGCTCCTATATACAAGAATATAACTACTATCATACTGCTCCTATATACAACAATATAACTACTATAATACTGCCCCTATATACAAGAATATAACTACTATAATACTGCTCCTATGTACAAGAATATAACTACTATAATACTGCTCCTATTACAAGAATATAACTACTATAATACTGCTCCTATGTACAAGAATATAACTACTATAATACTGCCCCTATATACAAGAATATAACTACTATAATACTGCTCCTATATACAAGAATATAACTACTATAATACTGCCCCTATATACAAGAAATTATAACTACTATAATACTGCCCTATGTACAAGAATATAACTACTATAATACTGCTCCTATGTACAAGAATATAACTACTATAATACTGCCCCTATATACAAGAATATAACTACTATAATACTGCTCCTATATACAAGAATATAACTACTATAATACTGCCCCTATATACAAGAATATAACTACTATAATACTGCCTCTATATACAGGAATATAACTACTATAATACTGCCCCTATATACAAGAATATAACTACTATAATACTGCTCCTATATACAAGAATATAACTACTATAATACTGCTCCTATGTACAAGAATATAACTACTATAATACTGCCCCTATATACAAGAATATAACTACTATAATACTGCTCCTATACAAGAATATAACTACTATAATACTTCTCCTATATACAAGAATATAACTACTATAATACTGCTCTTATGTACAAGAATATAACTACTATAATACTGCCCCTATATACAAGAAATATAACTACTATAATACTGCCCTATATACAAGAATATAACTACTATAATACTGCTCCTATATACAAGAATATAACTACTATAATACTGCTCCTATATACAAGAATATAACTACTATAATACTGCTCCTAATAACAAGAATATAACTACTATAATTCTGCCTATATACAAGAATATAACTACTATAATACTGCTCCTATATACACAGAATATAACTACTATAATATCTCCTATATACAAGAATATAACTACTATAATATGCTCCTATGTACAAGAATATAACTCACTGTAATACTGATCTGAAAGAACAAACAAAATTGTGGAGTTTTATGTAGATAAATAAGGCAGAATTCTAATCTCATATTTTTTTTTATTATTATTATTATTATTATATATATAGCAGCATTAATTCCATGGTCTGTACATGAGAAGGGGTTACATACAAAATTATAGATATAGTTTACAGTAAACAAATTAACAAAGACAGACTGGTACAGAGGGAGAGGACCTTGCCCTCGCAGGCTTACAGTCTACAGTCTTTTATGAGATACATCATATTTAATATGCGTTTTAGACACTTTCTTCTCATTCTTTGATGCGGGTGTGTGGTCTAAGTGAAAACACCTTGGTCAAGAAATGTGTCTAAACTTTGATATAAAGTGATCCAGCTAATAGTTGGTGTAAACTGAGATCAGAGAGTCTAAACATGCGCCAGATTTATCAATGGAATCATTCAGTGCAATAAATCTGATGACTTTACGACGGTCACATCTCAGTGCGCTCTGAATACTGATCAATACATATTGATAAATCCGTCCCAATACTTCTCTTTACGTGAAAGTGAATACAGGTGACGCTCCTCTGATCTCCATCTTTATAATCCTCCGTCCTCAGTGCTGGGTCCGGCTCGTCCCTGGAGCTCCAGCACAGGAGATGATCACACGCCCCATGGTGAAGATATGAAGCCGAGGCATATCCAAGTCCCTGAATGCTTCCATCTGCAGAGATGAGCAGCGTCTTGTTTAGATTTCCTCTCCCTTTTGGTACTTAAAATTGGGTATTGATTTTTGTGTTGAGATCAGGAAGCGGCTGAATGAGCGATGGAGACAAGGAGCCGCTACAAAAAGAAGCTAATGGTGGGTTTACACACACCAATCATTGTATCCAATCTCTGAACCAATCTCTGGTTGCAGTGAAATCATGGACACATAGTTCCATTTTGTGGCTGTGTACAACATGGAGCAATCTGTCCATGATTTCACTGCAACCAGAGATTGGTTCAGAGATTGGATACAATGATTGGTGTGTGTAAACCCACCATAAGAGGCGCGAGCGATCACCAGATATAATGCTGAAGACGAGAGATATCTCCTGATATAATGCTGAAGACAAGAGATATCTCCAGATATAATGCCGAAGACGAGAGATATCTCCAGATATAATGCCGAAGACGAGAGATATCTCCAGATATAATGCCGAAGACGAGAGATATCTCCAGATATAATGCCGAAGACGAGAGATATCTCCAGATATAATGCCGAAGACGAGAGATATCTCCAGATATAATGCCGAAGACGAGAGATATCTCCAGATATAATGCCGAAGACGAGAGATATCTCCAGATATAATGCCGAAGACGAGAGATATCTCCAGATATAATGCCGAAGACGAGAGATATCTCCAGATATAATGCCGAAGACGAGAGATATCTCCAGATATAATGCCGAAGACGAGAGATATCTCCAGATATAATGCCGAAGACGAGAGATATCTCCAGATATAATGCCGAAGACGAGAGATATCTCCAGATATAATGCCGAAGAGAGAGATATCTCCAGATATAATGCCGAAGACGAGAGATATCTCCAGATATAATACCGAAGACAAGAGATATCTCCAGATATAATGCCGAAGACAAGAGATATCTCCAGATATAATGCCGAAGACAAGAGATATCACCAGATATAATGCCGAAGACAAGAGATATCACCAGATATAATGCCGAAGACGAGAGATATCTCCAGATATAATGCCGAAGACAAGAGATATCTCCAGATATAATGCCGAAGAACAGAGATAATCACCAGATATAATGCCGAAGACAAGAGATATCTCCAGATATAATGTCGAAGACGAGAGATATCTCCAGATATAATGCCGAAGACAAGAGATATCTCCAGATATAATGCCGAAGACAAGAGATATCTCCAGATATAATGCCGAAGACAAGAGATATCTCCAGATATAATGCCGAAGACAAGAGATATCTCCAGATATAATGCCGAAGACAAGAGATATCACCAGATATAATGCCGAAGACAAGAGATATCTCCAGATATAATGTCGAAGACGAGAGATATCTCCAGATATAATGCCGAAGACAAGAGATATCTCCAGATACAATGCCGAAGACAAGAGATATCTCCAGATATAATGCCGAAGATGAGAGATATCTCCAGATATAATGCCGAAGACGAGAGATATCTCCAGATATAATGCCGAAGACGAGAGATATCTCCAGATATAATGCCGAAGACGAGAGATATCTCCAGATATAATGCCGAAGACGAGAGATATCACCAGATATAATGCCGAAGACGAGAGATATCTCCAGATATAATGCCGAAGACATGAGATATCTCCAGATATAATGCCGAAGACGAGAGATATCTCCAGATATAATGCCGAAGACAAGAGTTATCTCAAGATATAATGCCGAAGACAAGAGATATCTCCAGATATAATGCCGAAGACGAGAGATATCTCCTGATATAAATGCCGAAAACGAGAGATATCACCAGATATAATGCCGAAGACAAGAGATATCACCAGATATAATGCCAAAGACGAGAGATATCACCAGATATAATGCCGAAGACAAGAGATATCTCCAGATATAATGCTGAAGACAAGAGATATCTCCAGATATAATGCCGAAGACGAGAGATATCTCCAGATATAATGCAGAAGACGAGAGATATCTCCAGATATAATGCTGAAGACGAGAGATATCTCCAGATATAATGCCGAAGACGAGAGATATCACCAGATATAATGACGAAGACGAGAGATATCTCCAGATATAATGCCGAAGACAAGAGATATCTCCAGATATAATGCCGAAGACAAGAGATATCTCCAGATATAATGCCGAAGACAAGATATATCACCAGATATAATGCCGAAGACAAGAGATATCTCCAGATATAATGCTGAAGACAAGAGATATCGCCAGATATAATGCCGAAGACGAGAGATATCACCAGATATAATGACGAAGACGAGAGATATCTCCAGATATAATACTGAAGACGAGAGATATCTCCAGATATAATGCCGAAGACGAGAGATATCTCCAGATATAATGCCGAATACGAGAGATATCACCAGATACATTGCAGATGACAAGAGATATCTCCAGATATAATGCCGAAGACGAGAGATATCACCAGATATAATGCCGAAGACGAGAGATATCTCCAGATATAATGCTGAAGACGAGAGATATCGCTTCATATAATGCTGAAGACAGAAGAGTCTGGAGGCATTACTTTATAAAGGGAATTATGGAATGTGGGAAAAATTTCACCACAATATGAAACTTCCCATCATGGGATGGAGAACATCCTTAAAGGGAATCTGTCAGCAGGATTTTGTTGCCTCATCTGACGGCAACATAATGTAGGCAAAGACACCCTGAATCCAATGATGTATCACAGAGATTACTGGCTGCAGCTGTTCTTATTTAAAGAATTTAGGTTTACCTACACAGCAGAGCTGCCCACGCCCACACCAGGCTCTGTATGTACAATGTCTATAGGAGTGAGCTGCCCCTGCTCACACCAGGCTCTGTATGTACAATGTCTATAGACAGCTGCCCTGCCCACACCAGGCTCTGTATGTACAATGTCTATAGACAGTGAGCTGCCCCTGCTCACACCAAGCTCTGTATGTACAATGTCTATAGACAGCTGCCCCCGCCCACACCAGGCTCTGTATGTACAATGTCTATAGGAGTGAGCTGCCCCTGCTCACACCAGGCTCTGTATGTACAATGTCTATATAGAGAGAGCTTCTCCCGCCCACACCAGGCTCTGTATATACAATGTCTATAGACAGAGAGCTGCCCCTGCCCACACCAGGCTCTGTATATACAATGTCTATAGACAGAGAGCTGCTTCCACCCACATCAGGCTCTGTATGTACTATGTCTATAGACAGTGAGCTTCCCCTGCCCACACCAGGCTCTGTATGTACAATGTCTATAGACAGAGCTTCTCCCGCCCACACCAGGCTCTGTATATACAATGTATATAGACAGAGAGCTGCCCCTGCCCACACCAGGCTCTGTATATACAATGTCTATTGACAGAAAGCTGCGCCCGCCTACACCAGACTCTGTATATACAATGTCTATAGACAGTGAACTGCCCCCGTCCGCACCAGGCTCTGTATGTACAATGACTATAGACAGTGGGCTGCCCTCGCCCACACCAGGCTCTGTATATACAATGTCTATAGACAGAGAGCTGCCCCCGCCTACACCAGGCTCTGTATATACAATGTCTATAGACAGTGAACTGCCCTCGCCCACACTAGGCTCTTTATAGAGATTGTACATCTACTGTGAGATGTCAATCACAGCAGACGGAGTGTTGGACTGCCATACGTGTGACTTTGTAGTCCTGCAATGTTAAATTAACAGCTTTATTACCCTATGATTAAGTAAACAATAGCACAGACCCTGATACAAGAAGCTCAGCTGCTTTTAGTTTTTAACCCTTACAGCATGTTGTCCTCAGCTTACATAGCAAAAACCTGCTTACACATTCCCTTTAAACAAACTCATTTTCTCAAGTTCACGGAGTATCATGAGAGGGGATGAGTCCCCCAGGAGATTGGAGGTAGAAACCTATAAGAATGAGAAGAGAAAGGTGGTGGATACCTAAGAGATCAAAAGTATTTATCCAGGTTAGAGGTAGACGACCATGAGAATGGATTTCTATGAGCTTATAGGTGGAGATCCATAAAAAGGAAGGCAGTCACCTAAAACATTGGAGTCAACTAGTTCCTAATTTACACCCATGAGGGTCTAGAACCTTTAATTCAATGCAAAGTTAGATCCTGGTTTGAGTTTATAACCCTCATAATGGGCGAGGATCTGACAAACAGGAATCGGGGGCACTGGAGACCCTTTAATCTTCATAACTAAGGCGTCTATTGGTATTTTGGTAGAAGACACCTATGAAATTAGAGCTCAATTCCCATAACCATAACCTAGAGAATTCCCCAATGTTGATGCAGGAGGCACAACGTACCGTCCCCTACGGGATATGAAAGAATTACAATCATCTATTAAGTATTTTGCTTGCAGAGTCCGATTTATTTTTCTACATCGTATGCAATTTTCAATAAATTCTACTGCAAACACTGAAAATCTGAAGCTGCGTCCTCCGGGGTCCACTCTGCAAATATTACACAGGAATCTAATATCTGGAGATCACATGTAAGGTCAGCGCAATATTATATGTAATATACTGCAATATCCAGCCTAGAAAAACCACCGAAGGGACATGGAAAGAAAGATCTATCTACAAACCCAGGGACACAGCAGCCTCTGTGAGCACCAAGACGTGGGATCAATGAATATATGGACTATAAACCTCATTACTGCTATACACAGTATACAATGAAGGGAGTTAGTGTACAAACAAATGAGAGCCCACCAGCCATGACAAGGCGACCGCTCTATGATAAGACCCTAAACCCAATATTTATCAGACATTTCTCCCGGGCTAAAACTACAAATGTAAAGGGCAGGAAGAATCCAGCACTAATTAGAAATAGCCTTAGACTGATGGATGAGGGAGACTGATGGGGGCAGTCACCACCTCCAATAGGAAACTACTATCTTCCTATCCATCTGCTTATCTATCTATCCCCTTATCCATCAATCTGTCCACCTATCCATCCATCCATCCATCTATTTATGTATTACTAGATCGGAGCCCGATTCTATTGCATCAGGCGATTCTAGAATGTGCGATTATATATTAGTCCAACTACTCCCACTACTAATCGCAGCGTCACTGAGGAGGGCGGGGGGAGCCAAGGCTGCACAGGGTGGATGTAGCTTGGAAGGAGCTGCTGCTGCTTGCCATCCCCCTGTACACTCTCTTCCCCTTGTGTGCCCTCTCTCCCCTAGTGCCATATCTCCCACTGTGCACTCTCTGTCCCCTTGTGCCTTCTCACCCCCTGTGCGCTCTCTCTTCCCTTGTGATGTCTCTCCCCCCCTGTGCTCTGTTCCCCTGTGCGCTCTCTCCCCTTGTGCAGTCTCTCCTCCTGTGCGCTCTCTCTCCCCTTGTGCCGTCTCTTCTCCTGTGCGCTCTCTCTCCGCTTGTGCCGTCTCTCCCCCCTGATAACTCTCTTTGTGCTGTCTCTCCCCCTGTACACTGTCTCTACCCTTGTGCTGTCTCTCTTCCCTTGTTCTATCTCCCTCCTCCCGTGCTCTCTGTTCCCCGTGTGCTCTCTTCTCGTGTCTGGTCTTTCACCCGTGTGCTCTCTCTCCGCCTGTGCTGTCTCTCCCCCGTGCGCTCTCTCTCTATTCCATTGTGCTGTCACTCCCCCCTGTGCGCTCGCTCTCTCCCCTTGTGCTGTCTCTCTTCCCTTCTGTGCTCTTTTTCCCTGTGCACTCTCTATCTGTTGTGCTTCTCTCTCCCCATGAGCTCTTTTCCCCATGTTGTCTGTCCCCCCGTGTGCTCTCGTTTTCTCCTGTGCACTCTCTATCTGTTGTGCTTCTCTCTCCCCATGAGCTCTTTTCCCCATGTTGTCTCTCCCCCCGTGTGCTCTCGTTTTCCTCCTGTGCACTCTCTATCTGTTGTGCTTCTCTCTCCCCATGAGCTCTTTTCCCCATGTTGTCTCTCCCCCTGTGTGCTCTCGTTTTCTCCTGTGCACTCTCTCTCCCCTTGTGCTGTCTCACCCTTGTGCGATGTCTCTTTCCCCCCTGCACGTTGAGCGTTGAGGAGTCGTGACACCAGCCTGTGTTCCAGAGAGGAGCACAAATGGGAGGAAGTGCAGCAGCAGGATGGGTCCACCCTAAGGGTGTGACAGAGACAGCCCAGGCCCAGGTGATAATGAATGCCTATGCTGCGGCCTGTGTCCCGGACTGTGTGTTGGCCCCCGTCACTGATGTCCTATAGGTGACACTGTATTCTTTAATCAACCTTAACTGTAAATTTCAAGTTTAATCTTAATTTACACAATGTCCTATAGGTGGCGCAGTTATCAGGACAAACTTACAGACAGAGACAGACAGATGGATAGGGGTTTTATATAGTAGATCTGTCTCATAGCTATTTACCCATCTACATATACATCCATCCACCTATCCATTCATCCATCTATCTTTTCACCTATCCATCTTCCTATCCATTTATCTATGCATCCATCCATCGGTTCCCTGAAAAATGCCCACAGGAAAATTGCCCACAGGAAAATTGCCCACAGGAAAATTGCCCACAGGAAAATTGCCCACAGGAAAAATGCCCACAAGAAAATTGCCCACACGGAAAATTGCCCACACGGAAAAATGCCCACATGGAAAATTGCCCACACGGAAAATTGCCCACATGGAAAATTGCCCACACGGAAAATTGCCCACATGGAAAATTGCCCACACAGAAAACTGCCATTTGCAGCATCACAAAGTTTCAGATCTCTGAGGTGCAAGATGAGGATTCCCATGATCTGTGATCATCTTGTGAATTACAGTTGACCTAGTGCAGAAATGCTGAAGATCTGTGGTTTGTAGCAGTCGGTCATTATCTGCAATAGATAGATCCAGTCTGCTGTCATCTCTCAGTGATTCTGCCTTACTCCTCCCTCCCACCAGCCCAAAACAGCAGAACCGAACCAGTAGCAGATTCAGAGGAGCCATCACTGCTATCTGTACCCACAGGAGGATCACTGGATTATCTGTGGAGTTACATGGGACTGCAGGTCTAATACATTATCATCCTAGTGGGCAATCTCCGCTGACATTCTTCTTTGCTGCACAGCATCTCACCTATAATTCTATACCATTCTTCTGCCTGCAGAACATCTCACCTATAGGGTACAGGCACACTAAAGGCCCCGTTACACATAGTGATGTTTCAACGATCCCACCAGCAATCCCACCTGACCGGGATCGCTGTAACATCGCTATGTGATCGCTGGTCTGCAGTCACACTGGGTGATCCACATACCGATGCTGCGTCCCCTGACGCTCACTGGGATCGCTCAACGTCTCGGGCGCAGAATGAGGATCGCTGGTCGTTCCCCAGTCACACATGCCGATGGATGCTGGACAGCGAGAGACCAACGATGTGAAAATGGTCCCGGCCAATCCGCAGCGACTAGCAATCAGTGAGCTCATCGTTGATTGCTGCGGCATGTCACTCGCAGCGACTTCGCTAGTGAGGTTGCTGCAACGTCACAAAACCTGTGGCATTGCAGAGATATCGTTAGCAATATCGCTGTGTGTAACGCCGCCTTAAGGTTTGCATTATCAGAGGGATTTTGATGATTGACAGTCGCGTGAGTGCTTTCCATATGGTCATGCGACTGTGGTACGAGTGTGATGCAATTATGCATTTTTTTATCAGCTACCATCAGTGTGACATCCATGTGACCTATACCTCTATACTATCCCCCTGCCCTGCAGAGCATCTCACCTACACCTATACTGTTCCCTGTTCTGCAGAGCATCTCTCCTACACCTTATACTATCCCCCTGCCCTGCAGAGCATCTCACCTATAATTCTTTATTATCCTACCCTGCAGAGCATGTCACCTACACCTATACTGTTCTCTTTTCTGCAGAGCATCTCACCTACTTCTCTATACTATCCCCCAGTTCTGCAGAGCATCTCACCTACACCTCTATACCATCCCCCATCTTGCAGAGCATCTCATCTACACCTCTATACTATCCCACAGTTCTGCAGAGCATCTCACTTACACCTCTATACCATCCCCATCTTGCAGAGCATCTCACCTACACCTCTATACCATCCACAGTCCTGCAAAGCATCTCACCTACACCTCTATACCATCCCCATCTTGCAGAGCATCTCACCTACACCTCTATACCATCCACAGTCCTGCAAAGCATCTCACTTACACCTCTATACCATTCCTTGTCTTGCAGAGCATATAACCTATAAAATTCTATATTATTCTCCAGTCCTGTTTTCCTGTTGGCATTCATGTCTGTGGGCATTTTTCACATATCAGGTGAACATCCTCACCGGCACCTCAAATATCAGAGATCTGAAACTTTGTGATACTGCAATTAGCAATTTTCTGTGTGGGCAATTTTCCTGTGGGCAATTTTCCATGTGGGCAATTTTCCATGTGGGCAATTTTCCGTGTGGGCAATTTTCCATGTGGGCAATTTTCCGTGTGGGCAATTTTCCATGTGGGCAAATTTCTGTGTGGGCAAATTTCCATGTGGGCAATTTTCCGTGTGGGCAATTTTCCATGTGGGCAATTTTCCGTGTGGGCAATTTTCCATGTGGGCAATTTTCCATGTGGGCATTTTTCCATGTGGGCATTTTTCCTGTGGGCAATTTTCCTGTGGGCATTTTTCATGTGGGCAATTTTCCTGTGGGCAATTTTCCTGTGGGCATTTTTCTGGTCACCCCATCCATCGCATCAAGCATTGTATCTTCACAGCAGGATGTTTTTACATTCTCAGTTTATTTACTAATAATTGTTACAATCTTTCACTGTTCCAATCTTTATTGATACATAGTATCTGTACTGCGTGTTCTGATCCACACAGGGGTCAGATGTCAGCAGTTTTCCGGTGATGACCTCTCTCCGGCTTCAGCACCGGCTACTACAAGTCATCAGAACCTCAGAATCAACGTCGCTGGAAAAGACGAATGTGAGTGACAGGTCTGAGCCGGAGAAGTGAAGCAGGTAAGAGGGAAGATAACACAAAGTGAAGGAATCGGGTCACCGGCTCGGCTGTATGGACCAAACACTGACACGTCCGCCGGCTTGTGCTGAGCTTACACTCTACAGGCGGAGACATCACTGCCACAGACAACCAACGTCCAAGTGTCCATCCACAATAATGGAAGTCAAAGTATAGATTAATGTCTACAGGCCGCCATTTCTGGGAGAAGCTAACATAAGCCAGCCCCATTGTTAGTCGGATCCCAGGACTCTTGGGCTCTATGCCATAACCTCCAGCTAATGATGCCACATTGACCGTCCGCCATTCATACACATAAGAGCTCTCTGACCTGCAGCCAATCAGCTCCTCCTCTTAAAGAGGCTCCTCCCCATTGACTGTGCAGAATTTCCTAATAGTCCTGTTTTTCTCACTGGGGTTTTAGTTACTTTTGGTTTATTCTATCATCACATCTCTGTGTAATACATTTTTGCTGAGTTTCAGCAGTAATTGTGAACAAGCAGAGCTGCAGTATAAAGCATGGTGAAGAATATCAGAAAATTGACCAGGTATTGAGACAGGAGGTGGATTATCATTTGCTTCAGAATCAATGGATTCAGGGATCACAGCTGTGCCATAAAGGAGCAGAGCTGCAATCAACCGACACTGAGGACAATCGTGGTGCTTTAAAGGGGTATTCCAGTGACTCCAGGTAGTGGCGTAACTGGAAGCTCATGGGCCCTGATGCAAAAACTCCAAGGGGGCCCCCAATTATTGCAAATATTTAACCCTTTCACAACCTGTGAATTTTTTTTCCACCACTTAGATAAGAGATACCAAACATGTTACCTTTACTATGAACTCGTACTGACCTGAGGCATCATACTAAAATGGCAGTGTTACCATATAGTACTGACCCCAGACATCATACCGACAAGTCAGTGTTACCATATAGTACTGACCCAAGGTATCATACCGATACCTCAGTGTTACCATATAGTACTGACCCCAGACATCATACCGACACCTCAGTGTTACCATATAGTACTGACCCCAGACATCATACCGACACCTCAGTGTTACCATACAGTACTGACCCCAGACATCATACCGACACCTCAGTGTTACCATATAGTACTGACCCCAGACATCATATCGACACCTCAGTGTTACCATATAGTACTGACCCCAGACATCATACCGACACCTCAGTGTTACCATATAGTACTGACCCCAGACATCATACCGACACCTCAGTGTTACCATATAGTACTGACCCCAGACATCACACCGACACCTCAGTGTTACCATATAGTACTGACCCCAGACATCATACCGACACCTCAGTGTTACCATATAGTACTGACCCCAGACATCATATCGACACCTCAGTGTTACCATATAGTACTGACCCCAGACATCATACTGGCACCTCAGTGTTACCATATAGTACTGACCCCAGACATCATACCGACACCTCAGTGTTACCATATAGTACTGACCCCAGACATCACACCGACACCTCAGTGTTACCATATAGTACTGACCCCAGACATCACACCGACACCTCAGTGTTACCATATAGTACTGACCCCAGACATCATACCGACACCTCAGTGTTACCATATAGTACTGACCTGAGGCATCATACTAACATGGCAGTGTTACCATATAGTACTGACCCCAGACATCATACCGACACCTCAGTGTTACCATATAGTACTGACCCCAGACATCATACCGACACCTCAGTGTTACCATATAGTACTGACCCCAGACATCATACCGACACGTCAGTGTTACCATATAGTACTGACCCCAGACATCATACCGACACGTCAGTGTTACCATATAGTACTGACCCCAGACATCATACCGACACGTCAGTGTTACCATATAGTACTGACCCCAGACATCATACCGACACCTCAGTGTTACCATATAGTACTGACCCCAGACATCATACCGACACCTCAGTGTTACCATATAGTACTGACCCCAGACATCATACTGACACCTCAGTGTTACCATATAGTACTGACCCCAGACATCATACCAACACCTCAGTGTTACCACATAGTACTGACCTGAGGCATCATACCGACACTTCAGTGGTACTATATAGTACTGACCCCAGACATCATACCGACACCTCAGTGTTACCATATAGTACTGACCCGAGACATCATACCGACACCTCAGTGTTACCATATAGTACTTACCCCAGACATCATACCGACACCTCAGTGTTACCATATAGTACTGACCCCAGACATCATACCGACACCTCAGTGTTACCATATAGTACTGACCCCAGACATCATACCGACACCTCAGTGTTACCATATAGTACTGACCCCAGACATCACACCGACACGTCAGTGATTCCATACAGTACTGACCCCAGATGTCATAACGACACTTCAGTGTTGCCATATAGTAGTGACCCCAGACATCGTACCGACACCTCAGTGTTACCATATAGTACTGACCCCAGACATCATACCGACACCTCAGTGTTACCATATAGTACTGACCCCAGACATCATACCGACACCTCAGTGTTACCATATAGTACTGACCCCAGATATCATACCGACACCGGTGACTGCACCAGCAGAATAGTGAGTGCAGCTCTGGAGGATAATACAGGAGGTAACTCAGGATCAGTAATGTATGTACACAGTGACTGCACCAGCAGAATAGTGAGTGCAGCTCTGGAGTATAATACAGGAGGTAACTCAGGATCAGTAATGTATGTACACAGTGACTGCACCAGCAGAATAGTGAGTGCAGCTCTGGAGTATAATACAGGAGGTAACTCAGGATCAGTAATGTAATGTATGTATACAGTGACTGCACCAGCAGAATAGTGACTGCAGCTCTGGAGTATAATACAGGAGGTAACTCAGGATCAGTAATGTAATGTATGTACACAGTGACTGCACCAGCAGAATAGTGAGTGCAGCTCTGGAGGATAATACAGGAGGTAACTCAGGATCAGTAATGTAATGTATGTGCACAGTGACTGCACCAGCAGAATAGTGAGTGCAGCTCTGGAGTATAATACAGGAGGTAACTCAGGATCAGTAATGTAATGTATGTACACAGTGACTGCACCAGCAGAATAGTGAGTGCAGCTCTGGAGTATAATGCAGGAGGTAACTCAGGATCAGTAATGTAATGTATGTACACAGTGACTGCACCAGCAGAATAGGGAGTGCTGCTCTGGAGTATAATACAGGAGGTAACTCAGGATCAGTAATGTAATGTATGTACACAGTGACTGCACCAGGAGAATAGTGAGTGCAGCTCTGGAGTATAATACAGGAGGTAACTCAGGATCAGTAATGTAATGTATGTACACAGTGACTGCACCAGGAGAATAGTGAGTGCAGCTCTGGAGTATAATACAGGAGGTGACTCAGGATCAGTAATGTAATGTATGTACACAGTGACTGCACCAGCAGAATAGTGAGTGCAGCTCTGGAGTATAATACAGGAGGTAACTCAGGATCAGTAATGTAATGTATGTACACAGTGACTGCACCAGCAGAATAGTGAGTGCAGCTCTGGAGTATAATACAGGAGGTAACTCAGGATCAGTAATGTAATGTATGTACACAGTGACTGCACCAGCAGAATAGTGAGTGCAGCTCTGGAGTATAATACAGGAGGTAACTCAGGATCAGTAATGTAATGTATGTACACAGTGACTGCACCAGCAGAATAGTGAGTGCAGCTCTGGAGTATAATACAGGAGGTAACTCAGGATCAGTAATGTAATGTATGTACACAGTGACTGCACCAGCAGAATAGTGAGTGCAGCTCTGGAGTATAATACAGGAGGTAACTCAGGATCAGCAGCGGATAAGGAGGACTCCAGGATTTAGATTGAGAACATTTGATAAAATAGAATTTGCTGAGAACCATCTTCCTGTCAGTCATTTGCAGAGACTCATTCAGATGCACCTGTTTCGCCTCCTAATACGACCCTTCACTATTGAGCTATCAACATCTGTCGTGTCGCCAGCTCGAGTCGCATCACTTGAGCTCGGCACAGGATTCGGCCGCTGAGCAGCTGGAGAATGATCTTCAGCTCTGAAGTCCAGGCAGGAGGGGGCTCCATTATAAGACTCGTGTGCTGCTCTCTGGCATTGTGCCCTCGCTCTGTGCAGCAGGTCGGGGTTTGATCCTGCAGAATGGAGCGCGCCGGGTTATTCTCCGCACACAGCGCCCGCTCTGCATCAGAATGGCATTGATTTGGATACAAGTGAGCGAAGCGTACAGATGTTCTGGACAGAGATGTGTTGGCTTCATGGCTGGCAGGAGGCAAATGTAATTAGAGCAGAGGATGGAAAGATCAAATCACAGACGTCTCTACTTTATAGCCCCATTCATAGGAGAGGAGAAAACACAAGGAAAATGTACAGCCGGTATAACCTGGGCATCTCCTGTATATAATTATATATGTACAGCTGGTATAACCTGGGCATCTCCTGTATAGAATTATATATGTACAGCCAGTATAACCTGGATATCTCCTGTATATAATTATATATGTACAGCTGGTATAACCTGGGCATCTCCTGTATAGAATTATATATGTACAGCCAGTATAACCTGGATATCTCCTGTATATAATTATATATGTACAGCCAGTATAACCTGGATATCTCCTGTATATAATTATATATGTACAGCCAGTATAACCTGGATATCTCCTGTATATAATTATATACGTACAGCCGGTATAACCTGGGCATCTCATGTATATAATTATATATGTACAGCCGGTATAACCTGGACATCTCCTGTATATAATTATATATGTACAGCTGGTATAACCTGGGCATCTCCTGTATATAATTATATATGTACAGCCGGTATAACCTGGGCATCTCCTGTATATAATTATATATGTACAGCTGGTATAACCTGGGCATCTCCTGTATATAATTATATACGTACAGCCGGTATAACCTGGGCATGTCCTGTATATAATTATATATGTACAGCCGGTATAACCTGGGCATCTCCTGTATATAATTATATATGTACAGCCGGTATAACCTGGGCATGTCCTGTATATAATTATATATGTACAGCCGGTATAACCTGGGCATCTCCTGTATATAATTATATATGTACAGCCGGTATAACCTGCGCATCTCCTGTATATAATTATATATGTACAGCCGGTATAACCTGGGCATCTCCTGTATATAATTATATATGTACAGCCGGTATAACCTGGGCATGTCCTGTATATAATTATATATGTACAGCCGGTATAACCTGGGCATCTCCTGTATATAATTATATATGTACAGCCGGTATAACCTGCGCATCTCCTGTATATAATATTATATGTACAGCTGGTATAACCTGGGCATCTCCTGTATATAATTATATATGTACAGCTGGTATAACCTGGACATCTCCTGTATATAATTATATACGTACAGCCGGTATAACCTGAGCATCTCCTGTATATAATTATATATGTACAGCCGGTATAACCTGGACATCTCCTGTATATAATTATATATGTACAGCGGTATAACCTGGGTATCTCCTGTATATAATTATATATGTACAGCCGGTATAACCTGGGCATCTCATGTATATAATTATATATGTACAGCCGGTATAACCTGGACATCTCCTGTATATAATTATATATGTACAGCCGTATAACCTGGACATCTCCTGTATATAATTATATATGTACAGCCGGTATAACCTGGACATCTCCTGTATATAATTATATATGTACAGCCGGTATAACCTGGACATCTCCTGTATATAATTATATATGTACAGCCAGTATAACCTGGACATCTCCTGTATATAATTATATATGTACAGCCGGTATAACCTGGGCATCTCCTGATATATAATTATATATGTACAGCCGGTATAACCTGGACATCTCCTGTATATAATTATGTATGTACAGCCGGTATAACCTGGACATCTCCTGTATATAATTATATATGTACAGCTAGTATAACTTGGACATCTCCTGTATGTAATTATATATGTACAGCCAGTATAACCTGGACATCTCCTGTATATAATTATATATGTACAGCTGGTATAACCTGGGTATCTCCTGTATATAATTTTATATGTACAGCTGGTATAACCTGGACATCTCCTGTATATAATTATATATGTACAGCTGGTATAACCTGGGCATCTCCTGTATATAATTATATATGTACAGCTGGTATAACCTGGACATCTCCTGTATATAATTATATATGTACAGCCGGTATAACCTGGGTATCTCCTGTATATAATTTTATATGTACAGCCGGTATAACCTGGACATCTCCTGTATATAATTATATATGTACAGCTGGTATAACCTGAACATCTCTTGTATATAATTATATATGTACAGCTGGTATAACCTGAACATTACTATCTATAATGTGTCCCATATATTACTATTCAAGGACGCCCTTTCCAGGCTCCATTTACTGTACAGATGCAACTGATTCCGTCCTATAGTTCCAGTCTCTTTGCTGCTCGCTGCCTGCTCTTCACTGTCTCCAGCACTGGGTATATTCTGTGCACTGTCTGCTCCTGTACACTGCTCTGCCTGTCTACATCAGTACAGCAGCAGTGTGATTTTACACCATTAGCTGCACTGAGTGGAGCTCAACTCTCCTGCACTCCTTTACATAAGAGCTATGAAATACAGAGTTCTGCATATGGCAGAAGATAATCGTTTTCCATATGGATCAACAGAGCAGCCTGTGCCGTTTCACATCGCAGATCTGTCAGCAGCAGCAGAAACACAACTCTTTACTTCATAGTCATTACAAAGTCCATTGTGGAGGTTGCGGAATTGATCTCTGGTAAAAACAGCTAATGATGTAAAACCATCCTGCTGCTATACTGATGGGGATGACCAAGTGCTGTGGAATATGTTCAGCGCTAGATAAATAACAATGATTATTAAATTGCGTAGATAAAATCAGTCCTGTGCAGAGAAGTGTAAGGTGAATTATATACTTTAGCTTGATGATAAGTCAAAGAGGTGAGTGGGGAGATGGGAGGTGTCTGCAGCACTGAAGAGAAGCAAGTGCTGCCGAGAGATGTAGTTTTAGCAGATAATGATAGGACTGTCCATGTACTGCTGTGAGGCTGGACACAGAGGGGTCAATAGAGAGGCAGAAAGGTATAAGACAGGGGTGATATGTTGGGCTTAGTCTGTTCAGCATATGTATATGCTGTACCCCGTATATAAGACTGAGATGGGTTTATAGTCTCCTTGCTCCAATTCACTGACAGTAAGCAGAGACTCTGTGTGTATGACAAGGCTGCAGATCCTGTGACTCTACACGGATTAGGCTTTATCCCGCCATTCCGGCCTGTCACCGTCTCTGTCATCGGTGCTGCCGCTCTCGGAGGTCAGGTAATGTGTAATTGGGTGCTAATGTGTCTGTACGGCGCTGTCAGCAGGCGCAGGCTGTCGGCAGGCATTCAGCTGTCACCGGTGAGATGTTCTCCCTGCTCCCCGGTAACAGACGCTGTAATCAGCTGGATGCTGCGGAGATCGTGACTCACGGGGACACATCAGGACATCAGCGCCGACAGAGAGAAGAAACGCTGCAAATCTGCCGCAGCCTCTGGTGTGATACTGCCTGCTGTATCTAATCCTCTCCTGTGACATTGCCTGCTGTATCTGATCCTCTCCTGTGATACTGCCTGCTGTATCTGATCCTCTCCTGTAATACTGGCTGCTGTATCTAATCCTCTCCTGTGATACTGCCTGCTGTATCTAAACCTCTCATTCGTGATACTGCCTGCTGTATCTAAGCCTCTCATTCGTGATACTGTCTGCTGTATCTAATCCTCTCCTGTGATACTGTCTGCTGTATCTAATCCTCTCCTGTGACATTGTCTGCTGTATCTAACCCTCTCCTGTGATACTGTCTGCTGTATCTAACCCTCTCCTGTGATACTGTCTGCTGTATCTAATCCTCTCCTGTGATACTGTCTGCTGTATCTAATCCTCTCCTGTGATACTGTCTGCTGTATCTACTCCTCTCCTGTGACACTGTCTGCTGTATCTGATCCTCTCCTGTGATACTGTCTGCTGTATCTAACCCTCTCCTGTGATACTGTCTGCTGTATCTAGCCCTCTCCTGTGATACTGTCTTCTGTATCTAAGCCTCTCCTGTGATACTGTCTGCTGTATCTAACCCTCTCCTTTGATACTGTCTGCTGTATCTAACCCTCTCCTGTGATACTGTCTGCTGTATCTAACCCTCTCCTGTAATACTGTCTGCTGTATCTAACCCTCTCCTGTGATACTGTCTGCTGTATCTAGCCCTCTCCTGTGATACTGTCTGCTGTATCTAAGCCTCTCTGTGATACTGTCTGCTGTATCTAACCCTCTCCTTTGATACTGTCTGCTGTATCTAACCCTCTCCTGTGATACTGTCTGCTGTATCTAAACCTCTCATTCGTGATATTGCCTGCTGTATCTAAGCCTCTCATTCGTGATACTGTCTGCTGTATCTAATCCTCTCCTGTGATACTGTCTGCTGTATCTAAGCCTCTCATTCATGATACTGCCTGCTGTATCTAACCCTCTCCTGTGATACTGTCTGCTGTATCTAACCCTCTCCTGTGATACTGCCTGCTGTATCTAACCCTCTCCTGTGATACTGTCTGCTGTATCTAATCCTCTCCTGTGACATTGTCTGCTGTATCTAACCCTCTCCTGTGATACTGTCTGCTGTATCTAATCCTCTCCTGTGACATTGTCTGCTGTATCTAACCCTCTCCTGTGATACTGTCTGCTGTATCTAACCCTCTCCTGTGATACTGTCTGCTGTATCTAACCCTCTCATTCGTGATACTGCCTGCTGTATCTAAGCCTCTCATTCGTGATACTGTCTGCTGTATCTAAGCCTCTCATTCATGATACTGCCTGCTGTATCTAACCCTCTCCTGTGATACTGTCTGCTGTATCTAACCCTCTCTTGTGATACTGCCTACTGTATCTAACCCTTTCCTGTGATACTGTCTGCTGTATCTATTCCTCTCCTGTGACATTGTCTGCTGTATCTAACCCTCTCCTGTGATACTGTCTGATGTATCAAATCATCTCCTGTGACATTGTCTGCTGTATCTAACCCTCTCCTGTGATACTGTCTGCTGTATCTAACCCTCTCCTGTGATACTGTCTGCTGTATCTAATCCTCTCCTGTGATACTGTCTGCTGTATCTAATCCTCTCCTGTGATACTGTCTGCTGTATCTAATCCTCTCCTGTGACATTGTCTGCTGTATCTAACCCTCTCCTATGATACTGTCTGCTGTATCTAATCCTCTCCTGTGATACTGTCTGCTGTATCTAACACTCTCCTGTGATACTGTCTGCTGTATCTAATCCTCTCCTGTGATACTGTCTGCTGTATCTAATCCTCTCCTGTGACATTGTCTGCTGTATCTAACCCTCTCCTATGATACTGTCTGCTGTATCTAACCCTCTCCTGTGATACTGTCTGCTGTATCTAACCCTCTCCTGTGATACTGTCTGCTGTATCTAATCCTCTCCTGTGATACTGTCTGCTGTATATAATCCTCCTGTGACACTGTCTGCTGTATCTGATCCTCTCCTGTGATACTGTCTTCTGTATCTAGTCCTCTCCTGTGATACTGTCTGCTGTATCTAATCCTCTCCTGTGATACTGTCTGCTGTATCTAATCCTCTCCTGTGATACTGTCTGCTGTATATAATCCTCCTGTGACACTGTCTGCTGTATCTGATCCTCTCCTGTGATACTGTCTGCTGTATATAATCCTCCTGTGACACTGTCTGCTGTATCTGATCCTCTCCTGTGATACTGTCTGCTGTATCTGATCCTCTCCTGTGATACTGTCTTCTGTATCTAGTCCTCTCCTGTGATACTGTCTGCTGTATCTAACCCTCTCCTGTGATACTGTCTGCTGTATCTAACCCTCTCCTGTGATACTGTCTGCTGTATCTAATCCTCTCCTGTGATACTGTCTGCTGTATATAATCCTCCTGTGACACTGTCTGCTGTATCTGATCCTCTCCTGTGATACTGTCTGCTGTATCTGATCCTCTCCTGTGATACTGTCTGCTGTATATAATCCTCCTGTGACACTGTCTGCTGTATCTGATCCTCTCCTGTGATACTGTCTTCTGTATCTAGTCCTCTCCTGTGATACTGTCTGCTGTATCTAACCCTCTCCTCTGATACTGTCTGCTGTATCTAATCCTCTCCTGTGATACTGTCTGCTGTATCTCATCCTCTCCTGTGATACTGTCTGCTGTATCTAATCCTCTCCTGTGATACTGTCTGCTGTATCTAATCCTCTGCTGTGATACTGTCTGCTGTATGTAACCCTCTCCTGTGGTATTGTCTGAGGTATCTAAGCCTCTCCTGTGATACTGTCTGCTGTATCTAATCCTCTCCTGTGATACTGTCTGCTGTATCTAACCCTCTCCTGTGATACTGTCTGCTGTATCTCATCCTCTCCTGTGATAGTGTCTGCTGTATCTAATCCTCACCTGTGATACTGTCTGCTGTATCTAATCCTCTCCTGTGATGCTGTTGGGCTGCTGTCCCTGGCTCGGTGGGTACAGACTCCAGTAAGTATTGGATTGTGATGCCCATCTGACCGGAGCGGCGTTGTGTTGCGGTTCTAGGACAGGCTGCACAGTGGAGATGGCGGCGCGCCGACGATGGCGACTTTACGAGCGCTGGAGCGCCAGCCATCCCTGAACATTACAGCCGGGGTCTGTCAGTCATTAGCAGGGTAACGCCGGCTGATATCATGTGAGCGCCGTGACGACCATTAATTTTGCCTCTATAAAACCCTACAAAAATAAACCATAAAACGCGTCGGCGTCTGAGCGGCCGGAGAGCGCCATGATTCGCTCCGTCAGTAACGTTCTCCGCTTGTCACTGGGATCAGAGAAGAGAAAACGACTGCATCCCCCCCGGCCGAGAAACAAGGATTCAGATGACAGGACCCCTCATCTCGCCAACCAGAAACGCGCCGTCATTCCGATGAGTAATGGCTGCACGTCCTGCTGTTCCCTTCTCCTGCAGATGGGATAACGCGAAACAAAACATCAAATTCATCAGATTTGTGAGGATTTTTATGGCGCTTTCTGTCTCATTTACTAGTGAAGACATTAACCGGCTGCGGCGGCATAGAACAGCGCTGCCTAGTCGTCACTGCCCATTTTGGGATGAGGAATTATTATTGCCCGGGGCCAGCGATGACGAATCACAGATTCTCCGCTCTACAACTGCGGAAAACATGGAAAGGGGGATACACGACGCAAAGTG
Organism: Allobates femoralis; assembly: GCA_033576535.1. NCBI lineage: Eukaryota > Metazoa > Chordata > Amphibia > Anura > Aromobatidae > Allobates > Allobates femoralis. Next base: position 7,185,690 of record JARQOC010000011.1, read on the forward strand.
GAGAAGGAGGAGGACGATGGAGGATGCCAAAGTCTGAGCACAATGAGGCTGGAACAGCGGAGGCACAACATGGAGGAAGGTCCGGAGCTAAAGAAATAGCAATAGCTACCGCAACCAACGTGGCACAGGAGCCACCCGAATCTGCATTCTACAGGAGCATCGCAATGAATTAGAAAATCATCAAAAAGTGACTTTATTTCAGTAATTCAATCCATAAAGTGACCACATCTATTATATAGAGTCATTACACACAGAGGGATCTATGTCATGTGTTTATTTCTGTTAATGTTGATGATTAATGAAAAGCTAAAGGTCATTATCTCAGAAAATTAAAGTAGGGAGGATAAAGGGTTAAACACCACGCTGCCGTATTCCACCAGACATCAGGGTGAATATACACTGTGTGCAGAATTATTAGGTAAATGAGTATTGTGATCACATGATCCTTTTTATCTATGTTGTCTTACTCCAAGCTGTATACGCTGAGAGCCAACTACCAATGAAGTAAATCAGGTGATGGCATCTCTGTAATGAGGAGGGGTGTGGTGTAATGACATCATCACCCTATATAAGGTGTGCTTAATTATTAGGCAAATGCCTTTCCTTAGGCAAAATGGGTCAGAAGAGAGATGTGACGGCTCTGAACAGTCCACAATTGTGAGATGTCTTGCAGAGGGACGCAGCAGTCTGGAAATTGCCAAACTTTTGAAGCGCGATCACCCAACAATCAAGTGTTTCATGGCAAATAGCCAACAGGGTCACAAGAAGCGTGAGGGCAAAAATGACGCAAAATAACTGCCCATGAATAGAGGAAAATCAAGTGTGAAGCTGCCAAGATGCCATTTGCCATCAGTTTTGCCATATTTCAGAGCTGCAACGTTACTGGAGTATCAAAAAGCACAAGGTGTGCCATACTCAGGGACATGGCCAAGGTAAGGAAGGCTGAAAAACCACCACCTCTGAGCAAGAAACATAAGATAAAACCACCACCTCTGAACAAGAAACATAAGATAAAACTTCAAGACCGGGCCAAGAAATATCTGAAGACTGATTCTTCAAAGGTTTTATGGACTGATGAAATGAGAGTGACTCTTGATGGGGCAGATGGATGGGCCAGAGGCTGGATCAGTAAAGGGCAGAGAGCTCCACTCCGACTCAGACACCAGCAAGGTGGAGGTGGGGTACTGGTATGGGCTGGGATCATCAAAGATCAACTTGTGGGACCTTTTCGGGTTGAGGATGGAGTGAAGCTCAACTCCCGGACCTACTGCCAGTTTCTGGAAGACACTTCTTCAAGCAGTGGTACAGGAAGAAGTCGGGATCGTTCAAGAAAAACATGATTTCATGCAGGACAATGCTCCATCACATGCATCCAACTACTCCACAGCGTGGCTGGCCAGTAAAGGTCTAAAAGAAGAAAAAATGATGACATGGCCGCCTTGTTCACCTGATGTGAACCCCATAGAGAACCTGTAGTCCCTCCTAAAATGTGAGATCTACAGGGAGGGAAAACAGTACACCTCTGGGGACAGTGTCTGAGAGGGAAAACAGTACACCTCTTGGAACAGTGTCTGAGAGGGAAAACAGTACACCTCTGGGGACAGTGTCTGGGAGGGAAAACAGTACACCTCTGGGAACAGTGTCTGGAGGCTGTGGTGGCTGCTGCACGCAATGTGGATCATAAACAGATCAAGCAACTGACACAATCTATGGATGGAGGCTGCTGAGTGTCACCAGAAAGAAAGGGGGCGATATTGGGCACTCATTGGGGTTTTGTTTTTGCATGTCAGAAATGTTTATTTCTAAATCTTGTGCAGTTATATTGGTTACCTGGTGAAAATAAACAAGTGAGATGGGAATATATTTGGCTTTTATTAAGTTGCCTAATAATTCTGCACAGTAATAGTGACCTGCACACACAGATTCCTCCTAAGAGCCAAATCTAAAAAACCCTCCAACTTCCAAAAATATTAAGCTTTGATATTTGAGTCTTTTGGGTGATTGAGAACAGAGTTATTATCAATAATAAAAATAATCCTCTACAATACAACTTGCCTAATAATTCTGCACACAGGGTAATATTGATTTATTAGTCAACGCGTTTCAGGACTCTCTGATGGCAATATGTTATTGATTTGTCCTGAGGAAGGGTCCAGGGAGCCCGCTGACTAATAAATCAATATTATATTTACCCTTTGATGTCTGGTGGAACACGGCAGCGTGGTGTTTAACTCTTCATCCTCCCTACTCTATATGCACCACACTGGGGACTGCAGCAGACGTGATGTGCTTTTATAGTGGTTGTGACTCTCACAACCACACAAGATGAAGCCTCTGATACCTATTTAGGTCATATTTTATCTCTCAGACCCTTCATCCTCCCTACTTTGGGTTTTCATTAATCATCAACATTAACAGAAATAAACACATGACATAGCTCCCTCTGTGTGTAATGACTCTATATAATAGATGTGTGTCACTTTATGTATTGAATTACTGAAATAAAGTCACTTTTTGATGATATTCTAATTCATTGAGATACTCCTGTAACAATAGCTACTCCAACCACCGCGTTTCAGGAACCACCCAAATCTGCAGTCTACATCATTGTTGATGATATTTCCCCCAAAAAAATCTAAAGGCATTTAGAAAAAAGGGACTTCAGGAAGAGGTGGGAAATCTCCAGCGAAATCTCCTAGAAATCATCACTTCTAGAAGGTCCTTGACTCCATATACTCCCCAATAAGATGGAGTCATGTCATGTAACAGGGGGCATGGGATAGGCTGGGCTCTAAAATGGGCATAGGGCTATTGGCAAAATATTTTCATTATGGCCGGTATCAGCCATAGCTGTGAGGGCTAACACTGGCAAATGTGAGCCCACGGGACCAGCCACGATACGTGGCACCGACCCCCTTCATACAGGGGCTTCTTAGATGCAGCGTACCCCCCCCCCCGTAAGGTCGCGCTAGGACCGCCGCATTTCACGCCACACTTGCTCTGATCATTAACAGCTCATTAACGAAGCACTGATCCTCCGGTGCCCTGGCGCAGCCGTCTAGACACCGAGATACCAGGGACCATTGTAGCATGGCAACTGTAACGATTGATGGCAGCGACACAACAATCCCAGAGATAATTACAGCAAAGGCATCTTGACGGCCGCTCGCCCCAGCTGCTCCGTGACAGTCATGTGACCGGTCCCGTGTCACGTGAAAGATACAAAGTTTCAGAATTATTAAAGGGGCAGTACACAATTAGAACATGAATATGCCGCAGTACCAGAGCCGGCCATTAACCAAGGTGGCACTATTTCCAGAAGAAAGCAGACACATTTCTTTAATCCAAGACATTCCCTTTAATACCGAGAGGTCAGGTTGTCGGGCAGCTATTAGACAATCCTCCTTTTCATTGCTTTTTTGCCGATAGGTAGAATGACTCAGTCTAGGTGACATCACAGTGCCAGATGCAGTGATGTCATCAGTTCACCCCCAATATTCCCCTCCCCCAACACCTCTGACCTGACCCTCACCAAGTCGCCGATTTCTGGCAGTTTTGGCCTATTTCATTTAGGGAGAATCGTAAAGTAAGTTGTAAGATTTTATACATGTGGGACAGGTCTACATTGAAGGGTTAATGAAAAAAAACATGTCTGTATGCCCACAGAACCAACGCCCTCTTCGTCCACAGGTTGTTTGAAGTGAATAAGGATGAGCTGCAATACTACAATGGAGCTGCAATACCAGACACAACCTGTGGACAAAGGGGGCGCTGTTTCTGTAATACCAGTCATGAGTAACCTCACAATGTGCACACAGTACAATTGCCTTAATCCGGCATAGAAAATTCCACTAATTGTTTAGAACAGAATAGAGGCAGGGCAGTTTTTTTTAGGACCAATTAATTCATTATTATAATTATTAATATTTAAAATGTATTTCTTAATATTTAGATATATCTAATATATAAAGCTAAGTGTGTATCATAGCCCCGCCCACTCCACATCACCCTGCCCCAGGGCTATATGGAGGGGTGGAGCTATAAGCATGTGTATCATAGCCCCGCCCACTCCAGATCACCCTATATATATGGAAGGGTGGAGCTATGAGTGTGTGTATCATAGCCACACCCACTTCACATAGCCCTGCCCTGGGACTATTTGGAGGAGTGGAGCTATGAGTGTATGTATCATATGCCCACTCCACATAGCCACGCCCACTCCACATAGCCATGCCCACTCCACATAGCCACGCCCTCTCCACATAGCCATGTCCGTTCAACATAGCCCTGCCCCAGGACTATGTGGAGGGGTGGAACTATGAAGTGGTAGGGATATATGTAGGGGCGGAGCTATGAAGGATATGTGGCTACAGGGAGGGGCAGAGTAATGAAGAGGCAGGGCTATGTGTAAGGGTGGAGCTATGATACATACATTGCCATATATGGGTGATATTACCATATATGGGCATTACGCCCAGGCAAGCGGGGCTCTACAGTTAGTATATTTATATTACTGCATTATTTTTGTATTTTCTTCTTCTATTTTCGCAAGTTTTATGTTCATCATCGTTCATGGGCGAACATACCTCCTGGCAGGACAGTTTCTTTGACTCATTATTATTAACAATATTTATTTATATTATATTTTTATTCACTTATATTATTACATTTGAGCCATTATTTTCATCTATTTTTTGTGTTTTTTTACCTTTATTTGAGTTTTTCTCACATTTTATGATTACTATCTTCATGGGTGAACATAACTCATGGCAGGACAGTTTTTAGGACTGACTCATTACCGCATTTGTGTCCTTTCTTTGCCCATTTTTTTTTGTTTTTCATTTGAACCTTATTCTTTTTGTAATTTGCGCCTTTTTCTTTCTTGTTTATTTTCTAGATATTCACGTTTTTTGTTCACCTCCGCGGGTGGATTTTGGGGCCTTCTCATATTTTCAGATGATTCACCAATTGCGACTTTTGATCAAAGCTACGATAATATTAAGTGCTTTTACAGACGCTGGAATATTTGCACAAATTTTGCAATATTTTAACAGAATCTGTAACTTTTTGCATAATTTAACCATGTTCACATGTTCTGTTTTTGCTGCATTTTTTGCTAAGTTTTTTCATGCGTTTTATGCAGATTAAAAGCTACTTTTTCTAGCTCCAGCAAAAGCTCTGGGATGTAAGAAATCTCCGGCACAAATGATTTTTTCTCCTGGTTGAAATGAAAACTGCTGCGTTTTTGATAGAAGCAGCGTCAATTCTAACAGCGTTTTTCATTGAAAGCAACAAGAAAGTGCAAAAACGCAACTGCATTTTTTGCTGCATTTTTGATGTTTTTGTGGTGAATGAAACTAACTTTATTAAATACTAGCTGTAGAACCTGGCATTGCTCTATGTTATATACTACCTGTAGAGCCCAGCATTGCTCTATATTATACACTAGCTGTAGAGCCCAGCATTGCTCTATATTATATAGTACCTATAGAGTCCAGCGTTGCTCTATATTATATACTACCTGTAGAGCCTGGCATTGCTCTATATTATATACTACTTGTACAGCCAGGCATTGCTCTATATTATATACTACCTGTAGAGCCCAGCATTGCTCTATATTATACACTACCTGTAGAGCCCGGCGTTGCTCTATATTATATACTACCTGTAAAGCCCAGCATTGCTCTATATTATACACTACCTGTAGAGCCCGGCATTGCTCTATATTATATACTACCTGTAAAGCCCAGCATTGCTCTATATTATACACTACCTGTAGAGCCCGGCGTTGCTCTATATTATATACTACCTGTAAAGCCCAGTGTTGCTCTATATTATATACTACCTGTAAATCCCAGCATTGCTCTATATTATATACTACCTGTAGAGCCCGGCGTTAACCAAAGTAACTAACTGTTCTTACTTATAACAAAATAGAATGATTATTTTGCACATAAAAACATTTCATATCATATATTCAACACTACAGAACAGGGGGCATAATAAATGGGGTGGGGCTAACCAGAGCCATATGCATCCAGGCAGGATAGTGCATTATGAAGGAGTGGGGCTAACTGGAGGGGTCGGTGTCATATGCACACATGAAGGGGGTGGGACTACATTAACACATAGGCTAAGATTGTATTGTGACATCACAATCATAAAGGGGTGGGGACATGAAGGGGCAGAGCCATATGCATTCATGAAAGGGGCGTGGCATTGAAGGGGACAGAGCTATGAAATGTGTGGGGCTATGGAGCTATGTATGGACATACATAAATAAACACACATCATATATACACTCAACTCTATATATTAGATGTACTGCAGACAAATGACACCAAAACAGCTAAACCTGCATTTTGGAAGCAGCTGACGGTTTTGCTGCAGCCAAAAAGCAACATGTGAACAGAGCCCAGGGTAGCAAAACAAAAGGTTGAAGGCAAAAATAAAGAGCATTTTTGATTTGGTATAAAGCTGATGAACTGCATCAAACGTCAATGATTATCACAAGACCCCCCAGTGGTGAATGTGGCCCCTCTTCAGAGCGCTGCTCACCTATACACACGATGTCCATGAATCCGTACATCCCGTAGCAGATCTGGAAGAGCAGGTCCTGACGCTGCCACTTGGCTGAAGGGCTGAATGTGGACCAGATGAGCCACGAGATGCTGGCAATGAGGAAGAGGGAGCCCAAGATGGCAGCTGCAATCTGCACCTTCTCAATGACGGTCAGCGAGATGGCCTGCCACTGGAAACAAAGGGAAACACGGCTGAAAGGAGGCGAAAATCCTGCCAGATCTGTACAAACTGTCTACACTTCCCGCTCTCGGCTCACGTTCCCACACTGGAACATGTCCAGATTGTATTTTTAAAGTAAATATCCACGTTGTGAACGGTACTTTCTCACAATATTCTGTGTTAATTATTTTTACAATATCTTTAGTGCTGTTTTCCAGATACAAAGCTCCAGATTCCCTTGCATAGACGTAATAATAGAATTCTACCTGCTGCCACTAGGGGGAGCTGAGGAGCTCACTGCAGACTGTGGCACTATTATACTCCTCTGCTCCCCCTAGTGGAAGCTGCAGGAAGTGAACAAGTCAGCCTTTACCTGGTCTTCGCAGGGAATTTGAAGCCGTGCAAACTGATCTCCGATTACGACAAAAATATATTAAATGCATTAACCAGCCCCGGAGATGGCACCTAAACATGGCAGCAATTTTAAAAGGTGGAGATTCACATTGAAATAATAATAAAAAAAATATGGAAATGCAGAGTTAATGCCCTGGATGAACCTGACCTAAGACCTTAGAAATGTCAAATCCTTCACTGCTAAAAATGTATAGTGTGTGATACAAAAACAGTACGATAACTTATAATAAATAATGTATTCAGAGATAAGCCAATCTGCGGAATGCAAAATGCCCTGATTGCCGCTATCATACTTGGAGGTATATTACCTTTGTCACCATGTTTTTGTTATATAATCTGGGGGCTGAGATCCTGATTCCAGCGATGTGTTGCTTACTGGACTACTTGCTGCAGTGTTGATAAAATCCCTGTTTTATCTACTTTGGATCTAGCAGTTCTCTGAATAACCCTGCCCACACCACTGATTGGCAGCTTTCTGTATATAACCCCGCCTCAACACCAGCAATTGGCAGCTTTCTGTTTATAACCCCACCGACACCACTGATTGGCAGCTTTCTGAATTGGGGTATAGCAAGCAGCTTTGTTGTAAATGGCCGGTATGTTTTGCAGAGGCGGTGGCCTGCTGCATTGTAAGCCTGCAATGGTCTCTCTGGAACCTGTAGTTCCATGAGCTCTTATTAAAGCTACAGGGCCAGGTTGACAGGATGGTCAGAAGTGATGGGAGGGATTGATCATCCACATACCTCCCATGGGTGTATCTCAGCATTCATCATGTGACTGTTCCTGGGTCAGGTGGTCTCTGACTCAAGCGACATCCTGCAAGTGTGAGGAACATGGTGGAGAGACCATGTGCGTGTGGGGCAGGTGAGAGCTCCTGTGAAGTAAATGGACCTGAAATCTGTATCTGATGACTGACTGGGGTCAATGGAACGTATATGGACATTTGTGCTCTGTGGAGCTGATGGAAACCTCCTATGTTGTGGACTGTGGCTTAGGGAAATACAAATAAACCATTGGAACATTTCATTGAAGAATTGTGTCCTGCGGCCACCTCTGTGACTTGCAAAGCAAGTGAGTACCCTTATTACAGTGAGTGCTATTTCACAGTATGTAATCCCACCCACACCACTGATTGGCAGCTTTCAGTATATAACCCCACCCACACCACTGATTGGCAGCTTTCTGTTTATAACCCAAGCCACACCACTGATTGTCAGCTCTCTGTATATAACCCCACCCTCACCACTGACTGGCAGCTTTTTGTACATAACCCTGCCCACACCACTGATTGGCAGCTTTTTGGACATAACCCTGCCCACACCACTGATTGGCAGCTTTCTGTATATAACCCAAGCCAAGACCACTGATGGGCAGCTTTCTGTATATAACCTCACCCTCATCACTGATTGGCAGCTTTCTTTATATAACTCCACCCACACCACTGATTGGCAGCTTTCTGTATATAACCCAAGCCAATACCACTGATTGGCAGCTTTCTGTATATAACCCCACCCACACCACTGATTGACTGCTTTCCACCTATGGGCACAGAAAGCTGGCAATCAGTAGTGGGGTCGCAGTAATACAGAGCTCATGAGAATGGAAGACCACAAAGCAGCAGGTTTACTAGCAATCTAGTGATAACCTCCTACTGGTAAAACTGTGATTTTATCAAAACTACAATACGCAGCCCTATAAGTGACATATCGCTGGAGTCAGGGTACCTGCATTACTCTGCTCGCAGATTAAGTAGCAAAATCCCTTTAAATCATATTTCTATTAAACGTTGTTACAATTTTGTGAAAAATCACAACAAAAATTCATTTCAAGTACAAAAAAAGGAAAAAAACTAATGGAAAAAACACCGATTGTAAAGAGCGAGAGACGTCACGAGTCCATCCTGGCCGAGGATGACCTACCTTTACCTGAAGAGGGTTCTTTGTACTGATGGCGATGACGTGGTACTTGTAATAACACAGCTCACAGCTCCAGGACCCGCGCTCACTGATCCACTTTATCAGACAGGGCTGGTGCGTACAACGTACCGACCCGTCACAGCGACACGGACTCAGCAGCTCCCCCTGCAAAAAACAAACGGAATTACAACGCTCCTGTGACTGGGGCAGCTACAGACTCCGGATACTCTCCTACAGCCGCCCTGTAGTGTTGCTGGAAATTAAGTTTGAAACAATGTATAAAGTGTAAGAAGAAAACACAGTTATATATACAGGAGCCAAAAGAAACTATCCACAGCACCAAGTGGAAGTGGAACTCTTTGAGTACCTTGTATGGGGGCGCACGGCCTAAGCCAGGGAGATCCACCCAGCAACAACAGCATCCAAAAAGAAAGAAGGTCAGCGCCCAGAGCTGGTAGTTGTATCTTCAAAAGATCTTTATTCCATCCACCACAGCACAACGTTTCGGTTTGACAACCTTTTTCAAGTGCATACATCCCACAGATACATAGTGTTATTTATAGTGTGTAACTCCACCCCCAATAACAAAACACCAATCACTGATTAGAAAATGGTAAACAAAGTTAAAAATCACCTATCCACTAGACATAGATCAACTAAACATACTTCACCCACATGGAGACATATAATCCAGCCCAGTCACCCATACCTATGCACATCGCCATTATCCACATCTTAATAGATCCAGTAAACATACCAGGGGATGATCACGATATTCAACCTATCACAGTAAGGCATCAGCGGTCACCATAACAACCCAGGGAGACCTCCGTACACCTTCCTATCATCAGTGTTCACATCCGGTCTCAGATCGCGCATGCGTCGGCGTCTTTCCAGGATTGGGTCATTCACCTGTCCTTCAAAGCGGGTGGGTTGATGACACGTTTCCGGGAATCCGTGTCCATAGAAACGTATACGCCTTAATTCCTTAGATTGGATCCTCCTCCTGTCCATCAAGTGTGCAAGATGATGGCGTGCATCCGGGAATCAGTGTCCATAGCAACATGAAAGCATTGTTTCTTCACAGCACGCATCTTTACATGTCACATTCCCATTAGTCTCTAGTGACATCATGCATGGGATAAACACATGGTGTTAATGTATTTATCACTCTATATGTAGATACATAATGAATCAATCAGGTTAATCTGGATTTCGCCATAAATCCAGATAAGCAGCAAAACCAGATCAACCAATAGGTTTTAAAGGGCCATGCACCATACAATTTTAAGGGGGCATACACCATATCGCAGGGCGACAGGATGCCTATAGATATATACCTCACCCAATCTACAACAGGGGTGATGGTATATCCAGTGGGGAAAGTATGATTTTCATACAATGATACTATATTGAAGTAGACTATACAATGGGCCGTGTCAAGTGTACAACATATGTGTCTCCCATCAAAATATGTATAGTGTCTAAACATGAATCCACAATACAGAAGGATAAAAAAATCATTCATGTACGCGAACCCATGAAACACCATACCAAGGTCATCTACCTCATATTTAGAGAGAAGATCAATTCCCCAACCTCTAAATAAAGACCCTGATCAATGTGGGGGGTTCATATATATGTCCCCATTTATATACCCAGTATATCATGTTCAACAATACCAAACAACATACATCACCCAATCTGCCCGTGCAAAAAACGCCCATCTTTCAATCCTCCCAAAAAGAATTAGTAACACTGTAACATTATTATGGGCGGATATTGTCACTCCATGATAGTCGTTAATCTTCCATCTAGTGTGAATCTGAGGTGATATTAAAATAATAAAAACAATTAATACATGATAATGAGAAGGGGAAGAGATCAGCCAGACCCCAGTAGGCAACCCCGCTGATCATAGTCCACATTCATACCTTTTGGGGACAAGGTGTCAAGTTCAAATATCCATTTTAACTCCTTCTTTTTCAACAGGGCCACACGGTCACCACCCCGTCTCAAAGGTGGCACATCATCTATTACCCTGAATCTGAGCTGGTTGACCGTGTGGCCCATAGCGTGGAAGTGTCTGGGGACCGGCAAATCAATCAAACCTGTTCGGATCGTGCTCTTGTGCTTCCCAATGCGGGCTTTTACTTCCATAGTCGTCTCCCCTACATAGAGGAGACCACACGGGCAACAGATTGTATAAACAACAAAATTGCTATTGCACGTATATCTTCTTTTGATATCATATCTTTTCCCCGAACGTGGGTGATTGAAGAACCCGCCCTTCTGTATGTTACCACAACAGGCACACCCCAGACAAGGGAAATTCCCGAGGCTGGGTGGTGCAAACGTCCTTTGGATATCCTTTTTTGAACTACCTATGTCCGAATGGACCAGATCATCTTTCAAGCTGTGTCCCTTCCTGTATGAAATCAAAGGGAACAACTTGAACTCCTCAACCTCACTGTGTCCTTTTGTAAGGAGGGACCAGTGTTTTTTTACAATATCCATAATTTTTCCACTCGCACCACAATATGTGGTTACAAGTGGAACCCTCTTAGGAGGAATTACTTTAGGTTTAGGATTCAACAAGTCCCTCTGATCAATTGCCAAAGCTTTCGTCTTGTATCGCACAAGGTCACCTTTTGGGTATCCTCTCCTCAAAAACCTATTGACCATTTCCTGTAATTGGCTATCAATCTTTCCGTCATCAGCTACAATTCTACGTACCCTCAACATCTGAGACCATGGGAGTGACTCTACCATTTTTCTAGGGTGTTCACTTAAAAAATGTAAAGTGCTGTTCCTGTCTGTGCTCTTAATGAAGAGATCAGTTTTCAATCCTGTACCCTCCTTATAGACCAATGTGTCAAGAAATTGCATTTCCACCAATGAGCACGACATAGTGAAACCCAACCCAGGGTGGATATCATTGAGTGAGTCGAGGAAGCTTCCAAGCTCCTCTCTACTCCCATCCCATACAAAAAAGATGTCATCGATGTAACGTCGCCAGCCCCTGACATGGCGCCAAAAAGAAGAACCGTACACGTGTTCGCCCTCGAGGACAGCCATATAGATGTTAGCATATGTTGGGGCCACATTTGACCCCATGGCTGTCCCCCGGCGCTGCAGATAGTACTCATCCCCAAAAAGAAAAAAATTCTTCCTGAGGACGAACTCCAGCAGCGCCTGGGCGAACCGTGCACAGTCGGGCGCCATGTCAGAGGCGGCGAGCGTAACATCGACGGCACGTAAACCTCTCTCATGTTCAATAGATGTGTATAATGACACAACATCAAATGATACAAGCCATGTTGTGTCACTTACAGCAATTTCTGTCAAGGAACTAATAAAGTCCCCAGTATCCCTTGTGTATGACGGTGCGGCAATGGCGAACCTCCGTAACAGGTGATCCAAAAAAATGGAGACCCTATTACTCAAAGACCCCCTACCCGAAACAATCGGGCGCCCGGGAGGGTTTTTTAAATCCTTGTGGATTTTTGGTAAAGCATATATGGTAGGAACAACTGGAAATTCCACCACGAGATATTCAGAAAGTCCAAGGTCAATGATACCATCATTTAACGCATCACCGACCAAGGATTTCAATTCAGACTGGAACCTTTCTGTTGGATTACAGGATAGTCTTTCGTAGACCAGGCCATCATTTAGTTGTCTCATAATCTCTGCGTGATACTTTTTGGTGTCCATCACCACAATCGCACCCCCCTTATCAGCGGGTTTTATGGTGATGGACCCATTGTTTTTCAACTTCTTGATCTCCTCTCTCTCCAACCGTGTGATATTGACTCTACCACCCGATAGCTATTTTTTCTCAGTTTTGTTATATCATTTTTAACCAATTTAGCAAAGGTTTCAATTACCGGATCATGTCCGGGTGCTATGAAATTACTCTTATTCCACAAATTGACCTTTCTGAGAGAGAGAACATCATCTGAAGTGACGGGACCCTTGTCCTCTTTCCCAGAGAAATATTTCGCTAGGCCCAGTCTACGAAAAAATAGATACATATCATTATCTATCCCAAACCAATCCACCACCCCTGTGGGACAAAAAGTCAGTCCCTTAGAAAGGATCTTATTTTGTACATCACTAAGAATGTTTGATGATATATTTACCACAAGATGTTCTTCCTCCACTAGCGTCTCCTCGATTTGGATCTGGTGACCGGCCTCTGTCCGCCTGTTCCTGTGTTTCCTGCCACCCCTGTGGCCATGCCGGACCCAGGTCCTGGGCCTTTCGGTTTGGTTAAAAAACCCGCCCCAGATGCATTGCCACCATCATCAGTGGAGTCCGACTCTGCCGTGAAACCAGGCTGATTGTGAGGCCCAGTGGGCTTATGTGGTTTTCTTCTATTCCTATTATTTGGGCGTTTAGGTCCTGGTTTGGGCTTGTAGCCCTGTGGAATGGAAGTCCTGTATTGCCAGCCGTACACGCGACCACTGTTATAGTCCTCTATATCACGAAACCATTTAGATCTTTTGGTTTCCTCTAGACTAGATCTATATTTTGTTAGGGTATCATCCATTTTTGAGTCAATACCACGTATTTCCTCCTCCGTGGTTCCTTCCTCCAATGCAGTTCTTGTCTCCATCAACTGTTTTTTAAGGGATTCAATTTATTTTTTCATGAATTCAATATTGAGGAGCATGATGTCAAAGGCGTACTTATTGCTGATAGCCTCAAACTTGGCACAAAAGCCAGCATTGTTAGGTAATAGTGTCGGTTGTAAATTCGGGCGCAATCCCCTAGGGATTCGCCGTACCTTGTAGTATTCAACCCCCAATAACAAAACACCAATCACTTAGTTGATCTATGTCTAGTGGATAGGTGATTTTTAACTTTGTTTACCATTTTCTAATCAGTGATTGGTGTTTTGTTATTGGGGGTGGAGTTACACACTATAAATAACACTATGTATCTGTGGGATGTATGCACTTGAAAAAGGTTGTCAAACCGAAACGTTGTGCTGTGGTGGATGGAATAAAGATCTTTTGAAGATACAACTACCAGCTCTGGGCGCTGACCTTCTTTCTTTTTGGATGCTGTTGTTGCTGGGTGGATCTCCCTGGCTTAGGCCGTGCGCCCCCATACAAGGTACTCAAAGAGTTCCACTTCCACTTGGTGCTGTGGATAGTTTCTTTTGTCTATTGTAATCGAGTCAAATCTGCACGTGCATCAGTGGATTATACACCATGGAAATGTCTGACTCTGGTGCTGGAGAGTCAGCTTCCATCTGCCCTTTTTCCTACACGGATGAGGAGGCCGCAAGAATCATCTCAGACACGGAGGTGGACAACTCCTTTCTCAACCAGCCCACTACGGACATGCTTACACGTAAGTGGGAAAATGAGCATAAAAAGCTTATTTCTATGGAGTTGCACGTGGTTACTCTTGTAGAATACTACAAGGTACGGCGAATCCCTAGGGGATTGCGCCCGAATTTACAACCGACACTATTACCTAACAATGCTGGCTTTTGTGCCAAGTTTGAGGCTATCAGCAATAAGTACGCCTTTGACATCATGCTCCTCAATATTGAATTCATGAAAAAATAAATTGAATCCCTTAAAAAACAGTTGATGGAGACAAGAACTGCATTGGAGGAAGGAACCACGGAGGAGGAAATACGTGGTATTGACTCAAAAATGGATGATACCCTAACAAAATATAGATCTAGTCTAGAGGAAACCAAAAGATCTAAATGGTTTCGTGATATAGAGGACTATAACAGTGGTCGCGTGTACGGCTGGCAATACAGGACTTCCATTCCACAGGGCTACAAGCCCAAACCAGGACCTAAACGCCCAAATAATAGGAATAGAAGAAAACCACATAAGCCCACTGGGCCTCACAATCAGCCTGGTTTCACGGCAGAGTCGGACTCCACTGATGATGGTGGCAATGCATCTGGGGCGGGTTTTTTAACCAAACCGAAAGGCCCAGGACCTGGGTCCGGCATGGCCACAGGGGTGGCAGGAAACACAGGAACAGGCGGACAGAGGCCGGTCACCAGATCCAAATCGAGGAGACGCTAGTGGAGGAAGAACATCTTGTGGTAAATATATCATCAAACATTCTTAGTGATGTACAAAATAAGATCCTTTCTAAGGGACTGACTTTTTGTCCCACAGGGGTGGTGGATTGGTTTGGGATAGATAATGATATGTATCTATTTTTTCGTAGACTGGGCCTAGCGAAATATTTCTCTGGGAAAGAGGACAAGGGTCCCGTCACTTCAGATGATGTTCTCTCTCTCAGAAAGGTCAATTTGTGGAATAAGAGTAATTTCATAGCACCCGGACATGATCCGGTAATTGAAACCTTTGCTAAATTGGTTAAAAATGATATAACAAAACTGAGAAAAAATAGCTATCGGGGTGGTAGAGTCAATATCACACGGTTGGAGAGAGAGGAGATCAAGAAGTTGAAAAACAATGGGTCCATCACCATAAAACCCGCTGATAAGGGGGGTGCGATTGTGGTGATGGACACCAAAAAGTATCACGCAGAGATTATGAGACAACTAAATGATGGCCTGGTCTACGAAAGACTATCCTGTAATCCAACAGAAAGGTTCCAGTCTGAATTGAAATCCTTGGTCGGTGATGCGTTAAATGATGGTATCATTGACCTTGGACTTTCTGAATATCTCGTGGTGGAATTTCCAGTTGTTCCTACCATATATGCTTTACCAAAAATCCACAAGGATTTAAAAAACCCTCCCGGGCGCCCGATTGTTTCGGGTAGGGGGTCTTTGAGTAATAGGGTCTCCATTTTTTTGGATCACCTGTTACGGAGGTTCGCCATTGCCGCACCGTCATACACAAGGGATACTGGGGACTTTATTAGTTCCTTGACAGAAATTGCTGTAAGTGACACAACATGGCTTGTATCATTTGATGTTGTGTCATTATACACATCTATTGAACATGAGAGAGGTTTACGTGCCGTCGATGTTACGCTCGCCGCCTCTGACATGGCGCCCGACTGTGCACGGTTCGCCCAGGCGCTGCTGGAGTTCGTCCTCAGGAAGAATTTTTTTCTTTTTGGGGATGAGTACTATCTGCAGCGCCGGGGGACAGCCATGGGGTCAAATGTGGCCCCAACATATGCTAACATCTATATGGCTGTCCTCGAGGGCGAACACGTGTACGGTTCTTCTTTTTGGCGCCATGTCAGGGGCTGGCGACGTTACATCGATGACATCTTTTTTGTATGGGATGGGAGTAGAGAGGAGCTTGGAAGCTTCCTCGACTCACTCAATGATATCCACCCTGGGTTGGGTTTCACTATGTCGTGCTCATTGGTGGAAATGCAATTTCTTGACACATTGGTCTATAAGGAGGGTACAGGATTGAAAACTGATCTCTTCATTAAGAGCACAGACAGGAACAGCACTTTACATTTTTTAAGTGAACACCCTAGAAAAATGGTAGAGTCACTCCCATGGTCTCAGATGTTGAGGGTACGTAGAATTGTAGCTGATGACGGAAAGATTGATAGCCAATTACAGGAAATGGTCAATAGGTTTTTGAGGAGAGGATACCCAAAAGGTGACCTTGTGCGATACAAGACGAAAGCTTTGGCAATTGATCAGAGGGACTTGTTGAATCCTAAACCTAAAGTAATTCCTCCTAAGAGGGTTCCACTTGTAACCACATATTGTGGTGCGAGTGGAAAAATTATGGATATTGTAAAAAAACACTGGTCCCTCCTTACAAAAGGACACAGTGAGGTTGAGGAGTTCAAGTTGTTCCCTTTGATTTCATACAGGAAGGGACACAGCTTGAAAGATGATCTGGTCCATTCGGACATAGGTAGTTCAAAAAAGGATATCCAAAGGACGTTTGCACCACCCAGCCTCGGGAATTTCCCTTGTCTGGGGTGTGCCTGTTGTGGTAACATACAGAAGGGCGGGTTCTTCAATCACCCACGTTCGGGGAAAAGATATGATATCAAAAGAAGATATACGTGCAATAGCAATTTTGTTGTTTATACAATCTGTTGCCCGTGTGGTCTCCTCTATGTAGGGGAGACGACTATGGAAGTAAAAGCCCGCATTGGGAAGCACAAGAGCACGATCCGAACAGGTTTGATTGATTTGCCGGTCCCCAGACACTTCCACGCTATGGGCCACACGGTCAACCAGCTCAGATTCAGGGTAATAGATGATGTGCCACCTTTGAGACGGGGTGGTGACCGTGTGGCCCTGTTGAAAAAGAAGGAGTTAAAATGGATATTTGAACTTGACACCTTGTCCCCAAAAGGTATGAATGTGGACTATGATCAGCGGGGTTGCCTACTGGGGTCTGGCTGATCTCTTCCCCTTCTCATTATCATGTATTAATTGTTTTTATTATTTTAATATCACCTCAGATTCACACTAGATGGAAGATTAACGACTATCATGGAGTGACAATATCCGCCCATAATAATGTTACAGTGTTACTAATTCTTTTTGGGAGGATTGAAAGATGGGCGTTTTTTGCACGGGCAGATTGGGTGATGTATGTTGTTTGGTATTGTTGAACATGATATACTGGGTATATAAATGGGGACATATATATGAACCCCCCACATTGATCAGGGTCTTTATTTAGAGGTTGGGGAATTGATCTTCTCTCTAAATATGAGGTAGATGACCTTGGTA
The DNA here is from genome assembly GCA_033576535.1 of Allobates femoralis. Taxonomy (NCBI): domain Eukaryota; kingdom Metazoa; phylum Chordata; class Amphibia; order Anura; family Aromobatidae; genus Allobates; species Allobates femoralis. Next base: position 7,203,441 of record JARQOC010000011.1, read on the forward strand.
TGGTGTTTCATGGGTTCGCGTACATGAATGATTTTTTTATCCTTCTGTATTGTGGATTCATGTTTAGACACTATACATATTTTGATGGGAGACACATATGTTGTACACTTGACACGGCCCATTGTATAGTCTACTTCAATATAGTATCATTGTATGAAAATCATACTTTCCCCACTGGATATACCATCACCCCTGTTGTAGATTGGGTGAGGTATATATCTATAGGCATCCTGTCGCCCTGCGATATGGTGTATGCCCCCTTAAAATTGTATGGTGCATGGCCCTTTAAAACCTATTGGTTGATCTGGTTTTGCTGCTTATCTGGATTTATGGCGAAATCCAGATTAACCTGATTGATTCATTATGTATCTACATATAGAGTGATAAATACATTAACACCATGTGTTTATCCCATGCATGATGTCACTAGAGACTAATGGGAATGTGACATGTAAAGATGCGTGCTGTGAAGAAACAATGCTTTCATGTTGCTATGGACACTGATTCCCGGATGCACGCCATCATCTTGCACACTTGATGGACAGGAGGAGGATCCAATCTAAGGAATTAAGGCGTATACGTTTCTATGGACACGGATTCCCGGAAACGTGTCATCAACCCACCCGCTTTGAAGGACAGGTGAATGACCCAATCCTGGAAAGACGCCGACGCATGCGCGATCTGAGACCGGATGTGAACACTGATGATAGGAAGGTGTACGGAGGTCTCCCTGGGTTGTTATGGTGACCGCTGATGCCTTACTGTGATAGGTTGAATATCGTGATCATCCCCTGGTATGTTTACTGGATCTATTAAGATGTGGATAATGGCGATGTGCATAGGTATGGGTGACTGGGCTGGATTATATGTCTCCATGTGGGTGAAGTATGTTTAGTTGATCTATGTCTAGTGGATAGGTGATTTTTAACTTTGTTTACCATATATACAGGAGCATCTCAAAGAATTAGAAGATCATCAAAAAGTGACTTTATTTCAGTAATTTAATACATAAAGTGACACACATCTATTATATAGAGTCATTACACACAGAGGGATCTATCTCATGTTTATTTCTGTTAATGTTGATGATTATGGCTTACAGTCAATCACAACCGGAAGGTGTCAGAAAATTAAAGTAGGGAGGATGAAGGGTTAAACACCGCGCTGCCGTATTCCACCAGACATCAAAGGGTGAATATAATATTGATTTATTAGTCAATGCGTTTTAGGTATCCCAGAAACATGGCAATATGATATTGATTTGTTCTGAGGAAGAGGCCAGGGACTAATAATTAAATATTATATTCACCCGTTGATGTCTAGTGGAATACGGCAGCGTGGAGTTTAACCCTTTATCCTCCCTACTTTAATTTTCTGACATAATGATCTTTGGGTTTCATTGGCTGTAAGCCATAATCATCAACATTAACATAAATAAACACATGAAATAGATCCCTCTGTGTGTAATGACTCTATATAATAGATGTGGTCACTTTATGTATTGAATTACTGCAATAAATGAAATTTTTGATGATATCCTAATTCATTGAGATGCTCCTGTATATCAATTCCTGAGCTGATGATACATTCATCAATATCCTCCTCCAGCCAGAATGGCTGATAACAAAAAACAGCAGCTTGCACGTAATATAGAAGCGCGGCCCCCCGAGGTCAGAGGACGGTTTACGTGTTCTTCCTGCGTCAGCAGAGGACACGTCTCAGTAACCGGCGCTGGCAGATGGCGTCGTCTCCGCGCACAGAGGTCGCCGTCCAGTAATTACAGCTTAACTCTCCAGTTTAGGGATCGTTTAGCTGCTGACATTTGGTCGTTATTTAAAAAAGTTAATTGTAATAATGAAAAGTTCTGCATTTTTATGAAAAAAAATCTTTGATTATTTATTTTTAAAGCACAATAATTTATCTCCAGAAAACATTAGTTGCACGTCATAATTCTGCCCGGATAGGAGTGCTCCCATCGTCTGGTCGTATGAGTTTAAAGATGTGACAAGGCTAGGCCCTTCCCTGGAGGGAGATCTGGTAGCCCTGTGTTTGAGACTCCTAAACGAGGCTCCATAGACTCTATTTGCATATAGGGAATGATGATTGTGAGCCCCGATGGGGACAGTGTTGCTGATGTATGTAAAGTGCTATGGAATTAATGGCGTCATATCACTGAATAAATATTATTATTAGTCACTGATTAAGAGCTGAAGTCGGACATTACAATAGACCTCGGGACTCTGTATAAAGCCGCCTGGTCCGCCAGTGTGCGCACTTTAGTTAGAGAACATCGATCAACGTCTGTTTGATCAAGAATAAAGGGCACTCCCCCTATCTCAGTGCTGGTGATCTCTTTTAATCCGGTGTCGGGAGGGCGGTGGAAGATGGCGGACAACGGTCCATTTCGTGTCTGTCTGGCACTTCAGCCACCAGTGATAACACTATATCACTACCAGACAGACACGAAATGGGCCATTGTCCGCCATCTTCCACCGCCCTCCCGGCACCGGAATAAAAGAGATCACCAGCACTGAAATGGGGGAGTGCCCTTTTTTCTTTATTAAACAAAATATTATTATTATATTGTATTATTCACACGAAGCGTAAATAATGTCGCCACACTGTACTAATATGAATCCTTCTGACGTAAACTAATACGGCTGTACAAGACTGAAATAATACCACCATATATTACCCCACAGTTTTCTATGTTGTCAATATGTCTGATAATCCAATGTAATAATTGCGAAGTGGCTCCTGTACTTCCGTCTCGTTGTCCGCCCATGTCACTTCCGGCTGCGCCATATTTCTACACCCAACCTCATGGGTGCAGGCTCCCCCCCACCCACTCCCAGCAGTCCGCCCTGTCTACCCCCCACCCCCGCTTGGTTTCCACCCCCCTTGCACCTCCCCTTGCCCCCGCACTCCTCAGATTCACCTCTAGGACCTTTGGTGATGTCAGTCACGTGACTGATCACACGACTTTGACATCACTACAGGTCTGTGACAGGCCTACACTACACCAGTACAGAACATGGTAGGAGGGGAGCTGGGGAGGAGAAACACTGAGGGAAAGGACACTGAGGGGGACCGACAGTCAGAGGGGAGAGACTGCCACAGAGGGGAGAGACAGACTGCCACTGAGTGTGTTTCCCCCATGCTCTGCATTCCCCTTCCACGCTCTGCACTCCTCTCCCCCTGTGCTCTGCACTCCTCCCCGCATTCTGCTTTCCCCCTCCATTCTTTGCCCGCTCTCACACCTCGTTTGCTCTGCCCGACCTCAGACTCCCTGTTCACTCTGTCCACCCCAGGGGCGGTCTGGCCCAGGTGGCAGGGGGGCAGGTGCCCCCTGGGCTGGTGGTATAGTCCACATTTCGGGCCGCCCCGCGGGAGTCGGCCGGCGCGGCGATAGCACATGACGCTGGAGGTCCGGGATGAGGTAAAGGCTGACAGCACCCCCCCCCCGGTCCTCAAGTCAGGCTGACAGCACCTCCCCCCCCCCCCCGGTCCTCAAGTCAGGCTGACAGCACCTCCCCCCCCCCCCCCGGTCCTCAAGTCAGGCTGACAGCCCCCCCCCCGGTCCTCAAGTCAGGCTGACAGCACCCACGCCCCCCCCCATTCCCCCCCCCCCGCTCCTCAAGACGTGGCCGGCAATGGAAATCTGCCACCCAGGTATAGAGGCTCCAGCCAGCCCCTGGTCCACCCTCACAACCCATTCTCACTGTTCGCCCCGCTCACCTGGCAGACCCGCTCACCCCGCCAAATGAAGAACTGTGCCAGTTCCTCAAGGCGTCAACATTTTCCTCATGCTGCTGCTGCCGCATGAGAGCAAGCATGGGGGTGGGGGGCAGAGAGCGACTATGGGGGGGGGGGCAGAGAGCGACCATAGGGGGGGGGAGACACAGCGTACAGACACCGCCCTCCCGATAAGATAGCATCAGGCCCACATGTAGTGGGGAATAGAAGTCTTTTCATCTTATAAATCATCAGTATATGCAATAAATGCCTTATAGAGAAGTCCCTCCAGTGGCACCGAGACATATATTGGACAGCAGGAGTCCCTGACCTCCCCAGTCTTTGGTTATGACGTGCCCCCTGGCAGTGTAGGGCTGCTATCTCCATTAAGTTATATAGAAGAGTCAAGAAAACAGCTGAGCACAAAAAAACCCTCCCCAAACGACACCAAAACCCCAAGTGTAGCCCATCATACCTCCCAAAAGTGACACATACCACAGGGCAGTACAAGATACTTCCCCAGCAGTGCTAAATCAATATTCTCCTAGGGCAGAAGAAAAGTGCCAAATACTACAGAGAATCAAAAACACAACTAAAACTAACAGAGCAAGAAAAACATCACCAAAACTAACAGCAGGAAAAACATCACCAAAACTAACAGCAGGAAAAACATCACCAAAACTAACAGCAGGAAAAACATCACCAAAACTAACAGCAGGAAAAACATCACCAAAACTAACAGAGCAGGAAAAACATCACCAAAACTAACAGCAGGAAAAACATCACCAAAACTAACAGCAGGAAAAACATCACCAAAACTAACAGCAGGAAAAACATCACCAAAACTAACAGCAGGAAAAACATCACCAAAACTAACAGCAGGAAAAACATCACCAAAACTAACAGAGCAGGAAAATCATCACCAAAACTAACAGAGCAAGAAAAACATCACCAAAACTAACAGAGCAAGAAAAACATCACCAAAACTAACAGCAGGAAAAACATCACCAAAACTAACAGCAGGAAAAACATCACCAAAACTAACAGCAGGAAAAACATCACCAAAACTAACAGCAGGAAAAACATCACCAAAACTAACAGCAGGAAAAACATCACCAAAACTAACAGCAGGAAAAACATCACCAAAACTAACAGAGCAGGAAAATCATCACCAAAACTAACAGAGCAAGAAAAACATCACCAAAACTAACAGAGCAAGAAAAACATCACCAAAACTAACAGCAGGAAAAACATCACCAAAACTAACAGCAGGAAAAACATCACCAAAACTAACAGCAGGAAAAACATCACCAAAACTAACAGCAGGAAAAACATCACCAAAACTAACAGCAGGAAAAACATCACCAAAACTAACAGCAGGAAAAACATCACCAAAACTAACAGCAGGAAAAACATCACCAAAACTAACAGAGCAAGAAAAACATCACCAAAACTAACAGCAGGAAAAACATCACCAAAACTAACAGCAGGAAAAACATCACCAAAACTAACAGCAGGAAAAACATCACCAAAACTAACAGCAGGAAAAACATCACCAAAACTAACAGAGCAAGAAAAACATCACCAAAACTAACAGCAGGAAAAACATCACCAAAACTAACAGCAGGAAAAACATCACCAAAACTAACAGCAGGAAAAACATCACCAAAACTAACAGAGCAAGAAAAACATCACCAAAACTAACAGCAGGAAAAACATCACCAAAACTAACAGCAGGAAAAACATCACCAAAACTAACAGCAGGAAAAACATCACCAAAACTAACAGCAGGAAAAACATCACCAAAACTAACAGAGCAGGAAAATCATCACCAAAACTAACAGCAGGAAAATCATCACCAAAACTAACAGCAGGAAAAACATCACCAAAACTAACAGAGCAGGAAAAACATCACCAAAACTAACAGCAGGAAAAACATCACCAAAACTAACAGAGCAGGAAAATCATCACCAAAACTAACAGCAGGAAAATCATCACCAAAACTAACAGCAGGAAAAACATCACCAAAACTAACAGCAGGAAAAACATCACCAAAACTAACAGCAGGAAAAACATCACCAAAACTAACAGTCAGGCAGAACATTCACCTCCCTGGAGACAAGGACCAGAAGATGATATCCGGCCGTCGGGGAAGGGCAGAAGTCTGGAGAAATCAAAATCAGCCCTGGAATTATTCAGTCTGTACATAAACTCTGTATTTATCAATAAAATGTGACAATTATAGAATGTTTATGATTGTGCTCCAGTAACCATAGAAACATCCGATAAAAGAGTGAGAAACTCGGAATCTGTAAAATAAGGAAAACTAGATCTGTGTCAGTGTGAAGCATTTGGACACGACTGTGGGACTGATGTTATCGGTGCAGGTTCCTCCCGGAAAATCCTAAATGACAGAATCTGAATCTGCTGTAAATCTGCTTTCATTGTGATGGGATCACGTATTGGAGCACAGCTCTCGTCCCGCAGACGCACATCATCCATGTTCACACGCTGAGTTTGTGGTGTAGATTTTGGACTTCGAAAATCTGCACCCAATGTGAGAAAAATGCAGCGAAACCATCCCTGTCCGCACGATGCGCTTTTGATGCGGATTTTATGTTGCTTTGCGACTGTTTTTGATACTTTGGCAAAAAGAAAAGTTGTGAAATCCTGCTCCCCCCTTCAACAATATCACATCTTGCAGATTTTAATTCAAATTAGGCCTAAAATAAGCAACAAATATGCATAGTCTGAACACTGCTGTGTATCTAGTGTGTATTTTGAGTTAAGTTGAGGCTCCATGGGTGAAAAAGGTAAAATCAGCAGCAAGAATTGATCTGCTTCAGATTCTGCTATAAAATAAAATATGCAGTCGATCCGCTGCAGAAAAAAACGCATCATGTGGACTGGACTTCACAAATCCCATAGACTTTGCTGGGAAAACACGCTGTTGCATATTTAGTGCGCATGTGCACCAAATACACAGCAAAATATGTATCATGCAAATGGACCCTAAGGCAGACAAACTGAGGGAAGCCGAAGGTGAGTGCAGGGAGACTGCAGCCGCCCTGTAGTTACTATCTGCGGTGGGTGCAGGGCGGCTTCTCCTGCATTCACCTGATGGTGACCGCCCCCGACTCTGTAGCATGAAATCAACTGTAAAAAAGTGGATTGAAGTTGTTGTCCAAAAACAGCACCACCCCTGTGCACAGGCCGTATGTGGTACTGCACCTCATTCATTGTAATGATGATATTAAATGTGCTTAATCGTTCACTAAACATGCAATGATGATCCATCCATCAAAATGGGAAAATGTATCCAATAATAATAATCAGCGATCCTGGCAGCAGCAAAGGATGTGGAGAATAAATCTAAATCTATCCCAGGTATTGCAAATTATCAAGCCCCCATGAATGGCCGTCCCTGTAATAACCCATGCAGAGATATAACTGGATTGTAATATTTCCCAGCAGATGAACCAGAAGACAAAAGCAAATCAGACTGACAAGCAAATCACGGGCACGGTGCCTGCACTTATTCCACTGACTGACTCCAGGTAATCGCTGCTTATTTGCAACCATGAAATTTGCCAGTAACGTCCCCTGATCAGTGACACTGAAAATTGTCAGATTGGAGGAGGGGGAGAATATGTATTCACAGTATGCAGGACACCTGCGGATACAGCGTCTTCACACCAATGTATCTGTATCTGTATCATCATTATGATCTGTATCATCATCATCATTATCTCTATCATCATCATCTGTATTATCATCCTCTCTATCATCATCATCTCTATCATCAACATCTTTATCATCATCACCTCTGTCATCATCATCTGTATCATCATCTGTATAATCATCATCGGTATCATCATTATCTCTATCATCATCATCTCTATCATCATCATCATCATCTCTATCATCATCTCTATCCATCTCATCATCTATCATCATCATCATCATCATCATCATCATCATTATCTATCTATTCATCATCATCATCTCTATCATCATCTGTATCATCATCATCTGTATCATCATCATCTGTATCATCATCATCTGTATCATCTCATCTCTGTCATCTTCTCTCTGTCATCATCATCTGTATCATCATCATCTGTATCATCATCTATCACTCTGTCATATCTCTTATCATCATCTGTATCATCATCATCTGTATCATCATCATCGATCATCATCATCCTCTATCATCATCTCTGTCACTCATCTGTATCATCATCATCTGTATCATCATCATCTTTTTCATTATTATTATCATCATCATCTCTAGAATGGGAGCAAGACCAGTAGTTTACACAGCATAATCTATACACCTGATTCCTGAATGACAGACATTACAATGTTTCCCAGGCAAGTACAGAGGGCGACATCTGGTCTGGGGCACCCCCCTCCCCCCCCCCCCCCCTCAGGATCAGCACACTCCTCTCCTGAAATACTCTGTGCTGCTGGAGGATCTTGTATCACTGACTGTCTGCATCCCCTGCAGCCTGGTCCTTAAGATCATCCCAAAACTAAAGAAGTCACTGCACCCCACAATATACCCCCTGCTGAAATACTCCGCTGCTGAGGCCACTACCCGATCCTCTATGCAACTCACACCATTGTGTGACTCTTCTTTACATTAGTACAATCTGCTCCTGAAATACTCTGTGCTCTGGTTTTTCCAGTCTGCAATCTCCCACTTGCCCCTGTTCTCTCCTCCCATCATAGCACGGCCCCCCAGTTGTCACATGAATGGAGGTCATTGCCCCCAGATATTATCAGAATTTCTGCGCACATTGGACCATGTTCCTTCCTCTATTCAGATCACTCACTTTTCTTTATTCCCTTCTCACATCATAATCACTCATTTCCTGAAATACTCAGTGCTGCTGTGGTCAATGTGATACATTGTCTTATTAGAGTTTTCGGGTCCACAGGTGTACTACAGTCCGCGCTGCCCGGTCATCCAAGGAGTCACACGGGAAACAGTGTTCCAAGAAAAAGTTCCTTTATTCTTCAAAAAACCGACGCTTTTCGGCGCCTAATCCTGGCACCATCCTCAGGGTATTACCATGAGGATGGTGCCAGGATTAGGCGCCGAAACGCGTCGGTTTTTTGAAGAATAAAGGAACTTTTTCTTGGAACACTGTTTCCCGTGTGACTCCTTGGATGACCGGGCAGCGCGGACTGTAGTACACCTGTGGACCCGAAAACTCTTGAAGTACCCACTATAGTGGTGGAGGTGGAAGTCCAGCAGCAGCCTACAGACATTAAAACCAACGCTTCTATTCCAGTTGTGGGAATCACAACTGGACCAGGTTAGTGTAACCTGTTTACACCTATAAGACCCTATTTCTTATCGAGTGATAGGGCACTATTGCGCCTCTGTTGTCTCCCCTTATATTTTTATAGAACATTGTCTTATTAAGCACAGATCAGATCTGTGACTTGTGAGTCCTCCAGCGACTCAGCTGGGGAGATACAATAGGATGTGACCCCATTATATTAAATTTACAGAGGAGGGCACATATATTTCCAGGGATTGGGGAGAACCCCCTGTGCCATATTGTGACCCTGATTTTCCAGGGAAAGTATATATTTATGGGGAACATTTGAGCAGATGATTTGGGATGTGGCGCCCCTCCTGCAGTCCCAGCGTATCCCTGAGCCGCGGACGATCACTGTGATGTGTAATTACAGGATTCTGCGCTCTGACATGAGCTGATTACGAGCCTGACGTCCGTCAATGAGATCACAGGCCAAAGAGGTGTCCGCCGCCAGCGCTGCAAATCTCCTATTGACCTGTTGGCAGGTGAGAGGCGATCTGTCACCGAGAGGACGGTAACTGACAGGGAGGAAAGTGGATAAAGTCTGGAGAGAGAGGGGCTGTCACTGACAGGCATCTGTACTGGATAATGCACTCAATAGCTATTAATTATCACCAGCCTAATAATATTTATTAATTCACCCACTGAATCAATCAATCACCCACAAACCGATTCAGTTACTGACTGACTCAGCAACTCACACATCCACTCAGTCACTCCATCAACTGAAAAATCCACTCAGTCACTCCATCACCAACTGACACATCCACTAAGTCACTCCATCACCAACTCACACATCCACTCAGTCACTCCATCACCAACTCACACATCCACTCAGTCACTCCATCAACTGAAAAATCCACTCAGTCACTCCATCACCAACTGACACATCCACTAAGTCACTCCATCACCAACTCACACATCCACTCAGTCACTCCATCACCAACTCACACATCCACTCAGTCACTCCATCACCAACTGACACATCCACTAAGTCACTCCATCACCAACTCACACATCCACTCAGTCACTCCATCACCAACTCACACATCCACTCAGTCACTCCATCACCAACTGACACATCCACTAAGTCACTCCATCACCAACTCACACATCCACTCAGTCACTCCATCACCAACTCACACATCCACTCAGTCACTCCATCACCAACTGACACATCCACTCAGTCACTCCATCACCAACTCACACATCCACTAAGTCACTCCATCACCAACTCACACATCCACTAAGTCACTCCACCACCAACTCACACATCCACTCAGTCACTCCATCACCAACTGAAAAATCCACTCAGTCACTCCATCACCAACTCACACATCCACTAAGTCACTCCATCACCAACTCACACATCCACTAAGTCACTCCACCACCAACTCACACATCCACTCAGTCACTCCATCATCAACTGAAAAATCCACTCAGTCACTCCACCACCAACTCACACTTCCACTCAGTCACTCCATCACCAATTCACACATCAACTCAGTCACTCACTCACTTAGATATTTAGGCCATCACTCAATATTAGTCAGCACTTGCTCTCCCACTCAAGATGTCATAAGTAAAGCCTACCCCTGTTCAAGACACCCGCATAAGTAAAGCCTACTCCTGTCCAAGACTCCTGCATAAGTAAAGTCGACCCCTGTGCAAGACACTCACATAAGTAAAGCTTTTCCGCGTCCAAAACTCCTCATAAGTAAAGCTGACCCCTGTGCAAGACTCCTGCATAAATAAAGCCTAACTTTGTCCAAGACTCCTGCATAAGTGAAGCCTAACCTTGTCCAAGACTCCTGCATAAATGAAGCCTAACCTTGTCCAAGACTCCTGCATAAGTAAAGCCTACCCCTGTGTAAGACACTTACATAAGTAAAGCCTAACCTTGTCTAGGACTCCACATAAGTAAAGCCTAACCCTGTCCAAGACTCCATATAAGTAAAGCGGGCAGAGGGTCTCCCAACTCATTCAAGCCAAGTGGATACAAAGCCTTGACATTGTGGACAGGAGGGTGGAAAGCTGTACAAAAAGATGACAATGATAAAGAAGAATACTCCACCTTTTCCCTTACTGGTACGTTTTTTACTCTGCCAAACCGTGTAACATAGTCATGTATGACGGGACGAGACAAGGCTAAATGATAATACTTGGTGCAATTGTAGCAGAGAATCCCACAGATGCTGAATGTAGAGGGAAAGTGTCCTGGAGTGAAGGTTACTCTGAAATCCTCTTTCCAGGATCCTCAGTCACTCGGGTCATCGCGTCTCGGCTCAGTTTCCCTTTATAGTCGCGTTTGTCTCTTGAGTTTTGCACATTGTAGCGGGTGTTAAAGCAGCAAAGCAATTTCTATGAATGTTTTATGTGTCATATTTCTTGGCTATTTAATCCCAGCTGTGTGAGATGGAGCCGCGACACAAGCCGTCACTTCTGGTTTTATTGCTCTCAAAACATCTCTCAACTCCCGGAATGAGACAAAACGCTGAGGCAGAAAAAACATCACACCGGAGCTTTAATTATGGCAATGTGCTCCGATCCCGGGGAAAAGCGCTCACTTCTATATAACTGATCTAAGACAAATGGACGACTGCTCCGTGCTGAGCGCTGCGCCCCGCATGAGAAGAGCAAGAGTATCTGCAAATCAATGCAAGATACAAAGAAATAATATCCCTGATCTCTACACTGGATACAAGGAGAAGCGTCCACAGAGCTGACGATTAACAGGACGGTACAAGTATACAACTAGTTTCCTGGTTGTCCATAGGCAGTACAGTATGGGTTAAGTCCTTAATCCTTAATCGGAACAGAAGACATGTTAATTAGCAATACCAAATAATTAATCAATTGACACCGCCTGTGTTTCTCCCCGCCCCTCCCCTATAAAGGGGGGAAGACACCACACAACAGTATCTCATCTTATCAGAGTTCCTCGCGCATCAATCAGAATGGCAATGAGTGTCTTGGGGAAACTTAGTTCAACCATAGAAGCAGTTCCATGGGCTAAACATCATGTTCGAATGCTGCAAGCAGACAATCTAACATTGGGTCAAATCCATCGGCCACTAACATCTCTAATCTCTATACCTCGGGTCATCAAGCAGGACCTATGCTGGTGGCTGGTTCCAGCTTATCTGAGTTTAGGCAGGTCGCTTGTGCTACATCATATGGTCACCCTGTTGACGGGCGCCTCAATACGCATGGGGTGCTCATATAGGAGAACTCTGGGTCCAGAGACCCTGGAGAAGTTGAAAGCCTAGATGTCGTCCAGTCCCAGGCTCTTCGTCACTTCCAGAAGTTGCTGTTCCGGCAAGCTAGTCTGATCCAACAACATGGCGGCGGTGGTCTGCCTCAACAAACAAGGTAGGACCAGGAGTCATTCTCTTGCTTCAGGGTGCCACAAGATATCGGAGCAGAGAGCAGCCTTCACAGTCTGACAGCAGTCCACATACCAGGGGTCTTTAACATCATGGCTGGTTGGCTCAGCCGCAATCAAGTCCTACCAACAAACTGAAGCCCCAACATCAAAGTCTTTTATCAAATCACTGGGATTATGGAAAGACCCTACTTGGACGCGATGGCTACCTGTTTTAAGTGTCCCTGCTTCACCTCCTTTCAGAGTCACAGTCAGCCTTGGGCCCTGGATGGTCTAGATCGCTCATGGATGAGATTGATGGTGTGTGTCTTTTACCCGGTTCCAATGCTCCTCGCGGTACTCTGCAAGATTCGGGACGAACAGATGGAGGCGATTGCAGTCATTCCATTCTGGCTTCAAAGAAATGGGTGTGACCTCATGTGGCAGCTTTCGAGAGGAAGATTCTGGAGGCTTACGATCGGAAGAGATCTCCTGTCACAATGGGACATTCACTACCTGGATTCAGCCAGGTTGCATCTGACAGTATGGAGATGGTCAGGGAGACTTTAATCACCTATGGGCTCCCAGATAACGTCATCACTGTTTGCTGCCACTCGAAGACCAGCTACATTGAGGGGTATTCCATATCATGGAAGATCTACAACTCATGGTTCTCCTCACAAGGTCATGGCAGGAGTACTGTGGCCTCCATTCTACAGTTCCTGCAAGCGAGGATTGATAAAGGTCTGAAGCTAAACACTCTGAAGACTCAGTTTTCAGCGATCAAGGCCAACTTGGATGGTCCTATATCTAGACATCCGCTGATACGGTAGCTTGATTATTAAAGCAGAGAGGAATTTGAGACCTCCCTTTCACTGGTTCCTTCCTGGGACCTCTCGCTACTTCTTAAAGTTCTTCAAGGACCTCCGCTCGAGCCTGCAGAACAGGCTTCGATCTCCTGGAAGGCTCTGTTTCTGGTAGTAGTTACATCAGCTAGGAGAATTGGAGATTTCCAGGCATTGTCTTCCAGGAAACCATATCTCCACATTGATTCGGATCATATAGCATTGAGTCTCATGCCAGGGCTCTTGCCAAAAGGAGGTTCTGCATTGAACATCATCATCCAAGAGGTTATTCTTCCAGTAGTCGGCGACGATACTAATGAACAAGGTCTCGCCTTATTGGAGGTACGGATGATGGTCCTAAGCTATCTCCAGTACACTATCACGTTCAGGAAGGACAAAACCTGTTTCATCAGTTTACAAGGCCGAATAGCAGCTGAAAAGCTAGCAAGAGCACTCTAGCTAGACTGATCCGATCGGTACTCTGCGAAACCTACGTCACAAATCAACTGGAACCATCATTGTCAGTTAGAGCTCATTCTACTCGACTTCCATCTGCATCATGGGTTGAAAGGACACACATTCCACTGGATCACATCTGTAGAGCTGCAGCATAATCATCTTTATCTGCATTCATAAAGCATTACCGGCTAGACATCTCAGCCTCTGTGGGCTCAGCCTTCAGCAAAGGAGTACTTCAACAGGCATCAAAACTGTTTCCCGACCCTCAGTGGGGTATTGCTTGCTAAGTCCCACACTGTGCTGCCTATGGACAACCAGGAAAGATAAAACTTTACGTACCTGAAATCTTCATGTCCTGGAGTCTGTAGGCAGAACAGACTTCTCTCCCATTAAAATCCATTATTGCTTGGAAATTGTACGTGTTGTGTCGTGTCTTTACCCCCTTTATAGAAGGGGAGGACACAGAAGGTGTCAATTGATTAATTATTTTTTACTGCTAATTAACATGTCTTCTGTTCCGCCTAGGGATTAAGGACTTAACCCATACTGTGCTGCCTAGGGACTCCAGGAAATGAAAATACCGGGTAGGTAAATTTTTATCTATAATACTGCCCCTATGTACAAGAATATAACTACTATAATACTGCTCCTATATAAAAGAATATATCTACTATAATACTGCCCCTATATACAAGGATATAACTACTATAATACTGCCCCTATATACAAGGATATAACTACTATAATACTGCCCCTATATACAAGAATATAACTACTATAATACTGCCCCTATATACAAGAATATAACTACTATAATACTGCCCCCTATGTACAAGAATATAACTACTATAATACTGCCCCTATATACAATATAACTACTATAATACTGCCCCTATATACAAGAATATAACTACTATAATACTGCTGCTATATACAAGAATATAACTACTATAATACTGCTCCTATATACAAGAATATATCTACTATAATACTGCCCCTATATACAAGGATATAACTACTATAATACTGCCCCTATATACAAGAATATAACTACTATAATACTGCCCCTATATACAAGAATATAACTACTATAATACTGCTCCTATATACAAGAATATAACTACTATAATACTGCCCCTATATACAAGAATATAACTACTATAATACTGCTCCTATATACAAGAATATAACTACTATAATACTGCTCCTATATACAAGAATATAACTACTATAATACTGCCCCTATATACAAGAATATAACTACTATAATACTGCCCCTATGTACAAGAATATAACTACTATAATACTGCTCCTATATGCAAGAATATAACTACTATAATACTGCCCCTATATACAAGAATATAACTACTATAATACTGCCTCTATATACAAGAATATAACTACTATAATACTGCCCCTATATACAAGAATATAACTACTATAATACTGCCCCCTATGTACAAGAATATAACTACTATAATACTACCCCTATGTACAAGAATATAACTACTATAATACTGCCCCTATGTACAAGAATATAAGTACTATAAAACTGCCCCTATATACAAGAATATAACTACTATAATACTGCCCCTATATACAAGAATATAACTACTATAATACTGCTCCTATATACAAGAATATAACTACTATAATACTGCCCCTATGTACAAGAATATAACTACTATAATACTGCCCCTATGTACAAGAATATAACTACTATAATACTGCTCCTATATACAAGAATATAACTACTATAATACTGCCCCTATGTACAAGAATATAACTACTATAATACTGCTCCTATATACAAGAATATAACTACTATAATACTGCCCCTATATACAAGAATATAACTACTATAATACTGCTCCTATATACAAGAATATAACTACTATAATACTGCTCCTATATACAAGAATATAACTACTATAATACTGCTCCTATGTACAAGAATATAACTACTATAATACTGCTCCTATGTACAAGAATATAACTACTATAATACTGCCCCTATATACAAGAATATAACTACTATAATACTGCTCCTATATACAAGAATATAACTACTATAATACTGCTCCTATATACAAGAATATAACTACTATAATACTGCTCCTATATACAAGAATATAACTACTATAATACTGCTCCTATATACAAGAATATAACTACTACTAGCTGGGTGCCCGATGCAGATGCATCGGGATTCTAGCAGAGCGAGTCTCTGACTCGCAATGGCCGCTTCGCGGCCAATGCTTCGCGCTGCTAAGGCGACTCCCCATGCCCGCTGCGCGGGCATAGCGAGTCGCCTTAGAACTGCTCGCAATGGCCGCTGCGCGGCCAATGCTTCGGTCGTATCCACATGACGACATTGACTCGCAGCGTGAGCGGACTCAAAAGGGGCAAAAATCCCATTCGTGATTATATAATAGATAATACTGCTCCTATATACAAGAATATAACTACTATAATACTGCTCCTATATACAAGAATATAACTACTATAATACTGCCCCTATGTACAAGAATATAACTACTATAATACTGCTCCTATATACAAGAATATAACTACTATAATACTGCCCCTATATACAAGAATATAACTACTATAATACTGCCCCTATGTACAAGAATATAACTACTATAATACTGCCCCTATGTACAAGAATATAACTACTATAATACTGCCCCTATGTACAAGAATATAACTACTATAATACTGCTGCTATATACAAGAATATAACTACTATAATACTGCCCCCTATATACAAGAATATAACTACTATAATACTGCCCCCTATATACAAGAATATAACTACTATAATACTGCCCCTATGTACAAGAATATAACTACTATAATACTGCCCTATGTACAAGAATATAACTACTATAATACTGCTGCTATATACAAGAATATAACTACTATAATACTGTCCCTATATACAAGAATATAACTACTATAATACTGCTCCTATGTACAAGAATATAACTACTATAATACTGCTCCTATATACAAGAATATAACTGCTATATTACTGCTCCTATATACAAGAATATAACTACTATAATACTGCTCCTATGTACAAGAATATAACTACTATAATACTGCTCCTATATACAAGAATATAACTACTATAATACTGCCCCCTATATACAAGAATATAACTACTATAATACTGTCCCTATGTACAAGAATATAACTACTATAATACTGCCCCTATGTACAAGAATATAACTACTATAATACTGCTGCTATATACAAGAATATAACTACTATAATACTGCCCCCTATATACAAGAATATAACTACTATAATACTGCTCCTATATACAAGAATATAACTGGCACTGGCTCCACACTGCACACTCACTTTCCACTAGCTCCACAACTGCACACTCATTGTACACTGGATACACACTCACTACACAATGCACACTAGCTATACACTTATCACACAATGCACTGAAAGAGGAACATATGATACGTTCACAGATGGAGTTCTGTCTCCCCTTCCCTATGTCCTCTGCATTAAATTAGTGAGTGTGAAACGTGGGGAGTGTGAACTGTTACCAAGTGCAAATTCTCCCATGTAACCAGGTCAGAGATAACAGTAACAGTCATCAGCAGAAAGGTGTGGTATATACCGCTATATACTTCCTGTAATTACTGGCTTTCCAGCTAGTAACACTACTACTCCCAGCATGCCCTGATATATGGTGGATGTCATAGCACACGACAAATGCCATAACATTTATGGAGGGTGACTTCCCTTGGCCAGGGATACATGCATAGACAAAATTGTTGGTACTGTCTGTAAAAGTAAGAAAAGTCCCAATGGTGACTGAAATATCCTTCAACTGACAAAAGTAATTTTCAATGTTATTTTACTGAATATAAACTAATGAGAATTGCTCTTGAATTTTGGTTCAAAAGAAAATAACAAAAACAAACGGACTGGAAATGATGGAAAAGATTGAAAATCTGCCTGTAGAGATGTGTTAGATTAGGAAGTGTCCTGTAATTAGCATCACAGGTGTCTACAAACTTGTAATATGTCAATCGCCTATTTACAGGGTGAAAAGTAGTCATTGTGCTGTTTGGTATCATGGTGTGTACGTGGAGCAAAGAAAGAAGAGGAGAGAGTTCTCAGGAGATTAGAAAGAGGATGATAGACAAAAATGTTAGCAGCAAAGGCTCTGACACAGGGGGTCTTGTATCTGTGTAGGGTCCAATGAAATCTAAAGACTGTCAAGACAACCCAAAACACAGCTGAAAACATCCGAGAACGGCTGAGAACAAAGCACCGGACTCTTCTGAACAGGCTTCTATGAGTCCTGATCTAAATCCTCCTGACCATCTGTGAACGGAGCGGAGACTTGCAGCCTGGAGAAGACGCCTCACACTGGAGAACCAGGGAGCCGTCTGCTCACGAGGAGGCGACCAAATACCCGCGGATGGTGCAAGAGTCTGACTGAGAGGCACAGAAATCGTCTGACTGCAGCGATCACCTCGGAAGATCGTGTAACAAATATTAAAGGGAATCTGTCAGCTACTTTATGCCCCCAAATCTATCACTATCTGCACCTGCAGCTTCCTAGTACTATTCAAAGCATCCCTGTCTGAGCCAATACTGCACTGTAATAGCTGAGAAAAATCCTTTAGTAACTTACAATTTTAGATGGTAATTAGGCTTCATATAGTCGGATGGGGCGTCCCTATGGTCTCATCCCCTCATGCATTCCCAGTGGGCATGATAACCCAATTTACAAGCACACTCCCTATCTATATTGTATGTGCTCTTTCCTGGTATGATGCAACGGCCGCATCATTTCTGATCCTGTGCACTGATGGTAGGTAACGGGTGTACGTACCGGCTTTAGAGCATCCGCCCTGCACACAAGTACACCCAATATTCAATCACAATGCACAGGACCGGAAATTAGGCTATCGCGCCCACTGGGGTGTGATAACCACGGAATGTAGGAGGGGATGGAGACCATAGGGACGCCCCATCCGACTAGACGGAGGCCAATTACTATCCAAAATTGTAAGCTACTAAATGATTTTTCTCGACTATTACAGTACAGCATTGGCTCAGACAGGGATGATTAGAATAGGACTAGGAAGCTGCAGGGACAGATAGTGATAGCTGGAGGCATAAAGTAGATGACAGATTCCCTTTAAGTAAAGGGAGCCATCAATTTTGTCCAGGAAATTCTCATTAGTTTAGATTGCTTTTATTTTTGTATTGAACTAAAACTCACAAATAAAGTCTGAGGATACCGTTACATGTCACAACATTGCATGCAATGTCACTGGTTGCAGTGAAATCATGGACACATTGTTACATTTGTACAAGGCAACAAAATAGAACAATGTGTCCATGATTTCACTGCAACCAGCAAATTGCCAGTGAAATTGCATGCAATGTTGCGACGTGTAACGGTACCCTGAGTATCATGAGATAATATTCAGTAAATTTACCGCAAATTGCTTTTTTCAGCTTCATGTTATTTCAATGACCATTGTGGGTTTTCTCACTAACAGAAGGGACCAAAAACATTGTCCTTGTGTGTGTAGCTATGAGAGCAGAGGTGAAACCCAGGTCCTGGTGGTTCCTAACGGGGCGAAGGCAGAAGAAAACAAACTCTGAATGGCACAAGGTAGAGACTGGGTCATATTTTAGATTTTGTATTGGGGTCTAAGAGCTTAGATCAGGGGTCAGGAACCTTTTTGGCTGAGAGAGCCACGATCACCACATATTTTAAAATGTAATATTGTGAGAGCCGTACAATGTGTTTAAAAATAAATACAAGTAAATGTGTGCATTTTATGTAAGAACAACCCCTTTAAAGTACACTAAGTCTCTGAATTCCATTTAATAACCTTGTTATGCTGTTGTTAACCAATGATGAATCCCCTTGTAGCCCCCAATATGGTATCCCCATCATCAACTTGCAGCCATTTGCAGCCCCCAATATGGTATCCCCATCATCCCCTTGCAGCCCCCAATATGGTATCCCCATCATCCCCTTGCAGCCCCCAATATGGTATCTGCATCAGTCCTTGTAGCACCCAATATGGTATCCCCATCATCCCCTTGCAGCCCCCAATATGGTATCCCCATCATCCCCTTGCAGCCCCCAATATGGTATCTGCATCAGTCCTTGTAGCACCCAATATGGTATCCCCATCATCCCCTTGCAGCCCCCAATATGGTATCCCCATCATCACCTTGCAGCACCCAATATGGTATCTGCATCAGTCCTTGTAGCACCCAATATGGTACCCCATCATCCCCTTACAGTACCCCCATCATCCCTTTGCAGCCCACAATATGCTACCCCCATCATCCCTTTGCAGCCCCCAATATGGTACCCCATCATCCCCTTGCTGTCCCCAATATGGTACCCCGTCATCCCCTTGCTGCCCCCGATATGATACCCCATCATCCCCTTGCAGTACCCCCATCATCCCCGTGCAGCCCTTTGCAGCCCCCACATGGTGCCAGCACCTGGAAAATAAAAAAACACACACACACTTACACACACATACTCACCGATCCTCTGCGGCCTGCGCTATGCAGTGTTCCGGGAGCTGTACCCATATGTTACCAATGAGAAGCCAGGCGGCTGCGGTCCAATCAGAGGCAAGCAGCTGTGGCCCAATCAGATTCCCGCTGTGACTTAATGCGCCACTGATTGGGCTGCAGCTACTGGCCTCTGATTGGACCGCAGCCGCCTGGCTTAATCTGCATAGCAGCAGCGACAGAGCGCGGCACCTGGAACAGCAGATGGCGGTGACGGGATGCGGCTGTGTGGCGGATAAAATTTGGCTGCAAACCAGATGCGGCCATCAAAAGAGCCACATCCGCCTCGCGATCCCTGGGTTCCCGACCTCTGGCTTAGAGTTATGTCCCTGCTCTTCAGCCTTGAGGAAATTTTGTCTCTTAAAGTATATATGTACATAGCATTGTTTGGGTAGAATCTGGAGAATCACATTTTTTATTGCAGCAATGTATGGACAAAACCGAGATACATTTTTCATTTAAAAATCGACAAAAAACAAAATTGGCGAAAACCAAGGTATCGATATATATTATAAATCTGTCCCTGAGGAAACCTTAGTAATAAGCCATACCTGACAGCGGAGTTTGGTGACAATGGCGCCCCTGCCTAATATAGACTGGCCCTAGTAAATCCCTATATAGGTACCGTCACACGCCTCCATATCGCCGGCAAGAACGCTGGCAATTCCCGATATCATCGCCTGTGTGTAGCGGCGTGTGACTGGGCGTTTCTACGGCGAGAAATCGCTGGTGGAGCGTCGCCTGATCGCCCGGCACTGCAGAGAAATCAGGCGATATCCACCAGGCGACATCAGCGCACCTTGGCATGTGACAGGGCGATAGCGACGTACACAGCGATCCTGAAATCAATCCCGTAGGCGTGCTTGGATGGTGTGTTCTTGCGCCTCATCTGCGGTGATTGGTGAGTGATTCTGCGTTCCAATTGGCTGGCCGTGTCCGAGGCGCCTTATTTGATGACCCGTGCGTTCACGCAAGGCTGACCAATGGTAACGCAGTTCCGTCCACCAATCGCAGTGCTAGAGGCGCGGTGAAACATACTCTAGCACGCCCCTATCGAAACAGTATGGCCACATCGCTGCTATGATTGTGGCGTGTGTAAAGGGAAGATCGCTTCCGGTCTTCTGCAGGCGATTTGCAGAACGCAGGATCGCCGTAGATCGCAGGCGAGATCGCTACATGTGACAGCTCCACAGCTTGTGTGAAAAAAGAGACTGAAACGTGCGCGCTCATAGTGATCTGCCCCAAGTGTTTACAAAAAGATTGCAGCATTGCAGTAAATAAATAGTGATCAGTTACCGGATCCGCTCTCCATAGACTCCAATGTTCAAAAACGGATCCTGCAGAAATCAATTTTTGCAAAATGGACAAAAAAGTTGTGTTTGCAGAACGGATTGTGCTGGATCCGATCTAACGGACGATTACTGGACGTGTGAACTTAGTCTAATTGTCCAATATACTGACATTCACAATGCGGAGCAGTGCAATCATACAGCGCTGAGGCTGGGGCCCTTTATCGAAGCTCATATTCTTTTATGAACATCTGACTAATAACAGCAGATTTTGGAATTTCACTTCACATAATTTCCTTTTATTTTGCTAGAAGAGCTCAGCTTCAGAGCAATGTAGAAATTGCCCCCAGTCCTGCTTCCCAATACCCCCACTACCTCTCGTCCAATGCCCCCTCGGCCTCTCGTCCAATGCCCCCTCTGCCTCCTGCCTCTCATCCAATGCCCCCTTGTCCTATACCCCCTCGACCTCTTGTCCAATGTCCCCTTGACCTCTTGTCCAACGCCCCCTCAGCCTCTAGTCCAATGCCTCCTTGTCCAATGCCCCTCGACCTCTCACCCAATGCCCCCTCAACCTCTCATCCAATGCCCCCAACCTCTCATCCAATGCCCCCTCGTCCAATGTCCCCTCCGCCCCTCGTCCAGTGCCACCTCTGCCACACCCATCATATAATTGTTCAATGGTCATATTTAAAAGGAATGGAAATTGATTAAACATTTTTAAGGCTCTGTGCACCTTCGCTCACAATTTTTTAACTATATTTTATCAACCACAGATGACAGATTTTGGGGATTTTTTGAGGCCAGTGAGCCTTGATTTGGAGATGTGAACAGGACATCTGTATTTGCATTGATTTGCTGCACCCGGCGCCAAGGAGCCCTGGAGCGGGGGACGGGGGAGCTGGCGGCTTTTAAAAGGAGAATTACCTCTTGGAGAGCGGCGGCCGCTGTGAGGAGGGATTAGATACCGTGGTTGTGTTGAGCCCAGAAGAAAAGGAGATTAAGGAAAGCTATCATAGCCGTATTTAGGATCCTAAAGAGGATAGAGAGCGACACAAAGCAGAGCGGGCGCGTCTATTGAACCGGCTGATATCTCGTGAATGCAGAGGGCAGGCGCAGAGGTAGAAGAGATATAAGTAGGGAGAATTAAATGGATTACAGGATCCTCCCGGAGCCGGCGCAGCGCCATGCAGGATGGCTGATGAATGCTGTAAACCATAATAGAAAGACACTGACTGGCAGAATCTGGCGGGTATCGGGCTGGTAAAGATTAGGGCACCCGTACATTGTCTTATCATATGCCATAGAGACTCCTGCAACCATTTTCTTCTATTGCCTCTAAAATAAAGAATGAAGCAACATTGTAAACTGATTAAGAATCAGAATTTTATATATACAGTTTATACATGACTGATCCTACTGTATCCCCACCCGCCCCTCGTAGATTGTGAGCCCTCGCGGACAGGATCTTCTCCCCTATTGTATCTGTACGTTAGAATTGTCCACAGTCATTGTTACTTGTATTGATTGTTACTATGTTACCTGTCCTAGTCTGCCCTCTTAACATGTAAAGCACCAATGCCCCCTCGGCCTCTTGTCCAATGCCCCCTTGGCATCTTGTCCAATGCCCGCTTGGTCTCTCGTCCAATGCCCCCTCGGCCTCTCCTCCAATGCCCCCTCGGCCTCTCCTCCAATGCCCCCTCGGCCTCTCCTCCAATGCCCCCACTGCCTCTTGTCCAATGCCCCCACTGCCTCTCGTTCAATGCCCCCTCTGTCTCTCGTCCAATGACTGTGAGACCTCGCGGACAGGATCTTCTCCTCTATTGTATCTGTACGTTAGAATTGTCCACAGCCATTGTTACTTGTATTGATTGTTACTATGTTACCTGTCCTAGTCTGCCCTCTTAACATGTAAAGCACCAATGCCCCTCGGCCTCTTGTCCAATGCCCCCTTGGCATCTTGTCCAATGCCCGCTTTGTCTCTCGTCCAATGCCCCCTCGGCCTCTCCTCCAATGCCCCCTCAGCCTCTTCTCCAATGCCCCCTCGGCCTCTCCTCCAATGCCCCCTCGGCCTCTCCTCCAATGCCCCACTGCCTCTTGTCCAATGCCCCCTCGGCCTCTCGTCCAATGCCCCCTCTGTCTCTCGTCCAATGCCCCCTCGGCCTCTCCTCCAATGCCCCCTCGGCCTCTCCTCCAATGCCCCTTTGGCCTCTCCTCCAATGCCCCCTCGGCCTCTCCTCCAATGCCCCCTCGGCCTCTCCTCCAATGCCCCCTCGGCCTCTTGTCCAATGCCCCCTCGGCCTCTCGTCCAATGCCCCCTCTGTCTCTCGTCCAATGACTGTGAGCCCTCGCGGACTGGATCTTCTCCCCTATTGTATCTGTACATTAGAATTGTCCACAGCCATTGTTACTTGTATTGGTACTATGTTATTTGTCCTAGTCTGCCCTCTTAACATGTAAAGCGCCATGGAATATTATGGCGCTATATAAATAAATAATAATAATACGTTGACGTGTGCGTCTCCATGGTTACAGACCACAAACAAACTATTGTTGTCAGAGCCTGCAATCATGTATGTATAGATGATCAAAGAGAGGAGGGAGCGGAGTCCCCGGAGACTGCAGGAGCTGATGACACAAAGTCTGAACACAGATCATAGATCAGCGTTGCAGCTGCATACACAAAAACTACTGAATTGTTTTATTGGCTTAGATGGATGATTTGCAAAAGTTTACACACCTCATGTTGTCAATCACTTTACAAAACAAATAGACCTTTCCCTTAACAGCCATTTTCCAAACCTCTTCTGGGACCCGGAGGCGTGTCACACTATTTTGTCCTTTTTGGCATCTATGACACCAGTGAAGGGACAAATCCTGGTATCACGGTCCCTAGGGTTGTCCGGGCTTTTTATAACATCTGTGTGTATATCTAGGCTGCAAAATGCTGACAGTTTGTAATTTATACCATGTCAGCATTTTGCATGGTTACCTAGAGATCAAGACTGAGGTGAATCTATTGGAGACTGGGGGGATGGGAATGTTGGAGACTGGGAAGGGCAGGCCTTTTGGAGACTGGGAGGGATGGGCCTGTTGGAGACTGGGAGGGATGGGCCTGTTGGAGACTGGGAGGGATGGGCCTGTTGGAGACTGGGTGGGATGGGCCTGTTGCAGACTGGGAAAGGCAGGCCTGTTGGAGACTGGGAAGGGCGGGCCTTTTGGAGACTAGAACCGGAAGGCATGTCATGTGGGAGATGGGGTGGCTAGGCATGCTAGAGGCTGGGGTAGTGGGCATGCTGGAGACTGGGGCAGGCCTGTTGGAGTCTGGGAATAATATCCAGTTTTGACATAACAACTAGGGTCCAAAACAGCACGCCTCTAGACGAGGGTGAGCAGCTCCTCTGCATGCAGAATGATGATATCTACAGTAGGTAACCATGCAAAATACTAACAGGATGTAAATTACAAACCTGTAAGCAGTGGAGCTCACAATCTATACACACGCATTATAAAATTACCTTCACCTATAAAGTTTATGCTGATTATTCCTGTGCAGTATTCAGACCCATGAGTGGACCTATAGGGAGTGCAGAGGTAACAGATGCACTCAGGAGCTGGCGCCCAAGGAGGACAATTCCCACCTAAGGCTGTGTGTCCACCTGATTATTTCTGCATCAAATCTGCATCTCCTGGCAGAAAAAACGCTGCATTTTTAGCATTTTAGGTGCGTTTTTCGCCATGTGTTTCTATCATACAGTGTATGGGAAAAATGCAATGAAATCTGCAAGGTAAAAAAAAACTTGAAGGTGTGCACAGCACTTCAGGATTCTTATTGATGCACAAAAAAGCTAAGTGTGCACAGAGTCTAAAGGCCACTTTACACACACCAACTTATCTGTCCAACTTCTGACCAACTTGCTGGTTGCAGTGAAATCATGGAAACATTGCTCCATTGTACACAGTCACAAAATGGAGCAATGTATCCATGATTTCACTGCAACCAGCAAGTTGGTCAGAAGTTGGACAGACAAGTTGGTGTGTGTAAAGTGGCCCTAAGAAGACAGCCGTATTCTAAATGGCAAATGTGGGTGCCGGACCTGTAAGAGTTTTTGTATTTGGAGATGAGAACTTTATGGTTCATCTTTGGTGGCTTTCACACTGGCAAATTTACATGAAATTCATGTATAGTCATGGACAGGCTCAGATCTGAGCACACGGATGCCAACTGATCTCCACGGAACATTTTTTAAAGGATCCGTCATCAGTCACCAGAGATAAGGGTGGGGGAGCGGTACCGCGTTTCAGGGCTCTCTGGCCTCTTCCTCAGGACAAATCAATATCATATTGCCATGTGTATGGGAGTCTGGAAATGCGTTGAGTAATAAATCAATATGATATTCACCCTTTGATGTCTGGTGGAATATGGCAACGCGGTGTTTAACCCTTCATCCTCCCTACTTTAATTTTCTGAGATAATGACCTTTGGGTTTTCATTAATCATCAACATTAACAGAAATAAACACATGAAATAGATCCCTCTGTGTGTAATGACTCTATATAATAGATGTGGTCACTTTATGTATTGAATCACTGATATAAAGTCACTTTTTGATAATCTTCTAATTCATGGAGATGCAGCTGTATGTCTGTATCTCTTTTGTGCTTCATGATTTCATGTTCGACAGATTGTCATCACATTGCTGCAAGGTGAAGCAATCTCCATCACCCTGTGCTATTCGCCATATATAACGGTATATAGCCAGAGCCACACAGGTGGTGATTGTGCACTGGTGTTAATTGGCCTCAGCTTTATGTGGACGCTCTATGACAGTAATAACTGTGCACTGTCTGGTGGGATTATTTGGTAGTTTATGCGGACTGTTTGGTGGGTTTAATGGGGCTCTATATTGGGTGAAGGAATCTCTGGTGTATGGCTCCCGGATGCTGTGACGGTGGCGACATTGATGGAAAGTCCAAAGTGATGAAGGATTTTGTGCCTGTAGGTGCCGGAGATGTGAATCTGATGTTGGTGAGATTCACGCTGACACCTACAGCCGTTACGACACTTCTCTACCCTGCAACATCACTGACAACAGGGGGCCGATCCCTCATCTAAGAAGATGTGTCAGTACATTGAGCTATAGGACGAGCGCCTCCTCTATAGGTGGACACAGCCGCCACTACTTCACCCATTAACACATTTTCCACATTTATTAAATAGAATTATTTGCAATGAGAAACAATCAGTGGAAAGGTGTAAAATAGAGGACAGGTGTCCAGGCAAATCCCTTATGTACCGGCGGTGGACAACTCTTATATATCTTATGTTTCAGCAACATTTATCCTTTATATATCCCCTATATATCAGCAGTGGTCCACACTTTATATATCCCCTATATATCAGCAGTGGTCCACACTTTATATATCCCCTATATATCAGCAGCTGTCCACACTTTATATATCCCCTATATATCAGCAGTGGTCCACACTTTATATATCCCCTATATATCAGCAGTGGTCCACACTTTATATATCCCTATATATCAGCAGCGGTCCACACTTTATATATCCCCTATATATCAGCAGCTGTCCACACTTTATATATCCCCTATATATCAGCAGTGGTCCACACTTTATATATCCCCTATATATCAGCAGCGGTCCACACTTTATATATCCCCTATATATCAGCAGTGGTCCACACTTTATATATCCCCTATATATCAGCAGCTGTCCACACTTTATATATCCCCTATATATCAGCAGTGGTCCACACTTTATATATCCCCTATATATCAGCAGTGGTCCACACTTTATATATCCCCTATATATCAGCAGTGGTCCACACTTTATATATCCCCTATATATCAGCAGCTGTCCACACTTTATATATCCCCTATATATCAGCAGTGGTCCACACTTTATATATCCCCTATATATCAGCAGCTGTCCACACTTTATATATCCCCTATATATCAGCAGTGGTCCACACTTTATATATCCCCTATATATCAGCAGCTGTCCACACTTTATATATCCCCTATATATCAGCAGTGGTCCACACTTTATATATCCCCTATATATCAGCAGCTGTCCACACTTTATATATCCCCTATATATCAGCAGTGGTCCACACTTTATATATCCCCTATATATAAGCAGCTGTCCACACTTTATATATCCCCTATATATAAGCAGCTGTCCACACTTTATATATCCCCTATATATCAGCAGTGGTCCACACTTTATACAGTGTTGGCCAAAAGTATTGACACCCCTGCAGTTCTGTCAGATAATCCTCAGTTTCTTCCTGTAATGATTGCAATCACAAATTCTTTGCTATTATTATCTTCATTTAATTTGTCTTCAATGAAAAAAACACAAAAGAGAATGAAGCAAAAAGCAAAACATTGATCATTTCACACAAAACTCCAAAAATGGGCCGGACAAAAGTATTGGCACCCTCAGCCTAATACTTGGTTGCACAACCTTTAGCCAAAATAACTGCGATCAGCCGCTTCCGGTAACCATCAATGAGTTTCTTACAATGCTCTGCTGGAATTTTACACCATTCTTCTTTGGCAAACTGCTCCAGGTCCCTGATATGTGAAGGCGCCTTCTCCAAACTGCCATTGTTACATCTCTCCACAGGTGTCTATGGGATTCAGGTCTGGACTCATTGCTGCCACCTTAGAAGTCTCCAGTGCTTTCTCTCACACCATTTTCTAGAGCTTTTTGAAGTGTGTTTTGGGTCATTGTCCTGCTGGAAGACCCATGACCTCTGAGGGAGACCCAGCTTTCTCACACTGGGCCCTACATTATGCTGCACAATGTGTTGGTAGTCTTCAGACTTCATAATGCCATGCACACGGTCAAGCAGTCCAGTGCCAGAGGCAGCAAAGCTACCCCAAAACATCAGGGAGCCTCCGCCATGTCTGACTGTAGGGAGCGTGTTCTTTTCTTTGAATGCCTCTTCTTTTCTCCTGTAAATTCTATGTTGATGCCTTTGCCCATAAATCTCTACTTCTGTCTCATCTGACCAGAGAACATTCTTCCAAAACGTTGTAGGCTTTCTCAGGTAAGTTTTGGCAAACTCCAGCCTGGCTTTTTTATGTCTCGGGGTAAGAAGTGGGGTCTTCCTGGGTCTCCTACCATACAGTCCCTTTTCATTCAGACGCTGACGGATAGTGCGGGTTGACACTGTTGTACCCTCGGACTGCAGGGCAGCTTGAACTTGTTTGGATGTTAGTCGCGGTTCTCTATCCACCATCCGCACAATCTTGCGTTGAAATCTCTTGACAATTTTTCTTTTCCGTCCACATCTAGGGAGGTTAGCCACAGTGCCATGGGCTTTACACTTCTTGATGACACTGCGCACGGTAGACACAGGAACATTCAGGTCTTTGGAGATGGACTTGTAGCCTTGAGATTGCTCATGCTTCCTCACAATTTGGTTTCTCAAGTCCTCAGACAGTTCTTTGGTCTTTCTTTTCTCCATGCTCAATGTGGTACACACAAGGACACAGGACAGAGGTGGAGTCAACTTTAATCCATGTCAACTGGCTGCAAGTGTGATTTAGTTATTGCCAACACCTGTTAGGTGCCACAGGTAAGTTACAGGTGCTGTTAATTACCCAAATTACAGAAGCATCACATGATCTTTCTAACAGTGCCAATACTATTGTCCACCCCCTTTTTTATGTTTGGCGGAATTAGATCCAATTTGGCTTTAGGACAATTCTTTTTGTGTTTTTTCATTGAAGACAAATTATATGAAGATAAAAATACCAAAGAATTTGTGATTGCAATCATTTTCAGGAAGAAACTGAGTATTATCTGACAGAATTGTAGGGGTGTCAATACTTTTGGCCACAACTGTATCCCCTATATATCAGCACTGGTCCACACTTCATATATCTCCTATATATCAGCAGTGATCCACACTTTATATATCCCCTATATATCGGTGGTCCACACTTTATATATCCTCTATATATCGGTGGTCCACACTTTATATATCCCCTATATATCGGTGGTCCACACTTTATATATCCCCTATATATCGGTGCTCCACACTTTATATACCCCCTACATATCATTGGCGGTGCATACTTTATATTTTATTGACGGGTCACACGTTTCTGGTGCCGTTAGGTGCTCCAGTGACAGGTGATGACCGCACTCAGTGTCTCTCTGTATTTCGATTACAATATTAATAATTTAATTAGGTTTCAATATTTCCTTTAATAATTAAGAGCCTTTTATTCGCTAAAGCAGAGCGCGGATTGTGAGATTTTCCAGGACGGCTCCTCTGGCGGCTTCTCGGCTCGTGTATTTAATTGCTGGTGTTCGTCGTGAGTCATCCTAATGCAGAACAGACTGCGCTGGAACATTGAAATCATCGCTGTGCATCGCAATGACGCTCCGCCGCCGCCTAATTGGAGGAATGGGCAATAGAGGAGCCAGCCGGCACAATGGAGACCAGTGCTATATAATGGGTCACTAAGGGTCCTATCAGTGTCATTTCATCACATGGGTAGTTTAATGGCGCCCATAAACCTTGGTATATTTTGCAGATGCCATTCCACGGCTGTAGATTCCTCCCAATCGCGCACATTGTGATTGTTTCCTATGAATACCACCACCTTCTACGGTGATGAGCGGCGCCAGATCTATATGGAAACTTCCAGAATGAGACCTGCGGTAAATAGTTGATTACCCTGGTGACCAGGGCTGTCACTAGGCATTTCAGTGCCCCCTGAGACTCCACTCCAGCTCTGCCTCCACCCCTTGAACCTTCCACAGTTCCACCACCCGCTATTGGAAAAACTCCACTTCTGCACCATATCCTGACTAATCACACATTAACAGTTCCCATCAAACACCAGATCACATACAAACACAGCCATCAGATTTTGTTTGGCCAAAAGATTTTGTAAAGCCTGCCACCACAATAAGGTAGACTCATTTGGTTGGGACCTACTATACTCAATTTGTTTGTTTTTTTTCACATCATGATCAGAGTGCACATTACCATCACATAGTGACCAAATAATACCACATCCAAGGAGAACTACGGCTACACCATGATCAGAGAGTACATTACCACATAATGACTGAATAATACCACATACAAGAATACTACCACACCAATACAGAGTGAACATTACCACCACATAGTGACTGTATAATACCACATACAAGGAGAATTACTACCACACCATGATCAGAGCATACATTACCACAGTGACCTAATAATACCAAATACAAGGAGAAATACCACCATTCCATGATCAAAGCGTACATTACCACATAGTGACCAAACAGTACCATATACAAGGAGAAATACAGCCACATCATGATCAGAGTGCACATTACCATCACATAGTGACTGAATACCACTAATAATAATAATTTTTATTTATATAGCACCAACATATTCTGCAGCGCTTCACAATACAAAGTTCATGTTTAAACAATCATAAGAAACAGTTAGAAAATACAATACCAAAAACAATACAATACAAAGCATAATATAATAATTAGAGCAAAATAATGACAGCCCTGCTCATAAGAGCTTACAATCTAACAATGAGGTAGGGGTGACAAAGTACAGGTGGTTATTTACAATGATGGTATAGTCAACTTAAGGAGATGGGGAACTGTTAGGAGCAGTATAAGGGGCCACCACCCATTATTTGTGTTCACTTGAGACTGGTGGAGTGGATACGTCTAGACGTCTTTGATTAGGGATCATGATAGGCCGCTCTGAAAAGATGTGTTTTTAGGGATCGCCTGAAACTATCTAAGTTGTGGATACACCTAATTTCTTGGGGTAGAGCATTCCAGAGAATTGGTGCAGACCAGGAGAAGTTTTGGAGCCGGGAGTGGGAGAGATCGGATTAATGCAGAAATGACTCTAACGTCACTTCTAGAGCGAAGAGAACGGGTGGGGTGATAGACAGAGATGAGGGAGGAGATGTAGGGGGCTGCTGCACTGTGAAGAGCTTTGTGGATGAAAACAAGCAGTTTGAAATGGATCCTATAGTGTATTGGCAGCCAGTGCAATGACTGGCACAGAGCGGATCCTATAGTGTATGGGCAGCCAGTGCAATGACTGGCACAGAGCGGATCCTATAGTGTATGGGCAGCCAGTGCAATGACTGGCACAGAGCAGATCCTATAGTGTATGGGCAGCCAGTGAAATGACTGGCACAGAGCAGATCCTATAGTGTATAGGCAGCCAGTGCAATGACTGGCACAGAGTGGATCCTATAGTGTATAGGCAGCCAGTGCAATGACTGGCACAGAGCGGATCCTATAGTGTATAGGCAGCCAGTGCAATGGTGATTCTTGGTGGCAGCGTGGGCATTCCGGCATTTTGTCCCATCACAGCAACTCCACCACCATGTCTGTTCCCAGGTCTGGGAGAAATGTAAGCCGCCATAAGAAATAGCGGCTGGGAACACTGTGTCTAAATCCTGGATCCAGGTTTCAGTGAGGGCCAGAAGATTAAGGGAGTTAGTGAGAAAGTAGTTGTGGATAAAGGGAAGTTTGTTACATACAGACCGTGGATTCCAGAGAGCACAATCAAAAGAGGGAGATGAAGGTGTGCAAGTAATGTTTATAAGGTTAGTGGGGTTTCTATGTGTGGTAGGAGAGGAATTGAAGTTGGTGGAAGGTGGACCAGGATTTGGAGATATCACCTGAAAGGAGCAGCAGCACTATATACAAGAACTACCGCCACATCATGATCAGAGCGTACATTACCACACAGTGACCGAATAATACCACATACAAGGAGAAGTACCACCACACTATGATCAGAGCATACATATTGACTGAATAATAAATATTGCCACACCATGACCAGAGCATACATTACCACATAGTGACTGAATAATACCACATACAAGGAGAAATACCTGGTCTTGCTACCGTAGTATTTATATCCTCCATCCTGGTATTATATATGTCCCCTATCCTGGTAGTATATATGTCCCCCATTCTGCTGTTGACTACTTTGTAAAAGGGATGGTCTCTGGGAATAGAGAAATCCTTTAAGGTATTGTTGGGGAAGATAACACATTGCTAAAAATCTCATTAATTGTAGGAGCTATGTAACAATGGATATAAAAATCATAGTGTCTTATATCTTGGAAAAGATTCTCACATTCTACAACTGTGATCTGTAATCTGTGGCTCATCAGGTGATGTACACCTACAACTCCCAGCATGTCAGATAGCCTATTGAGAGCTGTAGTTTTGCAGGATGTAGAAATCTTCCCTAAAAGGGGAGATAAATCTGTGCACAGTGAGAGGGGATTGATCATGGTGATGGCTGCCAGGAGGAGCAATAAAAATACTAATAATATTTATTAATTTGTATAGCACTATTAATTCCATAGCATTTCACATTTGCATTACTGTGCCCATTGGGGCTCATAATCTACATTCCCTATCAGTCTTTGTTGTGTTGGAGGAAACTGGAGGAAACCAGAGAACATACAAACTCTTGTAGATGTCATCCTCGGTGGGATTTGAACCCAGGACCTCAGCGCTGCAAGGCTGCAGTGCTAACCACTGAGCCACCATACAGTGCTAACCACTGAGCCACCATACAGTGCTAACCACTGAGCCACCATACAGTGCTAACCACTGACCCACCATACAGTGCTAACCACTGAGCCACCATATACAGTGCTAACCACTGAGCCACCATACAGTGCTAACCACTGTGCCACCATATACAGTGCTAACCACTGAGCCACCATACAGTGCTTAACCACTGAGCCACCCTACAGTGCTAACCACTGAACCACCATACAGTGCTAACCACTGAACCACCATACAGTGCTAACCACTGAGCCACCATACAGTGCTAACCACTGAGCCTCCATACAGTGCTAACCACCGTACAGTGCTAAACACTGAGCCACCATACAGTGCTAACCACTGAGCCACCATACAGTGCTAACCACTGAGCCACCACACAGAGCTAACCACTGAGCCACCATACAGTGCTAACCACTGAGCCACCATACATTGCTAACCACTGAGCCACTATAGAGTGCTAACCACTGAGCCACCATACAGTGCTAACCACTGAGCCACCGTACGGCGCTAACCACTGAGCCACCGTACAGTGCTAACCACTGAGCCACCGTACAGTGCTAACCACTGAGCCACCGTACAGTGCTAACCACTGAGCCACCATACAGTGCTAACCACTGAGCCACTGTACAGCGCTAACCACTGAGCCACCATACAGTGCTAACCACTGAGCCACCATACAGCGCTAACCACTGAGCCACCATACAGCGCTAGCCACTGAGCCACCATACAGCGCTAACCACTGAGCCTCCATACAGCGCTAACCACTGAGCCACCATACAGCGCTAACCACTGAGCCACCATACAGCGCTAACCACTGAGCCACCATACAGCGCTAACCACTGAGCCACCATACAGCGCTAACCACTGTGCCACCATACAGCGCTAACCACTGAGCCACTATACAGTGCTAACCACTGAGCCACCATATACAGTGCTAACCACTGAGCCATCATATACAGTGCTAACCACTGAGCCACCATACAGTGCTAACCACTGAGCCACCATACAGTGCTAACCACTGAGCCACCATATACAGTGCCAACCACTGAGCCACCATATACAGTGCTAACCACTGAGCCACCATACAGTGCTAACCACTGAGCCACCATACAGTGCTAACCACTGAGCCACCATATACAGTGCTAACCACTGAGCCACCATACAGTGCTAACCACTGAGCCACCATACAGTGCTAACCACTGAGCCACCATATACAGTGCTAACCACTGAGCCACCATACAGTGCTAACCACTGAGCCACCGTATCCAGTGCTAACCACTGAACCACCATATACAGTGCTAACCACTGAGCCACCATACAGCGCTAACCACTGAGCCACTATACAGTGCTAACCACTGAGCCACCATATACAGTGCTAACCACTGAGCCATCATATACAGTGCTAACCACTGAGCCACCATACAGTGCTAACCACTGAGCCACCATACAGTGCTAACCACTGAGCCACCATACAGTGCTAACCACTGAGCCACCATATACAGTGCCAACCACTGAGCCACCATATACAGTGCTAACCACTGAGCCACCATACAGTGCTAACCACTGAGCCACCATACAGTGCTAACCACTGAGCCACCATATACAGTGCTAACCACTGAGCCACCATACAGTGCTAACCACTGAGCCACCATACAGTGCTAACCACTGAGCCACCATATACAGTGCTAACCACTGAGCCACCATACAGTGCTAACCACTGAGCCACCGTATCCAGTGCTAACCACTGAACCACCATATACAGTGCTAACCACTGAGCCACCATACAGTGCTAACCACTGAGCCACCATACAGTGCTAACCACTGAGCCACTGTATCCAGTGCTAACCACTGAGCCACCATACAGTGCTAACCACTGAGCCACCATATACAGTGCTAACCACTAAGCCACCATGTCACCCAAGGGAAAACAGGAAGTGACAGAGAAGCAGCCCTATGTGAGTCAATAAGGCTGACACTGGCAGCCATAACCTGGAGCATGGGGAATATGGAGAAGATGTAGCCTGCACAGGAACAGTCATGGGCACAGGCGAGATCTCCTCTTCGGCTGGACAGATTTTGGACAGTTCAGTCTTTGTTCGTAGGTAAAAGGACCAAAGTGTACAAAACGCGTCAGCTGCTAACATTTGCATTTCAATCACACAATGATCTGATTTTAAAGCTGGAATAAAAACAGAGTTTTATGGCGTTGCTGAATGTGACTTTTTCTTTTCTGCCTATGCACTGAGAACGGCAGGCACTCGTATCCGTGCACCAAGGAGTCTGGCTGTTACCCACCATTGTGGAGGGACCTTATCATGATCCCGGTGGTGAGCCGGTCATTTCTTATTGCTCAGATTTCAGAACCTTCTACAAATATTAAGCATTTGGTTCATGACAACAATTCATAAAATCAGATTTCTCACTATCTGGCGCAGTTTGATTTTTGGAGGGAGGCGCATCACAAATTACTCTGAGTTCCCTGGACTTTCTGGCGTGAGAGATAGAATATGACCTAAATAGGTATCAGAGGCCTCACCTTGTCTAGTTGTGAGGGTCACAACCACTATAAAAGCAGATCACGGCTGCTGCAGTCCCCAGCGTGGTGCATATAGAGTAGGGAGGATGAAGGGTTAAACACCCCGCTGCTGTATTCCACCAAACATCAAAGGGTGAATATAATATTGATTTATTAGTCAACGCGTTTCAGGGCTCTCTGGTCCCTTCCTCAGGACCAATCAATATCATATTGCCACGTTTCTGGGAGCCCTGAAACGCGTTGACTAATAAATGAAAATTATATTCACCCTTTGATGTCTGGTGGAATACGGCAGCGCAGTGTTTAACTCTTCATCCTCCCGACTTTAATTTTCTGAGCTAATTACCTTTGGGTTTTCATTAATCATCAACATTAACAGAAATAAACACATGAAATAGATCCCTCTGTGTGTAATGACTCTATATAATAGATGTGGTCACTTTATGGATTGAATTACTGAAATAAATGAACTGTTTGATGATCTTCTAATTCATTGAGGTGCAGCTGTATGTAAGGTATATACAGAGAGTATACTGTATATCTTATTTGATTTTGTGGATGTTTGGATATAATTAAACGGCTTTGATCATTTCTGCGATCTCCGGCTGTTCTTACAAGCCGCGCGCTGCCAGACGTATGGGATGTATAACACGACAGTACGGTATAATGGGACTCATTGGCATGACGGTGCGCCACACGGGAAGGGGGCATGAGGCTGGAGTGAAGCAGGGACACATTCACACACAGCAGATTTACTGCAGAAATGTCAGTCTCCCAATTCATCTCAATGGGGTAAAACCTGCACCAAATTATATCCATTCGTGTGGATTGGGCTCAACCACAGAGATTACTGCTACGATCTGACACATGGGAACACGAAAACCTCCGCTGTTCTCAGCATTTCACATACAAGCATCAGACAGGACATGGATTGTGATCCGCTTCTTCTCTGGGTACATTGTATCCAGCGCTGTCTTCGCTGGTGAGATCACAGCCCCGCCGTTACTTGCTTAGTTGCCGTTTTATTTTTAGTCTCGTTACTTCAGGGCAACTTAGATTCTGCAAAATTGACAAAAGCGAGTGTCTTCCTGCAGCGATACTCAGCGGGCCGTGATGGGACTTGTAGTACGCAGCAGTCAGAACCATCCTAAACTCTGAAGAGGAGTCTCTGCTGCTGGAGATTTACATGTGATGAAATATTGATCTCCGCGGTGCGCAGAGGTTTTCACTTATTTATCTGGTACAGTTTATATCTGAAGCTCCAGAGCCGAGTTTATAAGTAGATCAGAGAAATGAAGCCGTGGTCCGGAGAGTGTGGAGTGAGACCACGGGGGACTCATGGTGACCGGACCACAGGGGGCCTCACGGAATAGGCCAAGGCAGACTCACGGGGACCAGACGACGGCGGACTCACAGGGGATGGGACGATGGGGGACTCATGGGGACCGGACCACAGGGGGCTTCACGGAATAGGCCAAGGCAGACTCACGGGGACCAGACAACGGCGGACTCACAGGGGACGGGATGACGGGGACTCACAGGGGACTAGACAATGGGGGACTCACAGGGGATTGGACGACGGGGGACTCACAGGCACTGGACCATAGGGACTGGACCACAGGGGGGACTCACGGGCACTGGACCATGGGGGAAGTGACTCACAGGGACTGGACCATGGGGGGGACTCACGGCAACTGGACCAAGGGGGGACTCACAGAGACTGAACCACGGGGGGAAGAAGGACTCATGGGGACTGGACCACGGGGGGACTCATGGGGACTGGACCATGACGGGAGGGACGCACGGGGGACTGCACCACTTGAGAGGGACTCACAGGGACTGGATCACGGGGCGTCTCACATGAACTGGACCATGGAGGGGGAGACTCACGGGGACCAGACCACCAGTGGGGGAAGGGACGCACATAGACTGGACTACAGGGGGAGGACTCACAGTGACAGGACCATGGGGGGGACTCACAGGGACCAGACCACGGAGGGGACTCATGGGGACCGGACCACGGAGGAGACTCACGAGGACTGAACCACAGGGGGACTCACGAGGACCAGACCACAGGGGGCACTCATGGGGACCGGACCATGAGGAGGACTGGACCATGGGGG
The DNA here is from genome assembly GCA_033576535.1 of Allobates femoralis. NCBI lineage: Eukaryota > Metazoa > Chordata > Amphibia > Anura > Aromobatidae > Allobates > Allobates femoralis. Next base: position 7,241,329 of record JARQOC010000011.1, read on the forward strand.
AAACTCACGGGGACTGGACAACGGGGAAAAGGTGACTCAGAGGGACCAGACCAACAGGGGACTCACAGGGGCTGGGCCACATGGGGGACTCATTTTTTAATATCTCTGCTGGAATCAGTGAATGGAAACATTTAGTTACAAAGCTACAAGACTCGTTACGATGCATCTCCCCACTCACAACAAGGCTTAAAAAGTTACTCCTTATCCATAAGCCATAGAGTCCAGCAGTCGGACCTCTAGAGATCTAGAGGACAAGGCTTAATCGGACCCCATGTTCACTGTATTGGAGGAGCTCAAGCCAAGCCTTGGCTCCATTCATTGTCTATGGGACGGCTGGAGGAAGCGGAGTGGAATGCCACACTATTTCTGACAGTCCAACAGACAATGAATGGAGCAGAGGCTGAACATGAGCTCCTCCATGTGTGTTCATGGGTTTTGCCTGGTACTGCAGTCCAGGTCAAGTGAATAGGTGTGACACTAGACACTACTAATAGACAGTGTGAATATGATGTTAGAACTACTTATAGCTAGAGTGAATATGACAGTAGACACTACTAATAGGAAATATGACCTCCTGACGAAGCAGTAAGCGAAACATATGTTGAGGTTAATGGTATCAGGGCACTTCTTGGTCTGACCCACCCTTATTGTTCTTCTATATATATGCATGGTGGCAAAGTATAAAGGGATCGTGCAATATTAATTTCCATATTGAAATGTGATGTGTATATTGCTGAGTCTCCATATAGCTCCACATACACCCGTACATTTGGTCCTGTTTGTCTAATAGGCACAAGTATGGTGATGTATGATCTGTTTCTATGACCGCATTGCACTAGTGTGTGTTTTTATGGGGATGGGTTTATTGGTGTTTGTGTAAATTAATTCCATAATACAATTTGTATATGTTTTTTCACCTATCCCATTTGTGGTCGACACTACTAATAGGGTGAATATGACGCTAAAACTACTTATAGCTATGGTGTGACATTGTCACTAATTACAAAAGTACAGAAATCAGGGAAATCGGGCAGTACGGGGTCAGTTTATAAGAGAGCTCGTAGTATTGAGGGAGTAGACAGAGACGTAGACTTCCATGATAGCTCATAGTAGTCAGGCAGTAGACAGAGACATAGTAATGTAATGGTCAAGGGTCAGGATTCCAGGAGAACGCGTGGTATTCAGGGAGTAGACAGAGACGTAGGCTTCCAGGAGAGCTCGTAGTAGTCATGGAGTAGACAGAGACATAGTCATGTAATGGTCCAGGGTCAGGATTCCAGGAGAACACGTAGTATTCAGGGAGTAGACAGAGACGTAGGCTTCCAGGAGAGCTCGTAGTAGTCAGAGAGTAGACAGAGACAGAGTCATGTAATGGTCCTGGGTAAGGATTCCAGGAGAACACGTAGCATTCAGAGAGTAGACAGTGTAGTCATGCAAAGTTCCGAGTAAGGTTTCCAGGAGAGCACGAAGATAATTCAGGGTGTCAACTGAGGTATATTCAGGTCACCGTCCAGGGGTCAAAATACCAAAAGATCACAACAAGTACAGGGAGCAGACAAAAGGAAAATCAAGCAACAGACAAGGGTCTGATAACAGAGATCAAAACAAGGCAGACACATGAGTGCAGGCCTAATAACACTTCACAATGTACGCCTGGCAGGATTCTGGGAGAGGCTGCTCAGTAAACTAGCTGAGCAATCACAGGAAAGATAGAACACCTGAGCAACCCAGCACCTCCCAGAACCAGAATGGAAACCTGCATTGACAATCCACTCCTGACAGCTCAGCACACAGATACCGAATGCAGCAGTAACTCTTATTGCACCTGCTTCACGGAGGAATCGTGACAATAAGACGGCATTGCCATATCTCGCAAAACCTATTATTTTAAAGACTGTCATGTCTTTCCAATTCTGGACAGTTTGGCCGTAAACATGGATGTTCTCTCACTAACAGCAAGCAGAGATCTTCAAAAATTCATAACTTTTCATTATACAATAAGTTTGATTCTTTTTTTTTGGACATAAAACTGGAAAAGCCCTTTAACGGTAAGAGGCTGATAAAAGTAGTTTGCTTGGGGAAATTGGGACCGGTAATCCTCTCCACAAACATTTTGGAACAAGATCACAGTCCAACAAACATAATTCTGGGCTTTGGCACCAGATGGGACCAAGGAGGGACAACGGCGTCTACTGCTCTTGGCCAAAAACGTCCTTACTATCCTGAAAACGTGCAACCGAACGTTCCCTGCCTGCGAGCGCCTGACTCCGGATCGGTCACATCGTGTGTCAATCCCCGACATATGAACCAGCACCGACGTCCTCTGCTCCGCAATCCGCCACAGATATCTGCTGGTTTTGCTGCTTTTCTGCACTTTATAATGCGCTTTCTTAAGGACTTGTTCACACAGACCCTTTTTCCTGATTCTTTTTTCACGCAGAAAATCATAACATTTTACATAAACAGCGAAATTGATGAGATTTCTAAAATCTCGGTCACACTATGGTTGTTTCGCTTGTTTGTTTTGAGCTGTTGTGACTTTATTAAAGAACATTTATCATGTCAATGCTTTCAGCGTTTTTAGTGCAGTTTTTACCCAGAGATCACAATGTCTTAGCACAAAAAGAAAGCATTAAAAAGGCATCAAAAATGAAGAAAACACACAAAAAATAGGAATGTTATATGTGTTTTTCATGAAATTGTTTTTATAGAAATAATAAAATAATAATAAAAAATAATAATAATATTATAATAATAATACATATTATTATTATTATTATTTTAAAAAACGCACCAAAAATGTTAGGTGTAAACCAGTGGGGTAACTTGTGGCTCATTGGCCCCGATTCAAAAGGTCCAACGGGGCCCCAATTATTGCAAATCTTTAATGGCATTAGTCTTTTTCTATAGGCCAATGTGACTTTTGGGGCCCCCTAGGCTCCAGGGCCCGGATGCGATTGCAGCCCCTGCACCTGTTGTAGTTCCGCCCCTGGTGTAAACATACACAAAATCTTTCTTTATGTGGATTTGATGAAGCGTTTTTCAATTTTTGTATTGTTTTTTAATGTAGAAACAGCAGGATTCTGCACCTATTGCATTTTTTTCTGGCTTCTCAAAAGGTTAAGGCCGGCTTCACAGCACAGTTTTTCCCTGTTAGGTTCTGTCCGGTGTTTTGCAGGATGCACTGGACAGAACCTGACAGCCCCGGACAACCAGAACTGCCCTCCGATTCTATTTTGTGCCGGAATCAACAGCTGCCGCTGTCCAGTACTGAAATTTCAGCACCGCGGCTGCAAGGGAGCTGGCCGCGGTGCTGAAATTTCAGCCGGGGAGCTCTCTAGGTGCTGAAATTCAGCGGCGGCAGCTTTCAACAGCCACCGCTCTTTAAGCGCCTGAGGTCCAGTCCGATTTTATGTCGGATCCGGCGCCCATAGACTCCAATGCTATGGGCACTGGATCCGGGAGGATATGGTTTTGTGCGATTCTTGCCCCGGACACAAATAAAAATGCTGCAAGCTCCGATTTTGTGTCCGGGGCAAAACACGAAAACAGCCGGATCCTCCTGGACAGACACAAAACCAGATTGCAAATAACTGCCATCCGGCACCATAGGGATACAATAGGGGCAAAATCTTATCCGGGGCTGTCCAGTGCATGCAAAAAAAACGTGCTGTGAAGTCGGCCTTAGACCACACACATTGGATTTTGGTTTTGCAAAAAAGCACCAAATCCACAATAAATCCTAGGGGTTGCTTTTTTTCTTTGCAGGAAGTTTGTTGCATTTTTCTTCAGATTTGTTGTGTTTTTACTGCAAATTTTATAATAGAAACTATAGCAAAAACGCAGAAAAGAATCGATGCTCGTTCTTTCAAAAATGCAGCAACACCTGTGGTGTTTCCACTTCCTGCAGAGAACAAAAACCAATGTGTGTGAACAGCTTTTCCTGAAATCACATAGGCTTTGATGTTAAATACTTAAACAGGTGCCTTTAATGTAAAAAATTTGCCTGTACTCAGGCGAGGGGGGGGAGAGATTGGGGGGGCTCTATCAGGCACCAGCAGTGGTCGAGAGTCGAGAGTGAAGAGCGGGGAAGGGGGGGGGTGCTGTCAGGCACCGTCGACAGCCGAGATAGAGGAGCGGGAGGGGTGTGTTGTCAGGCACCGGCGTCGGCCGAGATTGGGGAGGGGGGGGTGCTGCCCGGCGGCCGGGAGATCCTGTGCACTAGGCAGTGGGCAGCATGCAGTGGACGGCAGCCCCTCTGCAGAGTATTGCCTCAACGCGTTTTTGGTAAGTATGACCTTAGTCACTGGGTAACTGAGGACATACTTGCCAGAAACGTGTTGAGACAATAATCCAACCACTATGATATTTTATTCAATATGGGACTCGCCACTATATCCTTTATATGAGAAGCTTCTGAGTCAAAGCTGTGGCTGGAGACCTGCACCAATAAGGCGGATTATACAACAAATCGGGACACGGTGAGGCACTTTACTCTTTATTTACCGATGAAGTTGAGGGGGGTCACCAGATTACTGAACATTGATCTCTATGAAGAACACTATCACTTCTTTTTTCATCTGGGGGGAATGCAGGTTTTACATGTTTTTTTGCAGGTTTTACCTGCACCCCCCCCAGATTCTCCCCAACCCTCCTGGAATTGAAAAAACTGATGCAGCCGCACCGGTATTATCAGGCTGGCTTCACACCACGGCAAGGTCCGGTTCGGGGCTGTCTGGTGTAAACCAGACAGCCCCAGACCGGTTTTTGGCCCCATTGTAGCCTATGGGGCCGGATGGAGCCGGATGGCAACTCTCTGGAATCCGGGAGAATTCGGAATATTCTCACCGGACACAAAAATGTTGCTTGCAACGTTTTTGTGTCGGGGAGAAAAATCACCCTAAAAAAGCCAGATCGCAGATTTGCCTGGATTGTCCCGGATTCTCCCAGATCCGGGGCAATCCAGTTCTCCCTAACATAGGAGCCTGTGGGGCTGGATTGCCCCGGTCCAGGCAAATCCGGGAACCGGATACCGGCAGCTGCACGCCGCTGTTTCAGGACCGCGACTAGCTCCATGCTAGCTGCGATCCTGAAAAATCAGCAGTTGCGGCTGCAATTACAGCCATCCGGCTGCACACAGGACCAGAGGGCACATTTGGCCCTCCGGTTCTGTGTGCTGATGCGGTCTGGGGCTGTCAGGCTCGTGCCTGACAGCCCCGGACCGGACCTTGCCGTGGTGTGAAGCCAGCCGCACCGTCCGTGTCACAGATCAGTGATAATACCGGTGCGGGAGCAGACAGTTGCTTCTGGTTGCGTACCTTTTTCTGCCGGATCCGGGAACAAATGATACACGGGGTGTGTACTTTACAACTGCATTCTGGGCATGTGCGATTTAAAAACCTGCATTTGGCGCCTGGATCCAGAGGGATCTGTAGTATGCCAGATCCGGGTTACATAGAGCCCCATTTTAAATCATCCCGTGGTGCCCCATTATCTGGGTGCTTCTGGCTTTTGTCATGAAGACCAAAAATGCTCCAAAATGCATTTTTGATCTCGGTGAAAAAAAACTGTGACACCCGGATCAGGGGGAATCGGGATGAACTGGATGCACCTGCAAGTGCCTGCGACCACATTGAAAGTCAATGGGGCAGAAGACGAATGCGGGTGCAACCATTTTCAGCTGGATTCACATGGATACCGAAAACAGGTAGTGTGAAAGCAGCCTAAGGTGTGAGAGTAACACATGGAATATCATTTACAGGTCACTGAATTAAAGGTGATGTCACGGAACATGGAACACGTCTGCAACTTTCTGGGATACTTTGTGTTTCATCATTTTCTAGGTTTAACCCTTGCAGTCACTGAATAGAAACATCTATGTCCAGTCCCTGACCTGCTCCTGGCTGCAGATTGAACACATTTTCTGTCCATTTTTTACTCTGTAAATTGTTCGTTAGCATTTATTTTGGCAATGTTACATGGTAATTAATCATCCCAGCAGCTGTGTGAGCAGGATGGAGTGACTTCACACACTGCATGGAAAGAAGAATGTGTTTATTTACAAATAGTCGAGATACTGAACAATATGTAGAACTGTCATGTCAATAGATGATAGTGTATTTACAAAGTATTATGTAATATTGATTTTATTTGGACATTTTGCGATGTTCTCATACACTTTGCTTTTCAATATCTCACACTTATGTCAGGGAATTGAAACATGTTACTTTGGGCTGAATCCTCGTCTCAGTCATTTCCTTTTCACAAAGCTGCACGACTCCGTGGGAAAAAGGTAAAGAACATTTCTAATGCACAATAACGAGACGTGTGAGCTGAACTGGGTCAGGACAGGTTTCCAGCAGCGGCGTAACTACAGCAGGTGCAGGGGTTACAATCGCACCCGGGCCCTGGAGGCTAGGGGGCCCCAAAAGTCCCTTTGGACTATAGAAAAAAAGACTAATGCTATTAGATTTGTGACAATTAAGGGCTCTGATGGAGTGTTTGCATCAACGCCCATGAGCTTCACGTTATGCCACTGGTTTGCAGCCTTTGAATGTAAACTAGAAGGTTTTATTCACTGACTGCAAGCGGAGAGTACGGAAATAATGCAAATACCAGATGAGAAGCTTTGTTTATGGGCAACAGAAAAATGTGAAAAGGTAAAAATAAAATTCACCTTTTCTGGGAACAGGGCATTTCTTCTAAGAAAAAAAATGGTGGCATGACCCCTTTCCATTGCCGTACTGCTGGAGACTGTGTGCTGCCAATGGGGAAGGTGGAGGGAAACAACTGGAACTCAGCACCCAATATACAGGACTCCTGTAAGACGCAGGTCACACATCCAGTGATCATCGACAGATCGGATCCGGCACAATCCGTCCTTCAAACACAACTTTTTTGTCCATTTTAAATAACCGATTCCTGCAGGATCCGTTTTTGTAACATTGGAGTCTATGGAGAACGGATCCGGTAACTGATCACTATTTATCCTACATTTCCTGTCATTTGTAAAGGATACGTTTCTTCTTACCGGATCACTTTGACATGGAAGATAAAGAGTGATCAGTTACCACATCCGTTCTCCATAGACTCTAATGTTACAAAAATGGATCCTGCAGAAAATTGGTTATTTAAAATGGACAAAAGTTGTGTTTGCAGAATGGATTGTGCTGGATCCGATCTAACAGACGATCACTGGAGAGGTGTGATCTCAGATTCACAGGAGCAACAAAGTCCATAACAATGGAAGGTAAATGAGCGTAGTCCAAGTTCATAGTCCCCAACTGGACCCAGCGCCGTACTACCACCCTGCAAAATAAGGTACCATACCCAAGGGTCTCTACCACCTTAGTGCCCGTCAATTCATTGCCCAACGGGTCCATAACATTCTATAAATTAAGCCAAACTCCAAAGAAATGCAAACTAATAATTCATTGCTGGTGATCAATATGTTTTCTCCATCAACATAAACCCGAATCATGGTTCTCACGGTCTTCTAATGCTGATGGCCACCATTACAATGCCCCCAGTCACGGGTTGGCTTTTTAGGGCCACATATCAGATATTGTATTTGAGGCTTACCTGTTCAGGTCCTTGGAAGCATATCCTGCAGAGAGGGGTCCTCATCCCGCTATCCAGGCTGCCAAGAGAAAACCTATCCTCAGCTTTTCCTTTGCAGAACTCATCTGAAGAGTTGCTACTGACCATGGACATGGGTTGGTGCTGGAGTCCGGGAGCTGTGGCTGGATAACACCAGTCCTCCTCTGGAGTGGTCGTCCCACCGGCCGGGACCCTCCAAGCTCGCCCCAGTGCTGTCAATGTATTATTGTTGGCCGCCAAGCTCCCTCCGGCGCCCACCTCACATTCTGAGCTGTTCATGGGCAAACTAGGCGTCTGCGGAGGGCGCCGGAGCAATAAGACCTTCAAGTCATTGAAAAGCATGCGGCATCGGCACTTGAGGAGACCCTGATGGCGCAAACATTTGTCTTGGACCCAATAATCCACAGCACCATAAAAGCAGGACGGTTCTCAAGAACATGTGCAGGCTTTACACTCCGAGATACAAGGGGGAAAAATGCCAGACCCAAGTCTGAGGCCAGAAGTGTGCTCTAAGGTTACCCTGATGGGTTGTGCTCACTGTAGATACTAAGGTCCCCCTTCCTAAAAACCTATTGTAAAACCCCCAAAGTATAGAAAAGGTCAGTCAGCCTGACAAAGAGGTAAAAAAGATCACCCTAAACCATGGGGGCGAATGCAAAAAAAGGGTCCTCAGGTCCTAACTGGAAGGAGAATTCCATGGAGGTTTGTAAAAAATGCTCAATAAACCTAAAAAATCATCAATTATCAAAAGCAACTTCATCAACTATCACAAACCAAGAAGTTTTCCTAATTGTCCTCAATTTGGCTTTTAAAATAATTAGGGGTAAATTGCTTCAAACCTTGTACAAAAAGAGCCTAAAACTCCCCAGAAAGCCAAGAAGGGGGAGAAAACCTAATGTGTGTCATCCATTCATCACAGCCACAAGCTCACCAGGACCCCACAGTCATACTGCATAGACCACCCTACCCCACCTCAATGCCAGGGAACAGGATGCCCCCATAGAGCTCAGGATCATCCCTGCTGCTGCTGCTGCCTGCTGATGATGGCATGGCAGGCAACCATGTCCAGAGCAGCCCCTGAATGCAATGATGCCAGCCCTGCCCAGGGTGCCAGCCTCTGCCCGCTGGAGCCGCTCCAGATCACGATGTGATGATGATGATGATGATGATGATGATGATGTGTAATTTGCTGTTGGCTCCGCTGCTGTTGCTACCTCCCTGGGATTGAAGAGGAAGAATTCTCGTGGAAGGGCTCAGTCCTGTGTCTGCACAATAGGATGATGGGAGTGTGCTCCTGGATGGCTGGGGTGCTGGGAGGCAGCAGAGCCCCAGTGTCCGGGCAGCAGGAGGCAGCAGGAGGCAGCAGAAGGCAGGAGCCGGGTGCAGGGCTGTGCAGGGGGCAGGAGCCGGGTGCAGGGCTGTGCAGGGGGCAGGAGCCGGGTGCAGGGCTGTGCAGGGGGCACGGGGCTGCCAGTCACTGCTGCTGCAGTTTCAGCACTATGTTCTGGGGACAGCTCCCTCCCTGTCTGCAACGTCACCTGCTGGGGCCAATGACGCAAGAAGGGAGAGGGGGTGGAGGGGCAGGGTCTGGGGAGGGAAGGCAGAGTCTGGGGTGGAGGGGCAGGGTCTGGGGAGGGAAGGCAGAGTCTGGGGTGGAGGGGCAGGGTCTGGAGAGGGAAGGCAGGGTCTGGGGAGGAGGAGGGGCAGGGTCTGGAGAAGGAAGGCAGAGTCTGGGGAGGAGGAGGGGCAGGGTCTGAAGAGGGAAGGCAGGGTCTGGGGTGGAGCAGGGGCAAGGTCTGGAGAGGGAAAGCAGGGTCTGGGAAGGAGGAGGGGCAGGGTCTGGAGAGGGAAGGCAGGATCTGGGGAGGAGGAGGGGCAGGGTCTGGGGAGGAAGAGGGGCAGGGTCTGGAGAGGGAAGGCAGGGTCTGGGGAGGAGGAGGGGCAGGGTCTGGAGAAGGAAGGCAGAGTCTGGGGTGGAGGAGGGGCAGGGTCTAAAGAGGGAAGGCAGGGTCTGGGGAGGAGGAGGGGCAGGGTCTGGAGAGGGAAGGCAGGGTCTGGGGAGGAGGAGGGGCAGGGTCTGGGGAGGAAGAGGGGCAGGGTCTGGAGAGGGAAGGCAGGGTCTGGGGAGGAGGAGGGGCAGGGTCTGGAGAAGGAAGGCAGAGTCTGGGGTGGAGGAGGGGCAGGGTCTAAAGAGGGAAGGCAGGGTCTGGGGAGGAGGAGGGGCAGGGTCTGGAGAGGGAAGGCAGGGTCTGGGGAGGAGGAGAGGGCAGGGTCTGGAGAGGGAAGGCAGGGTCTGGGGAGGAGGAGGGGCAGGGTCTGGAGAAGGAAGGCAGAGTCTGGGGTGGAGGAGGGGCAGGGTCTAAAGAGGGAAGGCAGGGTCTGGGGAGGAGGAGGGGCAGGGTCTGGAGAGGGAAGGCAGGGTCTGGGGAGGAGGAGGGGCAGGGTCTGGAGAGGGAAGGCAGGGTCTGGGGAGGAGGAGGGGCAGGGTCTGGTGAGGAGGACGGTCAGGGTCTGGAGAGGGAAGGCAGGGTCTGGGGAGGAGGAGGGGCAGAATCTGGGGAGGAGGAGGGGCAGGGTCTGGAGAGGGAAGGTAGGGTCTGGGGAGGAGGAGGAACAGGGTCTGGGGAGGAGGAGGGACAGAGTCTGGGGACGGAAGGCAGGGTCTGGGGAGGAGGAGGGCCAAGGTCTGGAGAAGGAAGGCAGGGTCTGGGGTGGAGGGGCCGAGTCTGGGGTGGAGGAGGGGCAGGGTCTGGAGAAGGAAGGCAGAGTCTGGGGTGGAGGAGGGGCAGGGTCTAAAGAGGGAAGGCAGGGTCTGGGGTGGAGGAGGGGCAGGTGGAGGAGGGGCAGGGTCTGAAGAGGGAAGGCAGGGTCTGGGGAGGAGGAGGGGCAGGGTCTGGGGAGGAGGAGGGGCAGGGTCTGGGGTGGAGGGGCACGGTCTGGCAGAGGGAACGCAGGGTCTAGGGTGGAAGGGCAGTGTATGGAGAGAAGGCATGTACTGGGGAAGAGGGGCAGGTTCTGAGGTGGAAGGAAAGGTTTTAGGGAAGAAGGCCAGGGTCTGGGGGGAGGAAGAGGGACCGAGAATGAGGGGCAGGGGCTGGGGTACAGGGGCTGGGCAAGAGGGGCAAAGCCTATGGGAGGGGCAGGGTCTGTGGAGGAAGGGAAGGGATTGGGGGGAAAGGACAGGGGCGGGGAAACTCAGGGTCTGGGGAAGAGGGGAAGGGTCTAGGGGAGACGCAGGGTCTGCGGGTTAAGGAGGGTCTCGGGAAGAGGCGCAGTGTCTGGGTAAGATGGGTAGGGTCTGGGGAGGAGGGTCTGGGGAGGAGGGGCAGGGTCTGTGGCAGAGGGGTAGTGTCTGGGAAGGAGGAATAGGGTCTAAGGGGGAGGGGGGTCTGGAGAAGAGGAGCAGGGTCTAAGGAAGAGGGGCCTGGGGAGGAAGGGCAGGGTCTGTGGAAGAGAGGTAGGGTCTGGGGTGGGGAGAGAAGGGGCTGGGGAAGAAGGGCAAATTCTAGGGAAGAGGATAGGCAGGGTCTGGGGTGGAGGGACATGATCTGGGGAGGGAGTGGGTTGTAGTGCTGGATTACTGTCCAAAAGTTCTATAGAACCAGGAGCCTTCTCAACCACCAGTGCATCCTTCTCCTGCAGCATAAAATCTATTATGTGTCAAACACATCAGGCTGTGATACATAAGAAGGGACGATGATAGCCACCACCCTCACTAGTGAGGAATATATGCTGAACAGACATAAATCCTATTACATAGGTACAAGAATATAACTACTATAATACTGCCCTATATACAAGAATATAACTACTATAATACTGCTCCTATGTACAGGAATATAACTACAATAATACTGCTCCTATATACAAGAATATAACTACTATAATACTGCCCCCATATACAAGAATATAACTACTATAATACTGCCCCTATATACAAGAATATAACTACTATAATACTGCTCCTATATACAAGAATATAACTACTATAATACTGCTCCTATATACAAGAATATAACTACTATAATACTGCTCCTATATACAAGAATATAACTACTATAATACTGCTCCTATGTACAAGAATATAACTACTATAATACTGCTCCTATATACAAGAATATAACTACTATAATACTGCTCCTATGTACAAGAATATAACTACTATAATACTGCCCCTATGTACAAGAATATAACTACTATAATACTGCCCTATGTACAAGAATATAACTACTATAATACTGCCCCTATATACAAGAATATAACTACTATAATACTGCCCCTATGTACAAGAATATAACTACTATAATACTGCTCCTATATACAAGAATATAACTACTATAATACTGCCCCTATATACAAGAATATAACTACTATAATACTGCTCCTATATACAAGAATATAACTACTATAATACTGTCCCTATATACAAGAATATAACTACTATAATACTGCTCCTATATACAAGAATATAACTACTATAATACTGCTCCTATGTACAAGAATATAACTACTATAATACTGCCCCTATGTACAAGAATATAACTACTATAATACTGCCCCTATGTACAAGAATATAACTACTATAATACTGCCCCTATATACAAGAATATAACTACTATAATACTGCCCTATGTACAAGAATATAACTACTATAATACTGCTCCTATATACAAGAATATAACTACTATAATACTGCCCCTATATACAAGAATATAACTACTATAATACTGCTCCTATATACAAGAATATAACTACTATAATACTGTCCCTATATACAAGAATATAACTACTATAATACTGCTCCTATGTACAGGAATATAACTACTATAATACTGCCCCTATGTACAAGAATATAACTACTATAATACTGCTCCTATATACAAGAATATAACTACTATAATACTGCCCCTATGTACAAGAATATATCTACTATAATACTGCTCCTATGCACAGGAATATAACTACTATAATACTGCTCCTATGTACAAGAATATAACTACTATAATACTGCTCCTATGTACAAGAATACAACTACTATAATACTGCTCCTATGTACAAGAATATAACTACTATAATACTGCTCCTATATACAAGAATATAACTACTATAATACTGCCCCTATATACAAGAATATAACTACTATAATACTGCTCCTATGAAAAAAGAATATAACTACTATAATACTGCTCCTATATACAGGAATATAACTACTATAATACTGCTCTTATGTACAAGAATATAACTACTATAATACTGCTCCTATATACAAGAATATAACTACTATAATACTGCCCCTATATACAAGAATATAACTACTATAATACTGCTCCTATATACAAGAATATAACTACTATAATACTGCCCCTATATACAAGAATATAACTACTATAATACTGCTCCTATATACAAGAATATAACTACTATAACACTGCTCCTATATACAAGAATATAACTACTATAATACTGCCCCTATATACAAGAATATAACTACTATAATACTGCTCCTATATACAAGAATATAACTACTATAATACTGCTCCTATATACAAGAATATAACTACTATAATACTGCCCCTATATACCAGAATATAACTACTATAATACTGCCTCTATGTACAAGAATATAACTACTATAATACTGCTCCTATATACAGGAATATAACTACTATAATACTGCTCCTATGTACAAGAATATAACTACTATAATACTGCTCCTATGTACAAAAATATAACTACTATAATACTGCTCCTATGTACAAGAATATAACTACTATAATACTGCCTTCTGTATAAGTAAATAGAATTTCCGAGATACAGGCTGATTCTCGATTCTTCTCTCTTATATTTGTGATTTCCACCGAAGAAAAAGCTGGGCTTTGTAGTCCGCGCTGACCTCAAGAAACTTGCTAGCCCTGATGAAGTGGCAGATTTAAAGCCACGAAACGCGTAGGCAAATAAACCAGAACCTGATTAACCCTTTACTGGACTGGAAGTTTCTTGAGGTCAGCGCGGACTACAAAGCCCAGCTTTTTCTTTGGTGGAAATCATTTATCTTCAGTGGGCTCCTGCAGCGACCATTACTAGGCTCTCTCAGTTTGTTGTGGCTCTCACAACCACCGCAGGTGAGTCACACCGATTGGGGGGACTGGACTATTTATTAAGACGATAACGCCCTATGAGCGCTCCCTATTTATCCTCTCTTAGGGCCCTTTCACATCTGCGTTTATTTGAAATCGCGGCAGATGCGGTGAAAAAACCGCATCTGCCGCGATTGCCGCATAACCGCTGCACTTGCGGCGCGGTTGCGGTAATCCCCATAGAAAGTATAGGGGGACTTGCGGTAGGTGCGGCAAGTGCGGTTTTGCACTTGCGGCAGGTGCGGCCGCGAAAAAAACCGCGGCTGACCGCGGTTTTTTTCGCGGCCCCACCTGCCGCAAGTACAAAACCGCACTTGCCGCACCTGCCGCAAGTCCCCCTATACTTTCTATGGGGATTACCGCAACCGTGCCGCAAGTGCAGCGGTTATGCGGCAATCGCGGCAGATGCGGTTTTTTCACCGCATCTGCCGCGATTTCAAATAAACGCAGATGTGAAAGGGCTCTTATATTTGTGGAAGAATTGTTGGGTTGTGTAACTGATATGTATGCTGTATGTTGGGTTGTGTAACTGATATGTATGCTGTATGTTGGGTTGTGTAACTGATATGTATGCTGTATGTTGGGTTGTGTAACTGATATGTATGCTGTATGTTGGGTTGTGTAACTGATATGTATGCTGTATGTTGGGTTGTGTAACTGATATGTATGCTGTATGTTGGGTTGTGTAACTGATATGTATGCTGTATGTTGGGTTGTGTAACTGATATGTATGCTGTATGTTGGGTTGTGTAACTGATATGTATGCTGTATGTTGGGTTGTGTAACTGATATGTATGCTGTATGTTGGGTTGTGTAACTGATATGTATGCTGTATGTTGGGTTGTGTAACTGATATGTTGGGTTGTGTAACTGATATATATGCTGTATGTTGGGTTGTGTAACTGATATGTTGGGTTGTGTAACTGATATTTATGCTGTATGTTGGGTTGTGTAACTGATATTTATGCTGTATGTTGGGTTGTGTAACTGATATTTATGCTGTATGTTGGGTTGTGTAACTGATATGTATGCTGTATGTTGGGTTGTGTAACTGTGCTTCTGTTGCCTCAGTTGATCGATGTCACGATCTGTTGGGATGATCCACACGTCGCTGTTTTCTGTGCAGTATGTGCATTTCTGTTAGCTGTATTCTAATATATGGAGAACACGCAGACATTTCTGTAAGGAATCTGCGTTGTGTGAATTCAGCCCTGTACGTGCTGGCACGCTGCTCATCATCCTTGGACGGATGGGTTTATTTTGCTGATTTCCCCGCTCTGCATTGATCCTGATCAGATGTGTTGATCCTGATCGTCACACTCGCAGTGTGAAGTCTAATTTAATTTAATGGATGGAATCACTTCGTGCATGACAAGCGTTTATCGCTAAGTTACTTACAATAGCGGGATGTCCACCAGGGACGGGGATTTAATTGTTAGCGCATCTCACGAAATGTAGCAATTTGTGATATCATCTGGTTTATTTGCTGCTAGAAAAATTTCCCTTGTGTTTCAGTATTAACAGATGGGATAAAGTGATTTATCATCAACGGAACGAAACAAGAGCAATGTGAATCGGGGGATGTAACCGCCGCGTACCATCGGGGGACGACTGTTTATGAATAAAAGCCAAGATAGGACAGAAATCACAAAAACACTATTATTAACAACATACTGGCGTCAAGCGAAGGGCGAGGCCTCAGTCACACGTCAGATTTCTCATATGATTTCTGTTGGTGTTTTTCATGTAGAGAACTTATACATATTATAAACTATGGGCAGCACAGTGGCTCAGTGGTTAGCACTGTATATGGCGGCTCAGTGGTTAGCACTGTATATTGTGGCTCAGTGGTTAGCACTGTATATGGCGGCTCAGTGGTTTGCACTGTATGGAGGCTCAGTGGTTGGCACTGTATATGATGGCTCAGTGGTTAGCACTGTATACGGTGGCTCAGTGGTTAGCACTGTATGGTGGCTCAGTGATTAGCACTGTATATGGTGGCTCAGTGGTTAGCACTGTATATGGTGGCTCAGTGGTTAGCACTGTATGGTGGCTCAGTGGTTAGCACTGTATACGGTGGCTCAGTGGTTAGCACTGTATATGGTGGCTCAGTGGTTAGCACTGTATGGTGACTCAGTGGTTAGCACTGTATGGTGGCACAGTGGTTAGCACTGTATGGTGGCTCAGTGGTTAGCACTGTATGGTGGCTCAGTGGTTAGCACTGTATGGAGGCTCAGCAGTTAGCACTGTATGGTGGCTCAGTGGTTAGCACTGTATATGGTGGCTCAGTGGTTAGCACTGTATAGTGGCTCAGTGGTTAGCACTGTATGGTGGCTCAGTGGTTAGCATTGTATGGTGGCTCAGTGGTTAGCACTGTACGGTGGCTCAGTGGTTAGCACTGTATATGGTGGCTCAGTGGTTAGCATTATATGGTGGCTCAGTGGTTAGCACTGTATATGGTGGCTCAGTGGTTAGCACTGTGTGGTGGCTCAGTGGTTAGCTCTGTATGGTGGCTCAGTGGTTAGCACTGTATGGTGGTTCAGTGGTTAGCACTACATGGTGGCTCAGTGGTTAGCACTGTATGGTGGCTCAATGGTTAGTACTGTATGTGGACTCAGTGGTTAGCTTTATATGGTGGCTCAGTGGTTAGCACTGTATGGTGGCTCTGTGGTTAGCACTGTATATGGTGGCTCAGTGGTTAGCATTATATGGTGGCTCAACGGTTAGCACTGTATGGTGGCTCAGTGGTTAGCACTGTATAGTGGCTCAGTGGTTAGCATTATATGGTGGCTCAGTGATTAGCACTGTATATGGTGGCTCAGTGGTTAGCACTGTATGGTGACTCAGTGGTTAGCACTGTATGGTGACTCAGTGGTTAGCACTGTATGGTGGCTCAGTGGTTAGCACTGTATGGTGACTCAGTGGTTAGCACTGTATGGTGGCTCAGTGGTTAGCACTGTATATGGTGGTCAGTGGTTAGCACTGTATATGATGGCTCAGTGGTTAGCACTGTATACGGTGGCTCAGTGGTTAGCACTGTATATGGTGGCTCAGTGGTTAGCACTGTATGGTGGCTCAGTGGTTAGCACTGTATATGGTGGCTCAGTGGTTAGCACTGTATATGGTGGCTCAGTGGTTAGCACTGTATGGTGGCTCAGTGGTTAGCACTGTATATGGTGGTCAGTGGTTAGCACTGTATGATGGCTCAGTGGTTAGCACTGTATACGGTGGCTCAGTGGTTAGCACTGTATGGTGGCTCAGTGGTTAGCACTGTATGGTGGCTCAGTGGTTAGCACTGTATGGTGGCTCAGTGGTTAGCACTGTATATGGTGGCTCAGTGGGTAGCACTGTATGGTGGCTCAGTGGTTAGCACTGTATGGAGGCTCAATGGTTAGCACTGTACGGTGGCTCAGTGGTTAGCATTATACGGTGGTTCAGTGGGTAGCACTGTATGGTGGCTCAGTGGTTAGCACTGTATGGAGGCTCAGTGGTTAGCACTGTATGGTGGCTCAGTGGTTAGCACTGTATGGTGGCTCAGTGGTTAGCACTGTATATGGTGGCTCAGTGGTTAGCACTGTATGGAGGCTCAGTGGTTAGCACTGTACGGTGGCTCAGTGGTTAGCATTATACGGTGGCTCAGTGGTTAGCACTGCAGTCTTGCAGCTCTGGGGTTCTGGGATCATTTCCCACCAAGGAAACATCTGCAAGCAGTTTGTTTGTTCTCCCCGTGTTTGCGTGGATTCTCCTCTTTCCTCCCACACTCCAAAAAAGTCATAGTGATAGTAAATTTAGATGAGCCTCAGGGGGGACAGGGATGACCACATCTATAAAGTGCTGTTTAATTAATAGTGTTATATAAGTAAAATAAATAAATTTTATTCTATAGGGCTGTTGATACGTCTGTCTATGTTTTTAGGCCGAGCGGTTCACTCCAAAACACAGAGACATGTCTGATTCTGATCCAACAATTCACATTTGCCAATACAAATCTATGGGTCCATGAAAGAATCAGAGAGAACTGGGAAGACGTCCGTCCTGTCTGAATGGTTTTGTTTGTTTTTTTGCATATGATAAAAACTGCTGAATCTCCGATGGTGAAATCTGTCACTCCAGATTCTTACAAGTTCAAAGACGTTGTCCGCTACTTTAAAGGAAAGATGCTGTCAGAATTTTCAATAAATTGTATTAATATTTTAATTAAAACACAAATTATTAAATGGTTTAAAATAGGATTTAAAAAAGGTTTGATATTTTCCACTTTTTAACACTAGGGGGAGCAGCTGCTGAAATTTCCCATGAAAAGCTAGTGTAGTGCTAGCTTGCCTTACAGCTGCTGTAAATGTGGCCTAGTCAAATATGTCTGATTTGTCCTCCCATTCTGTAAAAGGAATAAGGGAGGATGAAGTGTAGGATCATTGTGCGGAGGCATCACTGGTGGCTGCATAGTGATGCTGAGAGATGGATAACGAGGACGGCTGGCAGCGCCGATTCTGCTAGTTGGTGCTGCTCCGTCGTATCACACGTGGGGTTAGATACAGGGCTCAGTTTAGTATATCACATAAAATGGGATTAGATACAGGGCTCAGCACTGTGTATCACACGGGATAGGATTAGATATACAGACTGTAAAACATGCTGGGATTAGATACAGGGAGCAGAACAGTATTTCACAAATGATGGGATCAGATAAAGGGCTCAGCAGAGTATCACCCAGGATGGTATTAGACTGGGATTAGATACAGGGCTCAGCAGAGTATCACCCAGGATCGTATTAGACTGGGATTAGATACAGGGCTCAGCAGAGAATCACCCAGGATGGTATTAGACTGGGATTAGATATAGGGCTCAGCAGAGAATCACCCAGGATGGTAGACTGTAGCACACACTGGGATTAGATACAGGGCTCAGCGGAGTGTATCACACAGCATGGGATTAGATACACAGACTATATCACATGCTGAGATTAGTCAGTCAAAGAGCTCAATGGAGTGTATATGATTTAAATAGAGACGGGGCTCAGCGGAGTGTATCATACAGGATGGGATTAGATACACAGACTATCATCCACTGGGATCAGGAAAGGAAGGGTTAATCGCGCTGCTATCTTTAATGATGACACTTTCTGTAGTCTTCACTAGTGATTTATTCTACACATTTTGGAGATTTCCTCCTTCATCAGGATTAGACACAGAGTATAACACACATGGGATTAGATACACGGATTGTATT
Organism: Allobates femoralis; assembly: GCA_033576535.1. Taxonomy (NCBI): domain Eukaryota; kingdom Metazoa; phylum Chordata; class Amphibia; order Anura; family Aromobatidae; genus Allobates; species Allobates femoralis. The sequence continues at coordinate 7,260,294 of JARQOC010000011.1, forward strand.
GTGGCGCCCCTGCGACCAGGGTGGCCACAGGTAAGAACTGCAGCCAGGAAGAGGGTAGACAGTTTTCTACAAACACCTTCATAACACTCCCACAGACACAAGACCCAACCCGGAGCCCGGGACTCTAGACAGGCAAGGGGTGGTAGGGCCAGTCACAGTGGGTGGGATGTAGGCAAGGTGACGGACCGGGTACATAAGGGGAACAACAGGAAGTAGTAGTCAGTAGGCCAATGGGTGCTGAACAGTAAAGGCGGAGTAGGCCAGAGGGTGCCAAACAGCAAAGACCAAGAATAAAGAGAGAGAACAGCAGAGAGAGCAGGAAGACACTTCCCTGAAGGTTTCGGGCTCCCTGGAGGCGCAGAATCCTGCGAGGCCTAAACCTCTGGAGAGAAATCCCGCTCCACAGCCCGGGAGCAAAGGGAAGGGGAAAGACCGGGACTGGACCAGTACAGCTGGGTCCGAGGAAAACGGCAGCGGTGCTAGAAGACGACCAGAAGAAGGATCCCCTATGTACGCCGTAGTCACACGGGTAGGAAAGAGCCTGGTGATCCCCTGAAACATAGGGGCACTGGAAGGCTAGGCCGGGACCAGAGAGCCGGCTCTGAGGTGACCGCAGCTACAAGCCGGATCACAGACATACCGGCGGGGAACTCTGACTCCATGTTAGTGATCCTAACACAAGTGCAGGAGGTCCAGTTGCACATAGGGCTCCAGAGCTTAGACATACCCGTCCACAGGGTTAAGCCAACAAAGACCCGAGCGACCTACCATACAGCACACAGGGAGAAGAGCAGTTTAGAAGGGCCTGAAAGGAATCAAGAAGGAGAAGGGTATAAGGCAGGAACCTGGCTGCAGAAGGGTTAATTGCAAGTGTGGAGTTAACTTTGTGAAACAACTTTGTGAACTGTACTGAAGTGTGACGAACTTAAGTAAAACCCGGTGAACCCTGCCAGGGTCTCCAGTGTGTGATTCCCTGCATGTTAAACTGTTTATATACCCTGACCCACGGCGGGCTCATCCATCCGAGCACCATCCATCCTCCTGGCAGAAGTAAGCAGCAGCGGTGGTCCCCTCTCTGACCACAACCCGTGGGTGGCGTCACGACAATCACTGTAAATAACCCCTTTACTTGTGGGCTCGGGACACGGTCCGGATCAAGACTGCCGTGATACCCTGGTCCGGTACCGAGTACCCCGTCCCAGTGCGCTCCACAGTATTATGTGCTGTGATTAGATAGAGAGCTCTGTCTAGGGCAGGGGTCCCCAACAGGTCATGTTTTCAGGATTTCCTTAGCATTGTACAGGGGTTGGAGTCATCTCTTGTGCAGGTAATTAAATGATTACCTGAACAATACTAAGGAAATCCTGAAAACATCCACTGTTAGCAGCCCTCGAGGACTGGAGTTGGGGATCTCTGGTCTAGGGTATCACACATGATGGGATTAGATACAGGGTATTTCAAAAATATTATTAGAAAAGACATTCTCACTTACCAGGCTGACCTGTTCTGCTGTTGGCGCCCCCCGCTGGGCTCCTGGTTTACTCTTCCGATGGGCGGCCACTGATTGGCTGCAGCGTTAACGTTCCCTCAGATCCTGAGCCTGATGGCAGCGGTATGGAGGAATGGGAGGTGCGGTGCCATACAGGAGAAACACATGGGGTTTTTTACGCACTCTGAGGTCAATGTAAAAGTAGTGGGCCATCCCTCTAAAGTAATCTACATCAGATCAGGCTGAAAGGTCAGTGGAGGCACCTGGTAAAAACATATATTGCCTGGTTAACTTAAAGGGGTAGTCCATGGCCAAGTTATCACCTATCCTGAGGATAGTTCATATATATCAGACGCCTGGTGATGGCAGCGCGCAGCGTGCGTAGCCAGAACACCACAGTGCCATATATTGTTAGTGGTCATTCTGTGGTACTGCAGCTATGATCGCAGTCATTACGATGAGGGATAATAATAATAATATGTATTCATTTATATAGCACTATTAATTCCACAGCGCTTTACATACATTTTTCTGGCCTGACCAGCTGTATTGTGAGGTCTGGCCCGGTCTCTCATATCATACATGTCACCGTATTCTTAATATAACTGATTATTGGAGGGGCCGGGTATTGATTTGTATCAGGTCAGTATGGGGGCCCGGAAGGGGCCACAGCTCCATACACAGGACGCGGTGTATTATTCAGTCTCTTACACTAATGAATGAGCTTTTCTGTCATTGCTGGAGATCAGCAGCTTCATCGTCTTCACTTGTATAAATGAGCATTCAAAATGCAAATGATGTTTCACATCAAGAACAAATGAAGGTAAAAGTTTATCTTCCCTCCAGAGTGAATGTGATTAAAGCAGATCTGTCAGCAGATGTCACAATATACAGGGCACACAGTATAGAGATCTCATAGACCTGATGAGACTGAGGCTATCACTGTGAAGATCCATGTCAGGATGAATGTATAATCCTGATATTAAAATATTAAAATTAGCATTTTAGGTGTTCTGTTACAGAAAAGCTTTATGAGTGCAAGTTTGCATAGTCTTTGTCCACACAGTCTGCCAGTCGCAGCTTGTCCTGAGCAGTGTGAGGTCCCAGCCACAGCAGGGAGGGGGAACACTGAGAGGCTGTCAATCAGGCTAGGTGGGCAGAGGGCTCAGGCACTGTCAAGCTACATGGGCACAGTTACAACAGCAGGGAGGAGGGGCACTTATGAGCTGTCATCCAGGCTAGATGCGAGGAGGAGCAGAAGCGGGGGGGGGGGGGGGGGGGATTGTCAGTGACACTAGAGACAGAGCCATTGAGGAGCTGTCAATCAGGCTAGGAGGGTGGATTTGGGGCAGAAGAGAGAGGAGGATCAGTGAGGAACTGTCAATCACTCTACATGGGTGGAGATAGCGCAGCTTGGAGGAAGGACAGTGAGCACCGTTAAATCAGACTAGGAGGACTATAGAGCAGAAGAGAGGACTCAGGAGGGTCAGTGAGGAGCATCTAATCAGCCTTGGCTGATGAACATAGAGCAGTGGGGAGGGTGGACATAGAGCAGCAAGGAGGAGGGACAGTGAGAAATTGTCAATCAGGCTATGTAGGAGGAGATAGCACAGCAGGGAGGAGGGACAGTGAGGGGCTGTAAATCAGACTAGGTGGGTGGAGATAGAGCAGCAGGGAGGAGGGACAGTGAGGAGCTGAAAATCAGACTAGGTGGGTGGAGATAGAGCAGCAGGGAGGAGGGACAGTGAGGAGCCATAAATCAGACTAGGTGGGTGGAGATAGCACAGCACGGAGGAGGGACAGTGAGGAGCTGTAAATCAGACTAGGTGGGTGGAGATAGAGCAGCAGGGAGGAGGGACAGTGAGGAGCTGTCAATTAGGCTCTGTGGGCAGAGATTCAGTATCAGGACAGGAGGGGAAACTGAAGAGCTGACAATCAGACAAGGCGAGTGAAGTGTAAGCAGAGTAGAGGGACACTGAGGCGCTGTCAATCAGGCTATGTGGGGGGATTGAGTTTACGGTTCAATATCATTATACAAAAATTCTGATATTTATTTTCACAGTGAGTAAACCAGTTACAACAGGTCTAAGACAAATGCGTAATACTATCCTATGCTTGTACTGTGAAATCTGTTGACAGGTTTGACTTGTTTTGTTTCTGTCTTTACATCATAATTTGATGTCACATAAGATATTGGTTGACCCAAATGATATTGGAATCCAATTTACTTCTTCACTATTATTTATGGTCTAAAATGAGCTGTTCACCCTTTACACTTAATCAGAACAGAATCAAGTCCAATAATTATCCAATAATGTGCCCGAGCTGCAGAGTAACCACCGTCCAAAAATGAAGAACACCACATATACCGGGGGAGAGTAATTAAGACAGCCGCACTTTTCGGTGGTGTATATTTGCACTATGCCAAGGAAATTTAGGAAAGAGGGGGAAGGGGAGTGCTGACACCACTTATCTCCACACAGGATAATAATATTTCTACTATACTTTATGCCATTTTTTTTTGTAGTAAACTACAGTAATTTTGCTGGGGATCATAGGGCTCGGCCAACAAAAGTACCAAAAAGTGGCAAAAAAACCCTTTTAAAAGTCATAAATTTTGAAATTTTTTTACGTAAACACATGATAAATGTCCCCGGTTCACAGGATACGAAGCATGTGGGGATGCAATCAGCAGTTTACAACATGAACAAAGTGTGAACAGAGGCCTGCATCTCAGAGCCAGATGTGCGTTTTGCCCTCAGCTACACCCAGAGATAATCAAGAGAAGGGGGCTAAAGGGGATTTCTAGGCATCTAATATTGATGATCTTTCCTTATCACAGTCCTGGACATCCCCTTTAAGGTAAGCTGATGAGCTCAATCTTTTTTTCAGTGGTTTTCACAATTACAGATCACTATGGCGGCCATTCAGGTGTCAGTAATAAAGCTCTGCATGGGAGGGGCTGAACTCATATTCAGTGGGCTGAGTCAGCCAATCATAGTGCTCGCTCAGTGACATATGCAAATGAGTTGGTGGCCAAAGGGACACAGGCAACTTCTTCTTCTGGAAATTCTCCTAAATCATCACTGTGATCGGGCTTTCTATAGCAGCAAGTTGTCAGTAGGGGAGGTTCAAATTGTCAGTAGGGAAGGTTCATCGTATTCTGGAGCAGCTCCACTCTATTGTGATGAAAACAATGAAGGGGCAGTGATATACTGGGGGAGGGGAGCAAAGACCCAGCGATACCATCCTGAGTGTGACGATGTCAAGGCAGCTAATGGTGGGTTTACACGTCCCGATATCGGCTCGATATCGTATCCAACGACGCGGGAGCGCACTTTTCCCTGCATCGCATCGCCGGTTTACACGCTGCGATATCGGGATACAACGTCCCGACGATGTGTACGCCCCCCAACCCAGGAACGACCATTTAACATGGGAGTGAATGGGTGACGTGGCAGTACACATCGTAGTTGGGCTGTTACATGGGACGATCCGGCTCCAACCGGCATCCGATATCGGGCCGTTGAATAGCACGCTCATTCGACCCCCGATATCGTTTTACCATCGTTCCAGCATCGTATCGGATGTTCACACCGTACAACGCAGCAACGATATCGGCTCCAACGCCCGAACCACGTGACTTTTGGTCGGAGTTGGACGCCGATATCGCAACGTGTAAACCCACCATAAGAAACACAATACATCCTATATATAAGCATCTAATATGCCATGTATATGAACTGTATCTCATCCTAAGTGATACATGATAGTTGTGTATTTAATTCCATGTGAAAACGTCTGCTGAGCTGTGTATCTAATCCTGTCCTGTGTGATACTGTCTGCTGAGCTGTGTATCTAATGCTATTAGACGCTGCCTACCACGTGATACATTACGTACAATGTCTCAGGACACCACACACTGGATTTACTTCCTTTCCTCTACAGCTGCCGCCATTAGTTACCATGGCGCCGGTGACGTCACCTCTGCGCGCCTAACCCTCTTGGGGTCGCAGGATGATGGCGTCGACGTTACCATGGCGCCCGGTTTCTCGGTTACGTCACCTCTACGCGCCGCTCTCCGCGGTCGCAGGTGATGATGTCACCAGTAACTGCCGCTGCTGATCTGTGATGGGGAATGAGGCGGGTAAGTGACAGCATAGAGGCTGTGGGCATGCTGGGGGTAGCAGTGCTGGTAGTAGTATTCCTGGGAGTAGTAGTGCTGGAAGTAGTAGTGCTGGGGTGGTGGGGGTGGTAGTGCTGGGGGGTAGTATTGCTGGTAGTAGTAGTTCTGGTGGTACTAGTAGAGGTTGGGGGTATTAGTAATGCTGGGGGTACTAGTAGTGGTTGGGGGTAGTAGTAATGCTGGGGGAACTAGTAGTAGTAATGCTGGGGGTACTAGTAGTGGTTGGGGGTAGTAGTAATGCTGGGGGTACTAGTAGTGGTTGGGGGTAGTAGTAATGCTGGGGGTACTAGTAGTGGTTGGGGGTAGTAGTAATGCTGGGGGTACTAGTAGTGGTTGGGGGTAGTAGTAATGCTGGGGGTACTAGTAGTAGTAATGCTGGGGTACTAGTAGTAGTAATGCTGGGGGTACTAGTAGTGGTTGGGGGTAGTAGTAATGCTGGGGGTACTAGTAGTGGTTGGGGGTAGTAGTAGTTCTGGGGGTACTAGTAGTAGTTGGGGGTAGTAGTAATGCTGGGGGTACTAGTAGTGGTTGGGGGTAGTAGTAGTTCTGGGGGTACTAGTAGTGGTTGGGGGTAGTAGTAATGCTGGGGGTACTAGTAGTGGTTGGGGGTAGTAGTAGTTCTGGGGGTACTAGTAGTGGTTGGGCGTAGTAGTAATGCTGGGGGTACTAGTAGTGGTTGGGGGTAGTAGTAATGCTGGGGGTACTAGTAGTGGTTGGGGGTAGTAGTAATGCTGGGGGTACTAGTAGTGGTTGGGGGTAGTAGTAATGCTGGGGGTACTAGTAGTGGTTGGGGGTAGTAGTAGTTCTGGGGGTACTAGTAGTGGTTGGGGGTAGTAGTAATGGTGGGGGTACTAGTAGTGGTTGGGGGTAGTAGTAATGCTGGGGGTACTAGTAGTAGTAATGCTGGGGGTACTAGTAGTGGTTGGGGGTAGTAGTAATGCTGGGGGTACTAGTAGTGGTTGGGGGTAGTAGTAGTTCTGGGGGTACTAGTAGTAGTTGGGGGTAGTAGTAATGCTGGGGGTACTAGTTGTGGTTGGGGGTAGTAGTAATGCTGGGGTTACTAGTAGTGGTTGGGGGTAGTAGTAATGCTGGGGGTACTAGTAGTGGTTGGGGGTAGTAGTAATGCTGGGGGTACTAGTAGTGGTTGGGGGGCAGTAGTAATGCTGGGGGTACTAGTAGTGGTTGGGGGTAGTAGTAATGCTGGGGTACTAGTAGTGGTTGGGGGTAGTAGTAGTTCTGGGGGTACTAGTAGTGGTTGGGGGTAGTAGTAATGCTGGGGGTACTAGTAGTGGTTGGGAGTAGTAGTAATGCTGGGGGTAGAAGTGCTATAAATAGTTTAGTGCTGGGGTCAGTGGTGCAGGCAGCAGTAATTGTAGTGTAGTTGTAGTGCTTAGAGTAGTAGAGTTGGGGTTATAAGTGCTGGGAGTAATAGTGTTGGGTGTAGTACTGCTGGGAGGAGGAGTAGTAATGGGCAGTAGTAGTGATGGGAGTAGTCCTCCTGTAGGGTGGGGACATGGCGTCCTGTGTGATGCAGAATGTGTCTGCTTTCCTGGGTCGGTCGTCTCTGGCTGCAGCAGTTCTTCACTTAGAGATGTTGAATTCGGGGATTCGCCCTCAGATTTCTTGGTTCTTCTTTATAGATTATAATCTTGTGATTTTCCCACATTGATGAGACAGAATTCTCTCCCTGTGACATATGGCAGCTCTTCTAGCCATTGGTGGCAGCGTGTGGCCTATTAACCACTTCCCGCAGCCGCTACTTTGTTTTTTCTTTTCTCCTATCAAGAGATAGAATTTTGTATTCCCTGTCTCCTCACATCTGAGGGATTGTTTTCTGTAGGACAAGGTGTACTTAAGATTGATGATGTTCATTGCACTGTACAATGTAGGAAAAATGGTAAAAAAGTCCCAACTGTGATGAAATCGCACAATTCCTGGATTCTTTCTTGGGTTTTGTTTGCAGCTTGTGTCGCACAGTTATAATAAGCCGATAATGTAACTGGATGTTCAATTTTTGGTAACATTTTCTTTTCAGAGTTTCAATGAACTGTAAGATTTTGAAAGATCAGACTTTTCTGGACACGTCGATATCAAATACGTTATTTATTTTTAAATATTTTCGGTTTCTTTTAAACTTGGCAAAAGGAGGGGATTTTATTAATTTTTTAAGCTTTTTTATTTCTTTTTTTACTTGACACTTTATTTTTTATTCCTGCTAGAAGGCTTGAACCTAGGGTCTTTTGATTATTTGTGCTTTATACTGATCTGTGAAGCATGCATTGTGTGACTTTACAGCAGCATATAAGGGGTAAAACAGCAGTGATTGGCATTCACTCTGATCGTTGCTGGTAGTTACAGGTGCCGGCACCTAGGAAGATTTGGCAGGACTGGCTGGATGTCAGGACTGCAGAATACCAGGAGAGACACAACCCCTCCCATACGGGTGTTGACCCCCCTCGCATACGGGTGTTTTGGACCCCCCTCCCATACGGGTGTTTTGGACCCCCCTCCCGTACGGGTGTTTTGGACCCCCCTCCCGTGCGGGTGTTTTGGACCCCCCTCCCGTGCGGGTGTTTTGGACCCCCCTCCCGTGCGGGTGTTTTGGACCCCCCTCCCGTGCGGGTGTTTTGGACCCCCCTCCCGTGCGGGTGTTTTGGACCCCCCTCCCGTACGGGTGTTTTGGACCCCCCCTCCCGTACGGGTGTTTTGGACCCCCCTCCCGTACGGGTGTTTTGGACCCCCCTCCCGTACGGGTGTTTTGGACCCCCCTCCCGTACGGGTGTTTTGGACCCCCCTCCCGTACGGGTGTTTTGGACCCCCCTCCCGTACGGGTGTTTTGGACCCCCCTCCCGTACGGGTGTTTTGGACCCCCCTCCCGTACGGGTGTTTTGGACCCCCCTCCCATATGAGGTTTAGCCCTCTCCCACTTGTTTTATTTTGCTTCCCTGATACAGCAATGGTGTCTAACCTGCCCATCCAGCTGCTGCAAACTTAAAATTACCCACATGTCACCCCATGACTATTATCAGATTACACCTCATTAGTTTGTAGCCTGTAACCAAGGAGATGGATAATTCTGCACTGACGCTGTATACACATAATGCTAGGAAATTTATTTTTTTAAATCAACACTGAAAAGTTTGTTATTTTTTTAATTTTCAATACATTACAACCACAACATATATATTGCTGAAGTATTCACACCCTTGAGGTTCTTTGCCTTTACATTACTGCCATGAGCTTAGTCTTGAACCACGTCCGACCGTTTTGTGTTTTCTCAGGTGACAGCAGGTAACTTCGATACGGCGTCAAATCCAAGACGATGTCCGTCTGTCTGACTGAGGAGCAGAAGAGGAGAATCGAGGAGAACAGGCAGAAGGCTTTGGCCCGGAGAGCGGAGAGACTCACCTCCCAGAATAACGGGATTAGTCAGAACGCACCCCCTGTATCAGGTGCCAAATCTCTGCCATCTGGAGGCGGACACCTGCAAATTGCACCACCGGCCCCTGGCACTGCGGCCGTCGGTAATGAGGACGGGAGAGGAAATAGTGGTAAATATGTCCCTGCAAACACCAGAAACTCTAGTAATATCAAGACCTCGTCTACCGCCCTGGGAAACACAGCAATGGCCCCAACAAAGGTAGATTACACCACGACCTCCCCTAGTGTTGGTGCCGGACAAACATTACAACAAGATGGAGCCAAAAACTTTCTCCAAGACTCCTCCAAATCTCTTAGTAGCTTGCCCAGGACGTACGACGTGCATTCTGCTCCTGCGAGAGCTGGGACGGAGCTGATAAACAGCGTCTGTACGGCTTCTAAATTCTATGGCTTGGGGGCATCAACCACGACTGGAAAGGCCACTGTGCCCGCCCTGCGGACAGATGGAAGGCAGACAACAAGCAGCACCAACAGCCCCGACCATGCACCTGCCAAAAAAGGCACAATCAGTATCACAGGGCGGTGCGTCAAACATGCCGAGGGGAGGTTCCAGGTAGAGGTCGGATACAACGTACAGCTCATCGCCATCTTCAAAGGGATTCCCAGCAAAAGTTACGGTGAGTGCAGCACAAGAGTCGATAATCTGGCACTTCTTCCCAGAACAAAGGAATTCATTAGACTTTACTATTGACGCTGTTCATAAGTTTGTCCCAGCAGTAACCCAACAGGGTAAAAGGGCACAATATTACCATTGTCCACTCCGATCAAGAGATGAGGGTCTGGAATAGGAAACTCCACTATGTAGCAGCATAGAATTATTTAATAAGGTCAATAAAAATTGGTTCTTTAAAGGGAACCTGTTATGTCCTTTTTTGTGTGTTTTTAGCCTTCCCCAGTGTTATTTAGACCATGCACTGTGCATCACTAACATGGTTTTGAAAGAAAAAAAAAGCCTTGTGTTTATCCTAAAAAAGGACTTTAGATGCTTAGGTGTTTGTATTATTTACCTTCACGTTCAGTCATCGGGGTGGTGCTTCAGGCTGGCAGCGGTCACTTCAATCCACATTCAGTCATGTAGTTTTTTTAAACATAGTCATGCACTCTGCCCTGTAATATATTGACATCACTGAAGATCCTGCAGAAATGTACTTATGCTGAGCTTCGCTCATTAAGGTCACATGGTCGTAACATCATCACAGGTCCTACAGTTATCCTATACTGAGCTCCGCCCATTAAGTTCACATGGTTGTGACATCACCACAGGTCCTACAGTTATCCTATACTGAGCTCCGCCCATTAAGGTCACATGGTTGTGACATCACCACAAGTTCTTTACCACCAGTTCTCCAGTGCTGAGCTATGCCTATTTTGAAAGGACCTGTGTGATGTCATGACCATGTGACCTTAATGGAGGGAGATCAGTATAGCAAAACTGTAGGACCTGTGGTGCTGGCACGACCATGTGATCATAATGGGTGGAGCTCAGTATAGCAAAACTGTAGTTTTAGGACCTGTAGTGATGTCTCGACCATATGATTGTAATGGTTGGAGCTATAGCAAAACTGTAGGGCCTGTGGTGGTGTCATGACCATGTGACCGTAATCGGCGGAGCTCTGTATAGCAAAACTGTGGGATAGGCGGAGCTCAGTATAGCAGAACTTTAGGGCCTGTGGTGATGTCACAACCTTATGACCTTAATGGGTGGAGCTCAGCATAAGTGAATTTCTTCAGGACCTATGGTGATGTCAGTATATTACAATGTGGGGGGTGTGGCCATGTTGACATGACTGATTCCAGCTGAAGTATCCGCCCAGATTACTGAACGTGAAAGTAAATAATGCAAACATCCAAGCATCTAAAATGCATTTTTATGAAAAATACATTGATTTTTTTCTTAACACCAGGTCACAGATGCACACACAGTGCATGACCTAAACAACATTGGGGGAGGTTTAAAAACAAAAATGACATGACAGGTTCCCTTTAAATTGAACGACCACTTTATTTGAGGATGCGTACAAATACTATGGACGGGCCCTGACCACAGTAGAGAAGAAAACTACATGTCAATCACTGACAGCAAGAAGCGATTGTAAGGAATGTGGAAATACAAAATATATTGCAAAGTTGTAGAAATCCTGTGATCTTCCTGGGTTGCCTTGTGAAACCCTGAGAAAAGAGTCATTATACAGCCTCAAGGGTTTCCCACCACATAAGAGATGTAACCTCATCTCTGTCTCCAGATCTACTGCGCTGGTGATGTTTGGTAAAACTATTTCTATTTACTGATATATGGAATCTTCCCTGTTGTCAGCCGTTTTAGGCTGGGGAAGGGCATGTGTGCAATACTTTTTCCCTGTGTCAGCTCTCGTTATTACACATAATTTATGGACATCTATGGTTTCATTTCTTTGTGTGGATTGGATGGGTTGTTGCTGACATCTGGTGAGAAATTCATGTCAATAGCATCTATAGAAATGTATTTACTTGGAAAATTGAAGATGTGTTCAATACTTATTTCACCCTCTTTGTGTCTACTTGTGGATTTTGATGTCTGTGTTTTTCTTCTTTTTTAGATCCTGCAACTAAAATGTGGAGTTTTGGCCTGGGGATTACCCGAGCCTGAGTGAGTGGAGTCAGATCTCATCTTATACTCCCGTCACCTCCGATGCTGCATTGTCTTGTCTGTGGGGTTGCTTTAGCTCTCATCCACTGATACCCTTGTGGCCCCGGCCGGTCCGGTGGTTCTTGCATTGTGAGACACATGACATCTGCTTAAAACTTTCCCCATCTCCCACAATGCAATGCACCAAAGTGGACAAAAAAATGTATTCTGCACAGATCACCTTCTATTGAAGATAGGTTCCTGTCTGTATGTAATCACCCTGTCTGTCTGCAGTGAACGAAGTCCAGAAGCTGCAAAATGTCGCTCTGAAGCCCCTGGAAGGAATGGAGGACATGGACATCCCTGCACTACGGTCCAGTCCCACCGGTGGCGCCAACGCTCTTCTTGCCATGTGCAACAACTGGCAGAGACCTAACGCCATCTTAAAGGGGAAGTGCCTGCTGGTGTCTCGTTCTCGCTTTGAAGTGGACGTCGGATATCACGTGGAGGTCATCGGTCTGTTCAAGCAAATGAACTCTCGGAATTACGGTAAGAATCGTATTGGTTATAGATCATTGGAAATGATCCACAAGACCCGGTTCGTCACCCGCGGCAGTTATCTTTGACTGCTGGACGGACGGGGGTCCTGAGATCCAAATCTTACCTGATCTGCGGCTCTTCTTTAGTTAGCTGGTCTGATGCAATGTCATATGTCTCACACCCGACCGGCTAACCAGAAGAGGAGCAGTCGTCACCCCCTTAAGGTGCTGCCCTGTGTACTGTATCCTAGTAATACCCTGGATGGCTCCATAGGAATTATCAGCCAACTTTCCCAGACTCCTGAGTAATAAATCCACCTGCAAAGTTCCCAGTCTTAAAGGTGTAGTCCGGTCTAAAATGATAATTCTGCAGTCTCTGTGTGTCACTCTATGTAACTGCAGACTTATCAGTTTTCACAGTGCTGATTTATAATTTTAAACCGGACAACCCCTTTAAAGGTACCCAAAACTTGGTGAAGGTGGATGGCCACCCAATAGGAGATGTAAGGTGGACACAATCGGATGGCTCTGGACCATTACAGCTGACATGGGGGATCGTCATCCAACCTTTGCCAGACTCCTTACACTTCCAGTATTGATAAAGAAAGAAAGCAGATGTGTTGTGTAAGAGTTTGGGGAAGCCGGGTCAGTCCGTATTGCAGCTGTACTGATGGCCACATCGATCTGTGCCCCCCCACATAGTTACTGTTCATGATGTCGGGTGATATCTATGGTGTCGGAGACATTGGAGGACATATTGGTTGTTTCTCAGCTGTTCTAACTAAAGATGAGTTACAACCAAGAACCAACAAGAATTAGATGTTTGAAAAGAAGAGGGCCTATGTATCCAGAGATAAGAGATTGTCCAGGCCCATACTAGGTCATTGCTATCAGATCAGTGGGGTCCGACACTAGGCACTGTTTAAAGCCAGCCCTGATCACAGTGTACAGAGCTGCCTCATGTCCATACTCTGTAGTGATTGATCACAGTCACATTCACTTTAGTAGGAGCTGAGCTGTAGTACCGAGATTGGCCACTACATGGTCTATGGTGCTGTGCACGTACAGTCCTGTATATAGTATACAGCTGATCTGTGGGGGTGCTCAGTGTTGAACCCTGCTGATCTGATGACCTTCCACATAGATAGACTTTTATATATTATTTATTGGACAGCCTCTATAATAACTATACTAGGCCGTCGCGGTTGAGTTTCCTACTTCCTTTTCATCCTCTACACATCCCCGTTCACCTCTGCCAAGGGTACGCGTTCTCTCAGTAGGTTGAGAGGAGTAAATCCCCAGACTACTGGCACCAGCTCGTCTTTCTTCTGAACAAGAGGATCCAGCTTATTTTGATACAACAGCTCAATCCTCTTTTTTTCCCCCAAAGGAGAGCACTAGCCAGACCCTATACAAATGATCTGGTCATACCCCCCCACTGTACTCTGTGTGTCCACGCCGAGTTCATCTAATATTTACAGCCTTTCTGATACCATCAGCTCCGAAGTGACGGCCGCCAAAAGCAGCAGGATGGCCGACTACGTACAGGTGTTGCAAACAGTCAACACCGTTTATGAAACGCTTTAAAGGGAACCTGTCACCCCCCTCCCCACCCAGGGCATTTTATACTGTGCCCAGCAGGTTATACATCATGTAAATGGGGTTCTAGTGACCCCTGTATATGCCCAGAGTGACCCCACATACCTGTGATATGAAGTTATATTCTGTGCACAGCTGGCCTCCTATTGAGTCACAGAGGTAACTATTTGGGTCATGTTGGTGAAATGTCTTGCCGCCCCTCCAGGCTGATAATCCCGCCCTGCATCGTTCAAATCTCCCGCCACTCCTCTGGCCGGTGCATGAGTGACAGGAGTACTCGCGCCGCCCCAGTGGAGCGGATGTCAGCGGTCCATAGAACAATGCTGAAGTCTCGCGACACTTCACTAATCTTGCGAGACGTCGGCACTGACAGCGGCACACGCTCCAATGCGCAGGCGCGGGTGCCGCTGTCAGAGCCAAAGTCTCGTGAGATTAGTGAAGACTCGCGAGACTTCAGCATTGTTATATGGACCGCTGACATCCGCTACTCTGTGGCGGCGCGAGTGCTCCTGTCACTCATGCACCGGCCAGAGGAGTGGCGGGAGATTTGAACGATGCAGGGCGGGATTATCAGCCTGGAGGGGCGGCAAGACATTTCACCAACATGACCCAAATAGTTACCTCTGTGACTCAATAGGAGGCCAGCTGTGCACAGAATATAACTTCATATCACAGGTATGTGGGGTCACTCTGGGCATATACAGGGGTCACTAGAACCCCATTTACATGATGTATAACCTGCTGGGCACAGTATAAAATGCCCTGGGGGGGGGGTGACAGGTTCCCTTTAACTTCCCACTTATGTAATAAAAAACTATTCAGTGCGGTCACTTAGGAGTGAACGAGGCTGGGACACATAGTATCCCATGACTGGGGGTTACAGCTCCTCTGTGCTGCTCTCAAGCTTTGTTGGGTTCGGTACTTTATATCAGTTTTGTCTTTTACTGCTTCTGTTCATCTTGATTCTTATTTAATTACAGACATGAAAACCAGAAAATGGAGCTTTCTCCTGGAGGATTACCAGACACTGAGTAAGCTTCTGCTCCACCCAATAATAATAATGATACTAATAAATGTTATTTATGTAGCACCAGCATATTCCACAGCGCTTTACAATTAAGCAGGGGGTAAAGTACAGACAATAAGGGCAATATGAAGTAACACAGTTTAATTACAAGAGGACTGAGGACCCTGATCACAAGCTACAATCTATAACTCTGGGCACGTCCGCACAGATCAGACGGGCACCAGAAATCTACACAGCAAATTGAAAGAGTTCAGCAGGAAATCCAGGACAAATCTAGTTCAGGTTTTCTGATCATCATAATGGGAGACCCAGACAATGGGGTTTAGGCAGTCTGCCCTCCGGAGGCCACACTAGGTACTACAAGTTTTTTGTAGTCTCCGCCCCTCCGCCTATAAACCCCCACTGCAGGAGCAGATCCTCAGTTTTACTTCAGTGTGCTCGGAGATCACACCTATGACTTGCACGTCACAGGAGATTTACTTAGGAAGATTTTGTGATGCAATGAAGACAAGTGGATCCCTGACGTGGGGATCCCCGGCATACTCCCTGTCCACCTTTGGGTGCATACAGGTCGAGGTACCTTGGTCCGTAGCCCTCGGGCCTGGACGCGGACTTTATTGTCTGGCCTGGTACTATGCCGTGCTCCCCCACTACTCACTTCTGAAGCGCTCTGGTGGGGTGGGAGCCCTGGAGCCTTGCACAGCTCCGTTCCGGTCTGCGGCCTCTCCATGGAAGCGTATTATGCGGACCGGAACCTGGACCCCCCGTCCGCTACCCGCTGGACCGGTGCCGGACGTGGACCCATTGGGTGAAGGTACTCTGTATCTCCTTATGTGGGCCTGGGGGGACATGGTGTATGTTATGTGACCATGTATGGAGAACCTCGGTTCCCTCGGGACATGCGGTTCTGGGAGGAGGCCCCTGCCTGAAGGGCTCCTCTTATTGTCATCCGCGTTACACAGTGGGTGGCCGCCATTACAGATGGGTTCTGGCGCCTTTTTTCTCCCTGTGTGCGGCTCCTGAGCGCGTCCCCCTTTGGGCGGTGACGTCACGCTCCTTGCGGCCTATGTGTTATCGGTCTCCTCGGGCTTCTGCTTAGCCGCGCCCACTCATTAGTGGCGCGTCGGCCATTTTCTCCTCATTCCTGTGAGGATTGGTGGCGTGCACATCGCGCTCCGGGGAGAAGCTGCAGTTTGCCCGAGGAGGTCGCACACGTCCCGCTCTGATTCACCGCTTCCCTGGTCGGTATTCCGCTGGGTGTCCGGTGTTAACCCCTTACTGCCCGGGGCAGCGCCAGTATGTCTACGGCTGGACAGAGGGCTCCCGCCACGAGGTCCAAGACATGCAAACAGTGCATGGGACAGGTAGATGGGGATGGTGTCTGCGCAGCTTGCGGTCTCACTGGGCCTGGCCCCAGTGTTTCTGTCTCTGAAGCTACAGCACCACTGCTCTCCCCTGAGGTTCAGGGGGAGGCAGGGCCATGGGATGTTCAGAAGTCGTTTAATGATACTGTAGTGTCCAGAATGTCTTCCATGTCGCAATCCTTAGAGGCTATACTAAGGAGGCTGTCTGATTCAGCCCCCCAGACAGGGGCCCTTGGGGCTAACCCCCGGCTGAGTGAGGGTTCTCATAAGAGACCTCGCTGGGAAGATGACCCTGAGGATGGTGAACATCGTTCCTCTGATGAGGAACAGCCATCTGATAGTGATGATGAGGGTGGAGACCCTGGCCCTGAGCCCCGGCACCACACGGCTCCTTCAGAGGGTCCGGGGGACGGTGTGGAGGACTTGATTTCCTCCATTAACGAAACCCTGGGGCTCGTCCCCCCGGCTGCGGTGGTGGAGAGACCGCAGAAGGAATCTTTCCAGTGGCTGCCGCCATTAGGTCAGTCACGTGGTCTGTTCACTGACCATTCCAATTTTTGGAGAGTGGTCAGGACGCCCAGGGAGCATCCTGAAAGGCGTTTTGTTAGGAAGACTAAGGATTCACGTTATCCTTTTCCTAAAGAGGTTCTGGAGGAATGGTCGCGCTCCCCTAGGGTGGACGCTTCCCTGACTAGAGTTGCGGCTCATTCTCTTTTTTCAGCAGAGGATAGCTCTCTGAAGGATCCTATCGACAAGCTGTGTGATGTCATATGCGAAGTCTATATATGAGGCTGTGGGTTCCTCTTTTGCCCCAAACTTTTCTATGGTCTGGACGTTGCAGGCCATTACTGCGTGTCTGGAGGGGATCACCGATATCCCGGGGTCTGACCCGGAGGTGACGGCTCTCGCCAATAAGGCTAAGGCATACGCTGAATACGCCAGGTCGGCTGCCTTTGAAACAGCTAATCGGACTGCCGTGGCCTCTGCTAATGCGGTGGTCTTACGCAGATTGCTGTGGATGCGCCTCTGGGACTCGGATAAGGTGTCCAAGAGGATTTTGCAAGTCATGCCTTTTTCGGGCGATAGACTTTTTGGGGACGAGCTGGATAAGCGGATTAAGGAGTTTGCTGAGAAGAAGATCCCTCAGAACAAGCCCAAGCCGCAGAGGTCTCAAAAATGGAATCCTAGGCAGCGGTCCTTTCGTCCCGGCTCGCACCCTTCTACCTCGTCCACGCGATCGGACAAAGGAGGTAAACCCTCCGGTCCCTGGCATAACAAGAATCGCCAGAAAAAGCCAGCGGGCGCCGCGGCGGCGACTGCCCCCAAGGTGTCCTCTACATGACTCGCTCCCAACTCCTGCCACCCCACCGGTCGGAGGACGCCTGGCCCTGTTTCAGGACGTATGGCTTCTTCACATTCAAGACCGGTGGGTGAGAGACATTATCTCTCGGGGCTACAGGATCGAGCTGAAGTCCTTTCCTCCAAACCGTTTCTTTCTTTCCTCCCCGTCACCGGAGAAGGCTCAGGCTTTTCACCAAGTCCTGATTGGTCTTCAGAGGGACGGAGTGGTGATCCCAGTGCCGTCTGGGGAACGTTTCAGAGGGTTCTACTCCAACCTCTTTATAGTTCCAAAGAAGGACGGTTCGTTTCGCCCAGTGCTGGATCTGAAATTGTTCAACCAACATGTGCAAGTGCGGAAGTTTCGCATGGAGTCTCTGCGCTCGGTGATTGCTGCCATGTCTCAGGGAGATTTCCTGGCGTCCGTGGACATCAAAGATGCCTACCTGCATGTGCCCATTGCGCCAGCACATCAACGCTGGCTCAGGTTTGCAGTGGGGGAAGAACACTTCCAGTTTGTAGCATTGCCTTTCGGTCTGGCCTCGGCCCCGAGGGTCTTCACGAAGGTGATGACGGCAATGGTGGCAACCCTGCATGCTCAGGGTCATGCCGTAATACCTTACCTGGACGATCTGCTGATCAAGGCCCAGTCGCAGGAGTTGTGTCAGGGGAGCCTGGATGCGACCCTCAAGGCTCTGGAACAGTTTGGCTGGATTCTGAATCGCCCGAAATCCGCACTGGTGCCAACCCAGTCGTTGACTTATCTGGGCATGGATTTTCACACAGCCCCGGCGCTGGTATTGCTACCCAGCAAGAAGCAGACCTCCATCCAGTCGGCAGTTCGCACCCTTCTTCATTCGCCACAATCTTCCCTGAGGGGCTTAATGAAGCTGGTGGGGTGCATGGTGGCGGCAATGGAAGCGGTGCCTTTTGCGCAGTTTCATCTCCGCCCTTTGCAGATGGAAATTCTCCACAAGTGGAACAAGAGGTCGTCATCTCTGGACAGAGTGGTGTCTCTCTCTCCTCGGACCAAGGAATCCCTTCATTGGTGGCTTCAACCCCATCACTTGGCGCGGGGTCGATCCTTCCTCCAACCTTCGTGGTTGATAGTGACCACGGATGCCAGCCTCACAGGCTGGGGTGCGGTGTTCCTGCAACACAGGGCCCAGGGTCTCTGGACGGTGTCAGAGTCCTCTCTGCAAATCAATGTCCTGGAAATCAGAGCGATTTACCTGGCACTTCTGGCTTTCCACCATTTTCTGGCAGGGAAACCCATACGAATTCAGACGGACAACGCGACAGCCGTCGCCTACGTAAACCATCAGGGCGGGACTCGAAGCGCCCAGGCCCTCGCCGAAGTCCACCGCATCCTGTCATGGGTGGAGGACAACGATTCGGTGATATCGGCCGTCCACATCCCAGGAGTGGACAATTGGGAGGCCGACTACCTAAGCCGGCAAGGCATGGACGCCGGAGAGTGGTCTCTACACCCGGACGTCTTCCAGTCCATCTGTCGACGGTGGGGAACTCCAGATGTGGATCTGATGGCGTCTCGCCTCAATCATCAAGTTCCGCAGTTCATGGCGCGTTCATGGGATCCTCAGGCTCTGGGAGCGGATGCTCTGGTCCAGGATTGGTCCAGGTTCCACCTTCCGTATGTATTCCCGCCGTTGGCGTTGATTCCCAGAGTCCTGCGCAAGATCAGGACGGAATGTCGCAGAGCCATTCTAGTGGCTCCGGATTGGCCCAGGAGGTCGTGGTATCCGGACCTGTGGCGGCTCGCAGACGGGGAACCGTGGAGACTGCCAGACAGACAAGATCTTCTGTCTCAGGGCCGTTCTTCCATCTCAATTCCGCGGCCCTCAAGTTGACTGTGTGGCCCTTGAGTCCTGGCTCTTGACTTCCAGAGGTTTTTCTCCCTCGGTTGTCTCCACTTTAACCAGGGCCAGACGGCCTACCTCGTTAAAAATCTACCACAGAACTTGGAAAATTTACTTTTCCTGGTGTGCTTCTGTTGGACGGAAGGCGTGGCCTTTCCGTCTCCCAACGTTGCTTTCATTCCTTCAGTCAGGAATGGACATGGGATTGTCCCTCAGTTCTCTGAAGGGACAAGTGTCGGCACTGTCGGTGCTGTTCAACAAGCGTTTGGCTAAGATACCAACGGTCCGTAGGTTTCTGCAGGGGGTTAGCCGGGTGATTCCACCGTACAAACGTCCTCTTGATCCTTGGGACCTCAATGTGGTCCTGGCGGCCTTGCAGAAGCCTCCTTTTTTTTTTATAACCTCTTTTTATTGGTATTTTCAATAATATATAATTACAGAAAAAATAAACATTTGTTATATAAACAAGTATATCATTATGGATTAAGGTATCTGCAAGTACAATTTAACAGGTTCTGTTTTAAAAGTATTACATAACATAACATAGTTCACTTTCCCCTACCAAGTCAGAGTTGTCTTTAAGGTTACACTTTCAGACCTGTTTCAAGACATCTTACATTTTCAATTTCCCCAGAGTTCCCCCTAAATCCTCTAATAGGTACCACGAGGTCCCTTTGAGTGGGTATATTATCTGACGAATCTCTTCAGTTGACATTTGGGATTCCATTAAGCCCCTCCATTTTCCCATGAATGCTGTGGTACCATTTTCCTTGTCCCGAAGAACTTCCCTCCTGTCTACTTCCAACGCTTTCTTTAAACCTGCCATCACCTCTTTTTTCCCCGGCATCTCTGGTTTAATCCAATATGTTAGTAGCAATCGTTTTGCTAGTAATATTAAGGTGTGAGCTAATTTCAGCCCCGCCCCCCTGCCTTGTGGTGCTTCTATATCTTGGAATACCCATACTTTCGGGTCTAAATCAAAGGTGATCTTACATACTTGTGAACATATATCTCCAATCAATTTCCAAAATTCTTGTACCTTCGGACAATTCCAAACGCCATGTATCATGTCCGTCTTTGATTGGTCACATTTAGGACAACTAATTTTCCTGTCAGGGTTGGTTGTTGATGATGGAATATTAAAACCATAAACTAGCCCATGAATTATTCGAAAGTGTGAATCTCTCCACTGCTCATTTATTACATTATGACGTACCTTGTTCCAACCTGCTAGTATTTGTTCCTCCACCATGTCATGCTCTAGGTATTTACGCCACTGTTGAAAAGGTGTCGTTTTTCCTCTGGGTAATAATATTTCTCTCAGTGTCCCATAAATCTCAGATATTGTGAGTTGGTATAAGTCTAGTGTTAGTAGTCTGTCCCAGACATTGCTTTTAGCTTCTTTTGTTAGGTCTTTCAAATTGGCCATGATATGGTGCCTCAGCTGCAGGAACTGTAAATCTTGCGCACCTCCCAAATTATAGGTCTCTATCACTTCATGTTTTGTCATCCACCTGGCTCCTGGCATATAAATCAAATCACTCATTTTATGTATCCCTTTTTGTTTCCATTTGCTAAAGAGAGCATTTTCCCTTCCCATTGGAAAATCCGGAAAGGCCCAAGGGGTTAGGTACTTGGACACCTTCCATGACAGACCACACTTTTTCCTAACTGCCTTCCATGACAAAATAGTGTCTCTGAAGACTGCTGACAATTTTATATGAGTTGGTAGACCTTTCATTGACGTATGGAGTAGTGATCCCCTATCCCAAGGCGCACAATATGCCTTCTCTAACTTTTTATCTGAATACCTTTCTGTGTCTTTAATCCACTCAGTTACATGTCTAAGGAGACATGCCAAGTTGTATCCTCTGATGTCGGGGAAATTTGTACCTCCTCTCTCCTTCCCTCGAGTCATGATTCCCAGTCTCAGTCTTGATCTTTTGCCCTTCCACAGAAAATTAGTGAATGCTCTATTTAACCTGGCTATATCCGCCCTTTTCAAGAGTAGAGGTAAAGTCTGAAGAGGATATAGGAGTCGAGCAAAGCTGATCATTTTCACTAAATGGCTGCGTCCCAACAAAGATATTGGTAGCTCCATCCATTTTTTTAGCTCTTTCTCAATTTTTTCAATGAGCGGGCCGTAATTAAGGGTATATATTTGCTCCGACGTCCTTCCCAGTCTCAGTCCCAGGTACTTGACAAAAGATGGCGCTATTGGTATGCCTATTTTTCCCAAGACACCTCCTCTGTCTTCCCCTCCTCTGATTTTTAAAAGTTCACATTTTTTTTTGTTCAACCTGAAGCCCGAGAATCCACCGTAGCACTCTATTGTATTTAGAAGTGTAGGGAGATCCCTAATTGGATTGTTCATGAATAATACTACGTCATCCGCAAATAGAGCAGATCTCAGTGTTTGCTCTCCCACTGATATGCCTTCAAAGGGATTACCATTATTTATGTATCGTGCCAGTGGTTCTATAGCCAGGTCGAACAAAAGTGGAGATAACGGACACCCTTGTCTTGTGCCCTTCTGCAGTGGAAATGTGGAGGATAGAAAGCCCGGCGTATGAACTCGGGCTGTTGGATTGGAATACAGAGATCTCAGATATTGTCTAAATCTCCCCTGTATCCCTATGCGGTCCAATACCAGACCCAGCCATGGCCATCTCACATTATCAAATGCTTTTTCTGCGTCTAAAGTGACCATGGCTGGGTCTCCCACTCCCTCTTTATTTCCGAACCTGACCACGTCCAATGCCAAGAGGACTTTGCGCACATTTGTCACTGCTGATCTTCCTTTTATAAACCCCGTTTGATGGCTTTCAATCAGATCTGGCAATACCTTCGCTAATCTGTCCGCCATTAGTTTGGAGAGTATCTTCAGATCAATGTTAATTAAAGATATGGGTCTAAAATTTGCTGGGTCATCCCCCCCTCCCTCCCCTTTTGGCAATACCTTTATATAGGCCATATTCATAGCATCTGATATGGGTTCTCCCGACAATATGTTATTATACATTCCCGTCAATACCGGTGTTACTTCTTCTCTTAAAATTTTATAAAATTCCCCTGTAAACCCGTCCGGTCCTGGAGCTTTCCCATTTCCTAAGTTTTTGATTGTATGTGCCACCTCTTCTTCTGTTATTGGCCTATTTAGATCTTCCAGATCAAGTTCTTTGACCTGGGTAAGGGGTATCTTTTCTAGCCATTTATTCCCCTCCTGAGTGGTTATGTCTGAGGTTTCATATAATTTCCTATAGTATTTTTCCAATATGGAATTTATTTCCTTGGGATTCGTTGTGGTATTTCCTTTATTTCCGCGTAGGGCTCTGATCGGGTTAGGCAGTCTCCTCCCCTTTGCTAAGCCCGCCAACAACTTTCCCGCCTTATCTCCAAACCTGTTGAGATCAGTTTCCAATTGACCTTTTATTGATGTTTCTCTCTTACTGGCCCACATCTCAAATTCTGTTTTGGCTTTGACCCAAGCGTTTTTGTCGCCAGGGTCTTGTGATTGTCTAAACAGCTTATAGGTGTTTAACACCTTTTTGCTTGCCGTTGTGTAGCCTTCTCTTATAGCCTTTTTTTGATTAGAGGTGTGAGCCAGTATGAGGCCCCTCAGAACCGCCTTTCCCGTTTCCCACAACAGACGTTGGTCTTCCTTGTGCTCTATGTTATCGGAGACGAAGCCCTCCCACCATTCTTTCAACTTCACCTTGAATTCACCATCTTTTGCCAAATATGAGGGGAATCTCCATATGAAGTCTGTTCCTCTCGTGTGCGTCTCTGTTATTTCAATGGATATCGGGCTATGATCAGAAATGACCATGTTTTCTATTGTGGCCTCTTCTGTCCTCCGCCACAGTTGCTCGGACGCCAAAAATAGATCAATACGCGACCAGGAACTGTGCGGGTGAGAGAAGTGAGTGTAATCTAGTTCTTGTGGGTGCATCACTCTCCATACGTCAATTAGCCCTGTCTCTTCCAAAAGTTCTGCAAGATCCCCACTCTTTTTTGCTGATAGAACTTGATCTCCCCTCGGCCCCCCTTTTTTCCTGTCCATATCTTCTAACACTACTTCATTGAGATCTCCTCCCATTAGGATATTGACTTCTCTATCCCCCAAAATTGAAATGGATAGGTCTGTAAAGAATTGGGTTCTTGAGGTGTTGGGTGCATATACATTATATATGCTTAGTTGTTGTTCCTGAAGCTGGAGCACCACCTGCAGCCTTCTGCCATCAGAGTCATGTGATACCGATATTAAGTTGTGGGCCAAATGTTTATTAAGCAATGTCAGCACCCCTGCTTTTTTATCTCTAGCACCTGAAATCCACCCTGCCCCAACCCAAAGCTTCTGCATATATTTTAGCTCGTGCGTCTGAAGGTGGGTCTCCTGGAGAAGGGCTATATCAGCTTTTAATTTTTTTAGATGACGTAAGATCATATACCGCTTATTTGGGGACCTCAACCCCTTCACATTCCATGATATTATTCGCAACATTGCACTAGAACTCTTCTCCCCACGTACTCTATGTCTTTTTTGTGTAACATTTTCTTCAAGTGAGCCCCTCTTAATTGTCTGATATCTTGTGTAATAAAAGTGAACATTTCAAGTATAAAACCTTTTGCTTTTTGTAACGCAAGCTTAACATCCAATAATGAATTCCAACAAGTTTTAATCCCCCCCTGTTTTCCCATTCTCAAGGAGTATCTGTTTCTCCCCCCTCCTCTCCTTGGATGCATAAACCTTCTCTTGACTTCCCTTGTACTGTGGAGGATAACTGCTCCCCGCGCCTTTAGACACAATAGTTACTCAAAATTACCTCTGCTTCCCCCCTCTCGCCCTCTAGGTATATTTATGAGTGACGTTTTCCTATTCCCCCCCCCCCATCACCACATTACCAAGATACCTGTCAACATCACGACTCTCTTTGTGTGTAGCTCTTTTCAATTCACGGATTCTCTGTGGAACATTAACCTTTCTCTCGTTTTTTTTTTTTTTTTTTTTTTTTTTTTTTTTCTCTCTTCTTAACCCCTTATGTTCCATCACTTGGCAGAGCCTAGAGTAAAACTAGTAGTAACCATATCAATTAAACAATCCTATTGATGACCCTTCCCTCCTCCCCCACCCTCTCTCCACACATTGTCTGTTTATTTTGACCAATATTCACGTGTCATTTCATGGTCATCTACTTCCATCTTGCTGTCGTCCTGACTGTCCTCTGCCATCCGCATATGGAAGTCCTGGTCCCTCTTTGTTTGTCGCTACCTTCTCTGCGTAAGTTAGTTGCGATGGGGGTATCCGTGAGTCCTTTGCGAGATTAGACGACCGCTCTTTCTGAGGAGATGATGATGACTCCTGCCGAAGAAAGTCCATGGCCACCTTAGCGTTGATAAACGACATCATCTCGCCCTGTCCGTTCCTGAATCTTAGTGTTGCGGGAAAAGCCAATTGAAATCTTATATTTCGTTTGTACAAAATGGTGCAAGCCGCGCTGAAATTCTTCCTTTTACGTGCTACTTCTGCCGAATAGTCCTCATATAGTCTAACTCTGTGGCCTTGTAATACCAACGGGATCCTCCTGGATCGGAATTCTCTCAGAATGGTTTCCTTATCTTTATAATCCAGGAATCTGGCTATAATCTGTCGTGGTCCTTCTTTCGGGTCCTTCGGGGGACCGACCCTATGGGCTCTCTCCACTTTACATTGTCTCTTTAGTCCCATAATTTTGGGTAACTCTGTCTCCCATATCGCATCTAATTGTCCTGGTAAAAAAGTCTCTGGTAGACCGACCATTCTAAGGTTATTTCTTCTGGATCGGTTTTCCAGATCATCTACTTTTTCTTCGGTGTATGCAGAATGCTTTTGTAAGGCTGCTATGTGTCTCTCCAATATCACAATTCTGTCCTCAGCCTCTCCCAGCCTCCTCTCTGCCTCTTGCAACCTCTCCATGCTGCTCTGTGACTTGCTTGAGCCCAAACAGAGCTTCTGTGACAGTGTCTTTCAGGGCTGATGTAATGTCTGCCACTATATAAGGGGCTATGGCTTTTGCTAGCTGGGCGACATTAATAGGGCCAGTGATGCATTCAGCTTCCTTCCCCTCCAGTGTCTCCTCATCCTGTGGCTCCCCAGGTTGAGCATTATTCTCCCGCCCTTCCTCCAGTACCTCTGCAGAATCCAGCGACTGGTTCTCTGATCTTTTGTCTCTGCCTGAGACATTGCATCTCTCCTGTGTGTTATGCCGATCGGCCGCCACTTCTCCCTTGTCTGTGGGGGTGCCGCGATCTCTGTTGCGGATGCTGTTCCCCGCTGCGAGTGCTCTGCCTCCTCCTGCGGCCGCCATTTTCCCTGGCGCGTTCTTCCTCCCGCTCTGTGCGGTCGCCGGCTCCTCGCGTCCCGAGCTCCTTAGGACGTAGCGGTCCAGGGTCCCTGATGCTTTGGGAGTCCTCTCCGAGCTTTTGGGAGCGTTTTGGGGCATTAGGTTTGTTATATCCTGCGGGTTAGTGGCGCGGTCTCAGGAGCTTCTCCTTCACGCTGCCATCCTCCTCAGAGCCGGAACCGGAAGTTCGAAGCCTCCTTTTGAGCCTTTGCGGGATGTTTCTCTGGTCCATCTTTCCCAGAAAGTGGCTTTTTTGGTGGCCATTACATCGCTCAGGAGGATCTCGGAACTGGCAGCGCTCTCGTGCAAGTCTCCATTCCTGGTGGTTCATCAGGATAAGGTGGTGTTGCGCACGAGACCAGAATTTTTGCCTAAGGTGGTGTCACCTTTTCATATTAATCAGGAGATTGTTCTCCCTTCTTTTTGCCCTAACCCGACTCACCGGAGTGAGAAGGAGTTACACACTCTGGACCTGGTGAGGGCTATCAGGGTTTATGTGTCTCGTACTGCGTCGGTACGCACCTCGGACTCTCTGTTTGTCCTTACGGCTGGTCGCCGTAGGGGTTCCCCGGCCTCAAAATCTACTTTGGCGCGGTGGATCAAAGCTCCTATTCTGGAAGCTTACCGTTCTTCTGGTATGCCTCTCCCGGTGGGATTGAAGGCTCACTCTACCAGAGCCGTTGGTGCCTCTTGGGCTCTGCGGCACAGGGCTTCGGCTCAACAAGTTTGCCAGGCAGCCACTTGGTCTAGCCTCCATACGTTTACCAAACATTACATGGTACATGCCCATGCCTCTGCGGATGCGAGTTTGGGCAGGCGGGTCCTACAGGCGGCGGTGGCTCACCTTTGAGGTGCCCCGCACATCAACCGTCTCAAAGGAACTCTTTTCCCGCCCTGGGGTGTTGCTTTAGGACATCCCCATTGTCTGGGTCTCCCATTATGATGATCAGAAAAAAGAGAATTTTGTTTACTTACCGTAAATTCTTTTTTCTTGAATCATTAATGGGAGACCCAGCACCCACCCAGTTGTCCCGTTGGACGTTTTGTTGTGTTTTTGGACCTTTTGGCTCAGGCTTCTTTGGCTAGCATTGTTCGCAGCCATGCCTAGAGTTGTGGTGTGGGTTGCCTCCTCGCAGCTTGTGAACTAAACTGAGGATCTGCTCCTGCAGTGGGGGTTTATAGGCGGAGGGGCGGAGACTACAAAAACTTGTAGTACCTAGTGTGGCCTCCGGAGGGCAGACTGCCTAAACCCCATTGTCTGGGTCTCCCATTAATGATTCAAGAAAAAAGAATTTACGGTAAGTAAACAAAATTCTCTTTTTTGCTGTGGATTGTCTGTCGTGAACTCACTGATTCCCTGGTCACTCCAGCGAAGACATCTGCTGGTGCCCCTTGGTCTCTGTATCTCGACCTCCAGCTTGTGCCACATAGCTTGTCACCCTGTTATCCTCCGTCCTCGTCTTGTATAACGCTACCTCTCAGTGCGGCGCTCCTGTTTGGTCTAGGGGTCTGTTCGCCGCCCTCTTCTTGTGTAATGGTACATGTCAGCTCTGTGGTCCTGTCCGGTCTGGGGGTCTTTTCTGGGTTTCCTTGGTATTTTCCCTCTGCTTGTATAATGTCAGCGCTGTGCTCCTGATTGGTCTGGGGGTCTGTTCCGGGGTCTCCCTGGTATCCACAGTCCTCTGTTCGTATAACAGTACATGTCAGTGCTGTGGTCCTGTCCAGTCTGGGGATCTGTTTCGGGGTCTCCCTAGTATTTGCCATCCTCTCCTCATATAACTGTACATGTCAATCCCGCCCCGGGTTAGGGAACCGTCATCTATTGTGCATCCATTGTCGCCAGTCTGCGTTTCTGTATTCTTGCTGGTGCGTTTAACCCTGTGTGAACTACAAACCCCAGACAGCCAATGATGGGGATGTGACACCTATGGAAACCACTTGTGTCCTATAGTGCCACCATGTGGTGTAATAGGAAAGTGACAGTTTTATGAGCACTGATGCCTAGTCTGTAGTGTCTGCACCCAGCACAGCTTTTTGCAGTTCTTACAGCGGCCGGATGTAGATTTTAGGAAATGAACACACACAAATTCCAGTCCCTGTTCCTAAGCGTTGATGTCTCTCTTGTGTTTCCTTGCAGTGGAGGCCTTACTAAGAATACAGCAAGTGGAGGTGGAGCCGCTCCCCAGACCTGTGGTTCAAGCATTTGCCTCTCAGTTCGATAAAACCTCAGTCAGTCGCCCTGAGATCCCGGATGTGGACCTGTCCGTGCTGGACGCCAAGCTGGAGAGCAGCCTGATGCTGTTCCAGAGGGAGGGGGTCAAGTAAGTGGAAGACGTGGCCCGATCACTGCTGGGGGCTCCATTGTGTGAGACATATCAGTGCATGGATGTCTAGAGGATAAAACCTCAATCCATCTAGTGTGAATCTGCAATTACTTCCACGCCTGCGTGGTCCCAAAATTGAAATGGTGACAGATGGCAGAGCGATGAGTGATTGACTGAGTAGTGGTCATTATTACACATGATGCAGAGGGCACGCTGCAGCCATTCTGGGGGTGATGACACTATGGGATAATCTGAGGCGACAGGCAGACTCAGAAAGCTTGTAATGTAATTGGTCAATTGATCAGCAGGGTCCGAATTTGTGAGCTCCCCCAGTAGATGAACCCCTGGTCTCCAGCGGATCGTCTCAGCTGCAAAACCTGCATTAGGACTTGCAATAATAATAATAATATTTATTCATTTATATAGCTGTATTAAGTCCACAGCACTTTACATACATTTGCAACAATGTCCCCATCAGGGCTCACAATCTAAATATCCTCTCAGTCTTTGTAGTGTGGGAGGAAACTGGAGAACCCGGAGGAAACTCGCTCAAACACGGGGAGAACATACAAACTCCTTGTAGATGTTGTCCTTTGTGGAATTTGAACACGCGACCCCAGCAAGACTGCAGTGCTAACCACTGAGCCACCGTACAGTGCTAACCACTGAGCCACCGTACAGTGCTAACCACTGAGCCACCGTACAGTGCTAACCACTGAGCCACCGTACAGTGCTAACCACTGAGCCACCGTACAGTGCTAACCACTGAGCCACCGTACAGTGCTAACCACTGAGCCACCATACAGTGCTAACCACTGAGCCACCATACAGTGCTAACCACTGAGCCACCATACAGTGCTAACCACTGAGCCACCATACAGTGCTAACCACTGAGCCACCATACAGTGCTAACTACTGAGCCACCATACAGTGCTAACTACTGAGCCACCATATACAGTGCTAACCACTGAGCCACCATACAGTGCTAACCACTGAGCCACCATACAGTGCTAACCACTGAGCCACCATATACAGTGCTAACCACTGAGCCACCATACAGTGCTAACCACTGAGCCACCGTATACAGTGCTAACCACTGAGCCACCGTATACAGTGCTAACCACTGAGCTACCATATACAGTGCTAACCACTGAGCCACCGTACAGTGCTAACCACTGAACCACCATACAGTGCTAACCACTGAGCCACCGTACAGTGCTTTCCACTGAGCCACCGTACAGTGCTTTCCACTGAGCGACCGTACAGTGCTTTCCACTGAGCGACCGTACAGTGCTTTCCACTGAGCCACCGTACAGTGCTTTCCACTGAGCCACCGTACAGTGCTTTCCACTGAGCCATCGTTCCACCTGATGCCACCAGTCTGGAGCCAATGTCACCTCTTCTGAATTCAAAACCAAAAAATAAAGCGTTCATATTTGCCTTAATGAGAACACCAAGAATGCCCATGAGAGTGCTCAGGAATGCAATTCTTTTTATTGGTCAATTACATTGTGGACATCTTTTATATATCTTGGTGGTAATACCGTAACCAAAATAATAAGAGACCAAGTAGAGGTAAGGTAAGATAGGGGAAAAGAAAGACCCCGTAGACAGCAGAGAGTCGTAAAGTGCATCTGGTACAGTAAAGGGTCCTAGTGCAATATAGCAATATTGTGTCCCAGTATTATGGCAAGGGAAGATGCACAAGGAAGAATAATCCATTCCTATATCCCTCTCTAATGTGCTTGCTGGTTCCTAAATATAAAGTTATTGCTCACCCATACTGTATCCCGGAGTCATGCGTCCCTTCGTGTTGGCGTGTCAAGGTACTAACCACTGAGCCACCGTGCCTCCCAATGCCACCAGTCCGGAGCCGGCGTCACCCCTTCTGAAGTCGGCAGACGTCATCCGCTCGAGATGACGATCTGTAGGAAAGTGGGACTTAATCTTGAGAGCATGTTCCCATGGGGCGACTGCGCAGTAGATTTTTCTCTGCAGGAATAATCCATGCATTTTATATTATCAGCAAAGTAGATGAGATTTAGGAAATGTCATTCACAGTCTGATATAAATCGGCAGCAAAAATAGTGTTTTTAGTACACAGCGGGGCCAATTCATCTTATGGATTTTGATCAAATCTGCAAGGAAATCTGCGCTTCATTTATATCAGTTTTTTTGCTGCTGATTTGCAATATCTCAGTCTTGTGGGTTCAGCCCCAGTAGATTAATTTGACTTGAAGTTGCATCGAAGATGAATGCTGCAACCATCTATATATACATGAGATTCATCAGAGCAGGAGAGTCTGCCTCCCATAGTTATCCCTCGAGTGTTGGCCCCATTGTACTGATGGACATGAACGTCTCTTTTTGAACGGTGTTATGGCCCCGCTTAGCAGAGGATCGCTGTGTCCTCTTTTATTTTCTAACTTCTTACTTGTCTTCAGCTTTGCCATCTCGCGGGAAGGTCGTGTGCTCCTGGCTGATGACATGGGCCTGGGGAAGACTATCCAGGCCATCTGCATTGCAGCCTACTACAGAAAAGAGTGGCCGCTGCTCGTGGTGGCACCATCGTCCGTCAGGTTTACTTGGGCTGAGGTAAGGAGGCTCCTGTGTTACTACACGTGTGGTCTGATGTGTCCGTATCAGTAGATGATGTGAGCCGCTCTGTCCAGTCTGTGGAGGAGGAGACGGCTTCATATTAGTGATGAGCGGGTACTTCAGTGCTCGGGGTACTCTAAATGAGCAGGTCAGACACTCGGACGGACATGTCTCTGTTGTGGTCAGCCTTAGTCCATCTGCAGCCGAATCTTAGATGTTTTTTTTAATGCACGCATGCAGTGAGAATAACAAGACGCTCCAGATGCTAAGAAATTCTGAGTTTATTGCGGAAGCCAGTAAACTTATACTGGGGGTAGGCCCCGGGTTAGGATCATTTATTAAATGGTCACAGAATATTAAACAGCTAATCATTGGTTACTAATAGCTAAGAGCTGATTGGGTTATGCAGATGTATTCTAAATACATATGCATCCCTGTACTTTTTCATCATTTAATGCTATTAACCCATTGCACTCCTTCATTATCTGGTGTTTTGGAACATCTTCCCTTGTTACCAAAACATGCTAGACATTGGCTTCATTCCCAGACTATGTGGCCTTCACTGTTTCTCAAAACACAGTTTATAGCTTGCAATAAGCAACACTTTATATAAAACACTCGGGGTCTAAATATTTCTCATAAAGGCGAGTGACCTACTCAAAAGGATACATACCGTATATGCTAAATATGCAATATAACACCGGATACAAGTAAATTGGCAAATCTTTGGGTGTTTTAATATATTGAATTCCTTGACAACTCGAGTACCGGGTATAATTGGAAGTTAAGGGTAAACTCGAGACTTTTTCTGGAGATGCTTCCCCATTGACTTTCATTGCAGGTTGGAGGGTACAACTTGTGTACTGAGTATAATAGATGTTAATGGGGAAGAGTCTCCAGAAAAATCCCTGAGTTTCCCATTGACTTCCATTATATTCGTTACTTGAGGAGCATCCGACCTCCTCGTCTCTAGTACCGAGGATTGTGCTCCATCATCACTATTCAGCTACAACTCCCATCATGGTGGTGCCTCTGCTTTGCGTTATGGGCTCTGACGTGTCACCCACTCATCCCTGTTTTAGGCTTTCCATCGATGGCTGCCGTCCATCAAGTCTGACAGCATCAACGTCATCGTCACCGGTCGTGACAGCCAGTCCGCCAGCCTCATCAACATAGTCAGCTTTGATCTTCTCGGGAAGATGGACAGGACAATCACCTCCAATTTCCGAGTCATTATCATTGTAAGTGCCCGTTTTTACACCGGACCCTTTATATAGAATATTTTGCACCATTGATCACTTGTTCCCTATTTATTGTTTCAAGGACGAATCCCATTTTCTGAAGAACGTGAAGACGGCCAGATGCAAATCAGCCATGCCTTTATTAAAGGTACAGCGCACGGCGGCCCAATAGTAGCGCTCCTCTGTATGGGACATATTCATACCTGTGATGTAAAGGTCGATCTACTCCATCTTGTAAAGTTATGACCTATAATCAATGCACCAAGAAAACTTCTGCAGCTTGTTTTTTTCCTTTCCTTTGCATTCCTCTGAGCTCTGCTTGCTGGCAGTGAATAGCTGCATTATTCTTTTCTTGCGGCTGCTGTAAACATTCTTACAGAAATGGGGTGTTTTCTGTTTGTGAGTCGGGTTGATGTGAACAGGGTCTGCTGCAATACCACATACAACCTGTGGACAGGCGTGGCGCTGTTTTTCTTGGAAGAAAGAGGCCGTATCCTGCTCTCTACAGTGGATGGGGCGGGGCGGGGTTGCAAGATTTTGGGTTTGTACAGGTTTTTGTGCTCCGGTTCCCTGATGGCAAGTTAAAACAAAGTCTTTTAGAAAGTTTTCCATGATAAGGGCTTTTCCAGGCAGAGTGTATTGATGACCTATCCTCATCCATTAGAGAGGTGGGGACCCCAGCTGCTCCCGCTGATCTCCGGGGTGGAGCGGCTGCCTGCGCTGTGTAGTGGCCGTTCTCGGTCCTATTGAAGTGAATGGGAGCTGAGCTGCAAAACCAGGAGTGGTCAGTATGCAGTGTGTGGCGCTGTTGCCTTTCCTTTCCGCTTACATCTGACCAACAATGGAGCTGCAAACAACAGGTTAATTTGGGTACCAGGCGTCTGACTCCCACAGATCCGATATCCACAGCCTGACATAGAGCTACACAACTCCTCTTAGAGGCGATATTGTAGAAGCCCCATAAGACTTTTTGGGGCACATTCATGTATTAGGTCAAAGTGTTACCCCCTCTATTAACCATAGAGAGCATCACCTTCCTAGGGTCGCAGTTGTCACCATGTACTTGAGCTTTCTTCTTCATGCACAGCTGGGTCAGAACCAATATGGCCGCCATTCTTGCTGCTATAGGGGGCGTCCCTATCCTTTCTTACGACCCTGAGCAGCAACGGTTAGTTCTACACCACCATAGACATCAGCCTCTTGTTTGTCGCAGAGTGCCAAGAGGGTGATCCTGCTGTCCGGTACTCCGGCCATGTCCAGACCCGCGGAGCTCTACACCCAGATCGCCGCCGTCAGACCCAGCTTCTTCCCACGTTTCCACGAGTTTGGGGTCCGATACTGCGACGCCAAACAGGTGAGTGTCGTATGACCGTATAACAGGGCTGATAGCGGTGATCTGTAAATGTAATCGCCTTCTCCTGTCAGATGCCGTGGGGATGGGATTACTCTGGATCCTCCAATATGACCGAGCTGAAGCTTCTGCTAGAGGAATCCATAATGATCAGACGGCTGAAGTCCGATGTCCTCTCCCAGCTGCCTGCCAAACAGCGCAAAATGGTGGTGGTCGCTGCCGAAGGCATGAATGCGAGGGCTAAAGCGGCATTAGCCGCCGCCGCTAAAGAAATGGCGCAAGGCTTCAAAAACGTAAGTTACCAAACATCTACAGGGAAATCCTGTGTAGTCAGATCCAAACATACTAGAGATACAGCCTGCAACGCAGGCAGCAGTAACGGCGCAACGATATGTGCATTATTATTACAGAAAGTGCAGGAGAAGGAGGCGCTGCTACTATTCTACAACAGGACGGCCGAAGCCAAAATCCGATGTGTAATGTGAGTAAAGGAAAAGAACGATACTAACATCAGAGTAATGTTTCATATGCTGCTTCCCCAGAGAATAGTGAGTGCAGCTCTGGAGTATAATACAGGAGGTAACTCAGGATCAGTAATGTAATGTATGTACACAGTGACTGCACCAGCAGAATAGTGAGTGCAGCTCTGGAGGATAATACAGGAGGTAACTCAGGATCAGTAATGTAATGTATGTACACAGTGACTGCACCAGCAGAATAGTGAGTGCAGCTCTGGAGTATAATACAGGAGGTAACTCAGGATCATTAATGTAAAGGCTGGAGAATACACAGTGACTCTTGCAGATTATTTCTACTGTACATGTAACCTATATTATATTTTGTGTGCTGTAATCCTATTAAAAGAACACTTACAATTACACTGAGGAAAAAAAGTATTTATTCAGCCACCAATTGTGTGCGTTCTCCCACTTATAGAGATGAGGTCGGCCTGTAATTGACACCATTGGTGACATCAACTATGAGACAAAATGAGAAAACAAATCCTGAAATCACATTGTCTGATTTGGAAAGAATTTTGTTTTCACATTTTGGTGGAAAATCAGTATTTGGTCACCTACAAATAAGCAAGATTTCTGGCTCTAACAGACCTGTGACTTCTTTAAGAGGCTCCTCTGTCCTCCACTCATTACCTGTAGTACTGGAGGCTCCTCTGTCCTCCACTCATTACCTGTAGTACTGGAGGCTCCTATGTCCTCCACTCATTACCTGTAGTACTGGAGGCTCCTCTGTCCTCCACTCATTACCTGTAGTACTGGAGGCTCCTCTGTCCTCCACTCATTACCTGTAGTACCGGCACCTGTATGAACTTGTTATCAGTATAGAAGACACCTGTCCACAATTTCAAACAGTCACACTCCAAACTCCACTATGGTGAAGACCAAAGAGCTGTCGAAGGAAACCAAAAACAACATTGTAGCCCTGCACCAGGCTGGGAAGACTGAACCTGCAATAGGCAGCAGCTTGGTGTGAAGAAATCAACTGTGGGAACAATAATTAGAGAATAGAAGACATAGAAGACCACTGATAATCTCCCTTGGTCTGGGGCTCCATGCAAGATCTCACTCAATGGGGTCAAAATGATCTCAAGAACAGTGAACAAAAATCTCAGAACCACTTGGCGGATCTAGTGAGTGACCTGCAGAGAGCTGGGACCAACGTTACACAGGCTACAATCAGTAACGCACTACTCCGCCAGGGACTCAGATCCTGCAGTGCCAGACGTGTCCCACTGCTTAAGCCATTACATGTCCAGACCTGTCTGAAGTTTCCTAGAGAGCATTTGGATGATCCAGAAGAGTATTGGGAGAATGTCATATGGTCAGATGAAACCTAAGTAGAACTGTTTGGTAGAAACACAACTCGTCGTGTTCGGAGGAGAAGGAATGCTGAGTTGCATCCAAAGAACACCCTACCTACTGTGAAGCATGGGGGTGGCAACATGATGCTTTGGGGCTGTTTCTCTGCCAAGGGACCAGGACAACTGATCCATGTACATGAAAGTATGAATGCGGCCATGTATCGTGAGATTTTGAGTGCAAACCTCCTTTTATCAGCAAGGGCATTGAAGGTGAAACGTGGCTGGGTCTTTCAGCATGACAATGATCCCAAGCACACCGCCAGGGCAATGCAGGAGTGGCTTCGTAAGAAGTATTTCAAGGTCCTGGAGTGGCCTAGCCAGTCTATAGATCTCAACCCTATAGAAAACCTTTGAAGGAAGTTGAAAGTCCAGCGACAGCCCCAAAACATCACTGCTCTAGAGGAGATCTGCATGGAGGAATGGGCGACATACCAGCACCAGTGTGTGCCAACATGCCAGCACCAGTGTGTGCCGACATGCCAGCAACAGTGTGTGCCGACATACCAGCAACAGTGTGTGCCGACATACCAGCATCAGTGTGTGCCGACATACCAGCATCAGTGTGTGCCGACATACCAGCATCAGTGTGTGCCGACATACCAGCATCAGTGTGTGCCGGCATACCAGCACCAGTGTGTGCCGGCATACCAGCACCAGTGTGTGCCAACCACGTGAAGACTTACACAAAACGTCTCACCTCTGTCATTGCCAACAAAGGAGATAGAACAAAGGATTGAGGGGAACGTTTGTAGGTGACCAAATACTTATTTTCTACCAAAATTAAAAAAAAAATTCTTTCCCAATCAGACAATGCGATTTTCAGGATTTGTTTCCTCATTTTGTCTCATAGTTGAGGTCACCTATGGTGTCAATTACAGGCCGACCTCATCTCTATAAGTGGGAGAAGTTGAACAATTGGGGGCTGAATAAATATTTTTTCCCCCACTGTATATGCAGAATGTTGATGTGTTTTCTGATAAGTATTAAAGGGAACTGTTGTTAATTAGATATTTCATGGGCAGCGCGGTGTGCGACGTTTGTCTGGAGCTTTGTATAGATTGATAATTGTCTTCATCCACATTGGCCATTTGCAGAGAATATATCCTGGACCTGCTGGAGAGCGGACGGGAGAAGTTCCTGGTGTTCGCCCATCACAAGCTTGTCCTGGACAATGTCTGCGAGGAGCTGGAGAAGAAGGTGATTGCCAGATTCTCTTATTACATGAATGTGCTTTCTTGGTAGTTGGAGATGAAGACGATGTGTGTAATGTCTGAGCAGCTGCCCCCAGTGATAAAAACTCAGAACACACAGACGAGTTGTGTGAGACTTTGACATCCACATTGAAAAGACGAGTTGATAGAATGTTCTTCCCCAGTAATCAGTGTCATACGCAACTCTTTCTGCAGTAAGTTGTGTGATGTCTGCAGCTGGGGGTAAAACAGGCCGTACCTGCAGCCAGGGGTAAATCAGGTTGTGCCCCGTGTAGGGTTGTACCGCCCTGAGTTCCCTTGTGGCCCCGCAGGAGTTCCCTCGTGTGCCCCCGCAGGAGTTCCCTCGTGTGCCCCCGCAGGAGTTCCCTCGTGTGCCCCCGCAGGAGTTCCCTCGTGTGCCCCCGCAGGAGTTCCCTCGTGTGCC
Organism: Allobates femoralis; assembly: GCA_033576535.1. Lineage (NCBI taxonomy): Eukaryota > Metazoa > Chordata > Amphibia > Anura > Aromobatidae > Allobates > Allobates femoralis. Next base: position 7,297,173 of record JARQOC010000011.1, read on the forward strand.
CCCGCAGGAGTTCCCTCGTGTGCCCCGCAGGAGTTCCCTCGTGTGCCCCCGCAGGAGTTCCCTCGTGTGCCCCCGCAGGAGTTCCCTCGTGTGCCCCCGCAGGAGTTCCCTCGTGTGCCCCCGCAGGAGTTCCCTCGTGTGCCCCGCAGGAGTTCCCTCGTGTGCCCCCGCAGGAGTTCCCTCGTGTTCCCCCGCAGGAGTTCCCTCGTGTTCCCCCGCAGGAGTTCCCTCGTGTGCCCCCCGCCGGAGTTCCCTCGTGTGCCCCCCGCCGGAGTTCCCTCGTGTGCCCCCCGCCGGAGTTCCCTCGTGTGCCCCCCGCCGGAGTTCCCTCGTGTGCCCCCCGCCGGAGTTCCCTCGTGTGCCCCCCGCCGGAGTTCCCTCGTGTGCCCCCCGCCGGAGTTCCCTCGTGTGCCCCCCGCCGGAGTTCCCTCGTGTGCCCCCCGCCGGAGTTCCCTCGTGTGCCCCCCGCCGGAGTTCCCTCGTGTGCCCCCCGCCGGAGTTCCCTCGTGTGCCCCCCCGCCGGAGTTCCCTCGTGTGCCCCCCCCGCGGAGTTCCCTCGTGTGCCCCCCGCAGGAATTCCCTCGTGTGCCCCCCGCAGGAGTTCCCTCGTGTGCCCCCCCCCCCCGCCGGAGTTCCCTCGTGTGCCCCCCCCCCGCCGGAGTTCCCTCGTGTGCCCCCCCCCCGCAGGAGTTCCCTCGTGTGCCCCCCGCAGGAATTCCCTCGTGCTCCCTGGTGTTGAGTCTTGTGTCCCCCACCACCACCATCAGCATCTGAATTTTACTCACCTCTAAAACCCCCCCCCCCCTTTTTTTTTTTTTTTTTTTTTTTTTTTTTTACCATTTTGACTAATCCCGTGCACTATCCTTTTCTTGTAGAACATGGGATTTATCCGCATTGATGGATCCACTTCCTCGGCTGATCGACAATCTCTCTGCCAAAGATTCCAGTTTTCGGAGAAGTCCTGTGTGGCTGTGTTGTCCATCACAGCCGCCAACATGGGGTTGACCTTGTCCTCGGCAGACTTGGTGGTGTTTGCCGAGTTGTTCTGGAACCCCGGGGTGAGTGAGGAGGAGGATAGTGAGGGGGAGGAGGGAGGAGTGACTCAGCCGGAACGTTTCGCCCGTCTGCACCAAATGTGCTTTTATGTTGCATATAGGTGATTTCAACTCCTTTTATTTTGGGTGATAAATGCAGCTTTTTGTAAGATTTGGTAACTCTTATGCCCCCGGTGTCTCTGAGGCCATCGCTCCCGCCGCTGCTTTGTGAAGGTCCAGTAAATCAGCCCCTGTATAATCTGCGGCTTTGTGGAGCCGGCCACTTCCAGGAATTGTGGCCGCTGCACTCGCTGTGACGCAGATGCAATCAGCCTCCTGTTGTGCTAAATTGCTGCCAGCGTCTGCTCTTCACCTGCCTGAAGAGGAGTGCAGGGAGGGGGGGAGGGAGATCTCCTGGGAACCCAAGTTCAAAGAGTTTTACATTTCCAAAATAGAGTCACCTTATAACCCGCACATTTCATGTGGGCGGCCGCTCCGCTTAGAATTAAGTGAAGAAAAACAAGAGAAAAAAAATAACCAGACTTCGACACAAATGTTTGTCTGGATGAAATGAGGTGATGAGCAGCGTGGCTGCGCCTACAGATCTTTTTGGGGCAGTTACCCAGCTTTCCCTGACTCCTGAATGGCTTCATATACAAGGATCTATGCCACATTACTACATAACTGACCATTCAGAGCCCAGAGAAGTGTGTGCTGCACTATTAACACCATGAAAAGGTACCAAGATCAGTCAGATCTAATCACCGGGGCCCCAGCAACCCTGAGAACATGGTTCTGAACTGCTACAATAGATCTGAAATGCATTGGGACCAGTGTACTCCATCTTCCAGAACAGTCCCATAGAAGTTTTCCCTCTGGGCGTTGGTCGCCTTCTCCCCTTCTGGTCTTTAGTCACCTTCTCCCCTCTCTGTGCGCCGGCCGCCCTCTCCCCTCTCTGGGCGCCGGCCGCCCTCTCCCCTCTCTGGGCGCCGGCCGCCCTCTCCCCTCTCTGGGCGCCGGCCGCCCTCTCCCCTCTCTGGGCGCCGGCCGCCCTCTCTCCTCTCTGGGCGCCGGCCGCCCTCTCTCCTCTCTGGGCGCCGGCCGCCCTCTCCCCTCTCTGGGCGCCGGCCGCCCTCTCCCCTCTCTGGGCGCCGGCCGCCCTCTCCCGCCTCTGGGCGCCGGCCGCCCTCTCCCGCCTCTGGGCGCCGGCCGCCCTCTCCCCTTCTCTGGGCGCCGGCCGCCCTCTCCCCCCTCTGGGCGCCGGTCGCCTTCTCCCCCCTCTGGGAGCCGGCCGCCTTCTCCCCCCTCTGGGAGCCGGCCGCCCTCTCCCGCCTCTGGGCGCCGGCCGCCCTCTCCCCTCCTCTGGGCGCCGGCCGCCCTCTCCCCTCCTCTGGGCGCCGGCCGCCCTCTCCCCTCCTCTGGGCGCCGGCCGCCCTCTCCCCTCCTCTGGGCGCCGGCACGCCCTCTCCCCCCTCTGGGCGCCGGCCGCCCGCCCTCTCCCCCCTCTGGGCGCCGGCCGCCCGCCCTCTCCCCCCTCTGGGCGCCGGCCGCCCGCCCTCTCCCCCCTCTGGGCGCCGGCCGCCCGCCCTCTCCCCCCTACTGGCGCCGGGCCGGCCGCCCGCCCTCTCCCCCTCCTGGGCGCCGGCCGCCCGCCCTCTCCCCCCTCTGGGCGCCGGCCGCCCGCCCTCTCCCCCCTCTGGGCGCCGGCCGCCCGCCCTCTCCCCCCTCTGGGCGCCGGCCGGCCGCCCTCTCCCCCCTCTGGGCGCCGGCCGCCCGCCCTCTCCCCCCTCTGGGCGCCGGCCGCCCGCCCCTCTCTCCCTCTGGGCGCCGGCCGCCCGCCCTCTCCCCCCTCTGGGCGCCGGCCGCCCGCCCTCTCCCCCCTCTGGGCGCCGGCCGCCCCGCCCTCTCCCCCCTCTGGGCGCCGGCCGCCCGCCCTCTCCCCCCTCTGGGCGCCGGCCGCCCGCCCTCTCCCCCCTCTGGGCGCCGGCCGCCCGCCCTCTCCCCCCTCTGGGCGCGCGGCCGCCCGCCCTCTCCCCCCTCTGGGCGCCGGCCGCCCGCCCTCTCCCCCCTCTGGGCGCCGGCCGCCCGCCCTCTCCCCCCTCTGGGCGCCGGCCCGCCCGCCCTCTCCCCCCTCTGGGCGCCGGCCGCCCGCCCTCTCCCCCTCTGGGCGCCGGCCGCCCGCCCTCTCCCCCCTCTGGGCGCCGGCCGCCCGCCCTCTCTCCCCCCTCTGGGCGCCGGCCGCCCGCCCTCTCCCCCCTCTGGGCGCCGGCCGCCCGCCCTCTCCCCCCTCTGGGCGCCGGCCGCCCGCCCTCTCCCCCCTCTGGGCGCCGGCCGCCCGCCCTCTCCCCCCTTCGTGGGCGCCGGCCGCCCGCCTCTCTCCCTCTGGGCGCCGGCCGCCCGCCCTCTCCCCCCTCTGGGCGCCTGCTGCTATCACATTCTTTATATTATCCCCCCTTTGTGTTTCTTGCTTTTTCATAGCGTTTCCTGTTCTATTGCAGCTTTCAGTAAATCTATAAATCTTGTTCCTCCATGATTACTTCTTTGTAGGTTTTGATTCAAGCAGAAGATCGTGTGCACAGAATAGGACAGACGAGCTCCGTCAATATCCACTACCTGGTGGCCAAAGGGACAGCGGACGACTACTTGTGGTAACAATAAATCATATTAATCACATGATGTAGATTTATTCACTGATACATTGACTTTTACTGTACTGGTTTCCCTTATTGCTCAGTGTTCAGGATCCGCTGATGACTGATCTTCTATGTTTTACTGCTTTGTAACAGGCCGATGATTCAGGAGAAGATCAAGGTCTTGGGTGCGGCCGGTCTGTCCGAGGCGAACTTCTCAGAAACGACAGAAGCTGCCGACTATTTCTATAAGGTAAGAAAAGCAAAGTGACGACGTCTGCACATCACAACACTGCGTCCGTCTGTCCCTGTGATCTATGGAATATCGACCTCGTATCTGTTTTTCTTCTACAGCAGCATCTCAATGAATTAGAAGATCATCAAAAAGTGACTTTATATCAGTAATTCAATACATAAAGTGACCACATCTATTATATAGAGTCATTGCACACAGAGGGATCTATGTCATGTGTTTATTTCTGTTAATGTTGATGATTAATGAAAACCTAAAGGTCATTATTTCAGAAAATTAAAGTAGGGAGGATGAAGAGTCTGAGAGATAAAATCTGACCTAAATAGGGATCAGAGGCTTCACCTTGTGTGGTTGTGAGAGTCACAACCACTATAAAAGCAGATCACGGCTGCTGCAGTCCCCAGCGTGGTGCATATACAGTAGGGAGGATGAAGGGTTAAACACCGCGCTGCCGTATTCCACCAGACAGCAAAGGGGGAATATAACATTGATTTATTAGTCAACATGTTGCAGGGTTCCCAGAAATATGGCAATATGATATTGATTTGTCCTGAGGAAGAGGCCAGGGAGACCTGAAATGCGTTGACCAATAAATCAATATTATATTCACCCTTTGATGCCTCGTGGAATACGTCAGCATGGTTTTTAACACTTCATCTTCCCTACTTTAATTTTCAGAGATAATGTTTGTGTTTTCATTGGCTGTAAGCCATAATCATCAACATTAACATAAATAAACACATGAAGTAGATCCCGCTGTGTGTAATGACTCTATATAATATATGCGTTTCACTTTATGTATTGAATTACTGAAATAAATTAACTTTTTGATGATATTCACTGAGATGCACCTTTATCTCTTTCTTATCTTCATAAATAACAATATAATAATAATATTTATTTATATAGCGCTATTAATTCCACAGCACTTTACATACATCGGCAACACTGTCCCCGTTGGGGCTCACAATCTAAACATCCTGTCACTCATTCAAGTGTGGGAGGAAATCGGAGAACCCGGAGGAAACCCACGCAAAGAGTGGGGAGAACATACAAACTCCTTGCAGATGTCTTCCTTGGTGGTAATTGAACCCAGGATACCATCGCTGCAAGACAGCAGTGCTAACCACTAAGCCACCGTACAGTGCTAACCACTGAGCCACCGTACAGTGCTAACCACTGAGCCACCATATACAGTGCTAACCACTGAGCCACCATACAGTGCTAACCACTGAGCCACCATACAGTGCTAACCACTGAGCCACCATATACAGTGCTAACCACTGATCCACCATATACAGTGCTAACCACTGAGCCACTGTACAGTGCTAACCACTGAGCCACCATATACAGTGATAACCACTGAGCCACCATGCAGTGCTAACCACTGAGCCACCATACAGTGCTAACCACTGAGCCCCCATACAGTGCTAACCACTGAGCCCCCATACAGTGCTAACCACTGAGCCCCCATACAGTGCTAACCACTGAGCCACCATACAGTGCTAACCACTGAGCCACCATACAGTGCTAACCACTGAGCCACCATACAGTGCTAACCACTGAGCCATCATACAGTGCTAACCACTGAGCCACCATACAGTGCTAACCACTGAGCCACCATACAGTGCTAACCACTGAGCCACCATATACAGTGCTAACCACTGAGCCACCATACAGTGCTAACCACTGAGCCACCATACAGTGCTAACCACTGAGTCACCATACAGTGCTAACCACTGAGCCACCATATACAGTGCTAACCACTGAGCCACCATACAGTGCTAACCACTGAGCCACCATATACAGTGCTAACCACTGAGCCACCATATACAGTGCTAACCACTGAGCCACCATATACAGTGCTAACCACTGAGCCACCATATACAGTGCTAACCACTGAGCCACCATACAGTGCTAACCACTGAGCTACCATATAGAGTGCTAACCACTGAGCCATCATACAGTGCTAACCACTGAGCCACCATACAGTGCTAACCACTGAGGCTCTATACAGTGCTAACCACTGAGCCACCATATACAGTGCTAACCACTGAGCCACCATATACAGTGCTAACCACTGAGCCACCATACAGTGCTAACCACTGAGCCACCATGCCGCTGTATCTTTTTATGTATTGTATATACTCAAGTATAAGACGAGTTTTTCAGCACAATTTATGTGCTGAAAAGTGCCCCCCCCCCCCCCCCCCCCCTAGGTTTATACTCGAGTCACGGTGCACAGGCTCAGTGTGGGGGGGTGACCAGAGGCTGGAGGAGGTGGGGGAGGCTGCAGTAGGACACGTGGGCCCGCTCAGTGCAATGCAATATACACTGCATCCCCCTGTCCATCAGCGGCGGGGGGAGCGGTGCATATTCCATTGCACTATGTATGCTCCTACCCCTATGATCAGTATATGCCCCCATGCTGCTGCACACCATAAAATAATAAAGCATTCATTCTTACCCTCTGTCGCTATGTCACCGCTGTGTCCATCGGTCTTCCTGCTTCATCCTGTTTTTGCTGGTGTCATGTGACCAGCGCAGTAGCGATGATGTCATTGCTGCTGCGCCGCTAACATGACGCTGGAAGAAGCAGGAAGACCGGAGGTATATACCAGTGACGGGGGTATATACACCAGTGATGGAGGGTATATACCAGTGGTGGATTGTATATAACAGTGATGGGGGGGTATATACCATTGATGGTGGGTATATACCATTGATGGTGGGTACATGCCAGTGATGGTGGGTACATGCCAGTGATTGTGGGTACATGCCAGTGATGGTGGGTATATGCCAGTGATGGGGGTATATACCAGTGGTGCGTTGTATATACCAGTGATGGGGGGGGTATATACTAGTGATGGGTGGGGTATATACCAGTGATGGGTGGGGTATATACCAGTGATGGGGGGGAATATACCAGTGATGGGGGGGAATATACCAGTGATGGGGGGGAATATACCAGTGATGGGGGGGAATATACCAGTGATGGGGGCTATATATCAGGCTGGGAGTCTATATACCAGTGATGGGGGAATATGTACAGTGAGGAGGGTATATACCAGGATGAGGGGCCATTTACCATCATGGAGGTGCTATATACCAGTGATGGGGGCTATATACCAGTATTGCCAGGATGGGGGCCATATACCAGTGATGGGGGGGGGGGGGGGGGTATGTACATTGATGGGGCTAGATACCAGCCTGGGAGTCTATATACCAGTGATGGGGGTATATACCAGGATGAGGGGCCATTTACCATGATGGAGGCGCCATATACCATTGATGAAGGGCTGTATACAGTGATGATTGCTATATACCAGTGATGGGGGCGCTATGTACCAGTGATGAGGAGCAATATACCAGGATGGGGGTCTGCTGCATTTCCCCAGTTTTTGGGGTAAAATTAGGGGGCTCGACTTATACTCGGGTCGGCTTATACTCGAGTATATATGGTAAAAGAAACAAAAAATCAGTTAGCATGATCCAACTATGTGAATGCAAATAGTTGTCCAAGGGACGAAGTCAAGAACTTGTCAAAATATACAAAAATGTCAAAAAATAGAAGTGGAAAGGATGATTGGGACAATTCATCATTTGCGTTTTATTGTGTTTGTTCCTTTTAGGTTATGTGCGCACAATGAGTGTTTAGTTGTAGACATGTCTGCACTAAATCTACATTTCCTAGCAGAAAAAAAAAGTGTTTCTGATGCATATTTGATGCATTTTTTATGCGTTTTTTACATTCGTTTTTCCATGTGTTTTCAATGCATTTTGGGGTAGAAAAACATTGCAATAATTAACTTGCTGCACCATATCTGCAAGGTCAGAAAAAAAGCAACGTGTGCACAAAACTTCAGAATTCTCATCGACTTTGCTGGGGGTAAGGATAGGCATGCAGACTTGTGACAAAAACTGCACTAAGAAAATGCAACGTGTGCACAGGGCCCTCAGTCCCGTTTCCTTTTTGGGCTACTGATATTTGTCGATGTTTTTGTGCTAAATTGCTAATTTTTCATTTAATAGCTAAAAAAAGTTATAGGCCATGCTAAAATGTTGCAAAATTTGCACAAAAACCCTTCAGGGTACCGTTACATGTCACAACATTGCTTGCAATTTCACTGGCAATTTACTGGTTGCAGTGAAATCATGGACACATTGTTACATTTGTACACAGCAACAAAATAGAACAATGTGTCCATGATTTCACTGCAACCAGCAAATTGCCTGTGAAATTGCATGTAATGTTGCGACATGTAATGGTACCCTTAGCCAAATATAAAGTCACTCCAGGGAAAGACTGGAGAACATTTTGTGTAAAATAATAAAACACTTTTTATAAAATAACTACTGATGAATGGGCTGCAATCATAGGAAATAAAATCCACAACAATAATGATGAAAATACGGTAAAATAGAGAAAAAACAGACAGGAGCACAAAGGCTTCAAAAAAGGGACAAATTAGAATGATGAATAATGGACGGACTGTTGACACCTCCCTGCGCTCTTTCCTATGTTGGTGATATCTTTCTTTTGATGCTAGCAGGGGGGGTGGGTGCACCGCTCAAATCAGATATGTCAAAGTGAAAGGGTGCTGCTTGTCAACAGAACGAGGAGAGTGAGTGTTGACAAAGATACGCAGCACTCCACAAAGTCAAACATGATATACAAAATAATTTTATTAGGACATGTGAACACACAAATCAATGAAAAACATTTTAAAAACAGCGCAAAAATGCAGAAAGAAAGGGAGGAGAGGGGGAGCCAGCACAGTCCGAAAAATACTGGAAAAATAAATTGCGTAAATACACCTGTTTCCATACTGCACAATAATGAGACATTTCGCAAAAGATTAAATATCCTTTTGAGCCACCCTACCGCGACAAGGCATTCTCAGATAGGGTGGTCCTACTCTATAAATGTTTAATTTATGTTGTGTCCTAACACAGCAAAATGCATATAAAGTGGACCATATATAGCAATATCTCACCTTAAGCATATCAGACCATGCTCCCAAGATGCCAGGTCACTTTGCTTCTATCCATGAGTGCTGGTATGGTTCAGTGAGGGTTAACTGTGAAATAGCCCAAACATTTGTGGTGTAGGCTGCAGGTGTGGGGGACTCAGTTGCCTTTTTATTCACTGACCTAACCTGGCACCTTGAAAGCATGGTCTGATATGCATAAGGTGAGAGATTGCTTTATATGGTCCACTTTATATGTATTTTGCTGTTTTAGGACACAACATAAATTAAACATTTATAGAGTAGGACCACCCTATCTGAGAGTGCCTTGTCGCGGCAGGGTGGCTCAAAAGATTATTTAATCTTTTGTGAAATGTCTTACTATTGTGCAGTATGGAAACAATTCATTTTTCCAGTATTTTTCTGACTGTGCTGGCTCCCCCACTGTTTTCACAGGGTAGGGGCCCCTGCAGTTATAGTAGCCAGTGCTTCATTCTGTGGTTTTCTCCATTTTTGCACTGTTTTTAATTAATTTGTGTGTTCATGTGTCCTAATAAAATTATTTTGTATATCATGTTTGACTGTGTGGAGTGCTGTGCATCTTTGTCAACACTTTCTCTCCGTTGTCTAGATCTTTCTTTTGATGTCTTTATGTATCTCGCACATAGCACCTGGATGTGATGATGATTATTGGCCATTTCTGCACTTTTTATATTGCACTTTAATGGATCGGAGCCGTTGTAACCGTCCGACAGATACTTGCTCAGAATTACTGACCAGAACTGGTTATCTGGAAGATTGTTCACATTTTATCAGTCCGGCGTCCATAGAGTCTGGTACTTGTAATGATTCCTGTGCTGGACCGGCTGGAGCTCCGGGCTGTTGGCGGGGTGGGGTTGTCACTGTTGGAGACCCTCTGAGTTTGGATACATTTACATATAATTGGTGACTCGCTATAATCTAAACCTTGTGTGATACTTTCCACAGGACCCAAAACAGAAGAGCATCTACGACATGTTCCAGAGGTCGTTCTCGCAGGCCGGGGCTGCGGATGACGCCGATGAAGCGCTGCTCCTGGAGGCCTGCGAGGAGTTTGACCAACAATCCCCAGATGGAAATATGTGCAAGAAAAGAAAAATTGAGGATTATTTCTGACCCGTCACAATATTACAGCGCAGCGAGTGATTGTATATTAGTCCATTTTGTTAATATCATTTCATAATTAAAGAAAGTTTATATTATTTTATCACCTTTTACCGCATTCACAGATCAATAATAACCTGAAGCGACCTGACGGATTTATGTAAACAATTACCAATACTTGAGAAGTAGATTACTATGTTGTGATTGGACCAAGTGCTCTTGTCACATGTGCAGCAGATTCTAGTGACCTTTGAGTATCATCATCTAAGCCCACATCACATCTCTGAATACCTGATGCATAAAAATATTGATCCTGAGTGACCTCCTGTATTATCCTCCAGAGCTGCACTCACTATTCTGCTGGTGCACTCACTGTGTACATACATTACTGATCCTGAGTTACCTCCTGTATTATACTCCAGAGCTGCACTCACTATTCTGCTGGTGCAGTCACTGTGTACATACATTACATTACTGATCCTGAGTTACCTCCTGTATTATCCTCCAGAGCTGCACTCACTATTCTGCTGGTGCACTCACTGTGTACATACATTACTGATCCTGAGTTACCTCCTGTATTATACTCCAGAGCTGCACTCACTATTCTGCTGGTGCAGTCACTGTGTACATACATTACATTACTGATCCTGAGTTACCGCCTGTATTATACTCCAGAGCTGCACTCACTATTCTGCTGGTGCAGTCACTGTGTACATACATTACATTACTGATCCTGAGTTCCCTCCTGTATTATCCTCCAGAGCTGCACTCCATATTCTGCTGGTGCAGTCACTGTGTACATACATTACTGATCCTGAGTTACCTCCTGTATTATCCTCCAGAGCTGCACTCACTGTGTACATACATTACATTACTGATCCTGAGTTCCCTCCTGTATTATCCTCCAGAGCTGCACTCACTATTCTGCTGGTGCAGTCACTGTGCACATACATTACTGATCCTGAGTTCCCTCCTGTATTATCCTCCAGAGCTGCACTCACTATTCTGCTAGTGCAGTCACTGTGTACATACATTACATTACTGATCCTGAGTTCCCTCCTGTATTATCCTCCAGAGCTGCACTCACTATTCTGCTGGTGCAGTCACTGTGCACATACATTACTGATCCTGAGTTCCCTCCTGTATTATCCTCCAGAGCTGCACTCACTATTCTGCTAGTGCAGTCACTGTGTACATACATTACATTACTGATCCTGAGTTACCTCCTGTATTATACTCCAGAGCTGCACTCCCTATTCTGCTGGTGCAGTCACTGTGTACATACATTACATTACTGATCCTGAGTTACCTCCTGTATTATACTCCAGAGCTGCACTCACTATTCTGCTGGTGCAGTCACTGTGTACATACATTACATTGCTAATCCTGAGTTACCTCCTGTATTACACTCCAGAGCTGCACTCACTATTCTGCTGGTGCAGTCACTGTGTACATACATTACAATACTGATCCTGAGTTACCTCCTGTATTATACTCCAGAGCTGCACTCACTATTCTGCTGGTGCAGTCACTGTGTACATACATTACAATACTGATCCTGAGTTACCTCCTGTATTATACTCCAGAGCTGCACTCACTATTCTGCTGGTGCAGTCACAGTGTACATACATTACATTACTGATCCTGAGTTACCTCCTGTATTATACTCCAGAGCTGCACTCACTATTCTGCTGGTGCAGTCACTGTGTACATACATTACTGATCCTGAGTTACCTCCTGTATTATACTCCAGAGCTGCACTCACTATTCTGCTGGTGCAGTCACTGTGTGCATACATTACATTACTGATCCTGAGTTACCTCCTGTATTATACTCCAGAGCTGCACTCACTATTCTGCTGGTGCAGTCACTGTGTACATACATTACATTACTGATCCTGAGTTATCTCCTGTATTATACTCCAGAGCTGCACTCACTATTCTGCTGGTGCAGTCACTGTGTACATACATTACATTACTGATCCTGAGTTACCTCCTGTATTATACTCCAGAGCTGCACTCACTATTCTGCTGGTGCAGTCACTGTGTACATACATTACTAATCCTGAGTTACATCTTGTAATATTCTACAGAGCTGCACGGGTCAATTCCTTGAGTTCCCCATTATAGTCAGTACACGAGGTGCGCCTGTATGAATGTCTCACATGGATGGTGATCACTAGTCTGTATACTCTTTGCATTCTCCCGGCTCAGGAGATGTGGTATGATCAGACCATGTCCCTGTCCGGTCAGACACATCCAGACACTGTACATAGCAGGGACACTTAGATAAGACTAGATGTAGGCCCGATGCTATTGCATTGGGAGGATGGTGACATCACGATGTGGGAAGGCTACATGGCACTGGGGGGGCAGCCATCTCTTCCCCCCGTGCGTCCTTGCCCCTGTCAGGTCTCTCCCTCCCCTCATGTGCTCTCCTTTGAGCTGTCTCCCGTGTCTGCTCTCCTCTGTGTGCGCTTTCTTCCCTTGTGCTGGTTCCCCCCTGTGTGCTCTGTCTTCTCCCCCCTGTGTGCTCAATCCTTTGGGCTGTCTCTCCCCTGTGCGCTGTGTCTCCCTCCATGTGCTCTTCCCCCATCCATTCTGTCCCCCCTGTGTTGTCTTCTCCTGTTGTGTGCTCTCTCCTTTGGGCTGTCTCTCCCCCATGTGCTCTTCCCCCATCCATTGTCTCCCCCCTGTGTTAACTTCTCCCGTTGTGTGCTCTCGCCTGTGGGCTGTCTCTCCCCCATGTGCACTTCCCCCATCCATTGTCTCCCCCCTGGGTTGTCTTCTCCCGTTGTGTGCTCTCTCCTTTGAGCTGTCTCCTCCCTGTGTGCCGTCTCTCTCCCTCCGTGCTGTCTTCTCCCCCTGTGCCCTCTCTCCCCATTGTGTGCTCTCTTCTCCCCCTGTGTGTGGTCTCTCTTCCCCTTCTGCTGTCTTCTCCCCTCGTGTGCTCTCTCCTTTGAGTTGTGCTCTCCTTGTGTGTGTGCGCTGTCTCTGTCCACTTTGTGCAGTCACTCTGCCCCCGTGCCGTCTTTTCTCCTGTGCCCTGTCTCCCCCCCCCCCCATGCCGTCTTCTTTCCCTGTGCCCTCTCTCCACGTTGTATGCCGCCTTCTCCCCCCTGGGTGCAGTCTCTCTCCCCTCATGTGCTCTCTCCTATGAGTTGTGCTCTCCTCCTTGTGTGTGCTCTCTGTCTACCTTGTGCGGTCACTCTGCCCCCGTGCTGTCTTCCCACCCTGCGGTCTCTCTCCCCCCATGCCGTCCCTGTGCCCTCTCTCCCCCTTCTGCTGTCTTCTCCCCCTGTGTGCACTCTCTCTCCCCCTTCTGCTGTCTCTCTCCCCCTTCTGCTGTCTTCTCCCTTCGTGTGCTGTCTCTCTCCCCCCCCATTGTGTGCTGTCTTCTCCCCTCGTGTGCTCTCTGCCCACATTATGCACTCTCTCTTCCTCCAGTGTGCTGTTACTGTGTCTGTTGCCATTTGGGCCTACTTGCTGGATGTTCACATGCCCAGTTATTGAGGCGGTGTTAAGGTTCGGGGACAGTGGCAGGTGGGTTTGGAGCGTCGGGTCTCTGCGGCGATGAAGCGCCTCGGCGGTTGTGGGTGGTGTCGGGCAGCTGCGTCATTGTTGGCCATAGTACCTGAGGGGCCGTTACTGCCAGCAGGCGCCATATTTACACACCCAGAGCCTGGGTGTACCAATATGGCTGCCGCAGCGCGTTCTCTGGGGGGTGGACGGGACACAGCGATTCTGTAGATCTCAGCACAGGATCAGTTCAGAACAGTCCAGTGTGGAATTTATTATTACAGATCTATTGATTGTAATCAGCTGTGCTAAATCCACTGTAATGTGACAATAATACAGAGCACAGGATCATGTGACACCACACTGACATCACGTGACTGCCGCCGGATTATCGGTTCTGTCGGAGTATTAAAAGATCCGGATATTTATTCGTTTGGAGAAATCACGGACAAACTCGCAGACACCGGACAGGAGCGAGCGGCGGGAGAACATGACGTCATCACTCCTGAGGGGGCGGGGACTACTCTAAGACGTCACTGCCGTGTATCTACAGCCCGGAGCTTTTCTGTAACTATAGCAACCTCAGGAGCCCGTCACGTGTCTCCACCTCTATGGTGCAGCTGTTTGCCGCGCTATCTCCTTACTTCCGGTAAATTGCCGACTCTATGGTCCATGAAGCGGAAGTGACGTCACGTCAGCCTGTGTTTAAAAAATCCACCGCGCTGCCGTCTCCCAGGTGTGTGGAGTCACGTGATCAGCGGCTCTGCCTACATCACGTGGTAGGTTCTGCGGCTGATACAATGTATTACTGCTCCGCGCGGAGGGGTTACACCGAGGACAAGGGGGGATGGTAGGGAACCTTTACTCTAGCGCAGGGGTAGCCCCCCTCCCCTTCCTTTACCTTAGCACACGGGTGTCCCCCTCCCCCTCTTTGCCTTAACACAGGGGTGTCCTCCTCCCTCCCCCTCTTTGCCTTAGCACAGGGGTGTCCTCCTCCCTCCCCCCTTTACCTTAACACAGGGGTGTCCTCCTCCCTCCCCTCTTTACCTTAGCACAGGGGTGTCCCCCTCCCCCTCTTTACCTTAGCACAGGGGTGTCCTCCTCCTTCCCCCTTTACCTTAGCACAGGGGTGGCCCCCTCCCTCCCCCTCTTTACCTTAGCACAGGGGTGGCCCCCTCCCTCCCCCTTTACCTTAGCACAGGGGTGGCCCCCTCCCTCCCCCTCTTTACCTTAGCACAGGGGTGGCCCCCTCCCTCCCCCTTTACCTTAGCACAGGGGTGGCCCCCTCCCTCCCCCTTTACCTTAGCACAGGGGTGGCCCCCTCCCTCCCTCCCCCTTTACCTTAGCACAGGGGTGGCCCCCTCCCTCCCCCTTTACCTTAGCACAGGGGTGGCCCCCTCCCTCCCCCTTTACCTTAGCACAGGGGTGGCCCCCTCCCTCCCCCTTTACCTTAGCACAGGGGTGGCCCCCTCCCTCCCCCTTTACCTTAGCACAGGGGTGGCCCCCTCCCTCCCCCTTTACCTTAGCACAGGGGTGGCCCCCTCCCTCCCCCTTTACCTTAGCACAGGGGTGTCCCCTCCCCCCCCCTTTACCTTAGCACAGGGGTGTCCCCCTCCCCCCCCTTTACTGTAGCAAAGGGGTGTCCCCCTCCCTCCCCCCCTTTACCTTAGCACAGGGGTGTCCCCCTCCCCCCCCCTTTACTGTAGCAAAGGGGTGGCCCCCTCCCTCCCCCTTTACCTTAGCACAGGGGTGTCCCCCTCCCTCCCCCCCCTTTACTGTAGCAAAGGGGTGGCCCCCTCCCCCCCCCCCTTTACTGTAGCACAGGGGTGTCCCCCTCCCCCCCCTTTACTGTAGCACAGGGGTGGCCCCCTCCCTCCCCCCCTTTACCTTAGCACAGGGGTGTCCCCCTCCCTCCCCCCCTTTACTGTAGCAAAGGGGTGACCCCCTCCCTCCCCCTTTACTGTAGCAAAGGGGTGGCCCCCTCCCTCCCCCTTTACCTTACAGCAGAGGCGTCCTCCTTTCCCACCTCAGCAGTTAGATCGGGGGGGGGGGGGGGGGGGGGGGGGATTGTGTACCATCCTCCTATCTCAGAGATGACAATCACCCGGTCGCTGTTATTTTACTAGTAAAGTCTGCCACAGATTTGGTGAAATCCAGTGGAGAAGCTCCATCGGGGCCCCCAATTATTGTAAATCTTTAGTAGTATTAGTCTTTTCCTATAGGCTGCAGGGTCTGGGTGTGATCACAACCCCTGCATCTGTGGTAGTTACGCCCCTGGTGAAATCCTCTCGGTGCGCTGTGCACGTAATCACAGGATTCAGGGGTAGTGGCAAAATTATATATATATAAAAAAAACTGCATCTTTTATCCTTTTTGTTATTCTTCATTTAAAGTGAACCTGTCACCTCCAAAAACCCGCCTAACCTATAAAAACATGTCCCTGCATCCTATGACCTTTCTCACAATCCTTTTGTCTGCTAAATGCTGGCTGTAAAAGTACTGAAAAAACGTTTTTATACTTACTCATTATCCATTATAATGAGTAGGGACCATGGTCCTTAGCCCTCAGGGTGTGTTGCTTTGCTGCCTACCTCGTCAGAATTAGGGCATGATCTTGTATTCCTATTGTAGGCAGTAATTTCCGGTTGGGGTGACGTCAGTACACCCACGCCGCTCTGGTGCTTGAAGCCGGACGAGCGGTGACCTGCAGAATCAGGTTATAGGGGGACCTCCGGGGAGAACATTTTTTTTTTTTTTTTTTTTTTTTGTCCTTGCCCTTCTACATGATGAAGAAGAGCTGTACATACAGTTCTAGGATCTATAGATCACTTATAAATCAATAAAATCATATCTGCTCCTCAGCTCTCACCCCTCCCTCAGGGGACAGGGAGAGCAGGAGGTGTGTTGGGGGCTCCAGAATTCTTACATTGCTGCCCCCTCATACTTCTGTATGAACATGGGATGTGGACTCTGGGTGCTCCAGGATCATCTTACATTCCTGCCCCCTCATACTTCTGTATTAACAGGGGGCGTGGCCACCAGCCTCATGGTTACACTACAATTCAGCCCTGATATACCATTCTATGTAATGTATGAACAGGGCTGTTCTCCCTTCAAATAGCAATCATGTCGCCAAGCATATAAATACACACTGTGATCTGCTGTACAATGATATGATGGTGCATAATGTTTGCTGCCATGTATCAGGCCAGGAGCAGAGGCAGAGCACTGCATTGATTGATTCAGCCCTGCCATGGCCTCCCCTCCCCCATATCATCTTGGTAGCTTCCTGTCCCCTTTAGCACTATACATGACTGAACGTCTCTGTCCCCTGAGGGAGGGGTGAGAGCTGAGGAGCAGATAGGATTTTATTGAATTATAAGTGATGTATAGATCCTAGAACTGTAGCGCCCAGCTCTGCTTCATCATGTAGGAGGGCAGGGACAGGACAAAAAAAGTTTTATCATCTCAGAGCTTCCCTTTGCAGTCATTTTTGCTGCACCAAAGACCCTAATGAATAACGGCAAAATTGTGGGTTGTTTTACACCTCGTAGGACTTTTTCCCTGTTTCCGGTACAAGGTGCAGTAAAGTAAATGGTGTCAGTGATAACGAATTATCCCACAGACAAGCGAGTTCTCGTACCATGATGCTGTCATGACTCCTGGGGGGAGAAACAAAATTGTGTCCATGGCTGGAAGGGGTTAACACGACAGCAGGATATCAGCACTGGAGGATAATTCTGCTCTGTGGGAATGTGACTTCTCACTTTGATCTGTTTTCCTTACAGATGGATGTCTTAGAGCAGTTTCTTGCTGAAGATGAAGATATTCTTTGCTCTTATACAAGGCACGACCTCGAGGTTTGCCCTCAGAGATATATATATATAATATGTGTTGACGTGGTGGTTTTCTGTCCCTGCACTGCATGTTCTGTAGTTGGCGGTGATCCGCGCCTCCTGTCCTCTATGATTCGGGCGTCTTTGTCTTCTTTTGGCAGCTTTTTAGTGTTCATGTAAAGTAGGGTAGCAGCTAGAAAATCATGAAAATGTGCGCAGAGTATTTCAGGAATGTGATCTGCTGACTTGTGGTCAATAGTGATCAGTCCCAGCCCTGATGGTCAGGGCTGTATGTGACAAGTCAAGTCCTGTAGATCACTCCAGCAGCACAGAGGATTTCAGGTGAAGCTGCTGCTGATCAGCCTAATTCAGTTGCTGTGTTTCTCTGCAGAATGTTGTGCAGCTCCTGAGGAATAAAGTCCGATCACAGCGAGACAAAATAGACGAAACAAAGTCAGATTTACAAAAGATGAAGGCCGAGGTCACCGAAAGGTAACGCTTACTGTACATAGATTTCTGTTATGACACAAAGACTAAAAGTTTGGACACACCTTCTCATTCAATGTTTTCTGTATTTTCATGACTATGAAAATTGTAGATTCACACTGAAGGCATCAAACCATGAATTACCGTATATACTCGTGTATAAGCCGAGTTTTTCAGCACAAAAAATGTGCTGAAAAGTCCCCCCTCGGCTTATACACGAGTCATACAGTATACAGGGCCGCCCGCCCCCCCCATCGGTATACAGGTGCAGACCCCCCCCATCAGTGGTATACAGGGCCCCCCTTGCTGCCACACACCTGTAAAGTAATAGATCATTATACTTGTCGCTGTCGCCGCTCTGCACCGCACTCCTCCGGGTCTTCATGCTTACTCCTCCGGCGCACAGGAAATGACGTCAATGTCTGTGCGCCGGAGGAAGCATGAAGACCCGGAGGAGCGCGGTGCAGAGCAGCGACAGGGATAAGTATAATGATCTATTACTTTACAGGTGTGCGGCAGCAAGGGGGGCCCTGTATACCACTGATGGGGGGGGGGGGGGGGCGCGCCGCGCCTGTATACCACTGGGGCTGCTGTATATACTGCTGGGGCCTGTATATACCACTGGGGCTGCTGTATATACTGCTGGGGCCTGTATATACCACTGGGGCTGCTGTAATACTGCTGGGGCCTGTATATACCACTGGGGTGGCTGCTGTAATACTGCTGGGGCCTGTATATACCACTGGGGAGGCTGCTGTAATACTGCTGGGGCCTGTATATACCACTGGGGAGGCTGCTGTAATACTGCTGGGGCCTGTATATACCACTGGGGAGGCTGCTGTATACTACCACTGGGGAGGCTGCTGTATACTACCACTGGGGAGGCTGCTGTATACTACCACTGGGAAGGCCTGTATACCATACTGCTGGGGGCTGTATACCTGTGCTGGGGTCCACCCTCGGCTTATACACGAGTCAATAGGTTTTCCCAGGTTTTGGGGGCAAAAGTAGGGGGGTTGGCTTATACACGGGTCGGCTTATACACGAGTATATACGGTAACACATGTGGAATTATATACTGAACAAAAAAGTGTGAAACAACTGAAAATATGTCTTATATTTTAGGTTCTTCACAGTAGCCACCTTTTGCTGTGATGACTGCTTTGCACACTCTTGGCATTCTCTGGATGAGCTTCAAGAGGTAGTCACCGGAAATGGTCTTCACTTCACAGGTGCCCTGTCAGGTTTAATAAGTGGGATTTCTTGCTTTATAAATGGGGTTGGGACCATCAGTTGTGTTGTGCAGAAGTCTGGTGGATACACAGCTGATCGTCCTACTGAATAGACTGGTAGCTGCTTTTTTCTTGCTATAATACAAATTCTAAGTAAACAAAAACGAGTAGCCGTCATTACTATAAGAAATGAAGGTCAGTCAGTCCGTAAAATTGGGAAAACTTTGAAAGTGTCCCCAAGTGCAGTTGCAAAAACCATCAAGCGCTACAAAGAAACTGGCTCACATGAGGATCGTCCCAGGAAAGGAAGACCAAGAGTCATCTCTGCTGCGGAGGATAAGTTCATCCGCGTCACCAGCCTCAGAAATCGCAGGTTAACAGCAGCTCAGATTAGAGACCAGGTCAATGCCACACAGAGGTCTAGCAGCAGACACATCTCTACAACAACTGTTAAGAGGAGACTTTGTGCAGCAGACCTTCATGGTAAAATAGCTGCTAGGAAACCACTGCTAAGGACAGGCAACAAGCACAAGAGACTTGTTTGGGCTAAAAAACTCAAGGAATGGACATTAGACCAGTGGAAATCTGTGCTTTGGTCTGATGAGTCCAAATTTGAGATCTTTGGTTGCAACCATCGTGCCTTTGTGCGACGCAGAAAAGGTGAACGGATGGACTCTACATGACTGGTTCCCACCGTGAAGCATGGAGGAGGAGGTGTGATGGTGATGGGGTGCTACACTAGATGACCTGGCCTCCACAGTCACCAGACCTGAACCCTATCGAGATGGTTTAGGGTGAACTGGACGCAGAGTGAAGGCAAAAGGGCCAACAAGAGCTAAGCATCTCTGGGAACTCCATCAAGACTGTGGGAAGACCATTTCCGGTGACTACCTCTTGAAGCTCATCCAGAGAATGCCAAGAGTGTGCAAAGCAGTAATCACAGCAAAAGGAAGAACCTAGAATATAAGACATATCAGTTGTTTCTCACTTTTGTGTTCAGTATATAATTCCACATGTGTTAATTCATAGTTTTGATGCCTTCAGTGTGAATCTACAATTATCATAGTCATGAAAATACAAAAAACGCTTTGAATGAGAAGGTGTGTCCAAACTTTTGGTCTGTACTGTATGTGCACAGTGACTGTACCAGCAGAATAGTGAGTGCAGCTCTGGAGTATAATACAGGAGGGAACTCAGGATCAGTAATGTAATGTATGTACACAGTGACTGCACCAGCAGAATAGTGAGTGCAGCTCTGGAGTATAATACAGGAGGGAACTCAGGATCAGTAATGTAATGTATGTACACAGGGACTGCACCAGCAGAATAGTGAGTGCAGCTCTGGAGGATAATACAGGAGGTAACTCAGGATCAGTAATGTAATGTATGTACACAGGGACTGCACCAGCAGAATAGTGAGTGCAGCTCTGGAGAATAATACAGGGGGTAACTCAGGATCAGTAATGTAATGTATGTACACAGTGACTGCACCAGCAGAATAGTGAGTGCAGCTCTGGAGTATAATATAGGAGGTAACTCAGGATCAGTAATGTAATGTATGTACACAGTGACTGCACCAGCAGAATAGTGAGTGCAGCTCTGGGGTATAATACAGGAGGTAACTCAGGATCAGTAATGTAATGTATGTACACAGTGACTGCACCAGCAGAATAGTGAGTGCAGCTCTGGGGTATAATACAGGAGGTAACTCAGGATCAGTAATGTAATGTATGTACACAGTGACTGCACCAGCAGAATAGTGAGTGCAGCTCTGGAGTATAATACTGGAGGTAACTCAGGATCAGTAATGTAATGTATGTACACAGTGACTGCACCAGCAGAATGGTGAGTGCAGCTCTGGAGTATAATACAGGAGGTAACTCAGGATCAGTAATGTAATGTATGTACACAGTGACTGCACCAGCAGAATAGTGAGTGCAGCTCTGGAGTATAATACAGGAGGTAACTCAGGATCAGTAATGTAATGTATGTACACAGTGACTCCACCAGCAGAATAGTGAGTGCAGCTCTGGAGTATAATACAGGAGGTAACTCAGGATCAGTAATGTAATGTATGTACACAGTGACTGCACCAGCAGAATAGTGAGTGCAGCTCTGGGGTATAATACAGGAGGTAACTCAGGATCAGTAATGTAATGTATGTACACAGTGACTGCACGAGCAGAATAGTGAGTGCAGCTCTGGAGTATAATACAGGAGGTAACTCAGGATCAGTAATGTAATGTATGTACACAGTGACTGCACGAGCATAATAGTGAGTGCAGCTCTGGAGTATAATACAGGAGGTAACTCAGGATCAGTAATGTAATGTATGTACACAGTGACTGCACCAGCAGAATAGTGAGTGCAGCTCTGGAGGATAATACAGGAGGTAACTCAGGATCAGTAATGTCATGTTTTAGTGGCTTAATTTATACGGATGCTGTCACATGTTTTGGGCGCACTGTGTTGTGTGTTATGAATGATTCTCGGGTTATGACTTTCTTCAGCAGTGAGAGGAGGGAGTTTTTCACGCATCTTCTGGCTCGGACTCTGCCCCAGCGAGAAGCTTTGGAGGAAGAAGTGAGAACACGGGAGCAGCTCCTGGAGGTGACAAGTAAAATGGAAACATTAAGTGACGCTCGGGGCGCAGAGTCCTGGTAATCCTCTCCACTCTTGTTGCATATTTTGGTTTGATAAGACCCCGGGGGGGAAGGGGGGATAATATCATTACAATCATCACCTGGTAGTGACCAGTTTATACTATCACTTCGTTCACTGATAACACATAACCGTAATAAGGAATCCGGGCTGCACTTGTTCAGATTAGTCGCTGTGTGTTCACAGAAATACACATGCAGTGTAAAGCATGGAGGAGACATGAGCACCATAGATTCACTGAGGAGACAAGTGGTGGGTTGTTAGTTTACTCTTCACTGCTCCATAGTGTCACTGCTCATCTAGTAAATAATCCATAGTCTCATTACTCTTATAGTAAAGATTCCATAGTGTCACTGCTCGTACAGTAAGAATCCATAGTGTCACTGCTCTTACAGTATAGAATCCATAGTGTCACTGCTCTTACAGTATAGAATCCATAGTCTCACTGCTCTTACAGTATAGAATCCATAGTGTCACTGCTCTTACAGTATAGAATCCATAGTGTCACTGCTCTTACAGTATAGAATCCATAGTGTCACTGCTCTTACAGTATAGAATCCATAGTGTCACTGCTCTTACAGTATAGAATCCATAGTGTCACTGCTGTTACAGTAAGAATCCATAGTGTCACTGCTGTTACAGTAAGAATCCATAGTGTCACTGCTGTTACAGTAAAGAATCCATAGTGTCACTGCTCTTACAGTAAATAATCCATAGTGTCACTGCTCTTACAGTAAAGAATCCATAGTCTCATTACTCTTACAGTAAGAATCCAGTCACTGCTCGTACAGTAAGAATCCATCCATAGTGTCACTGCTCTTACAGTAAATAATCCATAGTGTCACTGCTGTTACAGTAAGAATCCATAGTGTCACTGCTGTTACAGTAAAGAATCCATAGTGTCACTGCTCGTACAGTAAAGAATCCATAGTGTCACTGCACGTACAGTAAGAATCCATAGTGTCACTGCTCGTACAGTAAAGAATCCATAGTGTCACTGCTCGTACAGTATAGAATCCATAGTGTCACTGCTCGTACAGTAAAGAATCCATAGTGTCACTGCTCTTACACTAAGAATCCATAGTGTCACTGCTCGTACAGTAAAGAATCCATAGTGTCACTGCTCGTACAGTAAAGAATCCATAGTGTCACTGCTCGTACAGTATAGAATCCATAGTGTCACTGCTCTTACAGTATAGAATCCATAGTGTCACTGCTTGTACAGTAAAGAATCCATAGTGTCACTGCTCTTACACTAAGAATCCATAGTGTCACTGCTCGTACAGTAAAGAATCCATAGTGTCACTGCTCGTACAGTAAAGAATCCATAGTGTCACTGCTCGTACAGTAAAGAATCCATAGTGTCACTGCTCGTACAGTATAGAATCCATAGTGTCACTGCTCGTACAGTAAAGAATCCATAGTGTCACTGCTCGTACAGTATAGAATCCATAGTGTCACTGCTCTTACAGTATAGAATCCATAGTGTCACTGCTTGTACAGTAAAGAATCCATAGTGTCACTGCTCGTACAGTATAGAATCCACAGTGTCACTGCTCGTACAGTATAGAATCCATAGTGTCACTGCTCTTACAGTATAGAATCCATAGTGTCACTGCTCTTACAGTATAGAATCCATAGTGTCACTGCTCGTACAGTATAGAATCCATAGTGTCACTGCTCGTACAGTATAGAATCCATAGTGTCACTGCTCTTACAGTATAGAATCCATAGTGTCACTGCTCGTACAGTAAATAATCCATAGGGTCACTGCTCTTACAGTAAGAATCCATAGTGTCACTGCTCGTACAGTAAAGTATCCATATGTAAATGGAGTCCATGGAGCCTCGATTAAGAGTCTCAAACACGGGAGTAGCCAGATATCCCTCCAGGGAAGGACCTAGCCCTGGGGTGGACTCCTTGCGGAGACCACCATAACCACCATATTATGTGACCCTTTTAGTCAATATCCCACTCAGTTACGAGTTAAGGATATGACAAGGGAATTACCAGAGCCAGGTATCCATCCACAGACGGCTGTTTCGGGGTGTTGCCCCTCATCAGTGTGGAGTAGGATTCTGGCTAGGTGGGATCAATGCCTAGTAGACCAACATCATAAAGCTCTCAGGGAGACCAGTCAAGTCTGGCCACCCCCGGGCTCGCCGGCCGCTCATCTGGTCTCCTCCGGGCTCGCCGGCCGCCCGTCTGGCCTCCCCCGGGCTCGCCGGCCGCCCGTCTGGCCTCCCCCGGGCTCGCCGGCCGCCCGTCTGGCCTCCCCCGGGCTCGCCGGCCGCCCGTCTGGCCTCCCCCGGGCTCGCCGGCCGCCCGTCTGGCCTCCCCCGGGCTCGCCGGCCGCCCGTCTGGCCTCCCCCGGGCTCGCCGGCCGCCCGTCTGGCCTCCCCCGGGCTCGCCGGCCGCCCGTCTGGTCTCCTCCGGGGTCACCGGCCGATTGTGTCTCTTGTCTGTTTCTGCAGTGGAGCCTTAAAGACGCGACTGATGGAAGCAAAAGGTCTCTGGTCCTCCTTCCGTCAGGTGGAGAAGACTCTTCAGGAGAAAGTGGAAACTCTGAGGATGGAGCTGGGAAAGTCTGAAGCTAAACTGGGAGAAACAACAGCTCGGCTACAGACCGGTGAGATACACGTGGAGGATGAAGGCTGAGCTACAGATGATGAGATACACCGGGGGGTGGGGTGGGTGGAAAGATGAAGCCTGAGCTGCGGGCAGTGAGATATACAGGGGCTGAGCTACAAATAGATGAGATACACGAGGACACAGTGGACACAGTCTGTGACCAATAATTGTTAGAGCAGGCTGTTTTCTCACATTTCAGTGGAGTCGGAGCTTATTGCTGTACAGGACAGACTCCTCGCCCAGCAGCCGGCGGCACAGGAAGAAGCTGCCCAGCAGCTGGCGATAGCGGATGAGGCTGCCCGGGTGATCAGCGCCTGTATGATGGAGATGGGATTACTACTGACAGTGTCAGAAAAACAGCACCACAAATGAGAGGTAAGAGGGGCTCAGCGGCCCGGGGTCTTGTGTTTAGGGGGGGTATCGGCTTTAAGGGACGTCTGTGTCTCTCCCCCTGCAGCTTCAGGTGGTCTCATGGGTCGTTGTATTACTGATCTCTCCTTGTACTTATTACACCTGACTGTGTGTGAATACAATATGTAATGATATTGTTCTGTTTTTTTTTTTTCCCTCCATTTTTAGTGATTTTTGCCCCATTGTGTCCGTAGCTCCCACCATCCCCAGATTGACTGACATCGCAGCCCATCACTGCCCGGGGCCTGGGGACATTTTCTCCAAGTTTCCTCCATTTTATTTATTCTAGTTGTAATTTAATGTAAGGAAGGTTTCATAGATCAATAAAGACTAAATGATAAAATCTCTATTGTGCAAACCCTGATCTGGCCAGCAGGGGGCGCTTGGTGCTAACATAAATATTTCTGGTCAGTGCAGAACCTGACGCTCTGTGCTGTCTCCTGATTGGTCAAATTATCGTTTGTCGGCCATGTGTCAAATTAATGAAGAAAATAATATATTGTATAAGATTGCTTTTTATATGTAAAAAAATGTAGTTTAATATGATTCCATGCTTCTGTCTTTCCATGGGGAAAATGGGGCTGTAGTATATTATATATCCGGGGCTCTGAAGCTGGATCTTCTGCATCGGGGTGGGGGTAATGGGGCTGAAAAATAAAAGAATTCAATGATTAAGCTGCGGGGCCCAACACTATCTTTCTTGTAGGATGTGTGTATGTATATAATGCGCATATCACCTACTTACATAATCCTGTCCCGTCTGTTCCCGACTTCTGTCCAGATGCGCCTGTATCATGCGCCTCTGACTTCAGGTGCGCAGCCATATTTTCACACCCAACGGATGGGTGGGAAAATATGACATCCGCCAGTGGTGCCACTGACAACAAGAACCTGCTGCACCTCTGAACGCAGCCCGAAGCATGCCGGCCCCCCCACCCGCCTGATCCCAGCAGTCCGCCAAGTCTCACGAACCCCCGGTGTATGCTCCCAGCTGTCCATCTGGTGACACCCCCACCCGCTGCCTGCACCAGCAGTCTCACCAGTGCATGCGCTCCCCAAACCCCCCCTCCCCCCCCCCCCCCCCCCCCCCCCCCCCGCCGATTCCAGAAGTCCGCCTGCTCTCACCGGTGCACACTCCCCCCTCCCCCCCACTTCCCCTGCTCCCTTGAGTCCGGCCGTTGCACACTCCCCCTCACCTGCTCCCAGCAGTCTGCATGCTCTCCCCACTGCTTGGTGCATGCTCCCAGCTGTCTTCCCGGTGCGCTCCAGACAGCCCGCAAGGTCCTGTGTGACATGGCGGCTCCTCATGTACACACTCCCTCCACATATATATACATTCATAGCAGGTCACGTGAACGTGACGCGACAGATCTACACAGACACGCTCCCTTATGCTGCCGCCGTCCTTAGACACTCGGATATACATAGATGGCGGCGGCGTGACACATTACACCACCCACTGCAAGATTACAGTGATTCCAGGATTACGTTGTAGAGGAACATAGTGGGAGCTAATAAAGTGGATAATGAGGTGTCTGTCTATTTTGTATGTAATGAATAATTTCTCTGTTTTTCTTTTTTCGTTTTTTTTTAATTTTTGCATTTTACTGAATGTATTGGTAATGGCTGGCTGTTATACTGAAGGCTGACAATAGCGATAGGGCTTAATGTCAGCTGCCAAAAAAGCTGACATCAACCCTTTTATTACCCAGTCTGTCCACTACACAGCAGCTGGAAGAGCGGGGTAATCGCCAGTTTTGGCATCTCTCTTGGAGGCGCCAATTCTGGGGCTGCTGCTGGCTGCAATTTTCAGCATGGGGGGGACCTAGAACGCTTGGGCATCACCACTCTGAAAATTCCAGCCCCCAGCTGCCTGATTTAGCTTGGCTGGCAATAGAAAATAGGCGGGACCCACACCAATTTTTTTCAGTTATTCAAATAACAAAATAAAAAGGGCTCCCCTGTATTTTTCATTGCCAGTGACTGTAACACCAGGCAGCCGGGGTTGGTAGCCAGGAGAAAATACAGCAAAGTCCTATAATTGTTTTTTTTTTTTTTTTTTACCATGAACTTTAATATAATAAACACAAACTGGTTTTTAAATAAAAATACATTTATTCATCTACATTACACACAGAGAGGAGAGTGCACAGGGGAGGACAGCTCAAAGGAGAGAGTGCACAGGAGGGAGAGCACACCTAGGGAGACAACTCAGTGGAGAGCGCCCGCGAAGGGAGAGAGAGCAGCAGATAGATGGCCACCACCCCCAGAGCCTGCCCCTATCATGACATTACTGCCCTCCCAAGGCATCCGCATCGGGCCTCATCAGTTGTTTACAAGGGCTTACATAACACCAAATGACATCAAATTACATGATGCACATGCAAAGCAGTAAAAAAGGTGAAAGTATATCCGTGGGCAGCTAGTGAAAATACAGTATATGTCATCTCATAACATTAAAGTGCTAGTGCAAAAACCAAATCCTGCCCACAGGAAACCACCCAGCTTACAGCAACAGGGTTAAGTTATGATATGATGCCCGGTAGTGACCATGGACCCAACCCTCTATGGCCAGAAAAGGGAGGGATATAGCCCAGAATAGCACATTTACCCAACAGTGGAACGAGGACCCCCAGATCCCAGACCCCAACGTACGTTTCCTATTCTAGATAGTAACAAGCTTCATCAGGGGGATGAGTACCCCTGAGTGTACCGGTATAAATACTTTACCTAAATGGCGTCCATTTCTGCCGGACAGCCGCTCGTGCGCTTCCGGTCCTGCCCCCTCACAGCCGCATGCGCGCTGACATCACAGCAAAAGATGACGCGCATCCCCGGGAGCCACGGACGCGTTACCATGGCGCACCAGCGGTGTAGATGCCTCGTCCACCACCGGAGGGAGGGGGGGGGGGGAAGCACATAAACGAGCGCACATGAGCTCTGTAACCCCGTATATATGCACATCAGGAAGATAGTTACCATAGCCTGACCCAGAACTGATAATACACGGAGACAAATTTACAAGTGTAATACAAAACATCAGTTGTGCACAAGTGTATAAAGGACATTACCAGGGGCCAAACAGGCAAATTCAATTCAAGAACAGCCCGTAGGTTTCTAATGACTTCCACTTGTTCCGTGTGCACGATGACGAAGAATCACGAAAAAATGGAGCGAAACTTCCCAGATACGCAGATGAGAAAGCGCTAACTGCAGTGGAGGAGCGTCAGAAAGAGAGAATCCAAAATTAATCCAAAATTATAAAGTAAATAACAAGTTAGAAATATAGAAGACTCAAAGGGGTCAGAAACTACAGAAAAGGAGCAAAACTAAGAGATTCGTTCAGATCATTTGGCGACATTGTCCCGAGAGTCATGATCCAACGAGTTTCGCGCTGAGCAAGGACCTTTTTCACGTTGCCCCCACGGATACCAACCATGGACGACATCGATCCCCCTTATTTTTAGGGAGCCCGAGTCGCAACCATGGTGTATCTTAAAATGGCGGGGTAAGGTGTTCAAAGTAGCAAGGTCCTCCACTGGCTGCAGCAATGTCCAGTACATGCTCCCTCACACGTCTGCACCATTCTTGAGATGTCGGACAAAACATAAGTCAAATTGCACCCGCATGTGGCGTCATGCACCACATTGCTGATGTATTCACGTATGTCAAAAGTTTTTGAGCCATCAGCAGACAAGAAGACAGAGCGAAGGCTATTGCTGCAGGCAACACAGTGTCCACATTGGAGAAAGCCCCTCCAGGGTCTATTTGACCTGAACAGAGGTGAGGAATAGGGCACATAATGACTGCTGACAAGCATATTACGCTAGTTAGGGGCCTGCTGTCATCAAGGGTTAACCAGACAACGAGTCTCTTAGGTAGGGGGTCGGTTTTGGGGGAGCGACCAATGGCGCCTCAAGATGGACCACACTCCTGATTGTAGGTAGTAATATAGCAGACCCCAATGTCCAGAGTTGTCTCCCTCCTGGCACCACGTCAGTTCAGCCCTGGAAGTATACTTGGCTCTCAGATACGCTCTCTTGATGCTCCTCTTTCCCTGAAGCGTGAAGCCAAATCTCGGGCCTGCTCCTCCAAATGTAATGTCCGAGGAGCAGATGCGTCTGATCCGTAAGAACTGACCGATCGGGACAGCGCAAATTGTTGATGCATTGTGGGCTGACGATGCGCGTAATAAGGCATTAACCGTGGTGGGTTTGCAGAAAACATCCGTAGATCTCATACGATCAGATCCCACCTTGATGGAAATATCTAAAGATTCAACTTTTTCCATATCAAATTTATACGTCAATTAATACCAAAATACTTTATACAATATTACTGGATTGGCTTTAACAGGCTCTCCATATTCCGGTTTACCCAATCCCTAATCCCTGTCTTTACTTCCCTCCTCACTGATTTTATAATGATTTATCTGTTTAGTTGCACACTATTTGATGTCAATAATTATTGCAAATCTCTGTGATCTTGTTAGATAACTCAGTAAATTTCATGTACACTATTTTAATTTCGAATCAATAACAAGTGACTTGTTTTGAATTGTATATACTTGCCATTTTCTTGGATTCTGTTAGAAAATGTTACTACTTGTATGACTAAACTTATTTCAATAAAATATTTGAATACAAATTTATACATCAACTTGATATTTAATGGATTGATGCCTAATCGAGCTGCTCCGCCGTGCCCTGCCACAAAAACAATAAATCGTCAATATAACGATACCAGCACTGCACATGAGCGCAGTCCGCGCCACCCTCGCCGCCAAAAAGACATTGTTCCCAGAGCCCCAGGAAGAGGTTGGCGTATGAAGGTGCGCAGGGCATGCCCATGGCAGTGCTCTGTTTCTGCAAATAAAAATTATCTTAAAACACAAAAGAATTGTGGGTTAGGGCAAAGCTCAGCAACTCGAGTATTAGATCACTCATCGCACCGTCCTGAGCGGCAGCCCTCAAAATACCAATTTATACCAAAGTACAAACAAGATGGCAATGTCCAGCCATCATACCGCTCAGGAAGGAGACCGGTTCTGTGTCCCAGAGAGGCTTTGGTGAGACATGTGCATATCAACCCAAGAACAAACGCAAAAGACCTTGTGAAGATGATGGCGGAAGTTGGTAAGATTGTGTCATTATCCACAGTGAGGCGAGTACTGTATCAACATGGGTAGAAAGGCCGCTGTGCCAGGAAGAAGCCATTACTCCAAAAGAAGCATAAAAAAAACCCACACAGGAACAAAGGTCTACATTTTTTTGAGAAGTCCTGTAGTCTGATGAATCTAAAATTGAACTGTTTGGCCATAATGACCATCGTTGCATTTGGAATAAAAAGGGAGAAGCGTGGAAGTCTAAGAACACCATCCCAACTGAGAAACACGGAGGAGGCAGCATCATGTTGGGGGGGTTGTTTTTCTGCAGGAGGGACAGGTGAACTTCACAAAATAGATGACATTATGAGGAAAGAAGATTGTGTGACAATACTGAAGCAACATCTCAAGACCTCAGCCAGGAAGGTAACGCTTGGATGGAAATGAGTCTTCCAAATGGACAATGACCCAAAGTTACTGTCAAACTGGTTACAAAGTAGCTAAAGGGTAATGAAGGCAATGTTTTCGAGCGGCCATCACAAAACCCTGACCTTAATCCTATTGAACATTTATGGGTAAAGCTAAAAAGGCTGAGAGCAAGAAAACTTACAAACATGGCTCAGTTACACCAGATCTGTTAGGAGGAATGGGCCCAAATTCCCGCCAACTATTGTGGAAGGATCCAAAATGTTTCACCCAAGTCATACAGTGTAAGGGCAATGGCACCAAATAATGCAATATGTGTAAACTTGTGACTGCAGAAAGTACTAAAAATGCCTTAAAACATTCTCTCTATTATTATTCTGGTATTTGGCAATTATTAATAATTCTGATAATCCTATTTGGCCTAAAATAGGAAAGGTTTATTCTGATTTCATGTCATAGTAAGAAGAACCTGAAGATGTGTCTTTTTATATAGTGGATGGAACGTCTGGTTTCTATTGTGTGTACAGTCCCTGACAGAAGTGATGTCGCTTCTCCATGTTATGTAAATAAAAGCTTATAACCTGACGTTACATCAATCCATTGGTTGTATAAATTACTCTTTTGAAAGCTGAAACCCTCCGGAATGTGGTTTAGGTTAAGAAAATAAAATTGTCATCAGTGCTGAAATATTGATCATTTAATGAGCACAGAATGGTCAGATTTTGGCAAGACAAAAGTTTTGTCGCCCACAGAAAGTAATGTGATATTCAAACAAATAATTAACTTATAATACAAATATATGTTGTATAACATTGGTGAATGAAGTTGTGGTGCTATTAGTCATATTTAATATTTTGTGTGACTTCCATGAGCTTGAAGGACTGCATCCATGTGGTTCAACAATGATTCATACAATTTATTAATGAAGTCATCAGGAATAGTAAAGAATGCAGTCTTACAGGCCTCCCAGAGTTCATCTAGATTCTTTGGTTTTGTCTTCCAAGCTTCCTCTTTCATCCTACCCCAAACATGCTCAATGATGTTCATGTCTGGTGACTGGGCGGCCAGTCCTTGAGCACCTTGATCTTTTTTGCCTGGAGGAACTTTGTTGTAGAGATGGATGTATGAGATGGAGCACCATCCTGCTGCAGAATCTGACCCCTTTTATGATTTGAAATGTAATAGGTAGCTAATGTCTTGATATTTTAGGCTATTGATATTGCCTTCCACCTTGCAAATGTTTTTCACACCCCCATACTGAATGTAACCCCAGACCATGATCTTTCCACCACCAAATTTAACTGTTTTCAGGGTGTATTTTATATCCATACGGGCTTCAGTAGGTCTCCTGCAGTATTTGCAGCGGCTGTGGTGTAATTGTACTGAAGATTCATCAGAGAAATCCACCTTCTGCCACTTCTCCAGCGTCCATCTGTTTAGCAGGCTGTGGGACTTTGCAATTGCCACACAGTTTTTTATCTGCCTTTTGTTTAGTGCTGGCTTCTGGGCACTGATTCCATCATGGAGGCCATTTTGAGACAGAATCCTGTTCTAGATGACACAGGGACTTGAGGTGACCAGGCCTGTTGGAGCTCTGCTGAAGTGGAAGAGGGGCTTGCTTTGGATTTTCTAACCAACAAACCTTCCTCCTGAGCAGTTGTCTTGTGGGGTCTGCCGGACCTGGGCTTGTCAAACACATCTCCAGTCTCTTCAAATCTTTTTTTAATTCTTTGTACTTGAGGCTGAGACACAATAAAGGTGCCAGCCACCTCTGCAGTGGATCTGGTCTTCAGCCTCTTGATAATCAAGGCTTTGGTGGCAGGGTGGATTTTTGGCATGTGGTCAGAGCTCAAGTTACAGTTCAAGTGAAGGTTTGGGGCGCTGGGTTTCTTTTTATACACACTCGCTAATTAACCGATCATTTACTGAGCACAGGTGAGGATGTAAACTAGGATTGGGGGCATTATATGACCAGGCGACAACACTTTTGTCTTGCCAAAATCTGACCATTCTGTGCTCATTAAATGATCAATATTTCAGCATTGATGACAATTTATTTTCTTAACCTAAACCACATTTAGGAGGGTTTCAGCTTTCAAAAGAGAATGTAACGTCAGGTTATAAGCTTTTATTTACACAACGTTTGTCAGGGACTGTATATATTACATATCCATGTTTCAGAGTTTAGTGTTGGACTTCTTGTGGTTCCTCTCTCCCCCAGGACTGTGGTCGATCCTTGCAGCCGCCGGTTCATACCAGCAAAGTTTATTTTTGCAGCTTATTACTTGGAAAGGTCCGGTCATCGTCCTCAGCAGTAAACATGGCTCTACTGGGTGACTGGGACGTTAGCGGGGTCACAATCCTGACACATTTGGCGGCTGTAGATCGACACTTCTCACTTTCATGGCTCCTATTTTCTGTAGAGATTAATGACTTTCCAGGAAACATTATGGAGATGAGCAGCACATAGTGTGCCTGAGGTGGAGGAAAGAAGTGACATCTTGTATCTGGGGTTGAGCTATGTTTTGTGCCCTATAGTTTTGGATGTCTGCTCTTGTGGCGATGACGCTGTCCTTGCAGTCTCATGTGGGTTGCTGCACCCCTTGCATCGTGTCCAGGGGGGATCTGAGCCCCCAAAGCTCTGGTGCTTTTCAGGGCACAGAGGTGCAGAACCTGAATTTTACAGAAAAGTGAGTGTTTACCTCCTGCTATATGGGACCAGGGCTCCGGAGGTGCATGATTGAACCCCGGCCTCCCCCATCTGCACCATTCATGACCCTCTCTTGAGTTTACTCTGCAGAAAAGATGCCAAAATGCGTCACATCGCTCTCACGAAGTCACTGTGAGAAGATGGTGCAGCTCTAGTTTATGGTGTCAGAACGACTCTATCGTCTTATCTTTCCTCTATGGTCAGTGGAAGCCCTGTGCCTTATACAATCAGGTGGAAAGTCCATCCTGATCTCACAGCTGAGGATTTGTTACAGTTGTATCCAGTCTAGACAATCCTCTGTGAGCTCAGGAGGCTGAAGTCGAGGTTTGTGCTGTTGATGTGTTATCTGTCGCTCTCCCTCAGGGTGGGGTTTACAGGCTCTGGATATAAAAAATAATATGTTCTTATTCACTGACAGTAAGCAGAGATTGAGAAACTGAACTCTAAAGTATTCTATCACCCATCTACCAGACAGGGGCCCGATTCTATCACATGGGGCAATTCTAGAATGTGCAATTATATATGAGTCCCAACTACTGTCACTACTAATCACAGCGCCACCGAGGGGGCAGGGGGAGCTGCAGCTGTACGGGGCTGCCGTGGCTTGGCAGGTGCTGCTGCTGCTGCTCACCATTCGCCTCTTGTGATGTCTCTCCTTCCTGTGCGCTCTCTCACCTTTTGCTGTCTCTTCCCCCTGTGCACTTTCTCTCCTCTTGTACTGTTTCTGGTCTTGTGCACTCTGTCTCCCTTTGTGCTGACTCTCCCCCTATGTGCTCTCTCTTCCCCCTGTGCGCTCTTCCCTTGTGCTCTCTCTCACCCCATGTGCTTTCTCTTCTTCCTGTGCTCTCTCTCTCCCTGTGTGTCCTTATTTCCCTTTGGCCTCTCTCTTCCCCTGTGCGCTCTCTCTCTCCCCCATGTGCACTCTCACTTCCCTTGTGCTGTTTCTCCTCCCTGTGCTTTCTCTCCCCTTGTGGCATCTCTCCTCCCATTTCTCTTTCTCCCCTTAGGCTGACTTTCCCCCCCTATGCGCTCCCTCTCGTGCTATTTCTCCCCTTGTGTGCTCTCTCTCCCTTTTTGCTGCCTTTCCCCCTGTGTGTCTGATCCGTCCCAGGGCCGTGGGGTACCCGGTTCCAGGCGTTGTTTCACAGGGGATGTCACTGAGGCCTGTGCCCAGTGCCGTGGCCCTGGTGGTCGCTGAAAAGAGTCAGTAAAAATAATAAAAATAGTTTGTGACGCCACCTACGGTTATGGTATGGTTACCAGTGCTGCGGATCAGACCTCCGGGTCGATGTTTGGGCAGCAAGATAGTTGCGCTCCCTGTATGTGGAGTGGGATCCCTGGGGCAGTTATAGTAGATGCATTTACACAGGGAGGCAGCTCACCACACGGCACAGTCACTTGTCCTTTTCACTGCAGCAAGTGTGCGGCTCATCAGGCGCAGGCAAATAAAGTACGTCACACAATCTTTAACTCTGAACGGATTTACTTGCAGTACCTCAGGCAAATTAACAGATGCTACAGTCACTCGGGTCTTACTGACCGGGGTAGTCACCAGGGAACCGGGATGTTTCACTTACGATCCTCGGTGGTGTGCCTGCCGTTCCCTCAGTGCGCTCTCTTCTCCTCTCTACCGTGTAGCGCCTCTGCGTGCAGAGCCTCGAGCCAGCTCCCACGGGTCTTCGGTGGAGGACTCCCCTTTAGGTCCCCCTGACCCTAGTTTGGTGTGTCTTTTCAAGGGATGCACCAGGTCTTTGGCCGCGACTTCCTACAGAAGCTCGGGGCCACCGGTTTAACAGCTCAGGGATGAACACCTGCACCGTGTCCAGAGCCGTCCTCTGCCCAGGACCAAACCCCTCCTGTTGGTAGTCGTACCAGGTCCAGATTCGGGCGCACCGCAACGCCTGGTGCCCCCTAGGGTCTCCCTCCTGACACGACGACTTTCCTGTCGTCCTCCACTAACTCCCTAACTGTCCTCACACCCATACACTTTTCTACCCACCTAACTCCTCTCACAGGACTGGGTCTTCCCTACAGCGGGTTCACCCACAGTCCTCTACGCTAGGGTGTGTATGAATGGGTGTTCTGAGGATCCTTTATGCACCATCCAGATTCCCTAGGTCACAGGAATACTACACGCTCTTATTTGGGTGCAGTACCCCTCAATGACGTCCCGACCAGTGGGGCGCTACATGTCCTCTCCCCCTGTGTACTCTCTTTCCTTATGCTGTCTGTCTTGCCCCTGAGCACTCTCACTACCCTTGTGCTGTCTCTCCTCTTGTGCTCTCCCCCCATTGTGCGCCGTCTCACTCCTGTGCGATGTCAGGCAGGATGGGTCCAGCCCAAAGGTATGACAGAGCGGACCCAGGCAATAATAAATGCCTGCGCTGTGGCTAGTGTCTTGGACAGTGTGTGGGCCCCCGTCACAGATGTCCTATAGGTGGCGCTGCTTCTCCCTTTCTGCGGTCTTTCTTCCCTTGTGCTCTCTCTTCCCCCTGTGTGCTCTCTCTTTCCCCTGTGCTCTCTTTTCCCCCTTGTGCTCTACCTTCCCCCTGTGCACTCTCACTTCCCTGTGCTCTTTCTCCCCTTATGCTGTCTCTCCCCTGTGCGTTCCTTCTCTTGCTGTTTCTCCCCTTGTGCACTCTCTTTCCCTTTGTGCTGCCTCTCCCCCTGTGTGTCCCATCTCTTGCCCCTGTGTGCTCTCTTCCATTGTGCTGTCTGTCTCCCCCTGTGCATGCTCTCTTGCCCCTAAGCACTCACTTATCTTGTGTTGTCTCTCTTGTGCTCTCTCCCTCCGTTGTGTGCTGTCTCACTCACCCCTGTGTGATATATCTAAAGGGTTGAAAATGCGCAAATAGGGTCTTATCTTTTTTAGACAGCTGTATGATGTAAATATTGGTATTGCTCACCTGATGTGGTTGTGTAGCACACAACCAGCGTAATCGCTCAGAAAAAACAGCTGCTGCAGGGACCGTACAAGATGCGGTGCTCAAATCACAAGGTTATTCGGACGAAGTACCTTTATGTCCGCGCTGCTGTCAGACCGGTATACCAATGACACTGGACGTCTAGGTATTGGAGATATAGATTTATTTCCTTATTTCCAACGCGTTTCAGAGCCACGAGCTGAGCTCCTTCCTCAGGGAACATCATGTTCCCTGAGGAAGGAGCTCAGCACGTGGCTCCGAAACGCGTTGGCAATAAGGAAATAAATCTATATCTCCAATACCTAGACGTCCAGTGTCATTGGTATACCGGTCTGACAGCAGCGCGGACATAAAGGTACTTCGTCCGAATAACCCCTGTGTGATGTCTCTTTCCCTCTGTACGCTGTGGAGGCACAGCAGCAGGATGGGTCCAACCCAAAGCTATGACAGAGCGGGCCCAGGTGATAATAATGTGCTGCGGCTAGTGTCCTGAACGGTGTGTGGGCCCCATCACAGATGTCCTATAGATGGCGCTGTTTTTAGAACAAACTTACAGATAGTGACAGCCTGGATAGGAGACTTTTATATAGCAGATGATTATCATCCATCTATCTATCCATCTCTATCTGTCAGTCTATCGCTGACTCACTGCACAGGTGCGGGTTTTCCTGCGGGATTGATGCTTTGTATCTCAGGGTAATATTTAGTAGGTTGTTGCTATGCGTGATCTGTCCTATATACCAGGCAGCGACACCTGAGGCCGGAGGCCATCCACACCTGCATGGGGGAGAGGAGGAAATTAAATGTCACTTTTAATCACATTCACTCTGCAGAAGAGCGATGAATCGTCCTGCAATCACTATACTGTTTATGATCATAACTGATACGTTCATCTATAAAGCAGCACATATATCTCTGAACTAATCTCCCGATATCATCCAACTCGTAATCATCGATCCTCCCAAGATCTCCTCCTCCTTTCCTCCACACTTGTACGTTCCTCATCTAACCGCCTGCAAGACCTCGGCCGAGCATCCCCCATCCTCTGGAATTCTGCACCCCAAAACATCCGACTGTCCCCCACACTCGAACCTTCAAGCGGAACCTGAAAACCATCTCTTCAGAGCAACCTACAACCTGCAATGACCACAGTGCCGCCTCACCACCGCTGGACCCGGCGCTCTGCCACCACTGGACCCGGCGCTCCGCCACCACTGGACCCCGCGTTCCACCACCACTGGACCCTGCGTTCCACCACCACTGGACCCAGCATCCACCACCACTGGACCCTGCGTTCCACCACCACTGGACCTGGTGCTCCACCACCACTGGACCCGGCGCTCCACCACCACTGGACCTGGTGCTCCACCACCACTGGACCCGGTGCTCCACCACCACTGGACCCTGCGTTCCACCACCACTGGACCCTGCGTTCCACCACCACTGGACCCAGCACTCCACCACCACTGGACCCTGCGTTCCACCACCACTGGACCCGGTGCTCCACCACCACTGGACCCTGCGTTCCACCACCACTGGACCCTGCTTTCCACCACCACTGGACCTGGTGCTCCACCACCACCGAACCCGGCCCTCCACCACCACCCGAGCAGACCCAACCTACTGTTCCCCTTCCCATTGCCCTGTAGAATGTAAGCCCGCAAGGGCAGGGTCCTCTCTCCCCTGTCTGTACCACTCTGTCACTGTTAGTTTATTCATTGTATTATTAACTTGATTGTTTGTATGTATCCCTTTCTCATGTACAGGACCATGGAATCAATGCTGCTCTATAAAGAAATAATAATAAAGTAGGGCATGATAGCAGCACAGAGGATGTAAGGAGAGGCATGTGTGTGAATGAAACCTCCCCCATTAGGGCTATGTGCACACATTGCGTTTTTGAGTGCAGATTTGTCACAACCTGAAGGTTTTCCTGATGCAGCAAAGTGAATGAGAATCCTGAATCTCTGCACACAATGAGGATTATTGGTGCAGAAATAAATCTGCAGATGTCAATTCTTCCAATATTTTTGTTGCAGATTTTATCGATTATAATAAAAAGGGAAAAATCTGCACTAAAGGTTAAAAGAGGCACAGAAAACTGAAAGAAATGTGCGTTTCTGAAGCAGCGTTATTATTTCCTGCAAAGAGATGCAGAGATGGTAGACATTTTTGCACCAAATATTTAACGTGTCCAGACTCTAATGGCCGCTTTACACGTCCCGATATCGGCGTCCAACAATGATAAAAAGTCACGTGGTTTGTGCGTTGGCCCCGATATCATTCGTGCGCTGTGTGGTGTAAATGTGCAATTTGATGCAAGAACGATGCCAAAACGATATCAGGGGAGAATTGTGCAGGCTCCAACGGCCCGATATTGGATGGACGTTGTGGCGGGATCGTGCTGTGTGACAGCGCGACAACGATTTGGAGCGCAACTTCCCCTATTCACTACAATGTTAAATGGTCGTTCCTGAGTTGATGAGACGCAGTGAGCAAGAGAGGCGTACGACATCGTATTGCGTTGGTTGCCGATATCGCGCTGTGTAACAGCTCCTATGCGATCTTGGATTAGTGCCAAAAACGTGCGCGCTCCCGCGCCGTTGCATACAATATCGAAACGATGTTGGGACGTGTAAAGCGGCCATAAGACCTTAAAGGTGAAAGCTGCTCCACTTATGTCCTTTTGTCCACAAATCGCACGTCACGTCTGCCGCGCCACGTTTGCATACCCAAGTGCTGGGAATGATAATATGGCGCCCGCTGGCACACACAACCTGCCGCCAGTGGGCCGCTCACAAACGCACCCAACGACACCACATATCGACGCCGAGAACACGTCGCACCCCACGATGAACCATCTACCGAAAACAATGGCGCTAATGCTGCACATGTCGCCAATTTTAGAACTAACTGTGCCTGAGCGAACCAGCCACGCAGGTGCAGTTACTGACTACGTTGCCATGGGGAGTGGGGGCCAGAGAGCGCACAGCAGGGGGGTGGAGTGGGGGCCAGAGAGCGCACATCAGGGGGGAGTGGGGGTCAGAGAGCGCACAACTGGGGGTGAAGTGGGGGCCAGAGAGTGCACAGCGGGGGTGGGGAGGGAAAGAGCGCACAGCAGTGGAGGAGTACGGGCCAGAGAGCGCACAGCAGGAGAAGTGGGCAGAGAGCGCACAGCAGGGGGAGAAGTGGGCAGAGAGCGCACAGCTAGGGGTGAAGTGGGGGCCAGAGAGCGCACAGCAGGGGGGGAAGTGAGGGCCAGAGAGCACAAAGGGGAGGAGGGGGGCCAGAGAGCGCACAGCAGGGGGGTGGAGTGGGGCCAGAGAGTGCACAGCAGGGGAGGTGTGAGGACTAGAGAGCGCACAGCAGGGGGAAAGTGGGGGCCAGAGAGCGCACAGAAGGGCAGGAGTGGGGGCCAGAGAGTGCACAGCAGGGGAGGAGTAGGGGTCAGAGAGCGAACAGCAGGAAAAGAAGGGGGCAGATAGCACACAGCAGGGGGGAAGTGGGGGCCAGAGCACACAGCAGGAGAAGTGGGGGGCAGAGAGCGCACAGCAGGGGGAGAAGTGGGGGCCAGAGAGCGCACAGCGGAAGGGGGGGCAGAGCCATCATAACAGCAGGGGGAATGGAGGGCCAGAACGCTCACAGCAGGGGAGAGTGGGGGGCAGAGAGTGCACTGGGAAAAAGGCAGTGAAAATGCACTAAAAAAAAGCATCAAAAACGGACTGTGTAAAAACCAATCTGTTGTAGACGCTTTTTTATTTTACACAATGCCGCATCACCGCCCTCCTGGTGCCATAGCATTGGGCCTCCATCTAGTTGTATAATAATCTAGTTGTATGTTAGACTTGGTGTTTCAATTCCTCAACAGAATACAATTACCATTTACAGGTGAAGGTTTGCTACAATGTATCAGCTCTTGTGAGCGGTGACAGCTTTGTAGTCTGGGACATCAGGTTATGGTGACAGGACTTGGTTCTGACATCCCGGACCTGGCAATGCGCTGGACAGGGGTTAATAATACGGAATCCTGGGTGGGACGAACATTCCATTGTAAATAGATAGTAATGAAGGGAAGAGCGGAGAACATGTGATGTTCCGGTGCCCACCCAACACATGGCAGCACCCGCTGGAAACTGCCGAGATACAACGAGCCTTAAAGTGGTTTAGACAGAGGCTTGGAGATGCCGGTGTCTCGCAGGACGGGTTTTGGTCGTTTCTCCTTCATTAAGTGGATTCTTGGCAGCAGCCGCACCAGAAACAAAATTGTTATATAATAATGTGGATTATATATCATCCAGACAGAAGTCACGGGGCGTCCCGGTGCCGCACAATAATAGCCATATTGCCCCAATACAAACCTGTAAAGAACTAATACTTCTCACAGCTGACGCTTTGCTACAATGTATCAGCCTTTGTGACATGTGACAGGTTGTTGTCTGTGATATTAGATTATAACCTATTCCACTATATATAAATAAATGTCACCATGTGATCTTGAATCTAGAACAAGAGCGGGCAATTAATTTTCCCAAGGGGCCACATGACAGACCGTGACTGGTGTGGAGGCTGGAATTAATTCTGCTCAATATCAATATTAACATATTAATTACAATTAATATAAAATATATAACTTAATATTAAGGTGAATTAAGTATGCTTACATCCTATATATAGCATGAGCCCCCACATAGCCCCTATATGCAGCATTAGCCCACACAAAGCCAGCTATATACATTATGAGCCCCACATAGCCCCCTATATACAGTATGAGACCCCGACATACAGTAGGAGACCCACATAGCCCCTATGTACAGTATGAGCCCACACATAGCCCCCTATATACAGTATGTGCCCCACTTAGTCCCCTATATACAACATGAG
Source organism: Allobates femoralis (assembly GCA_033576535.1). Taxonomy (NCBI): domain Eukaryota; kingdom Metazoa; phylum Chordata; class Amphibia; order Anura; family Aromobatidae; genus Allobates; species Allobates femoralis. The sequence continues at coordinate 7,338,023 of JARQOC010000011.1, forward strand.
CCCACACACATCACCCTATATACAGTATGAGCCCGCACACAGCCCCCTATATGCAGTATGAGCCCCCACATATCTTCCTATATACAGTATGAGCCCTCACATAGACCCTTATATACAGTATGAGCCTGTACATAGCCCCCTATATAGCCAGCACATAACCCCTCTATAATGTGTGAGCCCTACATAGCCATTCTTACAATGTGAGCCCCACATAGCCCCTATATGCAGTATGAGTCACCATACAGCCCCCTCTATACATTGTAAGCCCACACACAGCCCCATATATACATTATTTTACCCACCCACATAGTCTCCTATATACATTATGAGCCACTTGTAGCTCCCTATATATAGTTTGAGCTCACACATAGCCTCCTATATACAATATATGAGCCATACATATGTATGTATTATGAGCCCCCGCACAACCCACCTATAAAGAGTATAAGACCCCACATAGCTTCCTATATACAGTATGAGCCCACACCCAGCCCTTATGTACAGTAAAAGCCCCCCACAGCTTCCTGTATACAGTATGAGCCCACACATAGCCTTCTATATACAGTAAGTGCTTCAATACGTTTTATTGAGATTATGAGCCCCAACAGGAAAAATGGATTGTTCCTACATATCGATTTAAATCAATGTTGAAAAAATAATTATTTCTTAATGGGGCTTCCAGAAACAGAGAAATGTATCTGCTTTCCTCCAGACACAGCGCCACTCCTGTCCACAGGATTTCTTTGGTATTACATCTGTTTCCCATTTGACGTAAAGAAGCTGCAGTACCACGAACAACCTATGAGAGGTGTGGCGCTGTTTGTGGAAGCAGTCATGTTTTTCTCACTCCTCACAGCCTCTTTAATAACCGGTTGTCCTGCAGGATATTAACCTTTTAGAAGTCAACGACCATCCAGTATCCAGAATTTAGGCTGCAGCATATCCGATGCCCGTCAGGATCTCTACAGCCCGATCGAAGGAAATCTACTAAAACTGAATGATCACAACTCGGACGCAGCTTGATGATGATCCCATCTGATTAGGATCCATTTATGTATTTAACCCTTTATATTCACTGTCTTCCTCCCACAGCATTGCAGGATTATTGGGGGCAGATCCATAGTACACTTGTTATTGTGATTGTTGGGCAGCGTCGCCTCATCACTGGCCCCGGGTGACTGCGCCGAGCCGCCCAAGTCCAGGATTCCAGGGCGAAAAGGTTCAATAATTAAGTAAATAATCAACATGAAACTCGGTTTAATTATTGAATGAGAACCAGATTTATATATTAGCGGGGGCCGCACTGTGCTGACTCTGCTCAATGACTGCAAGACCTGTGTGCACCAGGGACAGAAACCAAGTCCTGGGCCCTAAAGGGAAATCTAATGTTAAAGTAAATTAATCTTCCTTAACATAAAAAGCCTCATTGTATTCATAAACTACATTACTTATACAGATTCTCAGTTACCTCCTGTATTATACTCCAGAGCTGCACTCACTATTCTGCTGGTGCAGTCACTGTGTACATACATTACATTACTGATCCTGAGTTACCTCCTGTATTATACTCCAGAGCTGCACTCACTATTCTGCTGGTGCAGTCACTGTGTACATACATTACATTACTGATCCTGAGTTACCTCCTGTATTATACTCCAGAGCTGCACTCACTATTCTGCTGGTGCAGTCACTGTGTGCATACATTACATTACTGATCCTGAGTTACCTCCTGTATTATACTCCAGAGCTGCACTCACTATTCTGCTGGTGCAGTCACTGTGTACATACATTACATTACTGATCCTGAGTTACCTCCTGTATTATACTCCAGAGCTGCACTCACTATTCTGCTGGTGCAGTCACTGTGTACATACATTACATTACTGATCCTGAGTTACCTCCTGTATTATACTCCAGAGCTGCACTCACTATTCTGCTGGTGCAGTCACTGTGTACATACATTACATTACTGATCCTGAGTTACCTCCTGTATTATCCTCCAGAGCTGCACTCACTATTCTGCTGGTGCAGTCACTGTGTACATACATTACATTACTGATCCTGAGTTACCTCCTGTATTATACTCCAGAGCTGCACTCACTATTCTGCTGGTGCAGTCACTGTGTACATACATTACATTACTGATCCTGAGTTACCTCCTGTATTATCCTCCAGAGCTGCACTCACTATTCTGCTGGTGCAGTATTTAATATTGCACGTCTGCTCGGTGTAAGCGTTTCCTGAGCAGATTTCCAGGCTCCTCGTTTCGCCCAAACATCTGCAGATTTTATGATCCTCCTGCACCTCGCACCTCACGGGCACCTTCCAAGCCCCGGCCTCACATTACATGTCCCTTGTAGACAAAGGGGAGATTTAGGAAGTGGCAGAGAATTCCAGACCCCGGGCCGGGCTCCGTGCAGGGGCCCCGACAATGTTCACAACACTAAACATTCACCTCTTTGTTTCATGCTGCAGACTATTAGTAATAGTAACCCATTCAGGGCTGGGGGCCCGGGGTCTGTGGGGCTGGAACAGAAGTCCTGGATAATGGGGGGTTGGGAATGATTCATTGAGTGTTGGGGGCCCCCCGTCTCCCAGAAGAGACCCTCCATACACCGCTGCCTCCAGGGCTCCAGGTTCAGGACCGACATGTGGATGCGATGCCATTAGATTCCAGAATTGTTATCAGGAGACCAAAGTTGAGAATCCTCTGGACGAGCTGCAGAGAAGAGGGATCCACTAGACTTCTGAGAAACCCCAGGATGGTGGAAGCAAGTGGATCCTCTGCTTGAAAGACCAATATGACCTTAAACTTTATCTTAAATGCAGGTTTTTGCCACCTTATCAAAGAGCAGCATGATGTAGACAAAGAGACCCTGAATCCAACGATGTATCATTTAGATTACTAGCTGCAGCCGTTCTGACACAGAGTTTTATGATTTACCCATGCAGCAGAAATAAGAGAGCTGTGCCGGGCCACACCAGGCTCTGTATATACAATGTCTATAGACAGAGAGCTGTGCCAGGCCACACCAGGCTCTGTATATACAATGTCTATAGACAGAAAGCTGCCCCCGCCACACCAGGCTGTGTATGTACAATGTCTATAGACAGAGAGCTGCCCCCGCCCACACCAGGCTCTGTATATACAATGTCTATAGACAGAAAGCTGCCCCCACCACACCAGGCTCTGTATATACAATGTCTATAGACAGAAAGCTGCCCCCGCCACACCAGGCTCTGTATATACAATGTCTATAGACAGAAAGCTGCTCCTGCCCACACCAGGCTCTGTATATACAATGTCTATAGACAGAAAGCTGCTCCCGCCCACACCAGGCTCTGTATATACAATGTCTATAGACAGAGAGCTGCCCCTGCCCACACCAGGCTCTGTATATACAATGTCTATAGACAGAGAGCTGCCCCCTCTCACACCAGGCTCTGTATATACAATGTCTATAGACAGAGAGCTGCCCCCACCCACACCAGGCTCTGTGTGTACAATGTCTATAGACAGAGAGCTGCCCCTGCCCACACCAGGCTCTGTATGTACAATGTCTATAGACAAAGCTTCTCCCACCAGGGAGAAGCTGCCCCTGCCCACACCAGGCTCTGTATATACAATGTCTATAGAGAGAGAGCTGCCCCCACCCACACCAGGCTCTGTATGTACAATGTCTATAGACAGAGAGCTGCTCCCACCCACATCAGGCTCTGTATTTACAATGTCTATAGCCAGCTGGCTACGCCCACACCAGGCTCTGTATGTGCAATTTACACAAAAACAAATGAGCCATGCACACAGTGAACACATCCTACAGACGTGTTCACTGTGTGCATGGCTCATTTGTTTTTGTGTAAATTGTTTCTTGTTTCTGCAAGATTGGAGAGTCTCCCACCCCTCCCCTCCCCTTGAGCCCTGCACATAAAAAGCCGTCATCTGCATTCAGTCCAAGTCAGACACTGGACCTGTCTGGATCCTGCTCATTTAGGTACCAATACACACGGTCAGGTTTTAAATACATCAGATAGGGACTGCTCTGATACGGGTTACCTTGAAGTGGTAGAGCGGCTTAGTATACATTTTTTGCAAAAAACGTATCAACTAAATACCCTGTATTTTACTACTTTTTCACAGAGTATTTTTACACGTTTGTTTGTACATACAGAATCACAAAAAACAGTCAATGTCTATAGACAGAGAACTGCCCCCGCACACACCAGGCTCTGTATGTACAATGTCTATAGACAGTGAGCTGCCCCCGCCCACACCAGGCTCTGTATGTACAATGTCTATAGACAGAGAGCTGCCCCCGCCCACACCAGGCTCTGTATGTACAATGTCTATAGACAGTGAGCTGCCCCCGCCCACACCAGGCTCTGTATATACAATGTCTATAGACAGAGAGCTGCCCCCGCCCACACCAGGCTCTGTATGTACAATGTCTATAGACAGTGAGCTGCCCCCGCCCACACCAGGCTCTGTATTTACAATATCTATTGATAGAGAGCTGCATCCCCACACCAGGCTCTGTATGTACAATGTCTATAGAGAGAGCTGACCCCGCCCACACCAGGCTCTGTATATACAATATCTATAGACAGAGAGCTACCCCCGCCCACACCCGGCTCTGTAAATACAATTTGAAGGATCTCCTGTACTGACTATGGAGAAGAATGTATTGAAAGGCTGAGCGTTCCTTTAACTAAAGTGCCCGTTACACACAACAATATCGTGAACGATATTGTTGCTACGTCACAGGTTTGGTGACGTTGCAGTGATGTCGAAACGCCATCGTTGTGTGACACATATCAACGATCAACAATAAGCCGTTGATCGTAGATTTATGGCCAGGTCCATAAATCTATTGCTGGTCTCCTGCCGGGCGGCCAGCATCGGCGCCTGTGACAACGGGAGAGGAACGATGAATGACCTCCCAGCGCTGCACAGCAAGTGCTGGGAGCTGGTAACCATGGTAAACAGCAGGTATCTAGGCAGCACGCAGCACCTAGTTACCCACTGTATACCCTGGTTACCAGCCTTCTCCGCTTACAGGCTGGTATCCAAGGTACACAGTGCTGTCCCTAGTTACCCCCTGTGTACCTTGGATACCAGCCTGTAAGCGGAGATGGCTGGTAAGCAGGGTACACATCGGGTAACTAGGTGCTGCGCGCTGCCTATATACCTGTTGTTTACCATGGTTACCAGCCTGCTGCCACTTACCGCAACCTGGCAGTATAACCTGGCCTTAAAGAATTCCAGATGGTCACTATTAATCCCCAGGGTGCAGTGATCAGGGCCTATAGACAGTTACTATATAGTATATATGTATGTGATGAGGGGTGTTATTGGGGGTGAGATACTTACTGTTGGTAACCTTAGACTGCCGCACACATTGTGCATAAAAACTAATTATTTTAAATAAAATTTTAATATCTGAACCATGGAGACACATAGATGTGCACAGGAGCTCTGTGCAGAATTCGGAGGCCGACGTTTCATTAAATTATTTATAAGGTTTCCTATTTATCTATGTTTTGTAAGAAATAATTAGTCTTCAGACCTTCAGCATCGACTCATTAGAGAGATTGGGCCCAGACTGTGCAGATCTCCCTTCACTCTGGGGTTTCTGGAGCCGTCGTGTCTGCTGCGTCCGAGCTTATAATTAACAAGTCCCTCTAAAATTAAGGAGAAACCCATAGATTTCAATTGCTCATAAAAAAATATTCTGATTTGTGATATCAGCCGTCATACGGAACTCCCTGTACGGAGAATCCTCACCCCAGCACATACCTGAGAGGCAAATGTCACTTTTATTACAGTCTTTGTACAATCAGAAAGTATAAAAAGTTTGTACAAAGTTTTCTCTGTAATGATGGAGACGGCCTGGAGCAGTCCGGGGGCCGAGCTCGCACCAGCGCTAATCATGGCCTCCGGTCTAATTCTGGTAATCCCGACAGAATACAGTTGACAACTGCAAGATCCTGACTCCTTGACAATTACAGGACCATGAATCTCTGACAACTGCCGGCAAGGCTGACACTCCCGGGCCATCACTCTCTAACAACCACAGGACCATCACTCCCTGAAAACTGTCAGCCAGATCATCACTCCCTGACAACCACTGGACTGTCACTCCTCTGACCTCCACCTATGTGACTGTAGGTCCTGTGCTCTTTTCTCTGACCTCCCCCATATGTGACTGTAGGTCCTGTGCTCTTTTCTCTGACCTCCCCCATATGTGACTGTAGGTCCTGTGCTCTTTTCTCTGAACTCCCCATATAAAACTGTAGGTCCTGTGCTCTTTTGTCTGACCTCCCCTATATGTGACTGTAGGTCCTGTGCTCTTTTCTCTGACCTCCCCTATATGTGACTGTAGGTCCTGTGCTCTTTTCTCTGAACTCCCCATATAAAACTGTAGGTCCTGTGCTCTTTTGTCTGACCTCCCCTATATGTGACTGTAGGTCCTGTGCTCTTTTCTCTGACCTCCCCCATATGTGACTGTAGGTCCTGTGCTCTTTTCTCTGACCTCCCCCATATGTGACTGTAGGTCCTGTGCTCTTTTCTCTGAACTCCCCATATAAAACTGTAGGTCCTGTGCTCTTTTGTCTGACCTCCCCTATATGTGACTGTAGGTCCTGTGCTCTTTTCTCTGACCTCCCCTATATGTGACTGTAGGCCCTGTGCTCTTTTCTGTGACCTCCCCCATATGTGACTGTAGGTCCTGTGCTCTTTTCTCTGCCCTCTCCCATATGTGACTGTAGGTCCTGTGCTCTTTTCTCTGACCTCCCCATATGTGACTGTAGGTCCTGTGCTCTTTCTCTGACTTCCCCATATGTGACTGTAGGTCCTGTGCCCTTTTCTCTTCCCTCCCCCATATGTGACTGTAGGTCCTGTGCTCTTTTCTGTGACCTCCCCCATATGTGACTGTAGGTCCTGTGCTCTTTTCTCTGCCCTCTCCCATATGTGACTGTAGGTCCTGTGCTCTTTTCTCTGACCTCCCCATATGTGACTGTAGGTCCTGTGCTCTTTTCTCTGACTTCCCCATATGTGACTGTAGGTCCTGTGCCCTTTTCTCTTCCCTCCCCCATATGTGACTGTAGGTCCTGTGCTCTTTTCTTTGTCGGCCTCATTCTGTTTTAAGTAAACAGTAGAATGATTTGCTTTACCAAGAAGCTCTGTCTTGTCTCATCTGTCCACAATACGCTTTCCCAGAGGCATTTTGGTTCCTCAAGTACATTGTAGCTTTTTTCTGCCTCTGTGTCAGCAGTGGGTCCTCTTTGGTCTCCTCCATAGAATTCCATGTCATTCACGTGTGGACGGATAGTTCGAGCTGACACTGATGTCCTCTGAGGTTGCAGGACGGCTTGAATTTCTTTGGAACTTGATTGGGGCTTATCCACCATCTGGACTCTCCTGCATTACAATCTTTCATCAATTTCTCTCTGCCATCCACATCCAGGGAGATTAGCTACAATGTCATAGGTTGAAAACTTCTTGATTATGTTGTGCACAGAGGACAAATTAACATCAAGATCTGTGGAGATGGAACCTTGAGATTGATGATTTCTCTTCTCTTTCTGTTCTCTATGCTTAGTGCGGCACACACAGACAAACAATGCAAAGATTGTGACAACTTCTCCCATTTTTACCTGGTTTCAGGTGTGATTTCCATATTGCCCACACCTGTTACTTGCCACAGGTGTGTGTGAATGAGCATCACATGCTGGAAACAAAGTGGAAGAAGCAAACAGTTGTGACTGGGACATTTTTGGGGTTTTGTGTGAAATTCTGTCCTATTTGCCTTTTTTTCTCTATTTTTTGTGTTGTTCCAACATGAATGAAATCATCATGTGTTCAATAAAACATGGGGAATTGTGAGAATATTCTGGGAGAAATACTTCATTTTCTGGAACAGTTTTAAGGGGGACAACACATTTTTCCATGACTGTAAATTGAACAGACTACAGGAGGGGGTCCCATCAGGGGCAGACATATCATGGGTGCAGCCTGTGCAGCTACACGGGGCCCCAAGAGGTTAGGGGGCTCATTTCTACCTCCAAAACAGGTGGGATTTTGATGAGCTCATTGGCTGTAAACAGCCCACATATTGTTCTTGTACATGGGCCCCCTTCTATTTGTGTCCGCCAGAGGGCCCAGTGTTGTTTTCCTGAGGGCCCCTTACATCAGGGTTACTACTGCCACATTTGACCACTGTTCGGTATGAACAGAGGGGAAACTATAGAAGCCCTGGAGCCTAGTGGGACTCAAACAGTTTCTTTGGCACCTATCAGGAGACCAATACTATTAGAGATTGTTGTGGCCCTACAGAACATTATGCATTGGGGCCACAAGTTTCACGTTACACCCTGGAGCATGGAGTTGGATTGCATGAATGACATTAGTGCGCAGGTCGACGTGGGCACAGTGACCTCAGATGTCAGGAATACTGTCCTGTTGCATAATATGTTATTCCTTTTCTCATCTATGGTGCGAACATTACAATAGTGAGGCCTCGGCAAGCGGCACAACAATAACCCCCACCCTCCGCTGCCCCAGAATACATCTATTAATCTTCTTTTATTGCATTTCCTCCGGTACCTTCCTTCTAATATGACTCAAACAAGGCGTCAGGAGCAAACAATAGACACTTCTAGAACATCTGGACGTGGCCTCCGCCCTCCTCCGTCTCGCTGACAGATTCCAGGTGACTTTGATCCCCACAATAACGATGTGTTCACCAATTTCGCCTTTTCTTCCCGAAATGCAGGATCTGTGATAACGAAGTTCTGGGAAGAAAAAAAAAAAGAAAAGAAAAGAAAAACACGTGAAACCGCTAAAAAAACGGGAAAAATGTGTAAATGGTTTGTGTTAATTAATTACGTTCTTCATTTCCAGTAAAATTGTGACATTTCCCTTTAAAGGAATTGAGACCTAAAAGTGATGATGAAAGGGCCTTCCCCCGAGATGCTGATGATGGGGGTGATTGTTCCATACGAACCTTCTGAGAAGTTCTTGTTTCTGAAGATTCCACAGATTTAATCCAGACAATGACGAGACGAGATACGATATATCCAACTTCAGGGGGTTTCATCTTTATATCATTTTGTCTATAAATGAAAAGCTCTTAAACTTTATAACATTCTTTGTTTTTTCATTCCTCCACAAATAAGATCTCGGCCGAAAACGTGAAAGGCTACAAAGCCGGACACAGCTGAGGAGTGGATACAATTGTATCGCATGTAAATTGTGCTAAATGAGCGAAACAGCCAGGACTGTGGACTGATACATTGTAGCACAGTATAAAGTATGTACCAAAAAGAAAAATGTACCAGGATACAAATGGTCATATGATATTATTACTGGCCTTCAGCCGGATCTGTAGCCATGGTGACTTAATGGATAAACGCTTCATAGGAAGATGGATCTTTTGCAGCCAAGATAGGTTCACAAGGAGCTTCTTCAAGCCTGGATAGATCCACCAGGGTCTTCTTCAAGCCTACAGATGTCCACCAGGGTCTTCTCCAAGCCTAGGGAGGTGCATCAAGGTCTTTCCCAAGCCTAGATAGGCCCATCAGGGTCTTTTCCAAGCCTAGGTAGGTCCACCAGGGTCTTCTCCACCGTTATCTTGACTGTATCAAGCCATCAGGTTGCTGGTCTTCCTTTTCTCCTTGTTCCTTCTATTCTCCCTCCCATAATGTCTTCTCCAGTGATTGCTCTCTTCGTACGATGTGTAGACAGTTGTATCTTGGTGATCCTCTCTTCCAGTGAGATGTCTGGCCTGATTTGTTCCAGTATTGATGTGTTAGTTCTTCTTCCCATCCATCATATTGATAACATCCTTCTCCAGCTCCACATTATGAAGGTGTTGATTCTTCTGTCTTGTTTCTTTATCGTCCAGGTGTCACTTCCATATGTTACTACAGAATAGACCAGACTATGTACGAGCCGTGCCTTCATCACCAGTGAGATGTTACTACAGAATAGACCAGACTATGTACGAGCCGTGTCTTCATCACCAGTGAAATGTTACTACAGAATAGTCCAGACTATGTACGAGCCGTGTCTTCATCACCAGTGAAATGTTACTACAGAATAGACCAGACTATGTACGAGCCGTGTCTTCATCACCAGTGAAATGTTACTACAGAATAGTCCAGACTATGTACGAGCCGTGTCTTCATCACCAGTGAGATGTTACTACAGAATAGACCAGACTATGTACGAGCCATGTCTTCATCACCAGTGAAATGTTACTACAGAATAGTCCAGACTATGTACGAGCCGTGTCTTCATCACCAGTGAGATGTTACTACAGAATAGACCAGACTATGTACGAGCCGTGTCTTCATCACCAGTGAAATGTTACTACAGAATAGACCAGACTATGTACGAGCCGTGTCTTCATCACCAGTGAAATGTTACTACAGAATAGACCAGACTATGTACGAGCCGTGTCTCCATCACCAGTAAAGACCTCGTCGAGTGACTTCATTGTTGATTTGCCCATGGCTTTTCTTCTATTGACTTCTGGTGTCATCGCTCCATCTTGAGTGATCATTGATCCCAGTAGGGTGAAGTCTTTACCACCTCTAGTGTGTCTCCGTCCATCTCACATGTGTCCCGGTTATACCTGACAGTAGTCACATGTGTCCCGGTCGTACCTGGAAGTAGTCACATGTGTCCTGCTTGTACCTGGCAGTAGTCACATGAGTCCCGGTCATACCTGGCAGTAGTCACATGAGTCCCGGTCGTACCTGGCAGTAGTCACATGTGTCCAGTTTGTACCTGGCAGTAGTCACATGAGTCCCGGTCGTACCTGACAGTAGTCACATGTGTCCTGCTATACCTGGCAGTAGTCACATGTGTCCCAGTTGTACCTGGCAGTAGTCACATGTGTCCCGGTCGTACCTGGCAGTAGTCACATGTGTCCCGGTTGTACCTGGCAGTAGTCACATGTGTCCTGCTTGTACCTTGCAGTAGTCACATGAGTCCCGGTCGTACCTGACAGTAGTCACATGTGTCCTGCTTGTACCTGGCAGTAGTCACATGTGTCCCGGTCATATCTGGCAGTAGTCACATGTGTCCCGGTCATATCTGGCAGTAGTCACATGTGTCCCGGTCATATCTGGCAGTAGTCAGTATCTCTGTCTTTGTGTTTAGTGTTTGTCCCATGTTGGAGCTTTCCATGTTGACTCTCCGTATTAAGTCCTTTATTCCATCTACGCTTATTGTCTATCAGTGTTGTATCATCTGCAGATCTTAGATTGTTGATGATTCCTCCACCAGTTTTGCTTCCTTCTTTTTCCACAAGCCCAGCCTTCCTGACAATAGCTTCTGTGTATAAACTGAAGAGAAAGGTGCCCGGATGCCGCCTTGTCTGACACCTCGCTCTACTGTGAACCTTGTGGCGTCACCCTGTGCCGTTTGGACTGTTGCTTCATGATTGATGTAAAGGTTCCTAATGAGGCTGATCAGATAGTTTCGCACACCCAGATCCTTCATAGTATTCTAAAGTTTCTGATGATCGACACAGTTGAAGGCTCATCACAGTCGATGAAGCAAAAATATAGCTCTGTGTTGTATTCTTTGGCCTTTTACATTATGAATCTCATGTTAGCGATTACATCTCTTATTCCTGCTGCCTTTTCGGAGTCCTGCTTGTTCCTCTGGCAGCTCTTGGTCTCAGTAGGGCTGTAGCCATCTTTGTATGGTCTTCTTCAGTATTTTGCTGGCATGAGGTATGAGCGCAATAGTATGATTGTGAAAACTATCAGTAGCATCCACCTTCTTCGAAATAGGAATAAACACCGATCTTGTCCAGTCCTTGGGCCATTTACCAGTAGTCCTTATATGTTGACACAGGCGTGTGATGACTTCTACTGCTGCTTCGGAAGACTTTATTAGCTCTAATGGAATATTGTCACATCTAGGTGCTTTAGACAGAAGCTTTATTGCAGCAAAGACCCTTAGTCTTTTAGGATCTTTAGTTCACTATCATTTCCATCCTCAGCTTCTTCCCGTATCAATGATTTGTTATTGTAGAGATGCTCCATGTATTCTTTCCATCTTTCCTTGATGTGTTCTGGCTCAGTTAGTTTGTTCCCATTGGCGTATTTAATCATTCCCACTCTTGGTTTAAACTTTCATTCTCTTTTTTTTTTTTAATGAAAAATTCACATTTTTAACAGATACATAGGTTAAAAACAATATAAAACAATAAATACATATTGTTCAGAGAGAACAGACAAACAAGGAAAAAAATGGTGGGTGATCTTAGATCGTTATATGACTATTGATTATGACCGTGCCAATTCCTCTCGCTGAATTACTAATTAACATTGTGTCTATCTTTTACTTTATTTGGATGTAATGAATTGTATTCACCTGACATTTTATAAAAATACAATTGTAAAGACTGATCCATACTGACCTTTGATACATCCACACATGCACTTTGTGTTCCTGGGTCTCCCATGTTCGCTTCAACTCCATTTCTTCCTTTTTGTCTGTCCTGTTGGAATTATATGTATTTACTAGATGTTGGGCTACCGTGTGCCCCCCGCCTCCCGGAGCCAGGACGTTGGATGATGTCAGCTCACTGAGGAACCAGATTACAGCTTCCTATTGAAATCTGTGGCAGGGCTGTGCATCACTACACAGCCCTGCCTTTCTTTGATCTGTATGCCGTTTAAGTCATTGCAGACAGAGGAGAAAGGAGGCGTGGGAGGAGGTGAGTGCTCCTAGCAGATGCAGCTCTGACATCTTCATGTCATTGTGTGTATCTGAATCATGTGTGTAGTGTGCTCTGAGATATTTCTTTGTGTTCATATGAACATTTGACCATTTGCCCAGCAGATAAACACATTACATGTCTGCAGGAAAACCAATGTTCATATAAACAGATGTTACCCAGCAGCCTGCAGAAGCCTGAGAGATTCATTGTAACCAGCACTGAGGGGAGGGACAGAATACCAGCTTGGATAGGCGTGGATATTTAAATAACATTTATATACTGTGACTCTCAGACTGCTACAATCACTTTTACAGGGTGTGCAGGTGCTTATAGCAAGAGAACTACAAAGGGTACAGTAATGCCTTTTACATATTCCGAAAGGTCTTCCAGGCTCTATTCAAGGGTACTATTAATATCATACTAAAAAATTGCCTGACACACAGGAAAAGAGTGGAGACAGCAGCCAATAGCAAAGGGAATTGGATTGGCCATATGTGACCCCTCCCTCTAAGGGCCCCCATGGTTGGTCTATGACATATAGACCCTTCCTCTCCTGCAGCTTTTAGTCTCTGGACACGATCCTGCTGGGTTTGGACAAGGTCGTGGGATGGTCACCGGGGGGAGATCTGTCACACTGACTTTTGGCCTAGATTTCTGTGCTGATATCTGTTCTGTATTAGACCCAGATAATGAAATGTTCAATACTATGGAAATACCTGTAAAATCTCCAACAGAATCCAGAATTCAGCAATAAAAAGACTGAGGCCAGTCACACTCATTAAAATACCAGGAGAGCAGCTTTCTGCACAGTGCACTCACCGCCGCGGCCATGTGGGAAAAATTACATCTCGCGGATCGTACAATGTTTTATTCATTTAACCGCTTCGATTCCAAAGGTGAAGCGACGATGACACCTCCTGCCTCACGATGGATCACGGGAAGGATACAAAGAGGCAATTCTGAATGAAGACGTCCATAGAAATAAGACTGTGAAATTTTGTGCACTGAATACACATCTTCTGGCAGAAATAAGCACCCAAAAATATTGCATTTTTGGTACGCATTTGCTCCGTTTTTTTCATGCACGTATTTTTCAATGATTTGAAGAGCTGAAAAACGCACCAAAATAAGGATCAGTAATCGACATGCTGCAGATTTCTTCTTTCTGCATCAAAAATCTGCACCAAATCTGCAAGGAAAAAAACATGGGCACAGCATTTCATAATTCTCATAAACCTTGCTGGCTTCAGGATAGGCATGAAGATTTCTCAAAACATGCATCAAAAAACGCAGCAAAAGGAACAGCGTGCGTACAAGGCCTAAACCTGATGGGCAGCCAGAAGACGGGTGGCCACTATGGAGCAAAGTCATTAGCAGAATTTATCTCCTATCCATATATCTATCTCATACAGTGTCTGCACCAGGCCTAGACAGGCAAGCGGACATACTGGACATTTGCCCAATGGGCTTGTTGCAATTTGGGCGCCACTGCTGCCCACTCCTCTGGCTGCAGGACGGCTTTACATCATTCTACGGCCACCGCCGGACACAGTCAGGGTCCAGGCACTGGCACACTGCTTTACCGAAAACAGAATGAAGCCGACAAAGAAAAGAGCACAGGACCTACAGTCACATATGGGGGAGGTCAGAGAAAAGAGCACAGGACCTACAGTCACATATGGGGGAGGTCAGAGAAAAGAGCACAGGACCTACAGTCACATATGGGGGAGGTCAGAGAAAAGAGCACAGGACCTACAGTCACATATGGGGGAGGTCAGAGAAAAGAGCACAAGTCCTACTGTCACATATGGGGGAGGTCAGAGAAAAGAGCACAGGACCTACAGTCACATATGGAGGAGGTCAGAGAACAGAGCACAGGACCTACAGTCACATATGGGGGAGGTCAGAGAAAAGAGCACAGGACCTACAGTCACATATGGGGAGGTCAGAGAAAAGAGCACAGAACCTACAGTCACATATGGGGAGGTCAGAGAAAAGAGCACAGGACCTACAGTCACATATGGGGGAGGTCAGAGAAAAGAGCAAAGGACCTACAGTCACATATGGAGGAGATCAGAGAAAAGAGCACAGGACCTTCAGTCACATATGGGGGAGGTCAGAAAAAAGAGCACAGGACCTGCAGTCACATATGGGGGAGGTCTGAGAAAAGAGCTCAGGACCTGCAGTCACATATGGAGAGGTCAGAGAAAAGAGCACAGGACCTACAGTCACATATGGGGGAGGTCTGAGAAAAGAGCTCAGGACCTGCAGTCACATATGGGGAGGTCAGAGAAAAGAGCACAAGTCCTACTGTCACATATGGGGGAGGTCAGAGAAAAGAGCACAGGACCTACAGTCACATATGGAGGAGGTCAGAGAACAGAGCACAGGACCTACAGTCACATATGGGGGAGGTCAGAGAAAAGAGCACAGGACCTACAGTCACATATGGGGAGGTCAGAGAAAAGAGCACAGGACCTACAGTCACATATGGGGGAGGTCAGAGAAAAGAGCAAAGGACCTACAGTCACATATGGAAGAGATCAGAGAAAAGAGCACAGGACCTTCAGTCACATATGGGGGAGGGTAGAGAGGGTCTTGGTTGTTTTACTGCCTCTGGCACTGGGGATCTTGACTGTGTATAAGACATTATGAAATCTGAAGATACCAGAGGATTTTGGGTGGCAATGTAGAGCTCAGTGTTAGAGAGCTGGGGGTGTCCTAGGTCAGGGGTCTCCAGCAGGACAATGATCCCTGTGAGGCACCGCCGGCATGGTCCCCATGGCCGGGGCGCATCACATGCAGGTTCAGGGTATGATCCTGTCCACACTGGACGGTTTTACTGTGATAATGCTGGGTGAACCTACCGGAATACGATGAGTTAAATGTGAGACTGAGTGCTGCAGATCTGACATATTGATGAGCCGGATGAGCGGCTGTATGGGAACTGTGTGTCCTAATTGGTAGCAGCCCAGGTGGGTGTGTCCTGAGTAACAGCAGCCCAGGTGGATGTGTCAGTGTGAGAGTGGCAGGCACGATAAAGAGCCTGCCAGCTGATTGAATGAGAGATCAAATCAGCCCAGACCAGAGAGCAAGGCAGACTACTGAGATGGAAGGGTGCTTGTTCAGGTGTGGGGTGAAACACGTCCCTGAGGAGACCGACCCTTCTCCACAAGGGAGGCTCCTGACCCTCGAATGCTTGTCTGCGAACTGGCGGCCGGGAACGGGTTGAGACAGCTCCTGGAGTGGGGAAGCCGTGGCTGAACCAGAAGGATGCTGGCCCGGACGTGGGGTGAAACACGTTTGGGAAGGAGCCCTTGGGGATGCTTGGTCTACCCGTTACTCAGGTAGCGAGGCCCGGATCCGTGCCCGGTAAGAAGGCAGTTCCTGTATGCTAGAGTGAACTGTGTACCCTGTGCGTAAAGTGTGCCAGGAGGGCATAGCTGCCATTAGGTCCGACTAAGTAGTCAGTGAGGGATCTGTTTAAGTATATGTGTATTCTATGGCTTATGTAAAAGACCCAGCGAGTGTATGTAGCCCTTTGGGAGGAAGATGTATGAATTGTGCCAGGCGGGCCTAGCCGCCATTGGGTTCGACTAAAACAGTCAGTGAAGGGACCCGTTGAAGTGAATGTAGCGATGGTCAGAAGCAGTGCTTAGAAGGGATCCTAAAGTGGGGAAACCATGGTTGAACCAGGTGGGCGCTGATCCGGACGTGGGGCGAAACACGTCCGGAAAGGAGCCCCTTGGGGATGCATGGCGTACCCGTGACTCAGGTTGCTCAATCCCTGTTCTGAACCCAGAGGAGCCACAGTCCATGGAGGATTATATGATGGGCTGTGAGCGTGTGAAAGGACGTGTGTGATCCATGGATGCTTATGCGATGGATCACATGCAGTATGTAAGAGCCCGGTCAGGCTGAAGCCTGTACTCTGGGGTAGTGTGGAGCTGGGGAAATAAAGCGGGCGGCTGGTACCGCCATTGGGACCCACAGGGACCATTGATGAATATGGTTACTTATGTACTGCTAATGTATGGGGAATGTGTAGATAGGCCGGAGGCCGTAACCACCAGGAACGTTGTTAGTGCTCCAATGGGGAAAGAGAGGGGTGACAGGTCCCGGGTTACTATAGGAGTTATGTGCAATATATGTGTCCGTAATGTTATATGTAAATGTATTGTGTATTTAGGGACGGTGCTTATAATCAATGTGCATATGTCAAACCTGCTACCCGGGTTATGTTATGTGAGCACTAAACGGTAGTATGGGACATTTATAAGCACGTGTTGGTGTCGATTATGCCGCAAGCGAGATCCCCGGGCGCTACCTCACACCCCAAACATCAAGAAGCCCCAGAAATGGAGGAAACAAAGCGCTGGAGAGATCTGAAGGGGTCAGCAATGACCGGATCTAAATCCCATTGATCCCCTGTGGAGAGATCTGAAGTGTCAGCAATGACCGGATCTAAATCCCATTGATCACCCTGTGGGAGATCTGAAGGGTCAGCAATGACCGGATCTAAATCCCATTGATCACCTGTGGAGAGATCTGAAGGCAGCAATGACCCCGATCTAAATCCCATTGATCACCTGTGGAGAGATCTGAAGTGTCAGCAATGACCGGATCTAAATCCCATTGATCCCCTGTGGAGAGATCTGAAGTGTCAGCAATGACCGGATCTAAATCCCATTGATCCCCTGTGGAGAGATCTGAAGTGTCAGCAATGACCGGATCTAAATCCCATTGATCACCTGTGGAGAGATCTGAAGGGTGCAGCAATGACCGGATCTAAATCCCATTGATCCACTGTGGAGAGATCTGAAGTGTCAGCAGTGACCGGATCTAAATCCCATTGATCACCTGTGGAGAGATCTGAAGGGGCAGCAATGACCGGACCTAAATTATCCACATATTGAAGAACTATGAGGGAACAAAAATTGTGTTTTGTACATTTTTGGGATTTTGTGTGAAATTTTGTCCAATTTACCTTTTTTCTCTGTTTCTTTGTGTTGTTTCAATACACAGAGGAAATAATCCTGTGTATAACAAAACCTGGGAATTGTGGGAATATTCTGGAGAAATCCTTCATTATCTGGAACAATTTCAAGGGAGACAACTACTTTTGGCCACGATATCTATTATCTATCTATCTAGAATAATCATATGTCTAGAGCAGCTATATAAACAGCTGAAAGCATTGCACACAATTAATCCTTTATCTTTAAAGTTGTAGACAAATCACGACGATATCTGGAGAAAGGACTTGATGCTAGCACTCCAAGTTCTCATGTGAAAAGATTACTTTTCTTATTAGGACAGGCAACAAAACATGCAACGTTTGCAAGTCACACAAAGTGACTTGAGTGCCTAGGGGAAATGTACTTGTGACTGTGAAAGCAGGGTGCCTAGTTTTGTGCCTGTCAGCAATGATAAAGGAAGTTCTTGTTCACCCCACTGAGGAAGTTGGAGTGCGCTGCACGTGATCCTTTATCCAGATATCTGGCATTTAATCCCTATATCTATGCCGTATCTATTATCATCTCATTTTCTATCTTAAGCTATCAGATACTGCATTATCACATTCGATTATCCCATTATCGTACATCCATTACTATCTAACTATCTATGAATGCACATCATCTGTGTATCCTCTCATACATCTCCCACCATCTCTCCTATGATCTATGCTAACCAATCTATTTAGATTTACCTATATTATCATCATCGATCTATCGCATCTGTTTGTAATTATCCATCGATTATCGATATTTAGGGTTTCTTATATATTACTATCCTATATTCGCAGTTTACCTAATTATTATCTATTTATCTATCATCTATATCCATCTATCGTCACACCAAACTTTTAGTCTATTTTCGTATACCATCTCTACTATCTATCATCTTTTATGTATCACACAACATCATCCAGCGATTAGCTATCTCCTCGTTCTTGTACTCTCTTATCTATCCCCTCCTTATACCATTTACCATCATTTTCCAGCAACCTGCTCAGATGTCTCTGTCTCTACACCGATTGAATCGTTGCATGTTATCGCAACTGAAAGCCTTCGCAGCACGTGGGTTCTTGAAATCGCTTGATTCAATTTCCCAACCAAGGACAACAAGGACAACGTATCTGCAAGATTTGTATGTGTACGCCCCTGTGTTATGTGTTTCCTCTACGGACACTCCAGATTTCTCCCAGATTGTTGCAAAGGACATTTCTTGATATGGCATGGTTTTAGATTTCACTGCACCAAGAGAGACATGCGATACTGTGTGTGTAAGCTGCTATTGATTTAATAGACTATATCCATTACTATAAATATCTATTATTATCATTTATTTAGCGTTTATATTATTAAATTTATCATGACTTCTTATTTTTCTTGCCGGTCTATTTCTTATATCGTTTCTTCTCTAGTCCCTATCACCATTCTTTCCTTCCCATTTTCCGCACTTGTCATTGTTTTGCATTAAAATCCGACCGGGGCACTGTACCTTTGCAGCACTTGGCTCTGAGCCTGGGTCAATTATGACACCAGGAAACGCGGGTTTTTAATTCTCCCAGTATCGGTTTCCTTGACGCATTTTGGTATTCCAAAAAGAGGAAAGATTTATCCAAGTGGAACAGCTCCGTATGAGTGGGAAAGTTATAAATGAATATATCGGCAGTCAGAATGCGGCCGCGCCGCCTGCAATCTGTTCTTGGGCCTCAATTACAGTTGCTTGCGCAGCAATTCTTGCGCAACCCCTTGTCATTGTAGCCAATCTCAGAAAGCCAACCATCAAGCCTGGCCTGAGCGGAATTGTACAGAGCGCACTTAATATCCCTTTTAGCCTGATACTTTCAAAAGGAAATTCAATGGAAAGCCCTAAGTTAATTCCCGTAGATGCCGCACCGCCTGCCTCACTGGGAGCTAATACAGGTGCTGGCAGGAACGGTGCAAGCTCCATTGTACCAACCAATGCAGCAGGAGGAATGTCAAGGACCAAAAGCTCCTGCCCGCTTTTAAGGTAGAAAGGATGATATGAACACCCTCAGGTGCGGACTTGAGCCAATGGCACCCCCAAAGAACTGCGGACCTGAAAACCTGACGCTGCCTCGATGTGAGTCTGGGCAAGACACTAATACATTCCCAAGTCCTGGTGTCTCCTGCATATAAACATGAAAGCCGCCATGCCATAGACACTGGCTGTTATTCTAGGTGGAGACATCCCCTCCTTCATGCCAACGTCTCGGGGCCCCGCTGCGGACAGAACTTGGGGGATATAGTTTCATAGAATGAATTTGCTGCTTAATTTGACTGCTTGGAATCCAAGGAGGATCATGTCTGAGGTTCTGGACTCCGAGGGATATTGTGGTTTATTTAAGACTTTTGTGGCCCCCGGTCAAAGAGTTTCTGTTTTTTATAATACATCCTGGCCGGAGATCCACACAAGCTGCTATTTAGGGTGGGGAATCCGTTTCCGCAATTTTACTTTAATTTTTTCTATACACAAATACCAAAAGCTGAAAATTATGTTTTATAGGAAGTAACGATACTGGAAAAATAATGACAATTCCACATCAGGTATGAAAGTGCTGCAAAGTCTTATACACTGACAACTGCGATTACTACCATATAAGAGAGCAGTATTATAGTAGTTATATTCTTGTATATAGGGGCAGTATTATAGTAGTTATATTCTTGTATATAGGAGCAGTATTATAGTAGTTATATTCTTGTATATAGCGGCAGTATTATAGTAGTTATATTCTTGTATATAAGAGCAGTATTATAGTAGTTATATTCTTGTATATAGGGGCAGTATTATAGTAGTTATATTCTTGTATATAGGGACAGTATTATAGTAGTTATATTCTTGTATATAGGGACAGTATTATAGTAGTTATATTCTTGTATATAGGAGCAGTATTATAGTAGTTATATTCTTGTATATAAGAGCAGTATTATAGTAGTTATATTCTTGTATATAGGGCAGTATTATAGTAGTTATATTCTTGTACATAGGAGCAGTATTATAGCAGTTATATTCTTGTATATAGGAGCAGTATTATAGTAGTTATATTCTTGTATATAGGGGTAGTATTATAGTAGTTATATTCTTGTATATAGGAGCAGTATTATAGTAGTTATATTCTTGTATATAGCGGCAGTATTATAGTAGTTATATTCTTGTATATAAGAGCAGTATTATAGTAGTTATATTCTTGTATATAGGGGCAGTATTATAGTAGTTATATTCTTGTATATAGGGACAGTATTATAGTAGTTATATTCTTGTATATAGGAGCAGTATTATAGTAGTTATATTCTTGTATATAAGAGCAGTATTATAGTAGTTATATTCTTGTATATAGGGCAGTATTATAGTAGTTATATTCTTGTACATAGGAGCAGTATTATAGCAGTTTATATCTTGTATATAGGAGCAGTATTATAGTAGTTATATTCTTGTATATAGGGGGTAGTATTATAGTAGTTATATTCTTGTATATAGGAGCAGTATTATAGAGTTATATTCTTGTATATAGAAGCAGTATTATATAGTTATATTCTTGTATATAGTGCAGTATTATAGTAGTTATATTCTTGTATATAGGGGCAGTATTATAGTAGTTATATTCTTGTATAATAGGGCAGTATTATAGTAGTTATATTCTTGTAATAGGAGCAGTATTATAGTAGTTATATTCTTGTATATAGGGGGTAGTATTTATAGTAGTTATAATTTCTTGTATATAGGAGCAGTATTATAGTCAGTTATATTCTTGTATATAGGAGCAGTATTATAATAGTTATATTCTTGTACATAGGAGCAGTATTATAGTAGTTATATTCTTGTAATAGGAGCAGTATTATAGTAGTTATATTCTTGTATATAGGGGTAGTATTATAGTAGTTATATTCTTGTATATAGGGGCAGTATTATAGTAGTTATATTCTTGTATATAGTGAGTAGTATTATAGTAGTTATATTCTTGTATATAGGGAGAGTATTATAGTAGTTATATTCTTGTATATAGGGGCAGTATTATAGTAGTTATATTCTTGTATATAGGGGCAGTATTATAGTAGTTATATTCTTGTACATAGGAGCAGTATTATAGTAGTTATATTCTTGTATATAGGGGTAGTTTATAGTAGTTATATTCTTGTATATAGGAGCAGTATTATAGAGTTATATTCTTGTATATAGGAGCAGTATTATAATAGTTATATTCTTGTACATAGGAGCAGTATTATAGTAGTTATATTCTTGTACATAGGAGCAGTATTATAGTAGTTATATTCTTGTATATAGGGGGTAGTATTATAGTAGTTATATTCTTGTAATAGGAGCAGTATTATAGTAGTTATATTCTTGTATATAGGGCAGTATTATAGTAGTTATATTCTTGTATATAGGAGCAGTATTATAGCAGTTATATTCTTGTATATAAGAGCAGTATTATAGTAGTTATATTCTTGTATATAGGGCAGTATTATAGTAGTTATATTCTTGTATATAGGAGCAGTATTATAGTAGTTATATTCTTGTATATAGGAGCAGTATTATAGTAGTTATATTCTTGTACATAGGAGCAGTATTATAGTAGTTATATTCTTGTATATAGGAGCAGTATTATAGTAGTTATATTCTTGTATATAGGAGCAGTATTATAGTAGTTATATTCTTGTATATAGAGCAGTATTATAGTAGTTATATTCTTGTATATAGGGACAGTATTATAGTAGTTATATTCTTGTAATAGGAGCAGTATTATAGTAGTTATATTCTTGTATATAGGGGCAGTATTATAGTAGTTATATTCTTGTATATAGGGCAGTATTATAGTAGTTATATTCTTGTATATAGGAGCAGTATTATAGTAGTTATATTCTTGTATATAGGGGCAGTATTATAGTAGTTATATTCTTGTATATAGGAGCAGTATTATAGTAGTTATATTCCTGTATATAGGAGCAGTATTATAGTAGTTATATTCTTGTATATAGGGCAGTATTATAGTAGTTATATTCTTGTATATAAGGACAGTATTATAGTAGTTATATTCTTGTATATAGGAGCAGTATTATAGTAGTTATATTCTTGTATATAGTGGCAGTATTATAGTAGATATATTCTTGTATATAGGAGCAGTATTATAGCAGTTATATTCTTGTATATAGGAGCAGTATTATAGTAGTTATATTCTTGTACATAGGAGGCAGTATTATAGTAGTTATATTCTTGTATATAGGGCAGTATTATAGTAGTATATTCTTGTACATAGGAGCAGTATTATAGTAGTTATATTCTTGTATATAGGGCAGTATTATAGTAGTTATATTCTTGTATATAGTGGCAGTATTATAGTAGATATATTCTTGTATATAGGAGCAGTATTATAGCAGTTATATTCTTGTATATAGGTGCAGTATTATAGTAGTTATATTCTTGTATATAGGGCAGTATTATAGTAGTTATATTCTTGTATATAGGAGCAGTATTATAGTAGTTATATTCTTGTATATAGGGCAGTATTATAGTAGTTATATTCTTGTACATAGGGCAGTATTATAGTAGTTATATTCTTGTATATAGGGGCAGTATTATAGTAGTTATATTCTTGTATATAGGGGCAGTATTATAGTAGTTATATTCTGTAATAGGGCAGTATTATAGTAGTTATATTCTTGTATATAGGGCAGTATTATAGTAGTTATATTCTTGTATATAAGGGCTGTATTATAGTAGTTTATATTCTTGTATATAGGGCAGTATTATAGTAGATATATTCTTGTATATAGGAGCAGTATTATAGCAGTTATATTCTTGTATATAGGAGCAGTATTATAGTAGTTATATTCTTGTACATAGGGGCAGTATTATAGTCAAAATAAGCAAAAAGAGCCAGCACCACCAGGAAAAAACTTGTAATAAAAACATTTGCAATGCACATATTCCCTCCAAACTGTACAATGTAAAAATTTGAGATTGGCAAAAAAATTGATCAATCCTTCTTAGCCACGCTGCCACGTCAAGGCATCCCAAGTAGAGAGGTCCTACACAATACTTTTTTATTTTAGTTGTGCATTACTGCCTCAAATATAAGCATATAGTAGAATATCCAAAGCTTCGTTTACCTGGTTCATCTCCAGCCTGTTCTCATGTGGATTTTTTTTACTGCTGAGAGATCAGCAGCAAACATGCCCTGTGTGAACATAGTATAAGGCCAGAATCACAATAAAGCAGTTAAACAAAGGTATAAAAATACTCTGTTGTAATAAAAAACAGTAAAAAGCAAGTGCTGCTAAAAAGTAGTAAAAAACAGGGTATTTGATTGATATGTTTTTTGCAAAAAATGTATGCTAGGTGGCTCTACCAAACATCAAGGTAACCCGTATCGGAGCAGTCCCTAGCTGATGTATTTAAAAACCTGCTTTTTACTGTTTGACACCGTCTCATGATGCCACCTGTGGTACCCTGTCATTGGTGATCAGCGCAGCTTGGATGAGCCCTTGGGCAGATGGTGCGGCAGCTAAGATGGAAACGCTCCCCACAGGTGGAGCGGGACCCCAGGTTTGGTATGAGAGTCTATGGGGATGATAGTTGTGGTTGTGAAGCAGGGTGCAGCCGGAATGTGCAGAAAGAGCAGGCAGACACAGTTGATGCAGTTCCGTTACCTTTTACTGAAGCTTGTGCACAAGCAACGCAGCCAGGTACTGTGTCCTTAGGGTCAGCAGTCCACCCAACTCCTAGGCCGTCCGGAAACACTCTGCTAAGACCGCCTTCTGTATGCCTCTCCAGGTTGCCCTTTCCTTCCTCTGCGCTGTATCTCTTCTACCTCCGTGCGCCTTCGTGGTACAAGCCCCCACGGTTGGGTGCAGGACCTGGCTCTTGGTCTAGCCACCGTTCTACGGATTGTTCACGATAGTTGGCCGCTGCACATAAAGCCCAGTAGTCGCCAGTTTACTGGTTCAACCTTACAGCGTTGTTGCCAGATTGGGGCCGGGCCCCTCTTCCAACCAGTTCTCCTAACAACAACCTCAAGGCCAGTTGTAGGTTTGGGGTCCCTCTGGCTGGGGTTTCCTCGGCCAACATACCCATTGGTCCGTGAGGCCCCAGCACTAGCCTCCCCTAGAACTCCATCTCTCTTGGTGCCTCTCAGAATAACTAACTCTCCTCTTCCTGCTCTATTTTCTACTCTAACTTTCTGTTCCCACCCCGTCTGATTATTTCCTCCCCCTGCCAGCAGATGGGGCTCCCCATATGTGGTCACTTCTGCCCCTCTATCTCCTGGCCTGGAGTTCGGAGTGGTGTTTGGTGCAGGTGTGTGGGTCTCGGTATTGTGTCCTCATCTTACCACACCGATGAATTAGGTGCAGTACCTCTGTGGCAACCAGACTGCAGGGGCGCCACATGAACATAGCATAGCAAACACTGGGGTAAAAACCTCAACAAATACTGAACATGTGCACAAAACCTTACAGTTGTGGATACACTATGGGGAGTGGACTGTAAACTAAATTGGGCAAATATCCAGTCCCCCCTCCATCAAGGATATATATTGCAGCAATGCTTGCATTTTCAAATGCCCCCCCTCCATCATTAATATATAGTTCAGTAATGGTTGCATTTTCAAATGCCCAGGCCCCAGCACAAGCGTGACCCTTCCTCATTAATATATAGTTCAGTAATGGTTGTATTTTGAAATGCCACAGGCCCAGCACAAGTGTTCCCCCCTCCACCATGGATATATATAGTGCAGTAATGGTTGCCTTTTCAAATGCTCCAGCCACCAGCAGCACAGTGTCAATTTACACATACAGAGCTGCCTGCTGCCCACTGCAAGTGATGTGCAGACTTGCAGTGAAGCAGCAGCAGCCAGGACAAGCACAATCAGAGGCAGGGACCGTGTCTTTGAGGTATCTTGCGGCGTGGTGATGTGAGAGCACAGTGCAAGCCAGGCCCACCGCCATACAGATTCAGAGGCTGTGCAGGCTCCTCTTCAGCACAGCAGAGACAGGAGGGAGGCTTGGCTCGTCCTCCTACAGCTGCATGCACCCGCACTCTTTACGTCTGTCCTACCGGCTGCCGCACCGCACGTCATGAAGAGGGTGGTCCAGGGCCAGCATCTTTTAAACCAGTGCCTGCGCCGTGCTTCCTGTGGATTACAATGGGGGCAATTCACTTTTTGGATCCATTCCTGCTTGATCCCCCTCGGGATCCGGGCCCTGGGCAGTAGCCCACTTTGCCCTTATTATAATCCGCCCCTGTATGGCCTAAAACAAGAATGGTGGAGCAGATAGTTGTAAGCAAAGGAGGTTAGAATGTTTTGTTGAAAGCTTTTTTAATTTTAGTAATCCTAGTTTTTCATGTAATTGCACATTTAGACTTGAGACAAGTGACAGTGGTGACGGTTCTGCCTCCGTGGAGTCTTCCCTGCTCTTTATGTGTCGGTTGTGTAGGATTTTCCAGCTCCAGGTGCGATCTCTCACTATCAGTCACCGGTGGACTGGAGACCAAGAAAACCAACCGGGAATGTAATGAATGAAGCGAGATAATGAAGGATGGAGGCAGCTGAGAAAATAATCCAACGGCAGAAAAACAAGAGGGAAAAGTAGAAGGTGAGAAAACTGCGCAGACTGGAAAGTGGACGGTGATGGTGCGATGAAAAGAGAAAAGATGAAAGAGCAATAGAGGAAATTGAATGGGTGGGATGGAGAATTAATGTTAAAAATAATGTTTTAGGTGCGAGAGAAGGAGCCTGGATGGCTCCAAGGTAACACCGGATACCATAAAGTATGTAGCTGGAGGATCCTGTTATCGCACACCTTGTCTGGGCACAGGACGAGGAAATTGCAGAAGACGTTCAGACTAAAAGTTCAAGAACGCAGGATTATTTCTAACCCGGCAAATTAGTGCACGAGCGCTGAACACATGATGATCTATAGGAGCCGGATAACTGCAACTTGTATATAGTCCGACTATTCTTTTCTGGAAGGCTGAGTACCGTACAGGCCTGATCTAACTAAAGATGCAGCATTTTGAATCTGCAATAAAAATTCTTCCCGTATTGTGCACACAGTTCCCTAAAGGCACCGTCACACGCAGAACATTGCATGCAATTTCACATGCAACTTACTGTTGCAGTGAAATCATGGACACATTGTTCTATTTTGTTGCTTAGTACAAATGTAACAATGTGTCCATGATTTCACTGCAACCAGCAAATTGCCAGTGAAATTGCCTAGCAATATGCCGCAGTGTGAAGGTACCTTTACAGAACCCTGTGCATGAGGATAAGGCCGAGTTCACACATCCAATGATAATCACTAGATCGGATCCAGCACAATCCGTTCTGCAAACACAACTTTATTGTCCGTTTTGTAAAATTTTATTTCTGCAGGATCCGGTTTTGAACATTGGAGTCTATGGAGAACAGATAAGGTATGTGGCGCCCCTGCGACCAGGGTGGCCACATAGGGAACTGCAGCCAGGCAGAAGGTAGACAGTTTGTGCAACAAACACCCTCACAGCGAACACACCCACAAGAGCACAGCACCCAACCCGGAGCCCGGGACTCTAGGCGGGCAAGGGGTGGTGGGTTTAGAGGAAAGTGGGTGGAAAGGAAGGAAGGTCAGGTGACAGAGAGCACAAATAGAGGAAAAGAGGAGGAGGAGTTAGTAGGCCAGAGTGAGCCGAGAGGTAAAGAACAGACAGAAAGAGACACATCCCGGTGGGATTGGGCTTCCTGGAGACGCAGAATCCACAGAGACACAGATCCATGGAGAGAAAGCTGTCCATAGCCTGCAGCCTAGGGGAGTGTGAGGACAGAGACCGGACCGGTATCACCAGGTCTGAGGAACACGGCAGTACCGACCAACTACCGGCAGGTAACCTGGTAAGCCCTTGGGAGACAGGGTTACTGCTAGGCACATACCAGAGTGTCGGCTCTGAGGGGGACTGAAGTTTTACACCGGCTTCAAAGACAAACCGACAGGGAGCTTTAATTCCAAGTTGGAGTTCCCACTACAGGGTTGGAGGCACAGCAGCAACCACGAGGACCCGGCTTACCGCCCGCACACACAGGGGAAGCTGCATACAAGGGGCCGAGCTGCCGCCATACAACCCGCAGAGAGAACAGAGAGAGGGAGAGAACAGCCTGAAAGGACATATAGAAGGAGTGAGGGGTCTCAGAGCGACAGCCTGGCTGCAGAGGGCTTCAGTGTTCCCGGAGTTAACTGAACTGTGAACTGTGTTGAGAACTGTACCGTGACTTGTGTGACTTTGAAGAACTTGAAAGTAAACCCGGTGAACCCTGCTTCAGTGTCCGTGTCTGATTCCAGGTATACAGAACTGTTATTGTTCTTCTTACCCTGTCAGGAGCAGCCCGACCGCGGCGGGGCTCATCCATCTGGCTGCAGCCCATCATCCATCCTCCTGGCAGAGCTGCGCTGCAGCGGTGGTCCCATCATGACCACAACCCGTGGGTGGTGTCACGACAACAGTCCCCTCTATATATTTCTTTTACTTGTGAGAACCCAGGACACGCCCTGGACCAGGACTGCCGTGACATCCCCAGCACATACCCGGTCTGGTACAGAGTACCCCGTCCCAGTGGGCTCCACAGATTGTGACAGTGTAAGGTAATAACCAGATAATGATGGCTTAGGCCAAGTCCTCATGTCCAGTGATCATGTTAGATCGGATCCAGCACAATCCGTTCTGCAAACACAACTTTTTTGTCCGTATTGAGAAAATTGATGTCTGCAAAATCCGTTTTTTGTAACATTGGAGTCTATGGAGAATGGATCCAGTAGCTGTCCATGGTGCTGAAGTCTGTCTGTGCCTGCTCTGCAGTCCATGGTCCTGAAGTCTGCCTGTTGTCTGCTCTGCCGCTGGTCCATGGTGCTGGTCTGCTTGCCTGTCATGTTTCTGCTGCTGGTCCTTTGGGGTGCTGAATTACAGCCTGTGCATGAAATACTGCTGTCCATGGTGCTGAAGTTAGAACGGCAGGATTTCTGAGCATGCTCTGTCAAGAAACGGATCCAGGAAACGATCCCGATTTTTTCACAGATCCGGCACCATAGACTCCCATTATATGGGAACTGGATTGCACCGGATCCAGTTCTGTCCGGTTTTGTCAGATTTTTGCACCAGAGACAAAAAACGCTGCAGGCTTTGATTTTGGGGACGGTGAAAAACTGACGAAACCGGATCAGGCACAGAATACACAAACCTGATGACCCAATAGGACCAATCTGGCACCATAGGGATACATGGGAGGCTAAAACCGGATCAGGTTGTGTCCGTTCAAACCGGACATAAACTGATGCACAAAACCATGGATGTGAAGCCGACCTATACTTTGTAAACATGTGTCCATGTCTCTGGCAAGTGACTACACGAACATGTGAATGAAATAGATGTGCAATCATTGGGGGTCCCGTTGGAGCTCTTGCATTGGGGCCCAAAAACTTCAAGTTGTGCAGCTGATTATTGCATTGAGCTGGGCGTCTGCATTGGGAAGAGCCACTGAACTATGAACCAACCCAAGACACCAGGACTAGAGATGAGCGCGTATACATCGTTACTATTCAGTACTTGCCCGAACACTACGGTATTCGGGCTACTTGTTACTCTGCGAGTATCCTTGCGATTACTCGCTAAGTAACGAGTACAATGTAAGTCAATGGGGAAACAAGTAATTCCTCTGCTGCCAAACCCTATAAAGAGGTCTGGCAGCAGAGGAAATGGCCACATGATTGTTTAAAAGCCGTCGGTAAAAAGCCGCCGGGTTTTAAACAATGATGTAGCCCCCTACTCGCTTCCCTGCAGCCTCCCGTACCGATGCTCCGCTCCCCCCGCCACCTCCCCACCCGATTCCTAAGTTAGGACAAAGGGGCTTCCCGATATTTCTGTGTCCAGGCAGGTACAAATAGTCAGCTGGGGGTTGGGGGCAGACCGTTGCCGCCTGTGTATCCAGCTGCCATACAAAAAGACGGCGAAGCCCACGTCAACATTTTTCTGAAAAATCCATTAAACAATCCTATAAAAAGGGACTGCATCTTTATTAACCCATCGACCATGGTCGAGGGGTTAATAAAGATGCAGTCCTCTTTCATTCATATTGTTTTTTGGATTTTTCAGAAAAAAATTTGATGTGGGCTTCGCCGTATTTTTGTATCCAGCCGGATACAGCAGGCAGCGACGGGCTGCCACCAACCCCCAGGTGCCTATTTGTACCTGGCCAGATGCAACAATATAGGGGAGCCCTTTTTTTTTTATTATTTCATGAATTTCATGAAATAATAAAAAAAAAATGCGTGGGGCTCCACGCGATTTCTATGTCCAGCCAGGTACAGCTAAGCAGTTGGGGGCTGGAATATGCAGCGCAGGGAGGCCCAAGCTTTCTGGGCACCCCCCCCGCTGCGAATGGCAGCCCGCAGCCGCCCCATTCATTGAAGCGCCATGTTCTGGCGCTGAACCCAGCTCTTCCAGGGCCCTGGTGCGGTGGCTCAGTGGGTAATAAAGGGGTTAGGGCCAGCTTTTTGTTATCAGCTGGCCCTAAGCCCGAAATTCATGGGGCCACTCAATATTAGACATGCCCCCCATGAATTTCTAGTAAATTGTTAAAAAAAAAACAACACCGAGAAATTTTTTTTTTATTAGAAATAACACAAAAAAAACTATTAGTGACTCCATCTTTAATAAAAAAAAAAAATCTTTTTCCGTCCGCCGTAGTCCTAAAACGACATCTCAGCACTGCTACATCGCTCTGCATAGACACACATGTCTATGCAGAGGGAGAGCAGGCGAAGAAATGATTACAACAGTCAGGGTTCGCTTCAGGTCATAGGCTCTGATACCTATTTAGGTTACATTTTATCTCTCAGACCTTCATCCTCCCTACTTTAATTTTCTGAGATAATGACCTTTGGGTTTCCATAATCATCAACATTAACATAAATAAACACATTAAATAGATCCCTCTGTGTGTAATGACTCTATATAATAGATGTGGTCACTTTATGTATTGAATTACTGAAATAAATTTACTTTTTGCTGATATTCTAATTCATTCGGAATAACCTGTATCAATAGAGAAATCTAATAAAAATCATACGACAGCCTGGACCTGAGCAGATACAGAGAGGTAGGTAAAACCAATTCTCATAACAAACATTATTACTGGAATGCGCATATTGCCAAGAATTCTAATAAAATAATACAACTATGGTTTTTTTTTGCTTTTTAACCTCTTTAGATATAGACATACTATAGTAGAAAAACGCCAGACCAGACCACACACTGCTCCAAAACCGCTCCTATAACGCAAAAAAAATGCATGTCGTGCTGCGTTTCCCTGCCACAGGGTGCAGTTTTGCTGCAATTTTGCAAAGTAAGCAACTCTTCAATTTTATTTATTAAATATCCTAGCCACTGATGCAGTTTGTCAGCAGTTTGTCGGTGGTAGCCGGCCTCCTTGGCAGGGAGCGCAGCACTTGCAAGCTCTTTTCTATAGAGCCTGTAAACACTCCACTGATGTTATCTGGATCTTGGGAGCTCCGGTGCTGCTGCGTTGCCCCAATGCTGCACACACACAGATGCCTCTGCTCACAGCTCAGGCTTGTGGCACAACCATTCTACTGATCTGAACTGTCAATCAAGAGTATAAGAGCGAGAAGGAAAGCAGGAGGAGAGGGACGGTTCACTCCGAAAAAAAGAAGTTATGACAACTCCGTTTAAGAGATATATAGCTATTAGTAATGAGTGAGCACTACAATGCTCAGGTGCTCGGTACTCCAAACTAGGAGGTCGGATGATCGGACAGGATCCACTCATGTTCTAAGTATAATGAAAGTCAATGGGAAACTCTGGATAAATTACTGAGT
The DNA here is from genome assembly GCA_033576535.1 of Allobates femoralis. NCBI lineage: Eukaryota > Metazoa > Chordata > Amphibia > Anura > Aromobatidae > Allobates > Allobates femoralis. The sequence continues at coordinate 7,369,656 of JARQOC010000011.1, forward strand.
TCCCCATTGACTTCCATTATATTCGGTACACGAGTCGCACTTGTCAGAGCATCCGACATGCTAGTTTTAAGTACCGAGCACTCGAGCATTGTAGTGCTCACTCATCAGTCATAGCAACTCCTTAGATCTTTCTCTTTCTGTTACGCCACGGATTAAGAGCATCACAGTGGTGCCCAACAACAATGTCTGACGCACAACACGAAACTACAATACAACAGTGGCCCTGTCAATAGGGAACGGGGGAGGGACACCTCCTGCAATCACCTGCAGATGCATCCTGATCTCCCACTGTCCCTATACGGGTTCTTTCACCCCGTCACCAAGCAGGATACCTATCATCTGGCCCTGATTTTAACCCTCACTAGGGAGAAGTCCGGTGGGAGTACTAGTCCCAACTGCTGCACTAATACCAACAAGAAGGTAAGGAAGACAGATGGGAAGTACCAATGCGACTTCTCAGCTGCTGCCACTCTCCTTGGCAGCAGATAGCTTGGCAACGGTCAACTTCTCCAGAATAGCTCCTTTCACCCAGGCGGCTTGGTTAGGAATTAAGTTCAATCACCTGCAAGGAATGCTGCATCATGTGACCATATAAAGAGGATGGGAGTGGTCACATAGTAGCCTCACCTGGGTTAGAGCACCTAGAAGCTGATATTAACTCCTGCACTGCCAAAGGAAAGAAAACACGTTTTTAATATAAAGTCTCAATAAAAGAACGAGAATCAGGTCTCAAACTTGTCACAAGTCTCCAAGGCATGGGAGACAAAGATAAAGGTGACACTTTCTTTTGAACTGGTTTTCTTTTATAAGTAAATAAATATTGAAACAATATGATATTTCCTTGTAAACTATCTGCTGTCTACGGATCATGATTGGGAATCACACTTGAATTAACAACAGAAAAGTATTTTGCCCAAAAAGCAAGAAATATTCCTGTATTACCAGGTCCATTGACAGCAGCTGATGGTTTCCAGGGATCCACAAAACAAGAAAGCCACCAGATTACTATAAACTGAAGCAGAAGTAAAAGGGTTAATGAAATCTATGTCCAGGGTGCGGTGACGGGTTTTATATTTGCTGATTGAAGCACCGGAGCTTTAGTGTGATTGTAAGCTCTTGTGCCCCAGGTCCTCTGGATGGATGCTTGTAGCACCGATGGTTTCCTATATGAGGTTCCTCAGGGGTCGCCCCAAAAGCTTTAACAGCAATAATGAATTTTCCTGTACAATACGGGGGGCAGACATAAGTCAGACACTCAGCATTGGATGATACTTTATCTGTCAGGTCTGGACACCGATTTCCCATGGTCTACCTCGTGGTGATAGGAAATCAGGAACATAATAAAAACACATGAAAAGGTAAAATTAATAATATTTGCACCATTGAATATCAAGATCTTAATAACAATCCACAGAGAAGACAGTAATGAAGAGTGACGGGCCGCTCTGTGGAATTCACATGGTCGTGGTCCATCCTGCAGGTGTCAAAACCAAAACCATCAGTCATCGAGGAGCCTCAGCAAAATGCACTCAAGGAATGTGCAAGAGACGCACGACTTCCCTGCAGGGCCCCCAATATGGCCTCTGTCTGTGAGCATTGGCTGAGGAAGGAGCAGGCACTAAGCATGCCATGTATAAGATAGAGAACTCAGCCACTGATCGTGTAGATACATTGTATCGCCCACAGTGCAGGGACGATGGCTTCCTCAGGGGATACAGGCGTTATAAAGGATAATGCACTGCCTCTATACTACACAGACTTCAATTAGGTCACTTATCTGCAGGGAAAAGGCTCCTGTCCTCCACTCTGAGCCTCTCTCCCCCTCCATAGACTACAATAGGCAGCTGTAAACTGATCTCTCAGTGAGCAGACAGTTTCTCTTGTGTTCAGCAATGAAAGAGGCGGGGGGGGGGTGAGTGGTAGCTCATTAGTGGATAACAATTTGCTGATCAGATTTATTACACGTTTCTTTTTGCAATTTTTAATTATGCAAAAGTTATAACACAAAGTCAGGGGTTATTTCTGCTTTTAATAAAACTTTGTGCATCCCATTATGAATACTTTGCAGGAATTCAGATATATTATGATTATTACTGCTATCTACTACTACGTCTACTACTATATTTACAACTATGTCTACTACTACTAGTACTGATACTACACTATTTACTACTACTACTACTACTACTACTATATTTACAACTACGTCTACTACTGCTAGTACTGATATTTACTACTACTACTATATTTACTACTACGGTACTACTTATACTGTTATATTATTTGCTACTGTTAGATTTTTTTACTATTACTACGGTATTTGCTACTCCTATATATTTATTATTAGTAATTATATTACTAGTATACTCAGGGCTGGCGTTATGGGAGGGGGGGCAGACTGGGCAGTTGCCCAGGGCCCCCACTCTCTTAGGGGCCCCCAAAGGAGCTGAACTGAAAATAGTATTAAAACAGTAAATAAAATAAAAAAATACACATATTTGGTATCGCTGCTTCCAGGCAGTCTGTTTGTGTGTCTAAGTTTGTCCCCAAAACAGCACTACTAATAGGACATTGTGTAAATTACAGTTAATCTGGAATGCAAAGACGCCCATATGTTTGGTTGATCAGTCAAAGAAGACAGCGCCATCTATAAGACATCTGTGTCAGGTCAGGCCACAAGTCTTCTGGGACACTGGCCGCACCACAGGCATTCATTATTGCCTGCGCCTAGGTCCGCTCCATCAGACCCTTGGGTCTGACCATCGTAATGCTGCACTTCCATTTGCTTTCCACTCTGGAATGCAGGCTGGCTGTGGATCGATGAGGTTAAAATAGAACTCTTTGGCCACAAGTATCAAAGGTATTTGTCGAGAAAAAAAGGGCACAGAATTTCAGGAAAAGAACATCTCACCAACCATTAAGCATGGGGGTGGATTAATCTTGATTAGGGCTTGTGTTGCAGCCTATGGCACAGGGAACATTTCATGGGTACAGAGAGGTTTAGATTCAATGAAATTTCAACAAATTCTGATGAAAACATAACACCATATGTAAAAAAGCTGACGTTGAAAAGAGGATGGCTTCTCTAAAAGGATAATGAGCCTAAACATATGTCACAATCCACATTAGACGACCTCAAAAGGCACATGCTGAAAGTTTTACAATGGCCCTCGCAATGCCCTGATCTGAGCATCATTAGAAATCTGTGGCCTCGAAAGAGCAGAGCATGCAAGACGAGCCATGAATCTCACAGAACTGGAAGATGAGTCAGGAATATAACAGAACTGGAAGATGACCCAGGAATCTCACAGAACTGGAAGAAGAGCCAGGAATCTCACAGAACTGGAAGATGAGCCAGGAATCTCATTGAACTGGAAGATGAGCCAGGAATCTCACAGAACTGGAAGATGAGCCAAGAATCTCACAGAACAGGAAGATGAGCCAGGAATCTCACAGAACTGGAAGATGAGCCGGGAATATAACAGAACTGGAAGATGAACCAGGAACCTCACAGAACTGGAAGACGAGCCAGGAATTTCACAGAACTGGAAGATGAGCCAGAAATCTTACAGAACTGGAAGACAAGCCAGGAATCTCACAGAACTGGAAGACGAGCCAGGAATCTCACAGAACTGGAAGATGAGTCAGGAATATAACAGAACTGGAAGATGAGCCAGGAATCTCACAGAACTGTAAGTTGAGCCAGGAATCTCACGCAACTGGAAGATGAGCCTCGAATCTCACAGAACTGGAAGATGAGCCAGGAATCTCACACAACTAGAAGATGAGCCAGGAATCTCACACAACTGGAAGATGAGCCAGGAATCTCACACAACTGGAAGATGAGCCAGGAATCTCACACAACTGGAAGATGAGCCAGGAATCTCACAGAACTGGAAGATGAGCCAGGAATCTCACAGAACTGGAAGATGAGCCAGGAATCTCACACAACTGGAAGACGAGCCAGGAATCTCACACAACTGGAAGATGAGCCAGGAATCTCACACAACTGGAAGATGAGCAGGAATCTCACAGAACTGGAAGACAAGCCAGGAATCTCACAGAACTGGAAGATGAGCCAGGAATCTCACACAACTGGAAGATGAGCCAGGAATCTCACACATCTGGAAGATGAGCCAGGAATCTCACAGAACTGGAAGATGAGCTGGAATCTCACACAACTGGAAGATGAGCCAGGAATGTCACAGAACTGCAAGACAAGACAGGAATCTCACAGAACTGGAAGACAAGCTGGAATCTCACAGCACTGGAAGACGAGCCATGAATCTCACAGAACTGAAAGACAAGTTGGAGTCTCACACCACTGGAAGACAAGCCAGGAATCTCACAGAACTGGAAGATGAGCCAGGAATCTCACAGAACTGGAAGATGAGCCAGGAATATAACAGAACTGGAAGATGAAATAGGAACCTCACAGAACTGGAAGACGAGCCAGGAATCTCACAGAACTGGAAGATGAGTCAGGAATCTCACACAACTAGAAGATGAGCCAGGAATCTCACAGAACTGGAAGATGAGCCAGGAATCTCACACAACTGGAAGATGAGCAAGGAATTTCACAGAACTGGAAGATGAGCTGGAATCTCACACAACTGGAAGATGAGCCAGGAATCTCACACAACTGGAAGACAAGCCAGAAATCTCACAGAACTGGAAAACGAGAGAGGAATCTCACAGCAATGAAAGACGAGCCAGGAATCTCACAGAACTAGAAGACGAGCCAGGAATCTCACAGAACTGGAAGATGAGCCAGGAATCTTACAGAAGTGGAAGATGAGCCAGGAATCTCACAGAAGTGGAGGACTTTTCCAAGGAAGAAAGAATGGAAATATCTCAAACAAGAATTAAAAGACTCTATTTAAAAGGCTACTCCAAAAAGTGTTTACAAGCTGTGATACTTGCAAAAGGGAATTCTACTAGGAACAAACCATGCAGGACACCCAAACCTTTGCATCAGCATATTTTTCATTCTTTGTTAATTTTTAAAATGTAAAAGAATGAAAATATTTTTTGCCTAAAATACAAAAGAAATGTGTTATCTATAACTTATGTCTTTTAGGGTGGTTTCACACTGGCGTTTGCAAGCGCTGCGGATGCTGCTGATAAGATTTCTCAAAAACGCAAGCGTAATGTGCACGTATCTTTAACATGGAGTGCGCATTAGTGCGCAGAGACATTTTTTGGCATGCGTATGGCTGCGTATGCGTACCGGCGCATCGAAATTCTGCGGCCGGGAGACGCAACATGTTGCATTTTTTGGGTGCTCAAAAAAGCGCAAGTGTCCACATGTGTACGAATGCGCATAAACTACGCGTTATTCTCTATGCGTACGCAATAGAACGCAAGGACTTGTGGATGCATGCGTTTGGTACGCATGCGTATGAGACAACGCGCATGCCCAGAGAGAGATTAGAAGTACCTTAGTAACTCGGAGGGAAATGTACATTTATTATATAACATTAAAAATATCTACAACACAGAAAATGCTACAAAGTAGAGAAATACCTATTTTATTCTATATGTAGATTCTTTTGAATATGCAAAAAAAATTCAAGCTCATTCTTTGATGTTATATATAAATAAGAAAATGATTGAACATAATAATATGCAAGAACAAATAATAGTAACTATTTACAGTGAGAGCAGTGTATAGCGATGGTATAGAGATTTAGGTCTGAAAGTATTTGGACAGCGAGCGAATCTTCGTGATTTCAGCTCTGCGAGTCTATTTTTTTATTTAATACAAGTGAGACACAATCAAAGTGGAGACTTTCAAGTTTAATTAAATGGTTGAACAAAAATCTCCTGTAAAACGTTCAGGAATTGCAGCCATTTTCCTACAAATCCTCCTCGTATAAGAGGCTCAAAGTCATTGGACAAAGTAACTTTTCCATCAATAAAATGTTCATGTTTAACCTTTTGTGACTCCTCTATATTTGCACCTTGTGGTGACTCTTTGTATTTGCTCTCTGTGGTGACTCCTCTGTATTTGCACCTTGCGGTGACCCCTCTGTATTTGCACCTTGTGGTGACCCCTCTGTATTTGCACCTTGTGGTGACCCCTCTGTATTTGCACCTTGTGGTGACCCCTCTGTATTTGCACCTTGTGGTGACTCCTCTGTATTTGCACCTTGTGGTGACTCCTCTGTATTTGCACCTTGTGGTGACCCCTCTGTATTTGCACCTTGTGGTGACCCCTCTGTATTTGCACCTTGTGGTGACTCCTCTGTATTTGCACTTTGTGGTGACTCCTCTGTATTTGCTCCATGTGGTGACTCCTCTGTATTTGCACCTTGTGGTGACTCCCCTGTATTTGCTTCTTGTGGTGACCCCTCTGTATTTACACCTTGTGGTGACCCCTCTGTATTTACACCTTGTGGTGACTCCTCTGTATTTGCTCCTTGTGGTGATTCCTCTGTATTTGCTCCTTGTGGTGACTCCTCTGTATTTGCTCCTTGTGGTGACTCTTCTGTATTTGCTCCTTGTGGTGAATCCTCTGTATTTGCTCCTTGTGGTGACTCCTCTGTATTTGCACCTTGTGGTGACTCCTCTGTATTTGCACCTTGTGGAGACTCCTCTGTATTTGCTCCTTGTGGTGACTCCTCTGTATTTGCACCTTGCGGTGACCCCTCTGTATTTGCACCTTGTGGTGACTCTTCTGTATTTGCTCCTTGTGGTGGCTCCTCTATATTTGCACCTTGTGGTGACTCCTCTGTATTTGCTCCTTGTGGTGACTCCTCTGTATTTGCTCCTTGTGGTGACTCCTCTGTATTTGCTCCTTGTGGTGACTCTTCTGTATTTGCTTCTTGTGGTGACCCCTCTGTATTTACACCTTGTGGTGACTCCTCTGTATTTGCACCTTGTGGTGACTCCTCTATATTTGCACCTTGTGGTGACTCCTCTGTATTTGCTCCTTGTGGTGACTCCTCTGTATTTGCTCCTTGTGGTGACTCCTCTGTATTTGCTCCTTGTGGTGACTCTTCTGTATTTGCTTCTTGTGGTGACCCTCTGTATTTACACCTTGTGGTGAATCCTCTGTATTTGCTCCTTGTGGTGACTCCTCTGTATTTGCACCTTGTGGTGACTCCTCTGTATTTGCACCTTGTGGAGACTCCTCTGTATTTGCTCCTTGTGGTGACTCCTCTGTATTTGCACCTTGCGGTGACCCTCTGTATTTGCACCTTGTGGTGACTCCTCTGTATTTGCACCTTGTGGTGACTCCTCTGTATTTGCTCCTTGTGGTGACTCCTCGGTATTTGCTCCTTGCGGTGACTTCTCTGTATTTGCACCTTGTGGTGACTCCTCTGTATTTGCACCTTGCGGTGACCCCTCTGTATTTGCACCTTGTGGTGACTCCTCTGTATTTGCTCTTTGTGGTGACTCCTCAGTATTTTCTCCATGTGGTGACTCCTCTGTGTTTGCACCTTGTGGTGACTTCTCTGTATTTGCTCCTTGCGGTGAGACTCTTCTGTATTTGCACCTTGTGGTGACCCCTCTGTATTTGCTCTTATGAAGTTTCCTTTTTATGGTGGACTTAATCTACCATTTGTCCTTTACACTGACGCAAGCAATGTACGCCTGGGAGCAGTCCTTTCCAGATCCAAGATGGTAGAGAGAGAGTAATTACCTACGCCAGCAGAAAACTTCGACAAACCGAGAGGAACCCGGAAAACTACAGTTCCTTTCAGTTGGAGTTCCTGGCCTTGGTCTGGGCTATAACAGAAAGGTTCAAGCATTACCTTGCAGCTTCAAAGTTCATTGTCTTCACAGATAATAACCCGTTAACACACCTGGATACCGCAAAGCTTGGTGCATTGGAGCAACGCTGGATGGCCCGACTATCGAACTATGACTTTACCATCAAATACCGGACAGGTCGCAACAACGCAAATGCTGATGCCCTCTCCAAAAACCCTCAAGAACATCTACAAGGACTTAAAGAAGAAGAAGAGGATGAAGAAGAAGAGGATGACTTAGAGGAAATAGAACTCCCAGCTTTACATAAAAGAAGAAAATAGAAAATGGCTGAAGACCACATCTACCAGAACCGTCAGACTGTTGCACTAAACCCGTTGCCTCACTATGGATGGAAGGAGACTCAAGGCAGTGATCCGGCAGTGAGCCTTGGAAAGAAGTTAATAACCCAACCGGATTCCCAACTTGAGAAGAATGCTCCACCAGAGGCCCAATACCTGTGGAAAGATAGAAGCAGGTTATTCATCTATCAAGGTCAACTGTGCAGACGGAATATCAACCCAAGAACACATGAAATGGTATGGCAAGTTGTGGTTCCAAAGAGAGATGTCCAAATGGTATTGGAAGCGTACCACGATGGATCAGGACACTTTGGGTGGAGAAAACTGGAAATATTGTTACGTGAGAGATTCTATTGGATCAGCATGAGAGCCTCCATAGAGAGATGGTGTAAAAATTGTGGACCATGCTTATTAAGAAGAAGAGACCGTAACAGCCAGAAAGCACCATATGCAGATTGGGATACTAGAAGAAAAGAACAATACCAGAAAATACAAGAATGCGTTGAGAGGAGTCTGGAAAACTCTAGAGAAAAACAAGAAACCAACTTTAACAAAAGTGCTCAAGGAACGCCCTTAACACCAGGTGAATTGGTTTTGAAAAGAAAAAGAAGAATGCACAAACTAGATGATCAATGGGAAAAAGAACCATACACTGTGTTACCATCTGAATTTGATAACCAGAAAACCTGTGTCATCAGCAAAGACCATGGCGAAACAACAGCAACAGTGTCCAGAGATCATTTGAAGAAATGCCCTCAACAGCTACAACTAGAAGAAGATGTACCTTGTCCAGAAGCTGAGAAAGAGAAGCCAATGACAATCCAAACACTCATTGGAGAATTACCAGCGGATTGGCCCGAATAGGAGGTACATATCTAATTCCAACTTTGATGTTTCCACCAGCAGTAGAAGTGCCAAGAGTACAAGAACCACCCGTTGTGTTGAAACCAGAGAATCCTGCAATCTGTGTACCTGCCATTCCTACTATGAGAACAGGTTGTCGCAGACTGTTACCCAGTTTACCTGTGACACATAGACCCACTCTCACCAATCCTACACCAGAATTACGTAGGTCAACACGTGTCAATCTAGGACACCCACCACTCAGGTACAGAGAATAAGCCATAATATGTGGAAAATGTAAATATGTTTAAAATGTATATATGTTATTAATGCTAATGTACAGAAAAGGGTGAAGAGTAGGCAAAACAACCCAGACCAGGTACACAACATCAGTAAGAGGGGTGAGTGGAGTTGGCGTAAGGAGCTGTCTAGGGAGAGCAAAATCTTGGCCAATATGTGACCCCAGGGCCAGGAGGCCTACAGCACTTATGACCTGGTAGAGGCCCCTGCAGTACCTAGGACTCCTACGCCGAGGCACCCGTAGTGTTTGTTGTTGTGTTTTTGAACCTGTAAGCCTACAGAGACTTTGGCTGTTGGACCTTTTAAATTTTTCCTTTCTTACTTTCAAAAATGGACCATAGCCACAGGACTGGTAGTGGCAAACACCCTTTAAACAGCCTGCAGCGGATGGACTAGCGCTGTATGGACTGGTTACCCGTTTTCTTATTTATACCTGGTTTTTGTCAAATTTTTAATTTTGAGACTCTGTTCAATTTTCAAATGTAAATAGTTATGTTAAGTTGTGTCTTGAAAAATGTTTCAGTCCCGGAGGACTGTATTTAACTAGGGGGGAATGTGGCACCCCTGCAGGGGATCGCCACAGGATCCACTGGTGCAAGCAGGGATTTACACCTTGGTACACACAGCACACAACACCTTCCACCCCAGACCTGAAGGGGGAGCTCTACTGGCTGCCTTAAGCCAGATCCCCTTTAAAAGATCCAGGCTTGAGGGGAGGAGTCAGTTCCAGTCTGTGGAGAGAGCAGGAGTGAGGAGCTGGTCGCTGGGAACGATCCAGGCCCAGGACCAGGGAACACTGATCCAGCTGTGCTGCACTCTTGGGAGACGGTCGGAGGCCAGTGGAGGAGTAGGAGAATTAAAGGGAACAGACAAAGCTTCCCTTTAGTACACCCGGACACCGGAGTCCGACGCTGCCAGCATCCACTGTAGCAGTAAAAGCCCGGAAATACCAGGAGAATCAGAACCCCCTGAGGTAACAGACAAGAGAAGCTCAAAACTTTCCAAACACAGGACCAGGGGCCAAAGGAGGAATAGGGACCCCGCAGAAGGACCTCATTGTCAGTGACAGAGTAAAGCCCTGAGAGGGAGAAGGAGCGGCGAGTTCAGTCACAGGCAGGACTTACCCCAAACCACAGTACATAGAGACAGAGTAGGCCTTACAACTCTCTAAGGTGAAGGTCCCGAATTGCAGCGGGGACCTGGTTACTTCTCTGGACTGTACCTGTTACCCGTCATCAGTAAAAGGTACCGAAACAAAGACTACTGTGTGTGCATGAGCCTGTTTAACCACCGCCATCCATAGCATTAACTACAGCGACACTACTACGACTCTCTTCATCCATCCCCACTGGCTCCACCTGGGGGAGCTGTACTACACTGAGCTGCACTTCCATCACCTCAGCAGCCGGCCACAGCACTGGTTATACGTGTTACCAGATACCATAGGTGGCGTCACGTAACCAATCCCCTTATCCCCCACCTTCCCCACCATTGAGGGTCCAGGGCACGGGACCGGGGACCGACAGCCATGATTCCCCATCCAAGTCGCCATCAGCCCCAGTACTCCCTACCCTGTCGACCGCCTCAGATGTTTCGGTTTTTCATTACCATGGAAAGCATTCTGTGCTCATCCACCATTGTTGTGGCGGCGACCAATCAGCGAAGCGGCCCGCAGCTTGACGGGTGATATGAATCCCGTGCCGCTGATTGATCGCCGCGCTCAGCCAGCTGCGGCGACCAATTAGCGGCGCGGGATTCATATCACGCACCAAGAGGGCTGATTGGTCGCCGCTGAGTGCGGCGACCAATCAGTGAAGCGGCGCGGTGGCCATATCGGAATACCCATAACTTGGGTGTTCCAATATGGCAGTCAGGGTACTACCGCTGCAAGCAGCCTCTCCCGGCTGCTCCCGGCTTGTAGTACCCTGACTGCCGTATTGGAACACCCAAGTTGTGGGTATTCCAATATGGCCACCGCGCCGCTTCGCTGATTGGTCGCCGCACTCAGCAGCAACCAATCAGCGATGCGGAATTTCCGGTACAGAGAGACAGACGGACATGATAAGGCGATTATATAGTAGGATGTGTTTCACTTTATGGTGATATTGTAATTCATTGAGATGCGCCTATAGGTGGTCGGATGATTCGGGGGTGACATCAGGGCTCCGGTTCTCCTGTGACTGTAGTCTGGATGATGATGATGAATGGGAGTTACGTTTTCCGGTAATTGCACATTTCTCATTGTGTCTGGTGATAACGCACCAGGTCTGAAGGTGCAGGGAAACGTACAGTAATAAATGTCTGGATCTAGGAGTCAGCACCCTCCGTCCCCAGACACAAGGCTGCGCCCCGGGGGTCTGCTGCTGCTGGGGACATCAGTGCAGAGTTTCCCTACAGTTAGATATAGAAAAGAGACAGATGAGAGGAAAGAGACAGAGGGTGGGAGGAGGAGGAGGAGACAGGAGGGAGCAGAGGAGGAATAAAAGCAGATGAAAGGTGCAGGGAGAAGTGGGAGAGACAGGAGCAAAGTGCTGAACCAGCTCCAGCTGCAAACTAGTGTCTGACTGCACAGGAGAGGGACAGAGGGCAGGTAGGGGCAACAGAGGGCAGGTAGGGGCAACAGAGGGCAGGCAGGGGCAACAGAGGGCAGGAAGGGGCAACAGAGGGCAGGCAGGGGCAACAGAGGGCAGGCAGGGGCAACAGAGGGCAGGAAGGGGCAACAGGGCAGGAAGGGGCAACAGAGGGCAAGAAAGGGGACAGAGGGCAGGAAGGGGCAACAGAGGGCAGGAAGGGGCAACAGAGGGCAAGAAAGAGGGACAGAGGGCAGGAAGGGGCAACAGAGGGCAGGAAAGAAGGACAGAGGGCAGGCAGGGGCAACAAAGAGGAGGTAAGAGCGACATAGAGCAGACAGGGGGCAACAGAGAGCAGGCAGGGGCAACAGGTCAGACAGGAGCAACTCACAGCAGGTAGGAGCAAAAGAGAACAGGAAGGGTCAACAGAAAGCAGACAGGTGCAGCCACAGCCCTGAGTGCAGCAGTGCACAGGGGCAGGGGTATAAGCAGGCAGCACAGTGCAGGGCAGGGGTATAAGCAGGCAGCACAGTGCAGGGCAGGGGGAAATAGCTGAATCAAGAGCAAAAGATAGTAGAGAGTGGGGAGAAAATAGAGGCAGAGATAAAGAGCAGATAAGAGGCAGAGGTCAGTGCAGGCAGGGACCCCCAGTGTCAGGCAGGGACCCCCAGTGTCAGGCAGGGACCCCCAGTGTCAGGCAGGACCCCCCAGTGTCAGGCAGGGACCCCCAGTGTCAGGCAGGACCCCAGTGTCAGGCAGGGACCCCCCAGTGTCAGGCAGGGACCCCCAGTGTCAGACAGTCCCCCACATCCAGTGAGGACCCCTGTGTACCGGTCGTTGTCTCCAGGATGTACCTCCCCGGGCACCTGCTGCTGTTCCTCGCCTCGGTGGGCGCCCCTTCCTCCGCGGAGGTCCTGTTCCGCTGCCCGCCCTGCACCCCGGAGCGCCTGTCCGCCTGCCCCGCCGCCCGCCCGTCGGCCTGTGTGGAGCTGGTCCGGGCTCCGGGCTGCGGCTGCTGCTCCGTGTGCGCCCGGCAGGAGGGAGAGACGTGTGGGGTCTACACTGCGCGCTGCACCGCCGGACTCCGCTGCTACCCGCACCCCGGAGCCGAGCTCCCCTGCAGGCGCTGGTGCAGGGACAGGGGACGTGCGGCAAGAGGAGGGACGAGACAGCCAGGAGCGGAGCACAGGTAGTACAGGGGGACAGGTGAGTGAGAGGGGGACAGGTGAGGTGAGCTGAGAGGGGGACTGGTGAGTGACAGGGGGACAGGTGAGTGAGAGGGGGACGGTGAGTGAGTGACAGGGGGACAGGTGAGTGACAGGGGACGGTGAGTGACAGGGGGACAGGTGAGTGAGACAGGGGGACAGGTGAGTGAGTGAAGGGGGACAGGTGAGTGAGTGGAGAGTGAGGGGGGACTGGTGAGTGAGAGGGGGACATGAGTGATGAGTGCAGGGGGACAGGTGATGAGTGACTAGGTGGTTGACAGGGGGACAGGTGAGTGAGGTGAGAGGGGGGACAGGTGAGTGACAGGGGGACAGGTGAGTGAGAGAGGGGGACAGGTGAGAGGGGACTGAGTGAGTGAAGGGGGACAGGTGAGTGAGAGGGGGACTGGGAGTGAGAGGGAGGGTGAGTGAGAGGGACAGTGGGGGACAGGTGAGTGACAGGGGGACAGGTGAGTGATGAGGGATGGGTGGGACAGGTGAGGACAGGGGGACTGGTGAGTGAGTGACAGGGGGACTGGAGTGAGAGATGAGTGCAGGGGGACAGGTGTGAGTGAGAGAGGGGGATTGGAGAGTGAGAGGGGGACTGGTGAGTGAGAGGGGGACAGTGAGTGAGAGGGGGACAGGGCGAGTGAGTGACAGAGGCGGACAGGTGAGTGAGAGATGGGGACTGGAGAGTGAGTGACAGGGGGACAGGTGAGTGAGAGAGGGGGACTGGAGAGTGAGAGAGGGGGACTGGAGAGTGAGTGACAGGGGGACAGGTGAGTGAGAGAGGGGGACTGGAGAGTGAGAGAGGGGGACTGGAGAGTGAGTGACAGGGGGACAGGTGAGTGAGAGAGGGGGACTGGAGAGTGAGAGGGGGACTGGTGAGTGAGAGGGGGACAGGTGAGAGGGGGACAGGCGAGTGAGTGACAGGGGGACAGGTGAGTGAGTGAGAGGGGGACTGGTGAGTGAGTGAGAGGGGGACAGGTGAGTGAGTGACAGGGGGACTGGTGAGTGAGTGACAGGGGGACAGGTGATGTGAGAGGGGGGACTGGAGAGTGAGAGGGGGACTGGTGAGTGAGTGAGAGGGGGACAGGTGAGAGGGGGACTGGAGAGTGAGAGAGGGGGACTGGAGAGTGAGAGAGGGGGACTGGAGAGTGGAGGGGGACAGGCGAGTGAGTGACAGAGGCGGACAGGTGAGTGACAGGGGGACAGGTGGGTGACAGTGAAGTGGGGTTCAGGTGAGTGAGGGATTGGGGGGGGACAGGTGAGTGACAGAAGCGGAGCACAGGTGAGTGACTGTGAGGTGGAGTTCAGGTGAGTGAGAGAGGGGGGGACAGGTGAGTGAGGGAACAGCTCACAGCTGAGTGACAAGGGGGAGTGGATCACAGGTGATTGAGAGGGGATTAGGCCAGCCAGGTCGTAGCACAGGTGAGTGAGTGGAGGACAGGTGGGAGGGGGGGGCAGCTCATGACCTCCATTGTATGTATAATACAAGCATTATCAGGTGTGTGATACAGTGTGTGTGGGGGGGCTTTGTCTTTGGGGCATGAGATAAAAACACTTGGGGTTCGGAGCCCCCAGATTCATGGTTGTGGGTTATATGCAGCACATGTGACATTCACTGATAACTGGGGCTCCTCAGTTGGGCGCAGAGTTTACTTTTCTGGGGTTCATAGAGATCTTCTGGTGTCATGTTGTAGTTCTACATATTGGGAATCCGCTCCCAGCAGGTGCATCTCCTGGATAAAGACTTGACTCTTCTCATGGTATAATCCTCACTGCTGTCCTCTCCTCATTGTCCGGTCCTCACGGTCTGCTCCTTACTGTCCAGTACTCATTGTCCGGTCCTCGCTATCCCGTCCTCATTTTTGGTCCTCACTATCCCTCTTCACTGTATGCTCCTCAGTTGTCTGGCCCTCACTATCTGGTCATCCCTATCCTCCAGTCCTCCCTATCCTCCAGTCCTCACTGTTGTCCAGTCCTCACTATCCCCTTCACTGTATGATCCTCAGTTGTCTGGCCCTCACGATCTGGTCCTCCCTATCCTCCGGTCCTCACTGTCTGCTCCTTACTGTCAAGTACTCATTGTCGGTCACTTACTATCCGTCCTCATTTTCTGGTACTCCCTATCCTCCGGTCCTCGCTTCCTCGCGGTCCTCACTGTCTGCTCCTTACTATCCCGTCCTCATTTTCTGGTCTCCTATCCTCCGGTCCTCACTGTCTGCTCCTTACTGTCCAGTACTCATTGTCGGTCCTACTATCCATCCTCATTTCTGGTCCTCGCTATCCCGGTCCTCGTATTTTCGGTCCTCGCCTATCCTCCGGTCCTCGCTATCCTCCGGTCCTCGCTATCCTCCGGTCCTCACTGTCTGCTCCTTACTGTCCAGACCCCTTTGGGTATTGGATGGAGATATCCAGTCAGGGTTCTCCAATTCATCCTTACCCAACAGTGGAAGGGAATAGAAATAGCAGCCCTTATCCTGAGTTACAAAACCTGCGCCCATACTGGAGGGCCACGTTTTGATCATCTATATAGGGCCACAGCTCGTCTGTGTACAGTCCTTACATAGGTCGTAATTTGTCGCATTTGCATTAAAGTCAATGAGGAAATAACTCCATCAAATCATTTGACCTGTAACCAGTGATGTCCATGGTAGAAAAACAGGATGACCCCAATCTGCCGTCAAGTGCAATGTGTGAGACTTAGAAAAAGTAGAAAGTGCAGAGTAATGGGGCTAAGAAATGAGGAAGGGTGGAGATGTCCCCTGGGGTGCAGGCGGCGCCCCCTGTCACTGTCCCCTATACGGGGTAGATTCATCCTTCGCTGTAGTCATCCTCGGTGCCGGTGGCAGCTGTTGGGTTTTCCTGACGATTCCTCACAATCTGAGGACATGGTTGGACCCATTATTTTAATGTCAGTTAGATATTAATGTCCATGTGGGGCCCAAGACCAGATGGCGGCTTAAATATCTACTCAATGATGTTACAATGTTTGGTGTAGCTGCCATATTATTCGGGACATTGACTTCCACGGGGGATTTACCTTTATGCAAAGTAAACAGCACAAAAGTCCAAAACCCAGGGCTGACCCCGTCATCAAGTGAAAGGACCCGACGAGATCAGAGGGATATTTGGGACAGAGCACAGGACATTGCATGAGATTGTGCCGTCTCATTGCTGTAGTGTCAGTATGATTGTATATGGGGGGGGTGTACACATTTATCTGCTGTCTCCGCTCCTCGTATACTCTGGCAGTGCAGCAGTGCAGGGTGGACCTCTATGATGCTGCAGTACAGTCCAGGCTTCCTTTGTTTCTCTCTGTAGACTGTCTGGCTTTCTTTATAGTGTCTGGAGCAATCTGGGGTGATTTATAAGGTGTCTGCAAATTACTGTACAGAATATTGCCAGGTGCACGGTCCTTACAGCACCTGGACGGTGCCAGCACTGATGCAGACCCGGGCACTGCATGTATTACTGAGCTTCTTTGTTCTGTATTATCAGGTGATTCATTTAGTTACAATTGTAGCAAAATAAAGATGAAACAAGGTTGAGTTATAGTAAATGTCTTGAGGAAGTAACATTGGACGCACACAGCTCAGTGGGACCAGTCCTTGGTGCCCAGCGGATCGGAACCAGTCGCTGGTGTCCAGCGGGTTTGGACCAGTCGCCGGTACTCAGTGGGTCAGGACAAGTTCCTGGTGCCAGCGGGTTGGGACCAGTCCCTGGTGGTGTCCTGTGGGTCGGGACCAGTCCCTGGTGTTCAGTGGGTCGTGACCAGTCCCCGGTGGTGTCCAGCGGGTCGGGACCAATCACGGTGGTGTCCAGAGGGTCGGGACTAGTCCCCGGTGTCCTGTGGGTCGGGACCAGTCCCTGGTGGTGTCCTGTGGGTCGGGACCAGTCCCTGATGTTCAGTGGGTCGTGACCAGTCCCCGGTGGTGTCCTGTGGGTCGGGACCAGTCCCTGGTGTTCAGCGGGTCGTGACCAGTCCACGGCGGTGTCCAGCGGGTCGTGACCAATCCCCGGTGGTGTCCAGTGGGTCGGGACTAGTCCTCGGTGGTGTCCAGTGGGTCAGGACCAGTCCCCGGTGGTGTCCAGCAGGTTGGGACCAGTCCCCGGTGGTGTCCAGCAGGTTGGGACCAGTCCCCGGTGGTGTCCAGCAGGTTGGGACCAGTCCCTGGTGGTGTCCAGCAGGTTGGGACCAGTCCCTGGTGGTGTCCAGCAGGTTGGGACCAGTCCCTGGTGGTGTCCAGCAGGTTGGGACCAGTCCCCGGTGGTGTCCAGCAGGTTGGGACCAGTCCCCGGTGGTGTCCAGCAGGTTGGGACCAGTCCCCGGTGGTGTCCAGCAGGTTGGGACCAGTCCCCGGTGGTGTCCAGCAGGTTGGGACCAGTCCCCGGTGGTGTCCAGCAGGTTGGGACCAGTCCCCGGTGGTGTCCAGCAGGTTGGGACCAGTCCCCGGTGGTGTCCAGCGAGTCGGCACATCCAGGCGCTACCCTAGTTGTTGTTATCACGGTTTAATGCCTAAATCTCTTGTGGTCCCTGGTTCAGAGCTCGAGTCCTTTGTGTCGTATGGTTAAGGGTCTCAGTTTGTTTTATTCACTTGTTAAATTTCCCATTCTCGATTGTCCAGTATCTATTTTTCAGTCCATTGTATCCAATTATTTAGCACATTACTTTACAGGTGTCCAGTATTTTTACCCAATCTCTGGCATCCAATTGTCATGCGCCTCAGTTCAAAGTATCCAAATATTTAGTAGCATTAACCCTTTCCTAAATGTGTAAACTCAGCATTGTTCCTTATTTTTCAGTCCTTTGCCCCGATTCATGAAGACCATAGCAGTCTTGATGAGGAGATGTGTTGGCGTAAGAGGTGCACGCCTTCATGGATCCGGCCCATTGAGAGTGGCATTCACCTCTGTGTGCCTCCATTTGCCTTATCACAAATCTTTCTCCAGTCGTGGAATGGAGTAAGATTAATGGAGTAAGGAACGCCACCTCTCATCATGAACAGGTCCGGCAGACGTCGCCTGTCCCCGTCCTACCCCAGCCCCTCCCATTTTAGCAAAACTGGTCTGAAAACTACAAAAGTTGCTACATTTTTACACGAATCTGTGTTGTGCAAAAATCTTTTCAAAGCACAAAAAAACCCAACATTTTGCATTCGGCATGCGCACAAATTATGCGCAGCCGAACGCAAACGCTCCCACATGCAGTCACTATGTGTCCCATGTTAAACATATGCAGCACTGTGGACTAGACTAGAGAGAGTGCAAATAGGGTGTTATCTTGATAAAATAGGTAGACCAGACAGGGGTGTAACTACTATAGGGGCAGGGGTTGCGATCGCACCTGGGCCCTGCAGCCTAGGGGGGCCCCAAAAGTCCTTTTGGCCTATAGAAAAAGACTATTACTATTAAGGATGTGAAATAATTGGGGGCCTCGTTGAAGCTTCCGCTCTGGGGCCCATGGCCATGAAGTTACGCCACTGAGACCAGAAATGGTCGTTCTCACCTGGTCGGGTTGTGTGGCACACAACCAACATATACACACACTGGCTTCTGCAGGGTCCACACGTAGTAAACAATAGGCAATGTAGGAATGTGTTCACCGGACCCGTGCTGCACACAGAGGAGATGGTCAAAGGAAGGTTGGATCACAAATGCCTTTTATTTCCGACGGGTTTCAGAGTCAGATCCGACTCCTTCCTCAGGGAGCCAACAATGAATAAATGGATATTTTCGGCTCCCTGACGAAGGAGTCGGATCTGACTCCGAAACACGTCGGAAATAAAAGCCACTTGTGATGCAACCTTCCTTTGACCGTCTCCTCTGCGTGCAGCGCGGGTCCGGTGAACACAGTCCTACATGTTAAACATAGGAACGCAGTGCGCATGCGTTTTGTTGTGTTCGGTTACGCTTTTATGGTCCTTGGTATCCAGTTAAACTTTGTCAATGCTGTGTGATGAAAAACACCTGCACACCATGATGTCCCCACCTCCACACTTCACTTTGGTGTTTTGGGGGTGATTTGCCTTTTGGCCTCCAAACATGGTGTATTATGGCCTCCAAATAATTCTGTTTTGGCCACTTCTGAGCAGACTATATTCTCCAGTATTTCACAGACTTGTTTAAATGTTGTAGAATAAACTTTAAACACTCTTCACCTTTGTTCAGTAGTAGAGTCTTACATGATGAGCGTGCATACAGGAGCGTGCATACAGGAGCGTGCATACAGGAGCGTGCATACAGGAGCGTGCATACAGGAGCGTGCATACAGGCCATGGAGTGAGAAGGCATGACATTGTACCTGCTGATTCCAGGTCTGTCTGTAGTTCTCCACAGATGGTTCTTGGTTCTTGGACAACTCTTCTAATAATTCTTTCTCACTCCTCTGTGTGAAATGATGCGGGGAGCACCTGGTTGGTTTATGGTGAAATTATTATGTTTTTTCCACTTCTGGATTATGGCCCCAATAGTCGCTGGAGCCTTCAGTAGTTTATAAGGTATTCTGTAACCAATACCATCAGTATGTTTTACAACAATAAGGCTGTGAAGGTCTTGAGACGGCTCACTGGTTCTACCCATCAGGAGATGTTTCTTGTTTGGCATCTTGGTAATGAGACAACAGTTAAACCTCTTGATAGTGTCAAGATTGCTTTTGTCGAGCCCCACCCAGGCCCTGGGGTACTCGGGTATCAGGCTCGGAGGGGTTTTCACGTGGGATGTCACGGGTTGCAGCGCCTGAGCCGTGGCCTGGGTGACACTTCAATAGAGGGGTTATATACAGGGGATAAGAGTTATTGTCACGTGACGCCACCTGTAGTACCTGGTGAGGGGTCACCAGCGCCGCCACAGTCCTCCGGAGGGCGATGGTATTGTGACAAGGATGGCAAAGCTCCCTACAGGTTGAGCTGGTCCTCCGGGGCAGCGTATAGTAAAGGGGCAGCTTGGAGTGGGACTTGTGGCCAGGGTAAGAAGCAGTACGGCAGTCTATAGGGAGGCTGGGGACGGAGAGGAATAACGCACACACCCTGAAGAAGTCTCTTTTACCTTTTACTGATGGTATTCACAGGTAAAGATGTCCGGAGCACTGTCGGGTGACCAGGTGCACAGTGAGTCTCCACAGCAAGTGGGTATAAGGCCTCCTCAGGTTCTCTGCTATCACTGAAGCCCTGTCTGTATATAACACGGACCGGCCTCCTCACTTTCCCTGGTCTTCTCTCTCTCCTCCTGCGCGGTCCATGGGTTACCCTCTCTGATCACTGCTGTGTTGTTCACACTACGATGTCTGGCTCCCTCTTTCTGGGTACGCAGGGGGACCGGGAGACTGAAGTCTCCACGGTGTGCCGGGGTTTTCTGCAGTCCTAGAGTAATCCTGCAGGTGCGGATCCCCGAAGTCCAGTACGCCTTGGGTGAACCTCCACCGCTTCCTCGCTCCCGTGGCTAGGTTCCTTGCCTTCTGTCCCCACTCCTAGGCTTGGCTCGATGGCAGAAGTCACTCCGGGTCACTGGTTCGGGCCTAACCGCGGCACCGACCACCAGGACGTCTTCGCAGCTCTCCTAGCGTCTGCACACTCTAACTAACTCCTCCCTGAGCAGCAGTATTTATAGGGGATCTCACCTAAAGTCAGGGAGTCTAGCTCCCCCTACTGTGCCGGGGTGGAAGGTGTTGCATGTAGTAGGCACCTGCTGTGAAAACCCAGCTGTGCAGTAGGGAAGGCTGTGGCTACCTGCGATGAACAGGGCGCCACACTTTCTAATTGCTGATAGATTTCAGCTGGTGTCAGGACTTTCCATGGCTTTTTGCTCCTCTCTTTCTTCATGTGTGTTTAATACTTTTTCCCTGTGTCATTTCTCATTATTACACATAATTTATGGACATCTAAGGTTTGATTTCTTTGCCTGTGTGGATTGGATGAGCTGTTACTGACATCTGGGGAGAAAATCTTGTCAATAGCAGCTTTAGAAAAATATTTACTGACAAAATTGGTGATGTCTTCAATACTTATTTCACCTGCTGTTTATTATAGTCAGGAGTGTGATATGCACAATTATATGCACTATGATGTTATTAAATATGGGATACATTGTAATGATATCATATGTATTACTACACTGTTAGTATAATGGTCCCCACACAGCTCTTCATACAGAATGGCCCCCATATAGTCCTCCATACAGTACAAGGGCCCCCATATAGTCCTCCATATAGTACAATGGCCCCTATATAGTCCTCCATACATTACAATGGCCCTCATATAGTTCTCCATACAGTGCAATGGCCTCCTATACAGTCCTCCATACAGTACAATGGCCCTCATATAGTCCTCCATACAGTACAATGGCCCTCATATAGTCCTCCATACAGTACAATGGCCCTCACATAGTCCTCCATACAGTACAATGGTCCCACATAGTCTTTAGCTCCACATAGTCCTCCATACAGTACAATGGTCCCACATTGTCCTCCATACAGTATAATGGCTCCCACATAGCCCCATATGGTATAATGGCCCCACATAGTCCTCTGTCTCTCACAGTCCTCCATACAGTATAATGGCCCCCAAATAGCCCTCCATACAGAGTAATGGCCCCACATACTCCTCCATACAGTATAAAGGCCCCATATAGTCCTCCATATGGTATAATGGCCCCACATAGTCCTCTGTCTCTCACAGTCCTCCATACAGTATAATGGCCCCCAAATAGCCCTCCATACAGAACAATGGCCCCACATAGTCCTCCATACAGTATAATGGCCCCTCTATAGCTAGCCAAAAGCGTGGTGTGCAGCCCTGCAGAGCTGTTAGATGTAGTGATGCCATCACACCTGCTGCGCAGAGACATCACAGCGCCTCAGACACATAGGGAGAATGATGGCGAATGGAGTTGATGGCTCCCTCTTCCATCTTTGCTTTTAACTTTATCTGCATCCAGGATGGATATATATATATATACTGTAGTTGAAAGTGCAGTGCTGGGTGGGTGAGAGCAAGGAGGTCCCCCCCAACTCACGAGCCCCATACTGGTCATTATGAGCGGTACATGACTGTACACACCTCAGCTGCTGTACACTCATATACTACAGGCCTAAGCTGCTGTAGAACCTCATGAGATGCATCTTAATTACTGCAGAATCTCATTAAACAAACCTTAGCTGCTGCAGAACTTCAAAATGCACAGCTCAGCTGCTGCAGAATTCTCTCTGGTTATCATCCCTGAGCTCTGCCTGTAATTAGCGATGCCACAAACCGGGGATTACACGGGGCGGCCGATGGAAAACGTTCTATTAGCAGTTTGTATAATTGCTCGTCTGGTGCCAGACAGAAGTACTGAGATGTTATAGGAGCGACACCTTATATACATTTTGCCATATTGAACATATCTTCTTGTTATCAGCTATTGGGAATATTTCATTTTCCATCCAAGGCTCCTTCACATCACATTTCCTATCCGTGGTGATCTTGATTTTTCAGGACCCCACGGACAGGCCCGGATGTGACCTCCGGATGTCATTTCTGTATCTGGATCCGGGATTTTGAGGAATCCGAACACAGAAAGAGCAGGGGGGAGCCGAGCCTGCAAAGCGCAGGAAAGTGGTGTTGGGGCTGTGCTTTCACTTTTGCAATGTGTCTACACACACACCGTCTACGATTGTGAAAGGGAAAGTAAAAGTGAAAATAAAAAAATAAGCTCACCTCTCCACCGAGTGTCCCGTGATGCGAGGCGTCCACCTCCGATGGCTGCAGGACCTGAATCAGCTGACCTGCGGCAACTGATCAGCTGATGTGTCACATGAGAGCATCAGCTAAGCGTTTAAATCGCCTCCTGCCCGCCGATTGCTTTTGGAGGCGATTTAAACTGCTCAGCTGATGCTGTCATGTGACCCATCAGCTGATCAGGTTGCGGCCTCGCCCGGTCAGTTGGTTCAGGTCCTGCAGCCATCGGAGGTGGACGCCTCGCATCGCGGTACACTCGGCGGAGAGGTGAGCATATTTTTTTTATTTAAGGCTAGGGTCAAATTTGCGGTAGCAAATGCAGATCCTGATCCGCTTTTGAGCTGTAAAAATGCTCAAAACCGGATCAGGATCCGCAGCCGATAGTAGCCCATTATAAAACCGGATTGCACTACATGCAATCCGGTTACCGCTTCCGAATTTGCAGCCTGTGGTAAAAATCATGCAGGCTGCAGTTTTCGGAGCGGTTTGCAAACCGCAGGAGGCTTGCTATAATGGGCTCCTATGGGAGCCCATCCGGCTACCGCAAGGCACATGTGAATGCCTGCGGTAGCCGGATTCTTTGTTCATCCCTGCTGCCGCAGGGAGAACAAAGGGTTAATGTTAATAATAGATGTGGGCACCATGTCTCCAGACGGTGCCCACCCTCCCTAGAGACATGGTGACCATATGGGGCAGCATATGAAGGGTTAATTAGGTGTATTACCGGCTATTGTCGGCATTTGCTATTTTATGAAATAAAGCCGGCGGCTCCTCACTGTGGAGGAGATACAGGACGTAATGTGCATTCTGTATCTGCCGCTATATAGGGTCCTGAAAGCTTTAACATTAGGTCTATGGCAGTGCACTGCCCAGGGATAAACAAAGAATCCGGCAATCGGATTACACATTATGGGCAATCCGGTTACCGGATCCAAGTTTAAAGACACATTTTGAACACAAAATGTGTCTGAAGGCTCATACGATTACCACCTCCGGATCTGGATGCGGTAATCGCATGAGCCTTCCAAGTGTGACCCTAGCCTTACACTGGATCCGGGAAGCCATCCTGTTTTTTCCCGGATCCGAGCTTCATAGACTCCCATGTTATTTGAATCAGACATCGTTAGATTGTGTCTGCTGTGTCCCAAATCAGAGTAATCTCCGATTTTGGGGATGTGAAGAAAGCGGACACAATCGGATCCCTGCAAACACGGATGGCCATTAAGGACCAATCGCGCCCATCTGTGCCCATAGGGATACATGGGGACCAAATCAGATCCGTGGCTGTCCGTTTTACAAGGGATAGCCACGGATCCCCAAAAAACGTGATGTGAAGGGGGCCTAATTCCTAAAAACTCCATCCCAACCTATTTCTTCACACATCTCAGACTTTGCTACAGTTGTAACCTGTACATTCAATTGTCTAGGAGCCAAACACCCTACATTCCCAGCTGATACATTTTATACTGATACACTGTAACAAACTAGCAGGTCAGGAGAGAGAAGAGAGCGAAGAGAGAGAAGAAAGAGAGGGAGAGAAAGAGAGGAGAGGGGAGAGAGAGAGGGGAAGAGAGGAGGAAGAGAGAGAGGGGGAGAGAGAGAGGGGAGAGAGAGGAGGAGGGAGAGAGAGAGGGTGGAGAGAGAGACAGAGGGGAGAGAGACGAGAAGATGAGAAAAGAGAGAGAGAGAAAGGTGCCTGGCTTCGGAGCATGCTCAGTACTGCACAACGGATACAAGCGGATAGAAACGGATCCGTCTCCTTAGACCCCCATGTTATTTGCCGTTGACCGCAACGGATCCATTTGTGTCCACTTTTTTGAAGGCAGCCCGAAATTGGAGCAGTCTCTGATTCTGGGGACTGGAAAAAAGCAGCCACAAACAGATCACTCACAGAAATGACACAATCGGATGCCATTAAGGGCCAATCTGTGCTCATCCGTGCCATAGGGATACATGGGAGGCCAAGACAGATCCCTGCCTATCCATTTCAAAACAGATACACACGGATCCACCAAAACGTGATGTGAAGGGGGCTTAAGGCTGTGTTCACACAGGGCATTTTTGCTGCGTTTTTTCATAGTTTTATGCAAATCTGTGCTAATCTAAGCCTGCAGTTTGGATTCCCAGCAAAACCCATGTGATTTGGGGGAAGCCCGTCCACACTTAGTTTGCTTTCTTTTCCTGTACGGGCTTTTGTGCGTTTTCCAAATAACGAGCGTCAATTCTTTTTTGCGTTTTTGCTGCAGTTAAACAGATTCAGGACCCATTAAAAGCAATGAGAAGTAGCAAAAACGTGGTAAAAACACTGACACATTAGAACAAAATCGCATCATATATCCTGCAATGATTTTATTGACCCCAGGTTTTGCTGCTTTTTGCTTCAGCATAAACGCTCTATGTGCACATAGCCTGAGGCTGGTGTCGCACCTCCAGCACTGGTTGACCACATACAACCCCATGCAGTTTCTCCCCCGTTGACTTTCAATGAAGGCACAGGCTCATGTGGTTGCAAACGGCTGAGAACGGTTTTAACAGAAACCAAAAATGCAGTTTGTAACTTTTTTTGTGTCTTTGTAAAAAAACCGTAAATGATCCGGGTCAATGCGGCCTAAAACAAAATGGTGCTCTATGGAACCTGGATCCCGCTGGATCTGGACTCCGGATCCGGGTTTGTTGACGGAGCATGTCCAGAAGTCAGTTCCATATGAGAACACCCACTAGGACGTGTGTCAATATCACTGGATCCATAAAAAAACATACATACCTGATACAACTGGAGGCTCCTGCACCGATATTACACCGGAACCATCATCCGGATCAGTAACTGGTTGCATCCAGTTGCATCAGATGTCACAATTGTGGGGAAATACAGGTTTTCACTGTATACCCACCAGATCCAAAGACCGATAGTGTGAGACCGGCCTGGCACAGTGTGACTTTAGCTGGACGCAGAAGCACAGATTTGTACGGGATTCGAGTTTCTGGAGATAAGAGTTTTTTTTTTCTTTTAATCATTGATAGGTTACCAGGAATTATGTAAATTGTGTAAAATTAAAATCCCAAATATAAAATAAATACATAAATACATACATACAGTGCTTGTGAAAGTATTCGGCCCCCTGTGTATATACAGTGCCTTGTGAAAGTATTCGGCCCCTATGTATATACAGTGCCTTGTGAAAGTATTCGGCCCCCTGTGTATATACAGTGCCTTGTGAAAGTATTCGGCCCCTATGTATATACAGTGCCTTGTGAAAGTATTCGGCCCCCTATGTATATATACAGTGCCTTGTGAAAGTATTCAGCCCCTTGAACTTTTCAACCTTTTGCCACATTTCAGGCTTCAAACATAAAGATATAAATTCTAATTTTTTTGTGAAGAATCAACAACAAGTGGGAACAATCGTGAGGTGGAACCAAATTTATTGGATATTTTAAACTTTGTTAACAAATAAAAACCTGTAAAGTGCAGCGTGCAATATTATTCGTCCCCCTGAGTTAATCCTCTGTAGCGCCCCCTTGTGCTGTGATTACAGCTGCAGTCTCTTGGGGTTTGTCTCGTTCTTCCTTGCAGAACAGCTGGAGCTCAGCGAGGTTGGATTGAGGCGTTTGTGATCAGCAGTTTTCAGCTCTTTCCACAGATTCTCCATTGGATTCAGGTCTGGATGTGACTCGTCCATTCTAACACCTGGAGACGGTGATTTTTGAACCTTTCCATTGTAGATTTTGCTTTATGTTTGGGATCATTGTCTTGTTGGAAGATAAATCTCCGTCCCAGTCTCAGGTCTTTTGCAGACTCCAGCAGGTTTTCTTCCAGAATGTTCCTGTATTTGGCTCCGTCCATCTTCCCATCAATTTAACCATCTTCCCTGTCCCTGCTGAAGAAAAGCCCAAACCATGATGCTGCCACCACCATGTATGACAGTGGGGATGGTGTTTCAGGCCTCCACATGTGTGACAGTGGGAGGTGTTTTCAGGCCTCCACCATGTGTGACAGTGGGGATGGTGTTCTGAGCCCCACCATGTGTGACAGTGGGGATGGTGTTTTAGGTGATGAGCTTTGTTGCTTTTACACCACACAGATCGTTTTGCATTGTGGCAAAAGTTTGATTTTGGTTTCCTCTGAGCAGAGCCCCTTATTCCACATCTTTGGGGTCTCCCCGGTGCTTGTGGCAAACTCAAACCAGACTTTTTATGGATATCTTTGAGAAATGGCTTCTTCTTGCGGTCTTCCATACAGGCCAGATTTGTGCAGTGTACAACTGATTGTTGTCCTATGGACAGACTCTCCCACCTCAGCTGTAGATCTCTGCAGTAGATCCAGAGGGATCATGGGCCTTTTGGCCTCATCTCTGATCAGTCTTCTCCTTGTTCCAGATGAAAGTTTAGAGGGACGGCCGGGTCTTGGTAGATTTGCAGTGGTCTGATCCTCCTTCCTTACAATATGATCACCGCACAGCGGCTCCTTGAGATGTTTAAAACTTGGAAATCTTTTTGTGTTTCAAAATATTTTTAGTCAGAAATTTAAAAAAAATATAAAGTAAGGGATGGGACAAGGGGGGGGGGGGAAGGGAAAGGGGAGGGGGAAAAAGTCTTAACAATGGGAAATCTTTTTGTATCCAAATCCGGTTTTAAACTTCTCCACAACAGTATCTCGGACCTGCCTGGTGTGTTCCTTGGTCTTCATGATGTTCTCTGCACTTGAAACAGAACCCTGAGCCTACCACAGAGCAGTGCATTTATACGGAGACTTGATTACACACAGGTGGATTCTATTTATCATTACCAGTCATTTAGGACAACATTGGATCATTCAGAGATCCGCACTGACCTTCTGGAGGGAGTTTGCTGCACTGAAAGTAAAGGGGACGAATAATATTGCACGCCTCAGTTTTTAATTTGTTAATAAAGTTTAAAATATCCAATAAATTTGGTTCCACTTCACGATTGTGTCCCACTTGTTGCTGATTCTTCACAAAAAAATAGAATTTATATCTTTATCTTTGAAGCCTGAAATGTGGCAAAAGGTTGAAAAGTTCAAGGGGCCAATACTTCCACAAGGCACTGTATATAGGGGGCTGAATACTTTCAAGCACTGTATTTATGAATGTCAGAGCTTGTTGTGCTAGGTGTGACCACCAGGTGGCGATGTGGAGTGGCCTAATGCTGGACCTTACCCTTTTACACATTTCTTTATGTTAAATTTATATATTTGTTGCTTTCATTTTGTGCAAACAATATTTCTAAAAATATTAGTAAAAGCATGATACTTTGGGTGATTGCAGCATATGGAGCACTATCATATAGTTATATTCTTGTATATAGGGCAGTATCATAGTAGTTATATTCTTGTACATAGGGCAGTATTATAGTAGTTATATTCTTGTATATAGGGCAGTATTATAGTAGTTATATTCTTGTACATAGGAGCAGTATTATAGTAGTTATATTCTTGTATATAGGAGCAGTATTATAGTAGTTATATTCTTGTATATAGGGCAGTATTATAGTAGTTATATTCTTGTGTATAGGGCAGTATTATAGTAGTTATATTCTTGTATATAGGAGCAGTATTATAGTAGTTATATTCTTGTATATAGGGCAGTATTATAGTAGTTATATTCTTGTACATAGGACAGTATTATAGTAGTTATATTCTTGTATATAGGGGCAGTATTATAGTAGTTATATTCTGTACATAGAGCAGTATTATAGTAGTTATATTCTTGTATATAGGGGCAGTATTATAGTAGTTATATTCTTGTATATAGGGCAGTATTATAGTAGTTATATTCTTGTATATAGGGCAGTATTATAGTAGTTATATTCTTGTACATAGGGCAGTATTATAGTAGTTATATTCTTGTATATAGGGGCAGTATTATAGTAGTTATATTCTGTACATAGGGCAGTATTATAGTAGTTATATTCTTGTACATAGGGCAGTATTATAGTAGTTATATTCTTGTACATAGGGGCAGTATTATAGTAGTTATAATTCTTGTATATAGAGGGAGTATTATAGTAGTTATATTCTTGTAATAGGAGCAGTATTATAGTAGTTATATTCTTGTATATAGGGCAGTATTATAGTAGTTATATTCTTGTATATAGGAGCAGTATTATAGTAGTTATATTCTTGTATATAGGGGCAGTATTATAGTAGTTATATTCTTGTATATAGGGGCAGTATTATAGTAGTTATATTCTTGTATATAGGGCAGTATTATAGTAGTTATATTCTGTATATAGGAGGCAGTATTATAGTAGTTATATTCTTGTATATAGGAGCAGTATTATAGTAGTTATATTCTTGTATATAGGAGCAGTATTATAGTAGTTATATTCTTGTATATAGGGGCAGTATTATAGTAGTTATATTCTTGTATATAGGAGCAGTATTATAGTAGTTATATTCTTGTAATAGGGCAGTATTATAGTAGTTATATTCTTGTAATAGGGGCAGTATTATAGTAGTTATATTCTTGTATATAGGAGCAGTATTATAGTAGTTATATTCTTGTACATAGGAGCAGTATTATAGTAGTTATATTCTTGTATATAGGGGCAGTGTTATAGTAGTTATATTCCTGTATATAGGAGCAGTATTATAGTAGTTATATTCTTGTATATAGGAGCAGTATTATAGTAGTTATATTCTTGTACATAGGGGCAGTATTATAGTAGTTATATTCTTGTATATAGGAGCAGTATTATAGTAGTTATATTCTTGTATATAGGAGCAGTATTATAGTAGTTACGTATATTCTTGTATATAGGAGCAGTATTATAGTAGTTATATTCTTGTATAAGGAGCAGTATTATAGTAGTTATATTCTTGTACATAGGAGCAGTATTATAGTAGTTATATTCTTGTATATAGGAGCAGTATTATAGTAGTTATATTCTTGTATATAGGGCAGTATTATAGTAGTTACGTATATTCTTGTATATAGGAGCAGTATTATAGTAGTTATATTCTTGTATACAGGAGCAGTATTATAGTAGTTATATTCTTGTACATAGGAGCAGTATTATAGTATTTATATTCTTGTATATAGGGCAGTATTATAGTAGTTATATTCTTGTATATAGGGGCAGTATTATAGTAGTTATATTCTTGTATAGGGGCAGTATTATAGTAGTTAATATATTTTTTTTTCGTAAGAAAATGACTATAATACTACTCTGTGCACAGAGGGGGCAGTATTACAATAATGTTTTTATTCTATGGACAATATCATAATATGTGTATTATAGTATTATTTATAAAGAAATATCTGTATCTGTAGTACGGCATTATTGTCATTTTACCTGTTCTCAGTGTTTTGAGCTATTGAGCCTCATTGAAAAACCAGAAAGTGTTTCTTTAGCGTTGGGTCTATTGGTAATAGAAGCTCAGCTGGTGACTGGCGGTGTTGTCATAGGGTCATCCTGTAAATGACTTATTTCAGCTCATATTGTTCTATCACTCACCAACATGGTCAAATTGGTCTTGGCTGCAACCTACACTAGGGGGCGCCAAGGAAATTACTTATACAATATATTCTTCATTATTGTATCAAATATCCAAGAATATAGGATAACTTATGGATCGGGAGCATGATGGCCGATGAGATGTGAACAGTTTCTAAGAACGAAGCCTTGCAAAGCTGATGGGAGCAGAGGTTGGATATGGGCATTTCTGCTCCATTCATTTTCTATGGGACTGGTGAAATTTGCTCAGCAATGAATTCGGCATTCCCTGGCAGTCACACAGAATGAGCAGAGTGGAAATATGCATGCTCAAAGTCGAGTCTATGTATCTATTTCTCCATCCGTCCATCCATCCATCTGGTTTCACACTGCAGCATTTTCCCTGATCAGGTTTGTGTGCCAAAACCAGGAGTCTCCAAAACTCAGAACAGGTGTCAATCTTTCAATTATAGAGATTTCCAGGGACAATGTGCTGTCGGTCCGCGCTGCCACTCAGGACCGACAGCACATTGTCCCTGGAAATCTCTAGATTGTTGACCACGTTGCACGTGGAAGTGTGGTGGGTCCAGCAGCAGCTGCCATTTTATGCCTACTATACTGGTTGTGTGTTACACAACTTTACAAGGTGAACAGTGTCCATCACGGTTTCAAAGCCGTCTAACTTTTAGACGATAAGGGTACTGTTACACGTCGCAAAATTGCATGCAATTTCACTGGCAACTTGCTGGTTGCAGTAAAATCATGGACACATTGTTCTATTCTGTTGCCGTGTACAAATGGAACAATGTGTTCATGATTTCACTGCAACCAGCAAGTTGCCAGTGAAATAGCATGCAATGTTGGCTGTGTAACGTACCCTTAGACTCTATTTGCGCTTGCTTTCTTTACAGCGTTACAAATCTTTCAATTATAGTTTGACTCTGCAAGTTTCTCTCCTGGTTTTGGGACACAAACTGGATGGACACTGATCAGGGAAAATCCTGCAGTGTGAAACCAGCCTCCATCTGTCCACCCACCCAAATATCGATATAGCCATCCAAATATCTATTCATCCATCCATGATACCCATATACTCATCCATCCGCCCATCGCACTCATATCTATCCATGCATCCATCCATGCACTCCCTATACCCATCCATGCACCCATATATCCATCCATGCACCCATATACCCATCCATGCACTCATATATACCATTCCATCCATGCACTCATATATCCATCCACCCATTGCACTCATATCCCACCATGCACTCCTATATCTGTCCATCCAGCATCCGATATACCCATCTATCCACCCATGCATTATAAATCCATCCACCACCCATCCACCCATCCATCCAGCACTCATATTATCCATCCATGCACCCATCCACCATCCATCCACCCATGCACTCATATTTATCCATCCACCGCACCCATCCACCCATCCATCCACGCACTCATATATTATCCATCCACGCACACAATCACCCATCCATCCACCCATGCACTCATATATTTATCCATCCATCCTGTCTAAAATACCTATACAAGAGCTCGATGTATGAAGCAAGTTCCTGTCAGTGCATCAGTAACCTTTTCCTTAGGGCTTGGACACACTTTCCTAGTTACATCCGAGTTTGACAGAGGAGACTCTGAAAGGGCTGGAGCAGCAGTGACCCTGAACGGCTTCTCCCTCTCTTCATGCTCAGATGGGATCTATAGACCTTCGCTATGTGACCTTCATAAATGGAATAATGGCCTCAGTCTTTACTGAAATTCTATGTTCACACAGTGCGTTTTTGATCCGTTTTTTTCTGTGATCCCAGCAAAGTCAATGAGTTTTCAGAAATGCTGTGCAGATGCTGCGTTTGTTACTGGTTTGTTTTTGGGCAGGATAAATGCGTCCAGAAAAAGAACGTACGTCAATTAGTGATTGGTTTTCTCCGTTGACTTCATTGTAATAAAATAAAAAGCACCAAAAACCGATTGGCAGCACATAACGCATCTTTGATTTTTGATTAGTTTTTGGTTCGTTTCCAAAAATGGATCCAGTTTTGCTGCTGAAAATTCTGCAAAAATTTAAAAAAAAACTGATCAAAAATGCAGCGTGTGCACATGGACCGACACTTCTGTGAGGAAGAAAGAAGAGAAGAAAGAAGAGAAGAAAGAAAGAAAAAAGAAAGAAAGAAAGAAAGAAAGAAAGAGGGATTATAGGAAAATCAGGGACATCGCAGAATCACATTGTCACAGTCGCTGCCGGAGTCTGTTATTTCGGGACGGTATGGCTACTATTTAGAGGTCATTCACCTAGAGGGATTGGAGCATGGAAGGGGGGAGGGTTGGGACTTTTCTCCATTTGAGCTTTGACAGAGATGCGGTTTCGGTTCACTGGATTTGTATATGAAGCTGGGAAACTCCCCTGTAATAGCCCTGACAGCTCGTTGTGTGCCCGCGGGTGTACTTACTTATCAGGGTGACGGTTCAATGAAACACAAAAATAATATTTTGCTTCACTTGCCAAAGGGATTCCAGCCCTGGAGACGACGACGTGTCCGAACAGCGAAAGCCGGGAAAACGGTTACGCCTCAAATTAGTGCGCCGCTTTCAACTCGCTCCACACTGACAGATGCGCCAAGAAGGAACTTGTACATCGGAATCTGCCGTCCTGGAAGACGGGATTAATATGTGATCGTATTCACCTGCCTGCAACAATCAGCGCACAAAACTCCGATCTGAAAGACTCTTCACTCAGACTAGAACATTTCTTGTAAAAGCTGCTTAATACCTTACATTGTAATCAAGAATAATTAACCTTCATTATCCACAACAGAGGGATTGTTACCCTTATAGATTGCCTATGGAGCCAGCCCCTGCTGCTGTCAGTGGTGGTAGAACGTGCAGCGCTTACAGGCTGATTCCTGTGGAGCTTGGAAGTGCTGCTCTGTAGCAGTCAGGATCAATGCAGCTGGTAGTTCCCAAACCGGCCATCTTCAGCTCCTGCCTTTCTCCAGTGCTGAAGACACAAAGCCGCCTCCGAATGCCTCAGGGCACAGGTCGGGTTGTGACCATGCTGCTGGTCCAGACGGTCACCTAAAGGGAACCTGTCACCAGGTTTTTCCCTTACAAAATAAACCCTTATATACAGCAAACTGAATGCCGTATAGTTATCCCCAAAAAAATAAGTTTTATTATACTCACTTGAGGGGCGGCCCGGTCCGATGGGCATCTCTGGTCTTGATCCGGTGCCTCCTCTCTTCTTACAATCGCCACCCTCCTGCCCTGATTCATGTGGATGATGTGTCCCATCCTACATCATCCACAAAGTCTTCTCCATCATACTCGGGAACAGGCGCACTTCTCTCTGTGCAATGTCCTGGAATGTGCATGCACGGGGAAAGGCCAAAGAGCTCCAGCGCATGCACATCACAGTACTTTGCACTGCCCTCAGCCTGCACTGGAGCTCGATGGGGAGACTGTGTACAGGAGATGTAGAACGCATCATCCACATGAAGCAGAGGAGGAGGACGGTGATCGGATGAAGAAAGGCAATGCTGAATCAAGACCACAACGCCCAACGACCGGACCGACACACGCGAGAATAAAAACTCTTTTTTTTTTACATTGTACGGATCAGCCTAAAACCTAGTCTACTTACATGAATGCCTTGGCATCCAGATGTCCCCGACAAAGCTCCTCCTGATTGGCAAGCTGAAATGCAAAAAAAGTCACGGCGCTTTAGCCAGCTGCCCGCAGTGTTTTCCTCGACTGGTCTCCCTGAGCTTTGTGATGACGGCCGCCATATTGGCACACCCAAGTGATAGCAACTAGCAAAGTCAATGAGAATCCTGATGTTTTGTGCACGTTGCATATTTTTTCCCTTGCAGATTTGGTGCAGATAATAGTCTCCAGCTCATCAATTCTTGGAGCATTTTTGCCTGGGTTTTTCATAATGAAGTTCAATGGGTGGAAGGAGTGAAAAACCCAGGGAAAAATGCACCAAGAATTGATGAGCTGGAGACTATTATCTGCACCAAATCTGCAAGGGAAAAAATGCACCAAAATGTGCCAAAAACACATTTGTTTTTTGGTTTGTTTTCCTGCTAGGAGATGCAAAATAATGCACCAAATAATGAATGCACAGGGGCTATGAGATTACCAGGATGGAGAATATAGTATGAAAATATTCCTTTATGCTGATACATTGTTGCAGATGTATCTACATATCAGATCTTTTGCTGAGCTACAGTATGTGACCGGGGTCTGTATGTGGAGGAGGGGAAGTGACAACCACTACAGGACATCAAGTTTGGATTGTGGTTGTCAATATTCAAAAGCCATCAGTAAACCCAATAGAAAAAAAATCTATCGTCTCTCTCTATTAAACTCAAGTATCGGCTCAGACTTCAGGTACTGTCACTTTTAGGGGGAGTTTTGCTTTAAGAGATTTCTTACATGTGGTGTCCGGCTCCTGTCAAATTGTTTCTATTGTTAATCAGATCGTCTCACTCTGCGCCAAATCCGTGACATCCGCTAACTCTGTCCCCCGTCTGATATACAAACCATGATCATATGATCGTTTACCCAGAATCTGATATACAACATAATTACTGATCCTGAGTCTACTCCTGTATTCATACTCAGAAAGATGCAAGTCATGTTTAACATACATTACATTACTGACCTGATTATACCTCCTGTATTATACTCCAGAGCTGCACTCACTATTCTGCTGGTGCAGTCACTGTGTACATACATTACATTACTGACCCTGAGTTACCTCCTGTATTATACTCCAGAGCTGCACTCACTATTCTGCTGGTGCAGTCACTGTGTACATACATTACATTACTGATCCTGAGTTACCTCCTGTATTATACTCCAGAGCTGCACTCACTATTCTGCTGGTGCAGTCACTGTGTACATACATTACATTACTGATCCTGAGTTACCTCCTGTATTATCCTCCAGAGCTGCACTCACTATTCTGCTGGTGCAGTCACTGTGTACATACATTACATTACTGATCCTGAGTTACCTCCTGTATTATACTCCAGAGCTGCACTCACTATTCTGCTGGTGCAGTCACTATGCACATACATTACATTACTGATCCTGAGTTACCTCCTGTATTATACTCCAGAGCTGCACTCACTATTCTGCTGGTGCAGTCACTGTGTACATACATTACATATACTGATCCTGAGTTACCTCCTGTATTATACTCCAGAGCTGCACTCACTATTCTGCTGGTGCAGTCACTGTGTACATACATTACATTAGTGATCCTGAGTTACCTCCTGTATTATACTCCAGAGCTGCACTCACTATTCTGCTGGTTCAGTCACTGTGTACATACATTACATTACTGATCCTGAGTTACCTCCTGTATTATACTCCAGAGCTGCACTCACTATTCTGCTGGTGCAGTCACTGTGTACATACATTACATTACTGATCCTGAGTTACCTCCTGTATTATACGATGCATGGCAGCTGGCGCTCTAATTTGAGATAGTATAGTACAGTATCATAGTATAAGGTGCAGGTCCCCTGCAGTACAAAGTATTTAGGATACTGGGAAATCTGCTGGAATATGTCGTTTCTCCGCCATAATCTCAGTCTTCAGAGGGTGTACACACTTTTAATTCCAGTGTCTTACTGCAATTGTAAACGAGAAATCACATGTCTGCTGTCTTTCTCCGGGGATGGAGACCTCGGGGGGCGGTTAGAGTGTCAGCGCTGCGCAGGAATGTTCTCAATGTGCCGATGGCGATGGAGCTTTGCCATATTCTGTAATCGCTGTGTAAACACAGGATAATCCAAGGATTGTGCTGGCACTGAGCGACGATTAACTGTTCTTTCAGACGCTCACGAGATGTATAGAGACGACTGAGCAGGTTCCTGCAGGCTTCACCCCTATAGAAATGCACCATAAAGAATGCCTGCGCCACAACCCCGCGCTCTCCCCCCGGCGGCTGCACCCACAATGCTCCGTCACTGCTGGAGGCCACTTACCCCATTCCCAAAAGGAGCCTCTGGTCAGTTTGGCGTTTTTACCGTTCCAGCACAGTGTTGGATCTATAGGCCTCTCCTGCCCCTGCGCTTCTTTTTTTCTTAGCATAATTGACCTGGAAGGTTTAAATCCACAACGTGTCAATGTCTCCTGCAGCGGCGCTGACTTTTCGGTGCAGATTTCCCCACAGACTTGCATTAGATAATGAAAAATCTGCAGGTTATAAATGCGATTTTTTTTTTTTTTTTTGGGTCCCCTTCACACCACGTTTTTGGGGATCCGGGTCTATCCGTTTTAAAACTGAGCCATGGATCCGTTTTGACCTCCCATGTATCACTATGGCACGGATTGGTCCTTAATGGCCTTTGTTTGTGTAATGTTTGTCAGGGATCCGATTGTGTCCACTTTCTTTCTGGTCCCCAGAATCGTAGATTCTGCCTTCACTAAAGCGGATACAAACGAACAGAAACGGATCCGTCGCGGTCTGCTTCAAATATTATGGAGGTCTATGGAGAAGGATCAGTTTTGCTGTACTGTGCATGCTCAGAGGTGAAGTACAACTCCACCCAGCCCTATGTCTGGAGCGCACTCTCTCTCTCATTCAGGTCAATGGGGTCTGTGCCAGCGGTGTAACTAGGTTTGATGGCGCCCGGGGCAAAGATCTATTTTGGCGCTCCCCCAAAGTAGGTGAGGACCCGGGGGGGGGGGGGGGGTTGGGTGCTGTCAGGTATCAGCCCCCGCCGCCCCTATTGCAACCTTGGTTGAGGACCGGGGGGGCGGGTGCTGTCAGCTCTTGTCCACGTTACACACTTGTGTGAGCACCGCCCGTGCAGCAGAGTATTACCCCATGTGTCAGCCAGGCACAGCAGTCACTAACACAGCCCTGGACACGGTCACACTCGAGCCTCCTACCTCGGCTTCTCACCAAGCAGCAGTTTGTCCCTCGTCAGCTCTGGGACTATTAATAGTCACAAACTCACCGGCTCTCACGCTCTCATACTAAGCGTCCCGGCGCTCCTTCACCTCAGGCTCCAGAGGGTGCGTCCGTAACTATAGCAACGATTTCCGGCGGCCGCTGTCTGCACAACGCCACTTCCGGGAGTATGTTGAGATTTTCAGGGCACAGCGCGTCCAGCCGCAGCGGTGGGGAAGGGGGGGGTGTCGCTGGCGCCCCCCTGCTGAGTTGCACCCGGGGCAAAAGGTCCGGCTGCACCCCCCTAGATACGCCCCTGGTCTGTGCAAAAAACCTCCTGCACACGGATGTTATCTGTGCATGGACATGAGCCAGGAGCTTTAAGTAAAAAAAATAAAGAATTTTATACTTGCCTGGGCCCAGTGATGTCCACTCACTGCCGGGGCTCACTGAACTGAGAGCTGCAGCCCCAGAAGAGAGAGGAAGAGACAGGTGAGTATGCAATGACGGGCTGTCCGTGTGCTATCTGGATATCACATGGACGTCACACAAATGACAAAACACCGGACACATGCACACATGGGCCAAATAAAAACGGCCCCTCACTCGTGAGGTCTCATACAAAATCTTTTCTACACGACTTGTGTTCTGCAGATTGGATTATGGCACATTTTCAAACTGACAGGTTCCCTTTAAAAGGAATCTGTCACCAGGGTCTTGCCACCTAATCTAAGAGTAGCATAATGCAGGGCCAGAGATCCTGATTCCAGCAATGTGTCTTTTAGGCTAGGGTCACATTAACATTAAAGGGGGGTTGTGTCAAAAACATAGATGTTTTTTAAGCCACTTTTGAAAGCGTCTTTTCTTGCTTTAGGAAAATGCGCGAGATTTCACTCAGATGACGGCGTTTGAGCAGCGCTAAACTTCAGCACCACGAGTTGTCCCCTCCAGAGATTTCAGGACCACAGTCAGCTCCCCGCTAGCCGTGGTCTTGAAATTTCAGCAGCTGCAGCTGCGATCAGAGAAATCCGTCTGCAAACCTACATCCGGTTCTGTTTGCAAATCTGGTGTGAACCGGACAGCCCCGGACCTGATCAGGCCGTGGTGTGAAACCGACCTTACTGTCACGGTGGATCCCCTTCAAATTGCACACACACAAAGTCCCC
This sequence comes from Allobates femoralis, assembly GCA_033576535.1. Taxonomy (NCBI): domain Eukaryota; kingdom Metazoa; phylum Chordata; class Amphibia; order Anura; family Aromobatidae; genus Allobates; species Allobates femoralis. The sequence continues at coordinate 7,407,899 of JARQOC010000011.1, forward strand.
CAAATAAAAATGGAATATGATGGTGGGACAGCTGTTTGCTTGGTAATCTCCAATCATGAAGGAACACATAGGACTTGGATATGAACAGTCTCTTTACTGGCAGTATTGGGTAGGCAGCTATTTACAGATGATAGGTAATAGGAGGACAGTGAGTTCACACTTAAAGTTAAACGTTGTCCCAGACAGGCAGACACTGAAGGAGGCTTCTCATCACATCCTAGTTCAGATGTCCCTTCTTGTAATCCTCCATGCATTCCTTATGCTGAGCTGTACTTCTCTGAGTTGTACTTTTTCATTTCCGAAGGATAATGGCCATATATCCCACATGGCTGCCATGAGCTTTCGCTCTCTCCTCCGCCGACTCACTATTCCACCCTGTAGTCGGGAGTTTGTACCTCCCCCTCTGCATGTGACTATACAGCTCAATCCTAACTTCATCCTGCAAGCACAGCTGGTTTAATACCCCCCTGCAAAGGGGGGGGTGGGTGATTAACCCTCTCAGTGCTGCCTGTCAGCTGGTCTTACCTTATGCAATTATACACAGAAATCACAGTATTTGCATGTGTCACTATTATTCTGGTACCCCATGGAGATGACCACTTTCTCAGATACCACATGCAGCCATCTCCCAGCTTGATGGTGTTTCTCATTTGCATTGTGCTGAATGTTTCCCAGTGTTGCTTATTTGCATTTAATACAACAAAACAAGTAACGAAGCTCTGGAGCGAGGACGCCTCGTGCGCGACCCCAAACATCTCATGGATTCCTATTCCTGACTATTTCAGCAGAGTCTGGGTCAGAAGGTGATAAAATAAAGCGGCTGCGTCTCCAGAGATATTGTGGCCACTGACATATTGTGAAACCGTTTATTTAACCTCATGTGACTGGGACAACAGTAACCGCCAGATACACGATCCCTTTTGTGAGTCGATCTCTTGATCTATTGCTAAATATCTTCTTACTGACTCAGTGATACATTGTATTCTGTAGCTAGTTGTTGACTCCATGGTTTGTTCTTCTTCACTGTCCAGCAATGTGCTCTAGATAGTCATTTCTCATATTTCTCAGCGGCTGGTTGCCCCCATGCTTTACACTGCAGCTCGGGTGGAGAGTGGCCGCTGGTATTGTGCATAAGGAGGAGCACAATGAGGGGGTTTGCTTCTGGTGTGGTCAAGACAAAAGAATGAGCGTCAATTGTTGGGGCATTTTTATCTGTTTTTCAGCCCTCCGAGCTGCCATTGACAACAGTAACAAAAATGCATTTTGTGGTGCGTTTCCAGTCACGGGCTATAGTTTAGCCACGTTGTTGGTGCAGAAAATGGCACTAAAAGCAGCATCGGCACAAAGCCTTAATGGTTCTATATTATAGGGGTGTTGAGTGTTTGCAGAATATCTGCATTTTCTGTCCCCCTCCAGAATGTTGATCCGCAGATCATGACTCTTTGCACCAAAACAGTTTAAGTATCACAATGTAACACATTAATAATCCGAGCACCTCGTTAATCATCGCCTGCATGTCACAGCTTGGCTGACTATAGCACTGAAGGCCTAAAGAAAAGATGTCTAGTCTACAGGGAGTTAAAGGAAACATCAGATTGATAGTTTGTAACAGACACTGGATACAATATTGCTTTAATGTTTTCCTCTTTAACTCTGCACCATTTCAGAGTAAAGCTGGCTTCTCACCAGGGGCGTAACTACAACAGGTGCAGGGGTTGCGATCGCACCCGGGCCCTGGAGCCTAGGGGGCCCCACAAGTCACTTTGGCCTATAGAAAAAGACTAATGCCATTAAAGATTTGCAATAATCGGGGGCCCCATTGGAGCTTTCGCATGGGGGCCCCTGGGTCTGAAGTTACGCCACTGCTTCTCAGCACGTTTTTTGGGATCCTGTTCGCTCCGTTTTGAAAACAACAGGATCCGTTTTTGCCTCCCATGTATCCTTATGGTGCCGGACTGGTCAGAAATGGCCATCTGGTTTTGTGAATTCAGTCCCGGATTCGTTTCTGTTTGTTTTTTCTCGGCCCCAAAATCAGAGACTGCTTCCTATTTTGGGCTCCCGTGATAAAAAAAAACAGACCAAACCGGACAGAAATGAATCCAGGGCGATTCGGCGCTTATAACATGGGAGTCTATGGATGCCGGATCCAGGAAAAAACAGGATGGTTTCCCGGATCCAATGTTAGTGTACTGAGCATGCTCAGTACACATTCACTGCTCTGTTCCTGTAATTTCACTTTAGCAGTGTGTCTACACACACTGTGACACTGTATACACACAGTGCCAAAGTGAAATTAAATAAAGCAATGTGTTAAAATAATAGAAAATAATATGCTCCCCTCCCTGCCGTGTGTCCCGCGATGCGAAGCATCCACCTCTGATGGCTGCAGGACCTTAATCAGCTGCACGGGCGGGGCGGCAACTGATCAGCTGATAGGTCACATTACAGCATGTGACACATCAGCTGATCAGCTTCCGCCCCGCCCGGTCAGTTGATTAAGGTCCTGCAGCCATCAGACACGGACGCCTCGCATCGCGGGACACTCGGCAGAGAGAGGTTAGGATATTGTTTTCAGCACATTGCTTTCTTTCTCTTTCGCAATGTATGTAGATAGTGTATGTAGATACATTGCGAAAGTGAAAGTACAGTTCCGACACCACTTTCCTGCACTTTGCAGGCTCGGCCTCTCCCAGCTCTTTCTGTGTCCAGATCCTTCAAAATCCCGGATCCAGACACAGAAATGGCATCCGGAGTAACAAATCCGGGCCTGTCCATTCCTGTCCGTGTGGTCCTGCAAAAAAAACAAGATCCCCACGGACAGGAACAAACCGTGGAGTGAAGCCAGTCTAAACATATTATGAGAAGCCTCCGAGGACTATGTATATATGCTGACTAGTCCGATGTGGTATATGGACGGCTTCTTCCCTCCCCGCCCCATTGAACTGACAGGTCTCTCTCTATGTTTGTCAGTCAAAAGGATTGTGGGAGAAAGAATTCAGCCTGGAACCCATCTCGTACCGATCTGCTGACACTCAGTCCCCGACCGGCTTGTCAATGTATATGTATTAGAAATGACGCGATGTTTCAGAGTAAAATGTAACGGCTGCAGTAATACTGACAGGTTCCCTTTAATAAGAAATGCTTTCTATTAGAAGATGATTGATTCAAATAGTAAAATATACATACAGATTTATACAGTCACCACTAGGGGGAGCTCACTACAGACATATTTATACAGCCACCACTAGAGGGAGCTCACTGCATACAGATTTACACAGCTACAACCAGAGGAGTACACTACATCCAGATTTATACAGCCACCACTAGAGGGAGCTCACTACATTAATATTTATACAGTCACCACTAGGGGGAGCTCACTACAGACATATTTATACAGCCACCACTAGAGGGAGCTCACTGCATACAGATTTACACAGCTACAACCAGAGGAGTACACTACATCCAGATTTATACAGTCATCACTAGAGGGAGCTCACTACATCCATATTTATACAGCCACCACTAGAGGGAGCTCACTACATTAATATTTATACAGACACCACTAGGAGGAGCTCACTACAGGCATATTTATACAGCCACCACTAGAGGGAGCTCACTGCATACAGATTTACACAGCTACAACCAGAGGAGTACACTACATCCAGATTTATACAGCCGCCACTAGAGGGAGCTCACTATATACAGATTTATACAATCACCACTAGAGGGAGCTCACTACATACAGATTTATACAATCACTACTAGAGGAAGCTCACTACATAGATTTATACAGTCACCACTATAGGGAGCTCACTACATACAGATTTATACAATCACTACTAGAGGAAGCTCACTACATACAGATTTATACCACCACTAGTAGAGGGGACTCACTACATACAGATTTATACCACCACTAGTAGAGGGAGCTCACTACATACAGATTTATATTGCCACTAGTAGAGGGAGCTTATTACATATTGTTTTATACAGCCACCACTAGGGGGAGCTCACTACATACAGATTTATACAGTCACCACTAGAGGGAGCTCACTACATACAGATTTATACAGTCACCACTAGAGGGAACTCACTACATACAGATTATACAGTCACCACTAGGAGGAGCTCAATACATACAGATTTATACAGTGACCAGTAGGGGGATCTCAATACATACAGATCTATACAGCCACCACTAGAGAGAGCCCACTACGTACAGATCTATACAGCCACCACTAAAGGGAGCTCACTACATACAGATTTATACAGTCACCGCTAGAGGGAGCTCACTATATACAGATTTATACAACCATCACTAGGGGTTGCTTTCTATATACAGATGTGCAATATGCAGTTTATTACTGGTACGGACTTTGCCCAGCAGAGCAGTCATGTATCCATCTTATACTCACTAATTACTATCGCCCTCTGCGGAGAGGCCGTGATTGCGGGAAGGAGACGTTGTCCTGAGTCATTTCTTACACTGCTCAGGGAAAATAAAAGTTGAGCTATGACTGGATGAAATGAAAGCAAAGCAGCGATTGGTTACTGTGATAACATGAGGCTGCTCTGTGATTGGTTGCTGATGACCTTTCTCTAGTGGTTGAGCCTGGTCTCGTCTTCTTTCCTTAGATAATCTAGACGAGCGCTCGGAGAGCACGATCGTGGATAACAACCTAGAAGCCGGAGCGATGGTGACTGATAATCTGCAAAAACGTTCAGGGAAAAATTCGGTAAAGGACGACGCATTAAACCGCGTGAGAGTCGGCGAAAATCACCGTTCAAAAGTCAACAAACCTAACGAGGAGAAGAAGAACCAGCGGCAATCAGCGCAACGGGTGAGACGGGAAACACCAATGTAATGAACGAGACAATACTGAGAGAACCGAGGAAAGAGGGACTTGTGGGTTCTTTTGCTCAAAAAGAAGCAAAAATGATCAATGACAAAAGAAAGCCATTTTTAACTTTGCTGCAAATTCATGTACCGCGTTTTGATGAATTTGGCGCAATAAATGACCCTGAATATATCAAGACAAAAAAAAGAAAAGGGATAAATAAAATTGAATCGGGGCTGCAGTCTCCCTGCGTTCACCGGCAGGTTACCTCAGGTCCGGAAGCGCTGTGTCCAAAACGCAACATCCACGGTCATGAGCACATACCCTAACATAGGAAATACACTGTGTGCAGAATTATTAGGGAAGTTGTATTTTAGAGGATTATTGTTTATTATTGATCAACAACTATGTTCTCAATCACCCAAAAGAGTCAGAAACATCAAAGCTTAATATTTTTGGAAGTTGGAGGGTTTTTAGATTTGGCTCTTAGGAGGAATCTGTGTGTGCAGGTAACTATTACTGTGCAGAATTATTAGGCAACTTAATAAAAGCCAAATCTATTCCCATCTCACTTGTTTATTTTCACCAGGTAACCAATATAACTGCACAAGATTTAGAAATAAACATTTCTGATATGCAAAAACAAAACCCCAATATTGAGTGCCAATATCGCCCCCTTCCTTTATGATGACACTCAGCAGCCTCCATCCATAGATTGTGTCAGTTGCTTGATCTGTTTACGATCCACATTACGTGCAGCAGCCACCACAGTCTCCAGACACTGTCCCCAGAGGTGTACTGTTTTCCCTCCCAGACACTGTCCCCAGAGGTGTACTGTTTTCCCTCCCAGACACTGTCCCCAGAGGTGTACTATTTTCCCTCCCAGACACTGTCCCCAGAGGTGTACTGCTTTCCCTCCCTGTAGATCTCACATTTTAGGAGGGACCACAGGTTCTCTATGGAGTTCAGATCAGGTGAACAAGGCGGCCATGTCATTATTTTTTCTTCTTTTAGACCTTTACTGGCCAGCCACGCTGTGGAGTAGTTGGATGCATGTGATGGAGCATTGTCCTGCAGAAAATCATGTTTTTCTTGAACGATACCGACTTCTTCCTGTACCACTGCTTGAAGAAGTGTCTTCCAGAAACTGGCAGTAGGTCCGGGAGTTGAGCTTCACTCCATCCTCAGCCTGAAAAGGTCCCACAAGTTGATCTTTGATGATCCCAGCCCATACCAGTACCCCACCTCCATCTTGCTGGCGTCTGAGTCGGAGTGGAGCTCTCTGCCCTTTACTGATCCAGCCTCTGGCCCATCCATCTGCCCCATCAAGAGTCACTCTCATTTCATCAGTCCATAAAACCTTTGAAGAATCAGTCTTCAGATATTTCTTGGCCCAGTCTTGACGTTTTATCTTATGTTACTTGCTCAGAGGTGGTGGTTTTATCTTATGTTTCTTAGTTTCAGAGTGGTGGTGGTTTTATCTTATGTTTCTTGCTTCAGAGGTGTGGTTTTAGTGTCAGTGGTTTTTCAGCCTTCCTTACCTTGGCCATGTCCCTAGTATGGCACACCTTGTGCTTTCTGATACTTCAGTAACGTTGCAGCTCTGAAATATGGCAAAACTGGTGGCAAATGGCATCTTGGCAGCTTCACACTTGATTTTCCTCAATTCATGGGCAGTTATTTTGCGCCTTTTTTGCCCTTACGCTTCTTGCGACCCTGTTGGCTATTTGCCATGAAACTCTTGATTGTTCGGTGATCGCGCTTCAAAAATTTGGTAATTTCCAGACTGCTGCGTCCCTCTGCAAGACATCTCACAATTGTGGACTTTTCAGAGCCGTCACATCTCTCTTCTGATCCATTTTGCCTAAGGAAAGGCATTTGCCTAATAATGAAGCGCACCTTATATAGGGTGATGATGTCATTACACCACACCCCTCCTCATTACAGAGATGCCATCACCTGATTTACTTCATTGGTAGTTGGCTCTCAGCCTATACAGCTTGGAGGAGGACAACATGTATAAAAAGTATCATGTGATCACAATACTCATTTGCCTAATAATTCTGCACACAGTGTATAAGATACAAAGTGGATTCATTTCAATGAGGCAGCAGATAAAGAGACGCAGGCGATGGATTGTTACAGTGTATCAGTGTAGGCAAGACGAGATAATGATGGCTTAGGCTGGCTTCACACCACGGCAGCATCAGGTCCAGGGCTGTCCGGTGTGAACCTGACAGCCCCGGACCCGATTTTGTCCTAATGTTGCCCTATGAGGCCGGATGGAGCCGGATGGCAGCTATGTACCATCCGGTTTCCATCTGTCCGGGAGGATCTGGGTGTATTTGGATTTTTCTCCTGGACACAAAAATGCTGCTTGCAACATTTTGCGTCCAGGAAGAAAAATCTGCTCAAATTGGATCCTGCTGGGTTCTCCCAGATCCGGGGCAATCCAGCGCGGCCTAATATGGGAGTCTATGGCGCCGGATTGCCCTGATCTGGGAGGATCCGGGAACTGGACACCGGCGGCTGAAGCTGCTAAACCTCAGCGCCACTGGCTGTCCCCTGCTGTGATTTCAGAACCGCGGCTAGCGGGGAGCTTGAAAGTGCAGCGGCTGCGGCTGCAAACCGGATCCGTGTGATTCGGACAGCCCCGGACCTGATGCTGCCGTGGTGTGAAGCCAGCTTTAGGCTCTGTTCATCTGTCCAGTAATTGTCCGTTATATCGGATCCAGCACAATCTGTTCTGCAAACACAACTTTATTGTCCGTTTTGAAAAAATTGATTTCTGCAGGATCCGTTTTTGTAACATTGGAGTCTATGGAGAACAGATCCGGTAACTGATCACTATTTCTCCTCCGTTTTTCTATCATTTGTGAAGGATCCGTTTTGTTCTTACTGGATCAGTGTCACATGGAAGATACATAGTGATCAGTTACCGGATCCGTTCTCCATAGACTCCAATGTTACAAAAACGGATCCTGCGGAAATCAATTCTTTCAAAATAGACAATAAAGTTGTGTTTGCAGAGTGGATTGTGCTGGATCCAATCTAACGGACGATCACTGGATCCAATCTAACGGACGATCACTGGATCTGATCTAACGGTGATCACTGGATGTGTGGACTCGGCCTTAGCGAGTGATTGGTACAATATTGCACAGATCTTACAGCCTCCCTCCATTTTCAGAGTCTGTGTCAGCAGCAGTTGGATCAGGTCTTGGAGAGACTTTCCTCCATGAATCTCCCAGATGAGCGAGCGCCGCTGGAACATCTCTACGCCCTTCACATCCCGAACTGCGACAAGAACGGTCTGTTCAACCTCAAACAGGTGCGTGCATGCTGGAACCGCGTGACCCCCGCCCTGTTATGTCACAAGGCTTCATGATTGTATAATATCTGCAGATTTCAATCTACGATACGTCTGTATCTTCTGCTTCTACACGGTCTGTGCAGTGTATGGGGACAGGATTGTGCACATTTAGGGAATGTGCACATGTATTAGGATTTGTCGCAGAAATTGCTGCATCACTTGGCAGGAAAAACGCAGCGGCATAAACACGTGTTTTTGATGCATTTTCACCTTGGGCACATGGTGAGTTTTTTTTATGCAATGGTCAAAAATCATCATGCCTTTCCTGAAGTCAGCAAAGTAGATGAGAGTTGCTTGTATTACTTCTTTGCTGAAAACGTGCAGATGTTGCTGCAGAAATATATGCATCATGTCAAATATTGCTGCATTTTTTTACCCATTGACCAGGCAAAACACTGCAAACATTGTGCATCTCTCCCTCTTTTATTCTCTATTTACCGTATTTCTCATTCTCCTCTTTTAGCTGTGCTTGAAATATGCATCGATCTTTCTCTCTTTTTTTTTTTTCTCTTTCATTCTCTCTCTTTCTCCTGTTTTGGCCGGGCTGGAAATGTAATGACTTCAAAACAAAAACGCAAGCTAGAAAAAAACACCATAAATATAAAAAATAAATTAAATAAATTAAAACAGACACAAAAAAACATACAGGGTACCGTTACACGTCGCAACATTGCATGCAATTTCACTTGCAACTTACTGGTTGCAGTGAAATCATGGACACATTGTTCTATCTTGTTGCTGTGTACAAATGTAACAATGTGTCCATGATTTCACTGCAACCAGTAAGTTGCAAGTGAACTTCCATGCAATGTTGCGACGTGTAAAGATACACAAAGGCACACATTATGAATTTGCGTGCATTTTTTTCTGCCAGGAGATGCAGATTTGGTGCAGTACATGTCTGCAGCGTGCGCACATAGCCTTTGAGGTTAAAGGGAACCTGTCACTTAGTTTAGCCCCGGATCCTATCGCTGTCCCTGCAGCTCCCTACTACATTGCTAACCATTCCTCTCTGATCTAAATGTGCATTATAAAAGTGGAATAAGGCTGGGGTCACAGTTTTTTTTGTGCCTTTTAAAAACGCATGCTTTTTTACATGCGTTTTTCATGTCAGCATGAGTTTTTTAAGGTCTCTGATGGCTCCCTGCGTTTTTGGCTGCGTTTTTGAATCTGCACATAAAAATAGTGCTTGTAGTATTTTTTTGAGCGTTTTGAAAAATGCATGCGTTTTTGTAGAAAACGCATGCGTTTTTATAACATGGGTTCCTATGGGGAAACGCATGCAAAAACGCATGTACAATTAGTACCTTTTAGTGCCATTCAAAAACGCATGCGTTTCCCATAGGAGCCCATGTTAAAAAAAACGCATGCGTTTCCGGAAAAACGCATGCGTTTTTTTTAACATGGGCTCCTATGGGAAACGCATGCGTTTTTGAATGGCACTAAAAGGTACTAATTGTACATGCGTTTTTGCATGCGTTTCCCATAGGAACCCATGTTATAAAAACGCATGCGTTTTCTACAAAAACGCATGCGTTTTCTACAAAAACGCATGCGTTTTTGTATATGCTCCAAAAACGCATGGGACAGTCACACATGCTTTTTGGCTATTAGGGCATGCGTTTTTTAACATGGGGGCCTATGGGTGCGTTTTTTACATGCGTTTTTGAAAACGCAGGTCTTCAAAAATGCATGTGAAAAATGGTACTGTGACCCCAGCCTAAAGCGATTCATAAACTGTCGTATGGTTGTTCCTATCTGGCCGTTGGGTGGCCAGTCTCTCCGGGTCCGCTCTTCCCCCCCACCTCGCTGCTGAGGTGGGTGTGATCATTCAGAAGCACCCCGATTTTAATTTCCCGCCACCCGATGGCTGACCAGATGGGAACGCCCACCTGACTTGGAACATTTAAGTTTATACATCACTTTATTCTACTTTTATAATGCACATTTAGATCAGAGAGAGATGGTTCGTAATGTAGTAGGGAGCTGCAGGGGCAGGTAGTGATAGGTTAGGGGGCTAAACTAGGTGACAGGTTCCCTTTAAGGGTGTATATTCATGAGCAGGATTCACCGTGTATTGCCGCTGCATTGTACAGTAGCAGCACAGTAAATGATTTCTAGAAGTCGCATCCTCACTGTGCTTCTCCCCTCCATAGCGTCTTTTCAGCTGCGGTGTCACTTGCATAACTTCCGCATCTCCACATCATGTTCATTTCATGCTGCGGAGTCGGATGCGATCACCGTCTCATGAATGCAGGGAGAAGCCGCCCTGCAACCGACGCAGATGGTGAGTACAGGGCGGCTGCGGTCTCCCTGCGCTCACCTGCGGCTGCATCCAAGACACACTGCCTCCGGATCGTGTGCACATACCCTAAAATCTCCCTAAAAATACCTCCAAGGTCTTCACAGAACAGCAGTAGTTATACTGGGAAGGACATTTCACCCAGATGGAGGTGATGTGCTAATTATGTGACAAATCTGAGCAAAACATGCACGTGTGAGAGAGGCCGCTTTTGGGTGGTCCGTGTGACACGCATGGTGGGACATACCTGTGATATCCGGATAGCACACGGACAACCCATCATTGTATACTCACTTGTCTCCGGCGCTGCTGTGCCTTTCTCTTCCGGGGCCGCTACAGCTCTCAGTGCAGTGAATATTCATGAGACTAACGAGCCCCGGAAGTGAGAGGAGCCGGCAGCGCTGGAGACAGGTGGGTATGAAATCCTTTATTTTTAAGCTAAAAACTCCTGGCTCATGTCCGTGCACACAAATATCACATGGATGAAATCTGTGTACCCATTGACCTGAATGAGTCCGTGCTGCTGGCCAAATGTGGACATGTCTCCTTGTGAAGCACAGGAACACGCATCTGCTTCACACCTAGACATGATCCGTGGAGAAACACAGGCATGTGAGAGGGGTCATAGAGTAAAAGGTGTATATGTATGAGTCTCCAACATGTTGTTGTACTGAAGACACGAACACGTGAAAGAGGCCTAACGTATCATGTGGTTTTTACTGCGCTGACTCTTCTCTCGTCTCCCGCTATAGTGTAAGATGTCGCTGAACGGTCAGCGAGGAGAATGCTGGTGCGTCAACCCCAATACTGGGAAGATGATTGCTGGATCTCCGACGATTCGAGGCGACCCGGAGTGCCACCTGTATTACACGAACACCGAGGAGGAACGCAAACAGCGCAGCCAGTAACAACCTGTCCAGGCGACGCCCAGACCGCTGCCGGCTACGCTCAATGCCTCTATACACATAGGGTCACTGACGCTTTTGGAGGTGGGCTGGTTGATGTCTAAGCTCTTTGCCAAAATCTTGCGCCATATTTCTTTAAACCACCCCAATTCCAAAACTTGACTGACTGACCCTAAATGACAGAGTCCCAGGGTCGTACCCAAATCAGCACCTTACACCGCGTGACCTGGGAGCCCGACACATTAGGTTTCCCGGCATCAAATCTACATTTCCAAAGACTATTCAATCACTTTCAGCATTTCCAAGGCCGACTGCGTCCGAGCCGGATCCAAAACCATTTCCTTAGTGGTAACCATTTAGAGCAGCCATGACACGTGTGACCTGTCAATCACTGCTATGACACATTGTATCCTCCTCGCTTGTCTTGTATTATTTCCTAGTGTTGTCAGATTGTGTGATTCATTACAGATTGTAAACGTTACTTACTATAGTCGCGGTAGGTGCATTTGCCATATTAAGGTCCAGGGGGCCGTGAATTGTTTATTCAACTGCAAACTCAAAGACATTTCCAGCAGAACCGTCTTCAATCAAAAGGTTTAATGCAACGACCTGCTGGGGTATGAAAGGTTCCTGTGGGGGGATAAGGGGGGCTGCACTACACAAGTCAGGGGTCTGCTGCTGTAGCCACTATCCCGTTCTGCAACAATCTTATCAACACTGGGCGCTCGATTTGGTTATTTATTCTGGCAACCAATAAATATCGCCACATTCGGTCCTCTCAATTATTATCGTATGCAGTAATGCTCCCAGGTTTGATCATCATCTGAATTATAAGGTATGCAAACCACATATGTGGTATCTACCTCAAAGAAAGCTACTCAAGTTATAATGAAGCCAGGAGAAAAAAACAAGCTGGAATTAAATGCAAATTTATATGGCTTTATTGTTAGAACCCTTTAACTAAAACTATATAGACTAAGACAGCAATGTAAAGTGCAAAAGTGCCACGTCCATAGATACAGGCGTAGGGTATACAGGCAGAGATAACAAGAATCCATCACTTCAATATCCATATACATCATATTCAAGAAATACCCATATAGAGCCGGACACAGTGCGAACAGTGGGGAAGGGTCCCCAAGTACCTGACCCCGACGCACGTTTCACCACTCGTCACACAATGCGTGGTCGCTTTATAATAAAGCCATATAAATTTGCATTTAATTCAAGCTTATCCCATTTTTTCTCCTGGTTTCATCCTCTGAGTCATGACTAAAGATTCCATGAGAAGACTCCCTGACCATAAGATTGTGATGTTCAATGTATCAGTCATTTACCAAGAAAAGGATGAGTTATGGTAGCCTTAAACTGATACATAGTATCAAGTGAGAACCTTGGCCCCCTGTAATATCCATTTCATTATTTTAGTTATTACTTGGTCGTTTATTAATATTAGGGAACACAAAGCTGAGATTGATCCCCTCTTAGTGAACTTCCACCTTATAAGGCTCCTACATTTTGTATTTCGGACAAGGAAGCCCAGAGTGACCGAGTAGAATAGTTTCACGTGAGCTTCTTTCCTCCACCTTTTAACAGCACTTATAGCTTCGTCTCTCTCCATACAGTAAGGATCCGCAGAGAAATACAGACAAGTTCATCCTAACGAAATGCAACAACCAGTCCACTAAGTGACCTCATGATATAGGGTCGTAGTAAGATACTAAGATACTATGTAACACACTATGTTATAGGCTTCATGATAAGACATATTTAATACATACATGTATGTTATTAGATAAGAGAAAAACCTATGTACCTCTTATTCTTTAAACCTTACTGCAGGGTGATCATAATCAATGGGCAAAAGGGAATCTCCACAGTTAATTACAACACTTTTAACACGTTCTGCATCTATATAGTGATCTCAGCTTTTTCTGATGGAGAATATCAAATCCCCTGTTTAGACTTAAAATTACACAACAAAATTCTGCTTACAGCCACAACTAGGGGGAGCTCAATGCATACAGAGATACATGATAAGATCCTGTCTGCAGTCACCACTAGGGGGAGCTCCCTGTATACAGATATACATGATAAGATCCTGTCTGCAGTCACCACTAGGGGGAGCTCCCTGTATACAGAGATAAATGATAAGATCCTGTCTGCAGTCACCACTAGGGGGAGCTCCCTGCATACAGAGATACATGATAAGATCCTGTCTGCAGTCACCACTAGGGGGAGCTCCCTGTATACAGAGATACATGATAAGATCCTGTCTGCAGCCACCACTAGGGGGAGCTCCCTGTATACAAAGATACATGATAAGATCCTGTCTGCAGCCACCACTAGGGGAGCTCCCTGTATACAGAGATACATGATAAGATCCTGTCTGCAGTCACCACTAGGGGAGCTCCCTGTATACAGAGATACATGATAAGATTCTGTCTGCAGTCACCAGTAGGGGAGCTCCCTGTATACAGAGATACATGATAAGATCCTGTCTGCAGTCACCACTAGGAGGAGCTCCCTGTATACAGAGATGCATGATAAAATCCTGTCTGCAGTCACCACTAGGGGGAGCTCCCTGTATACAGAGATACATGATAAGATCCTGTCTACAGCCACCACTAGGGGGAGCTCCCTGTATACAGAGATACATGATAAAATTCTGTCCGCAGCCACCACTAGGGGTAGCTCCCTGTATACAGACATACATGATAAGATCCTGTCTGCAGCCACCACTAGGGGAGCTCCCTGTATACAGAGATACATGATAAGATCCTGTCTGTAGCCACCACTAGGGGAGCTCCCTGTATACAGAGATACATGATAAGATCCTCTCTGCAGTCACCACTAGGGGGAGCTCCCTGTATACAGAGATACATGATAAGATTCTGTCTGCAGCCACCACTAGGGGGAGCTCCCTGTATACAGAGATACATGATAAGATCCTCTCTGCAGTCACCACTAGGGGGAGCTCCCTGTATACAGAGATACATGATAACATTCTGTCTGCAGTCACCACTAGGGGGAGCTCCCTGTATACAGAGATACATGATAAGATCCTGTCTGCAGTCACCACTAGGGGGAGCTCCCTGTATACAGAGATACATGATAACATTCTGTCTGCAGTCACCACTAGGGGGAGCTCACTCAGTTATTGCAGTTAATCCTATTATTGAGTTCAGAGTATGCATTGTATTCCTAAAGCTCCTGAGCTCCCTCTAGTGTTTACTACTAGAATATTTTTCACTTTTTAAGTCTATTCTCCCGCCTGTGTTTTCCTATAAACCCATAACCCAGAGATCTATGGATAGTTTTCCACCTTGGTAATTGGCTTTTGCATACTCCTATATACATTCTCTTCCTAAGAAATCCTGAAACGTTTGCGGTTTGTAATATGATGTTGATTCAATAAATGCTGCTTTTTGATGATTGTTCCAAAGATCTTCCATTTCGCTATGTAAATGTATTCTGTATTCTTGTGTGTGATGTTTGCCTGTCCCATGTGCATCTTTTTAATAAAATGTATTTGTACAGTCCCCTAGGGGGGAGATTATGTGATATGGACCCAGCCCATTCTAATTAGTTCCAGACAATCACCGTATTTGCAGGGACTTGTGTCTGTGCAGATCTTTCCTACTTTCTGCTCCACTTAATAATTTGTCTCATGTTATATATTATGCATTATCTGTATTCTTGTATCTATGAAGGCCACTTTACACACACCAACTTATCTGTCCAACTTCTGAACAACTTACTGGTTGCAGTGAAATCTTGGACACATTGTTCCATTTGTACACAGCCACAAAATAGAAGCAATGTGTCCATGATTTCACTGCAACCAGTAAGTTGTTCAGAAGTTGGACAGATAAGTTGGTGTGTGTAAAGTGGCCTTAATGAACCTTAAAGTACAATTCCATCCACACATGAGAAATACTCTGACCCGTTCGGATCCACAGTCCTATCCATAGGGGCCTGTGATGGTGTAAAATTGTTTTACTAGTTGGTGTCTGCATTGTACGGACAGTGACACGCTCTTCAATGAGGCAGAAATGTGCTCCGAGTCGTCACTGTCCCACCGCAACTTGCAAATTAACCAGCAGAGGGCAACAATGAGCAAGAAAAAGCCCTGGTCAGTGTATATAGAGCGCGCCAATCTACATATAAAGGGATAATGGGAAGAACATTCAGTTTAGCTAATATTAATTTGCCAAAAAATATCATCACTACATAAAGGGATCGTACAAGATTGCACCTGTCCACGGATAGAGATAAGCTGCTGATTGGTCGGGATCGGCCACCCAATCACAAGAACACAGTTTTAGAGTCTCTTGAATTAACGCTCATTTATTTTCATTGTATCCTTACAATGTTTTCTTTTTTTCATTCCCAGGAGTAAAAAGGGATTTCGTCTAAACCATCAACCCCCATTAAAAGGAACCAACCAGCAGATTTTAGGGCTATAAAGTGAAGGCAGTTCTTACAGGCTCTGGATACTGAATGCAATCATAGCTTTACTTCAATGATTCCAGGTTTGGTTGCAGAGAAAAGTGTCATAAAACCCTGGAAAACAGGGCAGAAGATGTGTGCAGCACTGAATCACTATTTGGGGTTATTTTTTTTCTTTCCTCCCCTGTGGGCATGCCTTTCAGCTGTAAGCCAAACCCTCTCCCACCTCCCTTATTATCTCTTTCAGTTTCTGGCTCCTTCGCACTATGACTATACTCCAGCCACAGGGTGCCTGATAAAACTGAAAGTACAGATGAAAGGGAAGGGGGAGGGTTTGGCTTCCAGCCGAAAGGCATGACCACAGGGAGGAAAAAAAAACAACAGCAACTCCATATAGGACGCAGTGTTTGACACCTTAATCATCTGCTGCTCTGTTTTCCAGGAGTTTCATAACACTTTTCTCTGCAATCAAACATGAAATCCTTCAAGTAAAGGTATGATTGCATTCAGCATTCCAATGTAAGGCACCAGCTTCACTTTATAGCCTTAAAGGGACACTGTCAGGTAATTTTTTAGTATGATACTAATATTACCCTTGAATATGCATGGGCAGACCTTTTAAAAACATGTGAAATCATTATTGTACCGTTTGTAGTTTCCACATTATCAGCATTATCAGACCGTGCAGGGAGCTCCTGGATTAGTCCTCTCCATTATAAGCAATCAGGAATAGTCCATGTGCTATATAAACTGTCATGTAATTATGCACTCCCTCTCAGCAGCTCTCTCCTTCCTTCTCTCCTTTGCTAACAGTGCACTGTCAGGTTTCAGTAGCTTCTGCTCTGATGAAGACAAGGACGGAGAGAGCTTCTGCCGATCTGGCTTATCTAGACTCCATTTTTTCTGTAAGCAGGGATCCTGCTGTGACAGTTTCTGTGTTGTATTTTACTTCTTTCTTGGCTGCAGACACAGAGAGAAGAGAGGAGGATACAGCCCCCCCTACTGATCTCCTGAGCAGTGATGTGAGTATGTGACATGCATATCCATGCCTATGGGGAGGGGACAGCAGAGAACTAAGTGATCACTCACTGTGAGAGACAGATGGAATTAATCTCTTTTTTTTGAAGTTTAGAGAAGATAGGAGGGAAATATAAATGAAAGAAATACATGAATAGAGAGAGTTTAGAGTGAAGAATTAGAAAATAATATCAGTTATATATGGATTTTTGACCTGACAGATTTCCTTTAAATCCTGCTGGTTGGGTTTTAAGGAATTGGCTAAGGTGCATTCTAGACACTGACCACAAGGTGGCATCTCTTGCTTCCCATGTTCCCAGGGTGCGTCTATATCCCGTTTTTTTTTTCATTCGCAATACTGGAGAGTTCTCTGTATTGATCTGTAATTGTAAACATTTGATGAATTATTTGCATGTTGGTAAAGTTTAGTGATTATTATGGAGAACATGCGGCTCCCTGCACTTATAAGCACATGGAATAAACGTTTTCACAAGTTGGTTGTTGTTGTCGTCATTCCGTTTAATTGAATGTTCCTTAAACACATATATCAACCACACATGTCATGTCAGAATAAGCCTCTGAGTACATGAAGAATAACACTTTCTGGCCATTATATGACCTATATTCTGCATTTTCGACAGCTGCCCCCCCCCTGCGGGCTCATCTATAATTTTTCAGTTGTCTCTGAGCTGGTGGATGCAGATTATCTGCTATGATTTCTCCCATACACAGCACAAATAGACATGAGGGATTCCTGCTCTCCTGTCTATTTGTAGACCATGTTTAGAAGCAGCAGCAGCAGCATGGAGGACATTATACAGCAGAACTAAGCAGTGTAGATGTGAATCCAGCACTGGGGTGAGTTAAAACACTCACTAGAAAGCAGCAGCAGCATTGAGGACATTATACATGAGTGCTAAGTGTGAATGCAGCACTGGTATTTGATAAAACACTTACCGTACTAAAAAGCGGCACCATAGAGAACATTACACAGCTGTACTGAGCATTGTAGCTTAGTGGTGAAATAAAACACTTACCATAAAAGCATCATCATGGAGGATGATATACTGCATTACTGGGAATCACAGCTGTGAATTCAACACTGGGGTGAGAGAAAAAATGTACTTGAAATTAGTAGCATGGAGGAGATTATACAGCTTCAGAGCAAATTACAACAAGTACAGTATCTCACATAAGTAAAGTGCACACAATCAATAGGGATATATTAAGGGTCCAGCATCAGCATCCATACTTCATACTATACCCACAATTTAAAAAGTGCTATCACAGATAGAGATCCAATCTGCACCAGTTATGATAGATAGGCTCTGTTTGGATCAACATACAATCACAGTATGTGCAATAAAAAGTTACCCATATTGCCAATGTTATACCAGGCAGCACCAGGACATAAGAGGGGAGACCCCAGTCCCACCCCAACGCACGTTTTGTGATCCCGCTAATTAGCAGTGGTCACTTCAGGGGGGTAGTGGGACTGTGAATGTGCTTGCTATAAATACCGCTACCATACTTCAGAGCGGCATCCTCATGACCGGAAGCGACGCGACGCAGCCTGCCGGAAGTTGTCTTTTAGGCTTTTGTGGGTCCACTTTCTCCATTCCCCCCATTGTGGAATGAGAATAAGAAACCAGATCTGTAAAAATTGGTGCAGTAGCACACCATGTGTGAATGGGTGATGCATTTTTGAGAAAAGTGGTTCTGTTTTTGCAGTGTAAGGCTAGGGTCACATTTGGGAGGTTGCATCCATTTGAGGGATGCATTGAACGATGATTTTTTCCCCTTGCCATTTCCATGACATGTGTGTTCACTTTTAACACATGCGTTAACGCATGGTACATATATGTACCATGCGTTAATGCATGTGTTTCCCACAGACTCCCATGTTAAAAAAAGCACGTGTTTTCAATAACAGGCCCAAAAACCTGCAGTCCGTGCACTACCAAAAACGCATAGCATCAAACCATCAAATCTTTGCATTGGAGCCTGTGGGTGCGTTAACGCATGCGTTTTTCAACATTTCCACATGAAAATAATGCATGCATTTAGCAAATGCATGATGCATGTCTTACCCTAGCCTAAGAATGGATCTGCAAAAAAACGGTGCACAAACGCACCGTGTGAAGGTAATTAAAGTGCCTGTCCCAATCCTCTGTAGGACGATGTGTCGCACGATCTACGCTGCTTTCAGAAAGGAACACCAGAATCATATCATATAAAGATAAGACCCGCCATCATTATATAAGGTGCAGTTAGGTGGAGAGCTTACCCATAGTAACCGAGGTAATAATAAAGTCAAAGTACCAGGATCCAGCTCGACGCACGTTTCGCCATTCCTTTTTCAAGGGTGCGGTATCCATGGTTGTTCTCCCCTCCCTAAATACCCAAATAATCCTCCCCGTGAGATAGCCAACACCTGTGAAATTGTGTGCGTACCAAAATGAGCTTCCCGGGAGTAAAGCATCCCGACCCGGCGGCATTCAAAGGACATGTGCGCATGACCGGAGAAATCTCACACTGATCTTCGTTGGAGAGTCAGGATTAGGGGTGCATCAAAAGGGTTACTACCCTAGAGCTAAACGTTGCTCGAATCAGAAGCTTAATCCACAAGCACCAAATCCTGACAGGAATGGGGGGCAGTGCTGCACCACAAACTGATCAAATCTGCCTCATAATCACAGCGCAGCCATCAGCTCTTATACAGCTGAGGTAAAATGAAAGCTGCGCTCTGATTGGTTGCTATGGACACCACCACACTGTTATCAACTGTGAATAATAGAAAATCTGCCTTTACTGTCCATAGCAACCAATCAGAGCACAGCTTTCATTTTTCCTCAGCAGTATAAGAGCTGAAAGCTGCACTGTGATTGGTTGCTAGGCGGCGTAAAGGCAGATTATCTGTTAGACACAGCTGATAATGTAGTGTTGGCCATAGCAACCAATCAGTGCACAGCTTTCATTTTACCTCAGCAGTATAGGAAATTAAAGCTGTGCTATGATTGGTTGCTATGGGCAATAAAGGCAGATTTTCTGTTAGACACAGTTGATAGCAGTGCGGTGGTGTCCATAGCAACCAATCACAGCGCAGCTTTCAGATGTTATACTGCTGAATTAAAATGAAAGCTGTGCTCTGATTGGTTGCTATGGACACCACCACACTGATCAACTGTGACTAAAATAAAATCTGCCTTTATTGCCCATAGCAACCAATCACAGCACAGTTTTAATTTCTTATACTGCTGAGGTAAAATGAAAGCTGCCCACTGATTGGTTGCTATGGACAACACCACATTGTTATCATCTGTGCCTAAAAGAAAATCTGCCTTTACTCCGCATAGCAACCAATCACAGTGCAGCTTCCATTTTGTACACTGCTGAGGTAAAATGAAAGCTATGCAATGATTGGCTGCTTCGGATGTTGGATTAAGAAAATCTTCTCTGCCCACAGCAGCCAATCACAGCCCATGATGCTGGTGGAGTGTACAGAATGGACACTGGTTTCACACTAAAGTTTTTCAGCATCCGTGTGTGTCCGGCCTAACCTGGGTGCATCCACATCAGTTTTCGGCCCCATTGACTTTCAATGACGCTTGCACGTGCATCCAGTTGTGTACGGTTTGCCCTGATCCGGGTGGATCCAGGTGTTCACATATTTGTCACGGAGACTAAATCTGCATCTTGTTGCGAATTGATCTCCGTGAAAAAAAAACGTGAACCCCCGGTTCCACCCGGATCCACGGCACCACAGGTGAAATCTGAATGGGAGTCTATGCAACACGGATTCATCCGGAATCCGGTGGATCCGGATTTCCGGTCTGTGTGCTATGAACTGCGCATGCACAGAACACACCCATCTCTGTCAACTATGCAACCGGATGCTCCCACTCGGGGTGTGAGTACATCCAGTTTCATCATTATGGGAGAATTCGGGAGCTTTTCTTGCATCCTCCCGGATTCCAAAAAGCGTTAATGTGAAATCAACCTTAGTCTACATTCAGACTGACCGGCAACACCAATGGATGTGAACAGGTGTCAGGTGAAAAAAACATGACTACAAAAAGACATACAGCTGCACACTAGAACACTAATGGTGGGTTTACACGTCCCGATATCGGGACGATATCGGGACCAACGACGCGGGAGCGCGCTTTTTGAGCGCGCTTTTCCCGCTATCGCATCGCCGTTTTACACAGCCCGATATCGGGATACAATGTCCCGACGATGTGTACGCCCCCCAACCCAGGAACGACCATTTAACATGGGAGTGAATGGGTGACGTGGGCGTACACATCGTAGTTGGGCTGTCACACGGGACGATGCGGCTACAACGGCCATCCGATATCGGGCGGTTGAATAGCACGCTCATTCAACCCCGATATCGTTTTGGCATCGTTCCAGCATCGCGTTGTACGTTCAAACCGTACAACGCGCAAACTATATCGGGTCCAACTCCCGAACCACGTGACTTTTGGTCGGAGTTGGATCGGAGTTGGACGCCAATATCGCGGCGTGTAAATCCACCATTAGGCCACATTACACACACCAACTTATCTGTCCAACTTCTGACCAACTTGCTGGTTGCAGTGAAATCATGGACACATTGTTCCATTGTACACAGTCACAAAATGGAGCAATATGTCCATGATTTCACTGCAACCAGCAAGTTGGTCAGAAGTTGGACAGATAAGTTGGTGTGTGTAAAGTGCAAGCCCAGTGTATGCATGGCAGGTCGCCTCCCACATCTTGCTGGTAGAGGTGATTTATCAGCCTGCAGCTGGGCTTGCTTCACATTTGGGCTCTGACTGCATCCTGTAAGTGCTCTTGGTTTCTGTTTTTGGCATTGATGGTAAGGTTTTTTGATGCTGCTTTTTTTTCTAGTAGTGTGTAAAGTGGCCTTCAGAATTAAATAAGAGACTACGGCTATGCATCACTGCAGAGGGAACATTTGGGTTATGTGCTGACGGTGCATTTTTTCTGCAGTTTTTTGTCACAAGAACACTTGTATTACCTTCCCCCAGCAAAGTCTATGAGAATTCTGAATTGCTGTGGTTAGTATCGGTAAAGAATGTTTATACGTGTTAGCCAGTAAATAGAAAAATATTGGAATCTGAGAGTCCTCAGTGGTTGATACCATCTTTTCAGTTAGCCATTAAAAGTTAAGTGAAGCAACTTTTTGGGACACTATGGCTAGAGTCAGATTAGCGCTATTTGCTTGCGCTCAGGGGGGTTCCGTTAAAAACATAGAATTTGGGGCTGCGTCAGCGCTGCCAATTCATCCCTATGGTGACAGAGCGCCGAGCGCACCTCAAACGCTGGAATCTGTGTGCCGGTGTTTGAAATCTTGTGCTTTTTCCTAGCACATCACAAGATGAGCTCTGAAGCGTTTTGTGATGTGCTAGGAAAAAGCGCGAGATTTCCAACACTGGCACTCAGATGCCGGCATTTGAGCTGCGTTCGGGGCTCAGTCACCATAGGGATGAATTGGCAGCGCTGACGCAGCCTTACTATGCCAGTAACACTGCGTCAAGGCTCCCAAATTCTATGTTTTTAACAGAACCCCCTGAGTGCAGCAAATAGCGCTAATCTGACCTTAGCCTATGGCCCCTTCATCAGGCTGATAATAACACAAATTCTGAAGACACATACATCTTATATATAATATAATATAATCTTATATATAATTGCCGTAGCTCACTTCCATCATATTCGGCGCTACTTCCGTCGTCGTGGACGTGGCTGCCAAACGGAAGTGCGCTACGGCAAGTGTATATAAAGCTCCTCCTGGCCGCGCTCCACTGCCCGCTCACCCCCCGCCTGTCACAACACTTCCCCCCGCTGCCCCATCACCCCCCGCCTGTCACCATAGCCCCCCTCCACTCTCCGGTCACCCCCCGCCTGTCAGCACAGACCCCCCCACTCTCGGCTCACCCCCCCCCGACTCTTACCACAGCTCCCTCCAGCCACGATCTCTATTCATGGGGCTTCAGGACCTCTGATGACTTCACGATGATGGGCGGAGTCACAGATCACATGACCGTGACGTCATCAAAGGTCCTGTCCCAATCTAACCTCCTCTGCCTACTAATCCCCATGCGCTGCACACTGACCCACGATCTGCTCCCTCACCCCCCGCTCTGCCCACTGACCCCCACACTGACCCCCCAACTCTGCCCACTGACCCCCCAACTCTTCCCCCTGACCCCCTCTATGCCCCCTCACCCCCACTCTGCCCCTGACCCTGCTCTGCCCACTCACCCCCACACTGACCCCCCAACTCTTCCCCCTGACCCCCTCTCTACCCCCTCACCCCCACTCTGCCCACTGACCCCCACTATGCCCCTGACCATGCTCTGACCACTCACCCCCACTCTGACCACTCACCCCCCTACTCTTCCCCCTGACCCCCCAACTCTTCCCCCTGACCTCCCAACTCTTCCCCCTGACCCCCCCACTCTGCCCCCTCACCCCCACTCTGGCCACTGACCCCCACTCTGCCTCTGACCCCCACTCTGACCACTCACTCCCACTCTGACCACTCACCCCCCAACTCTTCCCCCTGACCCCCCAACTCTTCCCCCTGACCCCCCAACTCTGCCCCCTGACCCCCACTCTGCCCCCTGACCCCCACTCTGACCACTGACCCCCCACTCTGACCACTGACCCCCCCAACTCTTCCCCCTGACCCCCTCTCTGCCCCCTCACCCCCACTCTGCCCACTGACCCCCACTCTGACCACTAACCCCCACTCTGCCCACAGACCCCCACTCTGCCCACTGACCCCCCAACTCTTCCCCCTGACCCCCTCTCTGCCCCCTCACCCCCACTCTGCCCACTGACCCCCACTCTGCTCACTGACCCCCCAACTCTTCCTCCTGACCCCCTCTCTGCCCCCTCACCCACACTCTGCCCCCTGACCCTGCTCTGCCCACTCATCCTGCTCTGCCCACTCACCCCCACTCTCTGCCCACTCACCCCCACTCTGCCCACTCACCCCCACTCTGCCCACTGACCCTGCTCGGCCCACTGACCCCTCACACTGCCCACTGACCCTGCTCTGCCCACTCACCACTCACACTCACCCTGCTCGGCCCACTGACCCCTCACACTGCCCACTGACCATGCTCTGCCCACTAAACCCTGCTCTACCCAGTCACCCCCGCTCTGCCCGCTGACCCCTGCTCTGCTCACTGACTCTGCCCACTCACCCCTGCTCTGCCCACTCACCCCTGCTCTGCCCACTAATTTTTCATACTAACCCCTGCTGTGCCTACTGACCCCTGCTCTGCCCAATCACTCTGCCCACTAACCCCTGCTCTGACCACTGACCCCCGCTCTCACCCTGCTCTGCCCACTGACCCCCCAATCCTGCTCACTGACCCCCCACTCTGCCCATTGACCCCCCACTCTGCCCACTCACCCCAGCTCTGCCCACTCACCCCAGCTCTGCCCACACACAACAGCTCTGCCTACTCACCCTGCTCTGACTACTGATTATCCCCACAGACCCCTGCTCTGCCCAATGACTCTGCCCACTAACCCCTGCTCTGCCCACTCATCCCCCACTCTGCCCACTCACCCCCGCTTTGCCCACTGACCCCAAGCTCATCGGTTTCCCAGCCAACGACAGGTCCTGTCCTGGAAGCTACAAGACAGGTGGAGCGAGTCGCCGGAGGGTAAGTATCCTCACTGAGGTTTTTTTTTTTTTTTATTATCACCATGAAGTTCCGGGGGGAAGGGGGGGGTGCTGGCCCAGAGGAGGGGGCCGCACAGAGTGGAGGCCCAGAGGGACGGCGGCCACGGGGAGCGGAGGGGGTCTGGAGGAGCGCCTCCATCCTGCCCCCTGTGTCCATCCTGCCCCCCGACACCATCCTGCCCCCCCAACTCCATCCCGCATCCCCACCACCATCCTGCCCCCCCCCCCCAACATCCTGCCCCGCCGCCTCCATCCTCCCCCCGCCACCATCCTGCCCTGCCGTCTCCATCCTGCCCCGCCTTCTCCATCCTGCCTCGCTCGGTCCATCCTGCGCCACTCACCTCCATCCTGCCCTGCTCGCTCGATCCTGCCCCGCTCGCTCCATCCTGCCCTGCTCGCTCCATCCTCACCCCCGCTGTTCTTGCTCCCCTGGCTGGTGTTTAAGTCTATTATTTACAACTCTTAAAAATATTATATACAGATTCTAGACTCCCGATTTCTTTAGAATCGGGCTCACAGCTAGTATATACATAAGCAGGGTTAAGTGATGTAGTAAATACGACAGGTGACATAAAGCAGAGTCAGGCTAGGGAGGGGGAGAGAGAGGAGTTGGGAAAGTAAAGTCAAAATTCTAAAATAAGAGGAACAGATTATATCATTATATGATTAGTGGCCTGTGGAGACCTGAACACTTCCTAGTGAGAGCAGAAAGCCATAAATCGAAGCGAGATATCAGATGGGGATATCAGATTTATGCGTTTTTATATATAATGAAAAGGCATTTGGGGATATCACATCTTGCAACATACTCAAATTAGAGGACAATGAACTTTTGACAGTTCTTAGGCGGCCGTCACACTCATCAATATCGTGAGCGATATCGTTAGTGATCACGTGCACGTGCGATCGGTAACAATATCGTTCACATCGCTGGTGAGCTGTCACACAGACAGACTCACCAGCGATGTGGACCAGCGAGATCACTGGTAACTATGGTACACATCGGGTTACTAGGCGCTGCGCTTAGTTACCCGACGTTTACCATAGATACCATCTTCCAGCATAGGCTCTGCCGCTGGGAGATCGTTCATCGTGATGTCACACACCACGATGATGCAGATTGATCAAGCGATTATCGCTTGATATGAGCTCCGGCTCTCATATCTGCGATGTCACGATCAAGTGATTTTACATTGTAAAATCACTTGATCGCACGCAGCGACACACAAACGATATCGCTTAAGCGATCAAAAAGGAGATCGCTTAAACGATATCGTTCAAGAAATTGATGCGTGTGACGGCCGCCTTATGTGAACTGTCTCGCTTCAATTTATGGCTTTCTGCTCTCGCTAGGAAGTCTTCAGGTCTCCACAGGCCCCTAATCATAGAATGATACAATCGGTTCCTCTTATCTTGAAATTTTGACTTTACTTTCCCAGCTCCTCTCCCCCTCCCTAGCCTGACTCTGCTTTACGTCACCTGTCGTATTTACTATTTCACTTAACCCTGCTTATGTATATATGTATGTGTCTTCAGAATTTGTGTCATTATCGGCCTGACTAAGGGGCCTTAAGGCCACGTCACACGCATCAATCTTATGAGCGATATCGCTTAAGTGATCTGCTTTTTTGATCGCTTAAGCGATATCGTTTGTGCGTCGCTGCGTGTAACCAAGCGATTTTACGATGTAAAATCGCTTGATTGATTGATCGCAGATATGAGAGCCGGAGCTGATATCAAGCGATAATCGCTTGATCAATCTGCTTCATCGTGGTGTGTGACACCACGATGAACGATCTCCCAGCGCAGAGCCTATGCTGGGAGATGGTATCTATGGTAAACGTCGGGTTACTAAGCGCCGCGCGGCGCCTAGTAACCCGACGTTTACCATAGTTACCAGCGATCTCGCTGCTCAACATCGCTGGTGAGTCTGTCTGTGTGACATCTCACCAGCGATGTGAGCGATATTGTTAGCGATCGCGCGTGCACGTGATCGCTAACAATATCGCTCATAAGATTGATGCGTGTGACGTGGCCTTTAGTGTCCCGAAAGCTTGCTATGTTTACCATCTTTTCAGTTCTCCATTAATAGGTATCAACCACTGAGGACTCTCAGAGTACAATATTTTTCTGTGCTCAGTATCTTTTTTTTTTCTTGCAGATTTTCAGTGTTTTTGTCTCCAGAGAATAAATAACCATGTGCTTTCTTGGTGCATATTAGCAGGGTTTTTCAACCCTTCCTGCCATTGACAATAGTGAAAAATCACAAGACCGAAATCTGCACCAAAAACACATCAAAAACGTATTGCTTATTTGTTGCGTTTTTCTAGCACAGGGGCAGGGGGCAGTTTAGCAGCTTTTTTGCTGCAGAAAATTCTGCACCTAAAATGTTAAGCACAAAACCTAGGGGTACCGTTACACATCGCAACATTGCATGCAATTTCACTGGCAATTTGCTGGTTGCAGTGAAATCATGGACACATTGTTCTATTTTGTTGCTCTGTACAAATGTAACAATGTGTCCATGATTTCACTGCAACCAGCAAATGGCCAGTGAAATTGCATGCAATGTTGCGACGTGTAACGGCACCCTTAGACTTCAGCACATAAGACTGAACCCTTCATACCCAGCGGTGGAGAAATTCAGCATATTTCTGATCAGAGAATCTTTACGATGATGAAGCAGCCGATCCTCATCAGGAGCGTGGAGTCTCCCCATGTGATGTTCTCCGAGATGACAGGTTGCACCTTTATTCCTCCAGCAAGTCTGAGTCCGCATAATCCTCCAGTCACGGGGAGCAAACAACCAGGAGTGACCTGGACACAAACCAGCGGGGGAGACGAAAGCAGATTATAAAAGAAGCCATCATCACAGGGTCCATATGTGCAAGGTGTCTGCAGAATAAGGCTGGGGTCACACTTGGCATGCAGCAATTTTGGTTATTTTGTTACCAGATTACGTTTTTTAAAAATGCCAATATTTCATCATTTTAACACTACCGTTAACGCATGCAGCAACCAATGCACGGTACCTATATGTACCATGCATTAACGGATGCGTTTCCCATAGGGTCCCATGTTAAAAAAAATGCATGCATTTTTGCTACAGCACCCAAAAATGCTGCTAGCAGCATTTTTCGATGCGAATGCAAAAACGCATAGCATTTTTAGCAGTGCACTTTGACGCTGCATTTTTTGCATTGAAGCCTATGGGTCCGTTAACGGATCCGTTTTTCAACATTTTCAACTTGGAAAAACGGTAGGTTTTAGCGGATCCAAGGCTCAAGTGTGACCTCAGCCTAAGGGGGAAAATCAACCCAAAAGCCATCAACCAATTGAAACGGTTACTATGGCTAGGGTCACACTTAGAAGGCACAATCCGGTAACCACATCCATTACCGGATGCGGTTTTGGACTGTGCCTTCAAACTTCTTAAAAATGTGTGAAAATGCAATCCTCATTCCGGGTCTGGATGCGTGAATGCATCCGGTTTTGGAATGAGGATTTTTCCAATTTTCAAAACCGCAAGGTACATTTATGTACCTTGTGGTACCGGATCTGGTTCCCCTAAGCGTCCATGTTAAAAAAAAAAAACGGAAACGGTTTTGCAACCGCTGTGATGGATGCAACCTGCATGAATTTTACCGCAGGCTGCAAAACCGGATCCGGAAACCAGATTACCATTTGGGCATTCCGGTTTTTCTATTGCAGCCTATAGGCTGGGTTACCAGATCAGGATTTAAAAAAAAAACAAAAAAAAACTAATTTCACCCTAGCCAATGTTCCATATTATCTAATGTATCAATGCAAATTCCAACCATACATTCTATCCTCTGCGTATCCCGACACTATTATATTATGGCTGCTCTTTTAACACTCCAGTTCTGATATCATCTCGAGACATTACATATGTGACTGATATCGGCTCCTCTTATAACACTCCAGTACTGATATAACCCCAGACATTACATATGTGACTGATATCAGCTCCTCTTATAACACTCCAGTACTGATATAACCCCAGACATTACATATGTGACTGATATCAGCTCCTCTTATAACACTCCAGTACTGATATAACCCCAGACATTACATATGTGACTGATATCAGCCCCTCTTATAACACTCCAGTACTGTTATACCCCCAGACATTACATATGTGACTGATATCAGCTCCTCTTATAACTCTCCAGTACTGATATAACCCCAGACATTACATATGTGACTGATATCAGCCCCTCTTATAACCCTCCAGTACTGATATAACCCCAGACATTACATATGTGACTGATATCAGCTCCTCTTATAACACTCCAGTACTGATATAACCCCAGACATTACATATGTGACTGATATCAGCCCTCCTATAACACTCCAATACTGATATAACCCCAGACATTACATATGTGACTGATATCAGCTCCTCTTATAACACTCCAGTCCTGATATAACTTTCAGACATTTCTCAGTTCTTCCTCTTTTATTCTTACTGTTAGTGCAGTGGACAGGGAGATAATGGTGGTGCAGTGACATCTAGTGGCCAGATAGAAGTATGCAGCAATCCTCACTGCAATAATTGTCAAGTTTGTAGTGGCGCAATTTTTTATTTTCTTTCTTTATTTTTATGATTGGCGCCACTAATGCAGGTCTTCATCTTTTTTTTTTGCACTGCTCTGATGAGTTTCATGCAGTTTGTGATCACCATACCTATCAATCAAGAACAGACAGAGGGACAAAATATGCGACGTGCATCAAATTTTGGATATGCCCCTAACCACATATTTTTGCAAGTGACGGACATTCATCTGATGCCCAGCACTGTTAATTATTAATATTAATCTTCTCTAATTATTGCATTTTTGTTGCATTTTTTGGCCTTTTCCGATTCATTTGATGCACTAGGTGCAGATGTGAAGCCGCCTTTTTTATACGTTTTTTATAGCTTTGGCTCTCAACTTAAAAAGTTAACTGCAGTTTATTACATGCATTTTTTTTATGCTCCACATGGAATCCTCTAGAGAAAAAGCAACAGACAGCAGAGATAGGCGGTGTCTGTAGATGTACAGTGGGTGCAGAGTTCAGCGGTGTCTGTAGATGTACAGTGGGTGCAGAGTTCAGCGGTGTCTGTAGATGTACAGTGGGCGCAGAGTTCAGCGGTGTCTGTAGATGCACAGTGGGTGCAGAGTTCAGCAGTGTCTGTAAATGTAAAGTGGGTGCAGAGTTCAGCAGTGTCTGTAGATGTACAGTGGGCGCGCAGAGTTCAGCAGTGTCTGTAGATGCACAGTGGGTGCAGAGTTCAGCGAGGTCTGTAGACGTACAGTGAGTGCAGAGTTCAGTGGTGTCTGTAGATGTACAGTGGGTGCAGAGTTCAGCGGTGTCTGTAGATGCACAGTGGGTGCAGAGTTCAGCGGCGTCTGTAGATGCACAGTGGGTGCAGAGTTCAGCGGTGTCTGTAGATGCACAGTGGGTGCAGAGTTCAGCAGTGTCTGTAGATGTACAGTGGGTGCAGAGTTCAGTGGTGTCTGTAGACATACAGTGGGTGCAGAGTTCAGCGGTGTCTGTAGATGCACAGTGGGTGCAGAGTTCAGCAGCGTCTGTAGACATACAGTGGGTGCAGAGTTCAGCAGTGTCTGTAGATGCACAGTGGGTGCAGAGTTCAGCGGTGTCTGTAGACATACAGTGGGTGCAGAGTTCAGCGGTGTCTGTAGACAATACAGTGGGTGCAGAGTTCAGCGGTGTCTGTAGATGTACAGTGGGGGCAGAGTTCAGCAGCGTCTGTAGACGTACAGTGGGTGCAGAGTTCAGCGGTGTCTGTAGACGTACAGTGGGTGCAGAGTTCAGCGGCGTCTGTAGATGCACAGTGGGGGCAGAGTTCAGCAGCGTCTGTAGATGCACAGTGGGTGCAGAGTTCAGCGGTGTCTGTAGATGTACAGTGGGTGCAGAGTTCAGCGGTGTCTGTAGATGTACAGTGGGGGCAGAGTTCAGCGGTGTCTGTAGATGTACAGTGGGTGCAGAGTTCAGCGGTGTCTGTAGATGCACAGTGGGGGCAGAGTTCAGCGGTGTCTGTAGATGTACAGTGGGTGCAGAGTTCAGCGGTGTCTGTAGATGTACAGTGGGTGCAGAGTTCAGCAGCGTCTGTAGACATACAGTGGGTGCAGAGTTCAGCAGTGTCTGTAGATGCACAGTGGGTGCAGAGTTCAGCGGTGTCTGTAGATGTACAGTGGGTGCAGAGTTCAGCAGTGTCTGTAGATGCACAGTGGGTGCAGAGTTCAGCGGTGTCTGTAGACATACAGTGGGTGCAGAGTTCAGCGGTGTCTGTAGATGCACAGTGGGTGCAGAGTTCAGCAGCGTCTGTAGACATACAGTGGGTGCAGAGTTCAGCAGTGTCTGTAGATGCACAGTGGGTGCAGAGTTCAGCGGTGTCTGTAGACATACAGTGGGTGCAGAGTTCAGCGGTGTCTGTAGACAATACAGTGGGTGCAGAGTTCAGCGGTGTCTGTAGATGTACAGTGGGGGCAGAGTTCAGCAGCGTCTGTAGACGTACAGTGGGTGCAGAGTTCAGCGGTGTCTGTAGACGTACAGTGGGTGCAGAGTTCAGCGGCGTCTGTAGATGCACAGTGGGGGCAGAGTTCAGCGGCGTCTGTAGATGCACAGTGGGTGCAGAGTTCAGCGGTGTCTGTAGATGTACAGTGGGTGCAGAGTTCAGCGGTGTCTGTAGATGTACAGTGGGTGCAGAGTTCAGCGGTGTCTGTAGATGCACAGTGGGTGCAGAGTTCAGCGGTGTCTGTAGATGTACAGTGGGTGCAGAGTTCAGCGGTGTCTGTAGATGTACAGTGGGGGCAGAGTTCAGCGGTGTCTGTAGATGTACAGTGGGTGCAGAGTTCAGCGGTGTCTGTAGACATACAGTGGGTGCAGAGTTCAGCAGTGTCTGTAGACGCACAGTGGGTGCAGAGTTCAGCGGTGTCTGTAGACGCACAGTGGGCGCAGAGTTCAGCGGTGTCTGTAGATGTACAGTGGGGGCAGAGTTCAGCAGCGTCTGTAGACGTACAGTGGGTGCAGAGTTCAGCGGTGTCTGTAGATGCACAGTGGGTGCAGAGTTCAGCGGCGTCTGTAGATGCACAGTGGGGGCAGAGTTCAGCAGCGTCTGTAGATGCACAGTGGGTGCAGAGTTCAGCGGTGTCTGTAGATGTACAGTGGGTGCAGAGTTCAGCGGTGTCTGTAGATGTACAGTGGGTGCAGAGTTCAGCGGTGTCTGTAGATGTACAGTGGGGGCAGAGTTCAGCGGTGTCTGTAGATGTACAGTGGGTGCAGAGTTCAGCGGTGTCTGTAGATGTACAGTGGGCGCAGAGTTCAGCGGTGTCTGTAGATGCACAGTGGGTGCAGAGTTCAGCGGTGTCTGTAGATGCACAGTGGGTGCAGAGTTCAGCGACATCTGTAGATGCACAGTGGGTGCAGAGTTCAGCGGTGTCTGTAGACATACAGTGGGTGCAGAGTTCAGCGGTGTCTGTAGATGCACAGTTCTATGCGCCCCTCTCCTACCAATCAAGTTACACCATTGTGTATACCAACATAAAACCTG
This sequence comes from Allobates femoralis, assembly GCA_033576535.1. Taxonomy (NCBI): domain Eukaryota; kingdom Metazoa; phylum Chordata; class Amphibia; order Anura; family Aromobatidae; genus Allobates; species Allobates femoralis. The sequence continues at coordinate 7,440,076 of JARQOC010000011.1, forward strand.
AGGAGTAATAATCCTAATTATATACATAATAGAAATGAGTTAGTGCCTGTAGAGACTGATGTACACTGATATGTTTATAATACACAAATCCACAAGAATCACATAAATCCGGCCAATTTTAGTAAGTGCAGATGTGGATTACGAGCCATTAATTAATAAGCGGCTCAGAGACAAGGTCCCAGACCTATTGGAACCTACAGTGAAAGAGCCCATGTAAGACCTAAATAACATGGACATTATGTGGCCATACAGACCAAATCCATCATGTGGATTCCAAGTCAAATGGTGTAAAGGATGCAATGGGAAGCGTTTCGCTGCTCTGAATGCTTCATCAGGGAAGGCAAGTAAAATAAAACAGTCTTGCCACATATATATATTGTAGTCAAATCAGCACATATGTGGCGCCCCGCAACGAGTGCATCACAGGAGGGTATTGCATCCCTGACTGAAGATGCAATATTCTCCGTCTCGGTGATGATATGGTTAATACTCAGAGCTCCATACCCTACATGCACCACTAGAATAGAGGGCCAATCAGGTCCTGGTGGGCGGAGTGTAGGAGTAGTGTGTGGGAGTAAAGTAGGAGAAGAGAGAGTCGAGAAGAATGTGAGGAAGGAGAAGGGGGATCTGCACAGTGCTGTGCAGCCCTGAAGTGTACCTACCGGCTGGCGCCATTAATCGGTGCCCTAGACCGGGACTCGGGCATCTTACTTAACGGGTTCAATCATGCCCGTGCCCAAGAACTACCTACCGGATCACTGGTTCCGAGGCGAGCAAGTCGTTCACCGCAGCTCCGCAAACCAGGGTGAAGAAACGCTCCTTAGGGGGCATCTCACCACCGCCGCCATCCAAGTTGTCTTGCCAGCAGGTACCCACCCCTGGGACACAGGATCTTCTGCAGATTATATACAGTCAGAACCTCCAAATAGAAGTCTCCCAAGTACCCTGACCTGGTAATCTAAGGCAACTCCAGCAACCCGTTAGAGAGAATAGAGAGAGGAGGAACACCGTGGAGCTCTGAATCAACACCAGTCACTGCCGGGACCCCCCGGTCCGTTACCCAAGACTGTATACCCTGTACCATCCTACCGGTTACAGTAAAAGACTTGTTGCAGAGAACGCCGGTGTTTGTGATTCCTTCAGAGCTGTTTAACTTAACCTTCAGTACAACAAGCTGCCGTACTACACCAAAGTCAGCTCCTGGTTTTCCAAAATGGGGGAGACACCACACCATTATTTTTAAAAGTATTTATTTATGAATAAATAATTAGCAAAAATAGCATGGGGTGACCTCCATTTTGGATTACCAGCCAAGGAAAGGTCGCCAGCTTTGGTCTGCAGGCTCCAGCTGTCTACTTTACCCTAGCTGTGGATCAAAATAGGGGAGACCCCATATCGTTTTTTTATATTTTTTTATGTGCCTAAATAAAAGGCAACACCCTTTAGCATCACCTGAAAAACACAAAAGTGTTGTGTTTAAACGGTATTTGTATCCAGTATATGTAGAGCCAAAGTGATACTGCTCTGTAGACCTCACAATACTGCACTCAGCTGTTCTGCCAATCCATGTTCTCATGGTTTGGGTCTCCAGACCTTCCATGGTTGTGTTGAGGTTTCACAAACGTCTCAGGCTTCGTCATAGGCGACTATGGAGCTGCCATTTAATGCACCTGAATATGCAAGACTAGTGGCCAGACCGCGCTCCTCCTACTTCAGTGGATACTACGACTGGTTTTGGTGCCGACCATAGAAAAGAAAATTATAACTTGTGGTGACCTGGAACTAAAAGCTTCTAGACTATCAACGGTCGAAAAAAGACCTTGACTTAAGTTGTGTGACTATACGGTCAAAACAGAGGGGAGGACAGGGTGGAAAATGCATGACACATATTGGATCATCTTTATATATTACACGTGATACAGATGTGCAGAGACCTGATCTATTCACAGCTGAGGGTTTGCTTTAATTGCGTCTAGTCTAGAAAATCCATAATATGTGGACTGTGTATTGATATGTTTACACCGATACATTTTAACAAACGATTAGATTTTGCAAATGTGTTTAGCTCACAGGATTGATCAGGCTACAAATGTAACTCCCTCAATTGTCTGCATTAGAGGTAATAAGGTTATAAAAAGACGAAAGCTGGTTGTGTTATTAGGATTGTACGCTACTATTTTATACATTTAGATGTCTCTAAGGCCTAAGTAAGACATCCGCAGATGCATCTCATATGATCAAAAAGTGACTTTATTCCAGTAATTCAATACATAAAGTGACCACATCTATTATATAGAGTCATTACACACAGAGAGATCTATTTCATGTGTTTATTTCTGTTAATGTTGATGATTATGGCTTACAGCCAATGAAAACCCAAAGGTCATTATCTCAGAAAATTAAAGTAGGGAGGATGAAGGGTCTGAGAGATAAAATATGACCTAAATAAGTATCAGACGCTTCACCTTGTGTGGTTGTGAGAGTCACAACCACTATAAAAGCAGATCACGGCTGCTGCAGTCCCCAGCGTGGTGCATATAGAGTAGGGAGGATGAGGGATTAAACACCGCGCTGCCATATTCCACCAGACATCAAAGGGTAAATATAATATTGATTTATTGGTCATCGTGTTTCAGGGTTCCCTGGCCTCTTCCACAGGACAAATCAATATCATATTGTCATCTGAGCCCTGAAATATGTTGACTAATAAACCAATATTATATTCACACTTTGATGTCTGGTGGAATACGGCAGCACGGTTTTTAACCCTTCATCCTCCCTACTGTAATTTTCCGAGATAATGACCTTTGGGTTTTCATTGGCTGTAAGGCATAATCATCAACATTAACAGAAATAAACACATGAAATAGATCCATCTGTGTGTAATGACTCTGTATAATATATGTGTGTCACTTTATGTATTGAATTACTGTAATAAATTAACTTTTTCATGATATTCTAATTCATTGAGATGCAGCTGTATGTTGTATATATATGTTCTGTCCAGTTTTTTTAAAGATATAACACATACCTATTATACTATTTGGTGCTATTCACACATCTATATTTAGGGGTCAATACAAATCTTTGGGTCTGTGTAAAACACAGTTGGCATCAGTATTTAAAGTTGTATAGTAGGGTAGAAGCTTTGTAATGAATTTATCTATCCTTAAAAAAACAGATACATTGATGGTAAAAATAGACATATGACCCATACACAGATGAAAGACTGATGTGAAACGCTGAGGACTCCGGTGCCATTTTTTCATGGACGTGTGAATGAGGCCGTGCAGCGCAGACCTGCAGGTATACAGGGGTCAGTGATATAAGTTGATAATAACCAGTGACGTAACTTTAAGCCCAGGGGCCCCGATGTGAAAACTTCAACGGGGCCCCCAAATATTGCAAATCTTTAATATTATTAGTCTTTTCCTATAGGCCAAAGGAACTTCTGGGGCCCCCTAGGCTGCAGGGCCCGGGTGCGATCGCAACTCCTGCACCTATTGTAGTTACGCCCCTGATAACGATCTCTTGGTATCGAAAGGCCCCGTCACACACTACGATTTTGTTAATACGTCACGGCTTTTTAGGTGGAGCAACGACGTCGTTGCGTGTGACAAGTACAAACGATAAGTCGGCTGATCGTTGATGGGAGGTTTGTGAATCGGACCTTAAACCAAACGATGATCGTCCGTCCAACCTGCAGCATGGGTGTATGTGACACCTTGATAACGATGTTAACGACTTCGCCTATTCAGAACTGAAGGACGTAGGCGACCAAACGACGGCAAGTATAGTTCGCTTGTCACAGAATCGTTGCTGCATCGTTAAAGATATCTGTACGTTTGACATTTGACTAGCGATCTTTGAACGTCGTTCCAGCGATCTAGGTCAAGTTGGATCGTTGATCGGATCGATCGGACGTCGACGTGTGTGACGGGGCCTTTAGATGTGAAACATCAGCTTCCCAAAACAAAAACTATATAAGGCCTCTTTCACATCAGCATTTTCGGCCGGGTCGGCCGCCTAACAGCCAACTTGTGGTATCATGGCAGCAAGCCGCCATTCATTTTCTATGGGGCTTGCAGCAAGTGCGGTATTGTCGCAATCCGCGCAAAACAACCACAGCTGACCGCTGTTTTTCCGCGGCCGCAACTGCTGGATCGCGGCAAAACCACACTTGGCGCACCTGCCGCAAGCACCATAGAGAATGCATGGGGCTTGCCGGATCAGCGCCGCAATTGCGACCGTTAGGCGGCCGACCCAGAAGATGCGGTAAATCTGCCGGATCTGGACGAAAACGCTGATGTGAAAGGGGCCTAAGATTCACTATACAGAAAACACAGAACAGCTACATACAGTATTGCCCTATGCAAATAGTTGATGTGCTGCCAAGAGCAATGATTTTTGAGAAATTTTGAAACTTATTATTACACCAATTAATTGAGCATTTTGCTCTTTCGCCAGGTCTTTGCAGCCAAGGCTCATTCGAGAAGATCGAGTCCATTATGACAATGACACTCCGATCAGTCTCTTGATCCAAGTTTGTTCAGAGTGTGATCTGATTCTCTCACTGAAAATGGAGAAATTATTCCTCCATCTTTATTATGTCACTCCATGAAAATGAGACTGTACTCAGATGTCAGCCAAGGGCGGACCAATGTCTCACACACACACACCCACACCCACCCACCCACACACACACACACACACACACACCCACCCACCCCAAGTGGCTTGCATGGGCAAGTGCTATCCGGATATTAGATAAGGGCAAATGCACACGCTGAGTATTTGGTGAGTTATTACCTCAGTATATGTAAGGCCTCGTGCACACGCTGGGTATTTGGTGAGTTTTTACCTCAGTATCTGTAAGGCCTCGTGCACACGCTGGGTATTTGGTGAGTTTTTACCTCAGTATCTGTAAGGCCTCGTGCACACGCTGAGTATTTGGTGAGTTATTACCTCAGTATATGTAAGGCCTCGTGCACACGCTGGGTATTTGGTGAGTTTTTACCTCAGTATCTGTAAGGCCTCGTGCACACGCTGAGTATTTGGTGAGTTTTTACCTCAGTATTTGTAAGGCCTCATGCACACGCTGGGTATTTGGTGGAGTTTTTACCTCAGTATCTGTAAGGTCTCGTGCACACGCTGAGTATTTGGCGAGTTTTTACCTCAGTATCTGTAAGGCCTCGTGCACACGCTGAGTATTTGGTGAGTTGTTACCTCAGGATCTGTAAGGCCTCATGCACACGCTGAGTATTTGGTGAGTTGTTACCTCAGTATATGTAAGGCCTCGTGCACACGCTGAGTATTTGGTGTATTTACCTCAGTATCTGTTAGGCCTTGTGCACACGCTGAGTATTTGGTGAGTTTTTTCCTCAGTATCTGTAAGGCCTCATGCACACGCTCAGTATTTGGTGAGTTGTTACCTCAGTATCTGTAAGGCCTCGTGCACACGCTCAGTATTTGGTGAGTTTTTACCTCAGTATATGTAAGGTCTCGTGCACACGCTGAGTATTTGGTGAGTTTTTACCTCAGTATCTGTAAGGCCTCGTGCACACGCTGAGTATTTGGTGAGTTTTTACCTCAGTATCTGTAAGGCCTCGTGCACACGCTGAGTATTTGGTGAGTTTTTACCTCAGTATCTGTAAGGCCTCGTGCACACGCTGAGTATTTGGTGAGTTGTTACCTCAGGATTTGTAAGGCCTCGTGCACACGCTGAGTATTTGGTGAGTATTTACCTCAGTATCTGTAAGGGCTCTTGCACACGATGAGTATTTGGTGAGTATTTACCTCAGTATCTGTAAGGCCTCGTGCACACGCTGAGTATTTGGTGAGTTTTTACCTCAGTATCTGTAAGGCCTCGTGCACACGATGACTACTTAGTGTTTTTTTTCCCCTCAGTATTTGTAAGACAAAACCAGCAGTGGAATAATCTGAGGTAAAACATAATACAAACGCATCACTACTTCTGTATATCACCCAATCCTGGTTTTGGCTACAAATCCTGAGGTTAAAATCCCCTTAAATAGTCAATGTTTGATCATGGTCTAACACTTAGGCCTGCAATGATTTTTTTTTTTCCTAATAACATCTCTGTCTGAGGCGAGTCCGCCATGTGCGCGGCCCCCTCAGGATAACAACGGTCCCACTGCAACACAATGTTTTGTCAGATCGCACTCGGACTGAAAAGTCTTTCGTCTGCACAAGCCCTGAAAGGTGGTGAAACATAAGCAGAGCTTAGGCTGGCTTCACATTAGCGTTTGTGTCTGCATGCTGATGGCATGCAGACACAAACGCTGTCAGAAGCAGGGACACTTTGATGTGTCCGCAGCGGATAATGTCCGCCTGCGGACACATCACTATGGAGCCCGGCAGCCAATCGGCGCTGTCCGGGGGCGGGCCGGAGGCGGAGATCAGCGCCGGAGATCTCCGCCCCCCGGCCGCCGGTAAGCTCCGGGACTGTCGGCGGGGAGAACAGCTGATCTGAGAGCTGTTTGAATCTTCCCGCGCCGACACTGTGGAGGAGATGTCGGCGCGGGAAGATTCAAACAGCTTTCAGATCAGCTGTTCTCCCCGCTGACATCGCTATGAGATTACAGGCGGCGGGGAGAAGGAGGACAGCAGAGGGTCAGCTGATCTCCCGGTGGCCGTCGGTGAGCTCCTGTGACATCACCGGCGGCCACCGGGAGATTTTTCAATGGGTCCGCAGCGTTCTCCTGCTGTGTCATGCAGAGGACACTGCGGACCCATTGAAGACAATGCTTTTTTTGTACGCTTGGGGACGCTTGCTGATTGTCCAAGCTCCCCAAACGCACAAAAAAACCCAACATGCTGCGTCCCGGGTGCGGATGCTGGACACCGGAAGCAGCAGATATCGTCCGCATCCGCACCCGAACGCAGCAAACACAGGCACCATGCGTTCCTATGTTAAACATAGGAACGCAGTGCGCATGCGTTTAACTGCGTATGGGAACGCAGCAAAACGCTGCCTTCCCATACGCAAATGTGAAGCCAGCCTTACTGCATCTCAACATTGTAATCCATGACTTTGTACAATGGTCGCTCTGAAGACCTTTGAGGTAACAATGAATACATTTGGGAAAACACACAGTGTAGACAAGAACTATGCAACACGAAAAAAGCTCATAGTATATAATATCACACATTATCCAGTATATGAAGATGCACATGTTATATTACAGATCCAGTATACAGGACAACATGTGACCGGTATACATTATATACCATACTATGACTACAGACATAAAATATTACCATCACATGTCATCCTGTATGTCATATCTGATGTATATGTAAATACTATGCCACATACATTATACAGGATAACACGTGACCGATATGTGATGGTATATATGACATTTGATGTCTGTATTACAGTATATTATAGGTTATCCTGTATATGACATCTGATACAGGAGAATATTTGACTGATATACACAGTAATACATACATCCAATATCATACATGATAACATGTGACTGTTCTATATTACACTGAACATGTGACTGTTCTATATTACACTGACTATAGACATCAGATATTAAAATCACATTTCATTATTATTTATATAGCACCATCAGGTTCCATGGCTTTACATGTATAAGGGCAGACGAGGAAAAGAGCGTGAAATGATGACAATCAAATCATACAGGTACAGTAGGGCAGAAGAGGACCCCGTCCACAAGGCCTCGCAGTCTAAGTGATGGGTAGGGAGACAGTAGGGATGAGAGGTGAGGGTGGGACGGTGCGGCAGATTAGGTCTCATTGTAGGCTTCAAGGAAGAGGTGGGTCTTCCATTTTTTCTTCAAGGCTCCCAAGGTAGGGGAGTGCCTGATGTGTTGGAGGGGAGAGAGCTCCAGAGAATGGCGGATGCACGAGAGAAATCTTGTATGCGATTGTGGGCAGAGAGAACGCAAGGGGAGAAGAGAAGGAGCTCCTGAGAGGAGCGCAGGTTGCGTGAGGGTAGGTATCGGGAGACCATGTCGGATATGTATGGAGGGGACAGGTTGTGTATGGCTTTGTATGTCATGGTTAGAGTTTTGAACCGGGACCCCTGGGGAGTGGGAAGCTAGTGATAGGCTTAGCAGAGGGGAGGTGGAAAGAGAGAAAGGGAGGTAGCAGGGAGACAGGTGGATGAGCCTGGCAGCAGAATTGATGGTTTGGAGAGGTGTGAGGGAGGCTGGCGAGCAAGAGGTTGCAGTAGTCGAGGAGGGAGATGATGAGAGCATGGACAAGTGTTTTAGCAGTGTCGTGGTCAAGGAAAACCTGTAAGCGTGAGATGAATGCGCATAGGGTCTTATCCTTTTAACAAAGGGTTATAGCTGTGTATATTAGGAACTGCTCACCTGGCTCGGTTGTGTCACCCACAACCGGTATAAATCGCCTGTAAGATAGCTTATGGGACGGCTGCTGCAGTGGTCAAGGAAAGAGCGGATTCGGGAAATGTTTGAGCTGGAGTCGGCAGGCGATGGCTTGGGCTTGAAGGACAGACATCAAATGTCGTATACCATCGCAAGTCAGAATGTAAGTCGCATCTGATGTCTATGTACATGGTATGCCACATACAATATACAGGAGAATGTGACATTATATATATGACATCATATGACATATATACCATCATGTTAGACATCAGATTTCATATACAGGATACGTACATAGCAGGATGTGTGACCAATATATACAGGATAACATATGAATGGTATATGTTATATTATAACTAAAGACCTCAGATGTTACCATCACATGTCATCCTGACTATAACATGTGATGTCCATATACATAGTATGCCACATACTGTATATATAGTCACATTCTCATTTATACTGTAACAGACAACAGATGTCATACAGAACAACGTGATAATATATATTGAGAACACATATCCTAAATATACACAGATGTCTTTGTGCACAGTATACTGTACAACGTACAGGGTAATATGTGACTGGTATATGCAGGATAGTATGTGTCCATATATATTATACTGCGAGTACAGAATATCAGATATTACCACCGCCACATATAGGATACCTGGGTACATTAGTATATTATATCCAGCATATAGGAGAACATGACTGTTGTAGGAGTACAGAGATTTTACACTAGCTGCACTTTTTTTTTACTAAAATCGGAAGGTTTAGAAATTATCACTGAATATCATGTTCATTTTTCATAATTGCACAAGTTTGGAAATTTTTGCAGTACTTGAAGTAAACAGTTAAATAAAATTGTATCCATATCTTTATTAAATAAATGCTTTGTCATGACAAGAAAAAAAAAAAATCCGAATGAGTAACATAAATTATACGATGAATAAATAGTATACAGCAATCTTCACTTCTGTAATAAAAAGGTGAGATTTTCTCTTTTTATTAAAAGTACAAAATGTTAAAGCAGAACGTACAGTTTCCATTGTGTTCAGAATTTCCCAACAAACTTGTGTTTTTTTTAAACTGTGTAGAACTTTTTATGCCTGTACAACTGTTAGATCTATGAATAACTGTATTGTAATGATGGAAGGAAAAATAGGAAAAACACAAAAATAATACAACAACCTGTAAAAAACAACCATAGTGAATATTGCAGTATAAAAAAAAAAAAAAAAAAAAAAAGGCGTAATCTGGATATTGAAAAATGCAGAAAACCACTGATGAGTCGGCATCCGGCAATGAAGTGATTGTGTTTTCACATAAGCAAATATTTAAAATGAGAAAAAAAAAAAAAAAAAAAAAAAAAAAAATCTTGATGTGAATGGAGTCCACTGGCTGGAGAAATGTGAATGATTTTATTTTTAATTTTTAAATAGTGCAAAAATACTCCCAAAGTAGTGGTTTAAAAAAAAAAAAATAAAAAAAAATAAAAATCACAAAAATATTACACAAAAATAAGGCTATATTGCCGCATTAAATGATATCACTTTCACAAGTTTTTCGTTACTCCACCTGGAAACATTCTTCAACTGGCTTGAATGCATTTAAAATGAAAATATTTACATTTATTTTTTAGTAATCGATCCCATTTACTCTCTGCCGTAAGGAAGGGTGACATCGAACTGAGAATTTTTGCAACTTTAAAAATCTCTTAAAAATGTATACACTTTCTAAAGAGGGCACAAGGGGGTATCATATTGGAGGTACAAGCCTTCAAACAGGGCAAGGTCAATAGTTAGAATGCAAGAGAGAAAGAAAAAAAAAAAAAAAAAAAGTCTAAGACCTCAAAAACTCATCACAAACTAAAAACTGACTTTATTTCAACATTCACTTGCTATTTCCCAAACTGTTGCTATCAAAAATAAAGTTCTCTTTAGTAAGATTAATACTGATCTTCCAAAACTTTATTTTCTTTGTCCAACACTTAGCATCTGTTTCATAGATCTAGGATTTCTAGAATGGTTTTGTGACATTCAAGGGAATCTGTCAGCAGGTTCTTGCTATGTAGTTTAAAGAGCAGCATAATAGAAGGTAAGAACTTTGTTTGCTGTAGACGTAGCAGAACCTAGACTTCTGCTGTGTATAACCCCACCCACCTATTGGCAGTTTCCTGTATACACTGTGCAATGTCAGCCAATCAGTGGTGGGGGCAGAGTTACACTGATTAGCCTGACTGCCTGGCACCGGCTGATTGGTCATGCAGTGATAATCTTCTGCTGCTAAAATCCTGATTGTATCAAAGCTACAGCACATAGTATAACCCTGGAATCAGCCTCTCTTACCCTACATTATGCTGCTCTCAGATTAAATGGCAAAAATCTGCTGACAGAAGAAGCCCCAATAATTATACCTTTCAGCATCATCTTAACTAGCCTTCATAGGACTTTGTACTTTTTACTGTTAAAACATACAAGAACCATCCTGAGCTGGACTTGTTGACCCTCAGTGATACAAAAAAAAAAAAAAAATTTAAATGAAAAAAAGTACATATAACAAATAGTGAAGAAAACAACTTTTCACTCTAATTGGGGAAGATGGGCAGATTCTTTGAAATGACGATATAAAAACTAAAAACTGGGAAAAGCCATATAAAAGCTTAAAACCTTCTCCACCCACTACAGTAGGTGAAAAAAAAAAAAAAAGTTTTTTGTATCATTATTAGGAAGGTTGTCAGATTATGTACAGTTAAAACACTGTGCGCCCCAGGTAATCACTGAGACAGGGGCGTTACTACAACAGGCGCAGGGGTGGCAATCACGCCCGGGCCCCAAAAGTCCCTTTGGCCTATAGAAAAATGACTAATGTCACCATGTTTGTGCTCCCACAGCTGAGAGCAGCATGATGTAGAGCTAGAGACCCTGATTCCAGCAATGTGTCCCTTACTGAGCTGCTTCCTCTCATTTTGATAGAATTATTGTTTTCTCTACTGCAGATTTAGCAGTTCATGAATATGCTGGACTACCAGGGCAGAAGGACTAGTAGTTCTGTAATGAGAATGTGGTTTAATCAAAACTACACAGAGCAATCAAGTGACACATTGCTGGAATCAGGGTCTCTGGCCTAACATTATGCTCCTATCAAATTAGGCGGCAAAAATCTGGGACAGATTCCCTTTAAAAAAAAATAATGGTGTCCCACATTGGGTGCCATATTACACAGGCTTTTTCTACGCTCCGGAATTCTGGGATGTGCAGAGATACAATGTAACTATTGGAGGGAAAACGCTCGTCACCTTCCTCATCCACGACAGCAGGAGTAGAAGCAATGGGATCCTCTAAATGGGTAAAGCCAGCGGTCTTAAAGCAACACAGATCAAACATTATTTTGCCAGGAGTAATAATACAAAGCTTTCAAGAAAGGACGTAACACAGATCAGAGAACATTCAGAAATTGCATCTCCCGAGGAAAATGACCAAATGTCTATCAGTCCCACACAACACCCTGGGGGTGTCCCGACTTTGTCAGGGTCTTTTTTAAAAATTTTTTTGCAAAGTCCACGAAATAACTCATTGTCTTGCATTTTCCATATAGAGATTAAAAGGCAGCAAATTAAGGAATGCCAAGCATCACCATCAGCAATTCCACTTAATGATACTTGTGCCAGTCACTGGGAAACATGGCGACTTGTGCCAGTCACTCAATTGTGTCAACGGGAAACATGGCGACTCCTCCAAAAGCAGAATTTCATTTTAGTCCCAATTTCCATGTCTTTCAGTGTCCAACAGGTTCTGTCCCTTTATACTTTTGTCCCATTAGTCTCAATCAGTGGCAGATTCCGCAAGAGACTCGTCACCACGTCTGTCTGGATACATCATCATCAGAAGCCTCCTGGCTTTTTTGTTTTTGGACATTTTTCCATCCTCTCAAATAAAAAAAAAGTCACTAATTCGGCACAAACTTCTTAAAAACTTCCCGATGGCTTTGTAAGACTTAGAAAAAGTGGTATCTAAAGCCTTCATTTATTTAAAGCTTGAGTCATTTTGACCTCAGAATTCACGAGACGGCGAGGAACAGACCCATCTTGGGACTCGAAGAGATCGACTCAACGACAAGGAGAAAAGTTGCAGCTTGTAGCTTATCTTTTTCAACAAAACTATTGAAACGTCAAAGGAAAAAAAAAAAAAAAAAAAAAAAAAAAAAAAAAAATAATAAAAAAACAGCACCGATATCTACTTTAGTGCCCGACTGCCCTTTAATTAGTGAAAAAGGAACCTGGACCAGCGGGTGAAGCCTTCAACGAAACATGAAGCAGATAAAACGGGCAAATAATAGGCAAGATACTTTGGCAAAAAAGGAGGGGGGGGGGGGTAAGGACTTATTTGAACAATCTTGCTACTACAATAATAGAAGCCAAAAAAAATATCCTAAAATATATATACAGGTATATATTATAAAAGAAAAAAAAAAAAAAAAAAAAAACAGACAAAAAAAAAAAAAAAAAGTCACAGCTTTTCTGCAAATAAGGCATGGAATTTATGACAAAAAGTGTTAAAGAACCTGGAAGGATTCTCAACAGACCCAGCTGTGATCATTTCAAAAGGGACCCTGTATATTTTTTAGGATTTAATGGCACAAATTATACAGGGTGTAGGTGAAACTGGCACTGGGAGTCTCCTATATACCGTGCCCACGTATAGCACGGAGTCAACGGGAACAGATAGCAAATCATTCTCTACATATGGAGTGCATTTTATCAAGTGTCCTGTGCCCGTAATAAAAAAAATAAAAATACTTAAAGTGACAGGTTAGCGATTTCTAGAGCTTCAGTCAGTGATAAACCAGCTTAGAATATCACGCCCTCTATTCGGTATCTCCAAGGTCTCCTCCATTAATTGAGAGGTGATGACTCATGGGTCATCTCCGGTAGAGAATATTGGTTGGGGTCACGCCCACGCAACAACTCTACGGAAACAAAATTAGATATTTATGTGAACCTACAAAATATTCCAACGCAAGGGGCAGCGTGGAGTCAACGTGAGCTCATGGGACCTTCCCCCATTGTCAAAAATAAAGCAAAAACAACAATTACAAGCAACAGAGCGTCTCCCGGGGGTTGCCCCGACATCTCTACTCTATAAAGACTTGTCACTTTGTTGCCTCAAGCGTTACATTGTTGTTTTTATACAGTTCTCCTTTCCTCGGCTTCTTCAACATTGTCTTTTTTTATATCTTCTCAAGCTTTCAAGATTTAGTTTTTTTTTGCTGTTGCCGATGAGATGAGGAAGAAAAATAAAAAAAACGTAGAGATCCTTGTGGACATCCGAAGACAAAGTAACAAAAAATAGAAAGTGATCACATCCGTCCGGCCGTCGTAGGTCGCGGAGCCGGGAATCATTCGATGTTGCTGCTGTCGAAGCTGTGGCACTGCAGCTCGCGGGTGGTGTACTCGCCGCCGGGAAGCTTAAGTCCGTACTTGTCTACACACCAGCAGATCCCACGTTTAAGGCCTCTGGAAGGTTTACACTGTCGAGAGGAAATCAGAATATGGTCAGAAAATATCAATGTATAAACACAAATAGGTTTATAAAGACAGGAAAATGATTGTTCCGCAAGTTTATTGCAAAGCCGACGCTTTTTACCACCGTATATCACATTCTGGGAGCCATCATTAAAAGGGAGCCGGTCATGTGTCCAAATGCTGCAGATATGGGGTCAGTCCACAGATACTACCGGGAGGATGTGAACGTCATTCAACCCAGCAGCCTCCAGTTATCAGTCACCGCTCAGTACAGAGTGAGGGGCGGATGTAACTGTACCCCGACAGTGACTGACAGCCAGCTCCGTACAGAGTTTGCTGTCAGTCAATGCCAGAGCACGATCACATCGTCTGTCAGTTCAGCAGCTTTATAACGTCAATAACCTGCAGACGAATCCCATATCTACATGTTAGTGTTCGGGACATAACAGGTTACCTGTAACTAAAAAAATAATATAACTACTATAATACTGCCCCTATATACAAGAATATAACTACTATAATACTGCTCCTATGTACAAGAATATAACTACTATAATACTGCCCTTCAATATATATCATAACAGAAATAACTACTATAATACTGCCCCTATATACAGAATATAACTACTATAATACTGTCCCTATATACAAGAAAATATAACTACATATAATACTGCTCCTATATACAAGAATATAACTACTATAATACTGCTCCTATATACAAGAATATAACTACTATAATACTGCCCTATATACAAGAATATAACTACTATAATACTGCCTTCTAAATCCTATATACAAGAATAATAAATACTATAATACTGCCCCTATATACAAGAATATAACTACTATAATACTGCCCCTATATACAAGAATATAACTACTATAATACTGCCCCTATATACAAGAATATAACTACTATAATACTGCCCTATATACAAGAATATAACTATATAATACTGCCCCTATATACAAGAATATAACTACTATAATACTGCTCCTATGTACAAGAATATAACTACTATAATACTGCCCTATATACAAGAATATAACTACTATAATACTGCCCTATATACAAGAATATAACTACTATAATACTGCTCCTATATACAAGAATATAACTACTATAATACTGCCCTATATACAAGAATATAACTACTATAATACTGCCCCTATATACAAGAATATAAATACTATAATACTGCCCCTATATACAAGAATATAACTACTATAATACTGCCCCTATATACAAGAATATAACTACTATAATACTGCTCCTATATACAAGAATATAACTAGTATAATACTGCCCTATATACAAGAATATAACTAGTATAATACTGCCCCTATATACAAGAATATAACTAGTATAATACTGCCCCCTATATACAAGAATATAACTACTATAATACTGCTCCTATGTACAGGGATATAACTACTATAATACTGCCCCTATATACAAGAATATAACTATATAATACTGCCCCTATATACAAGAATATAACTAGTATAATACTGCCCCTATATACAAGAATATAACTAGTATAATACTGCCCCTATATACAAGAATATAACTACTATAATACTGCTCCTATGTACAGGGATATAACTAATACATTTGTTTTATTATGTTGGTTTTTATTTCTTACTTGTTTTCTTTTGAAGAATCCTTTTCTATCACAGTTGGGGATATAGAAGGCTCTGGGGTGGACACGATGCGACATCTTCATGTCTTGCATGACAGTTTCCATTTGTCTGCGGCAGGGGCCCTAAATATAAAACCACCATTAGAGAGTTGAATGAACTTAGACATTGGTAGTGATGAGCGAGCAGCACAATGCTCGAGTGCTTGTTATCAAAACGAGCAGGTTGGACACAGATTATAAAAGGAAGTCAATGGTAAACTCAGCCATTTTTTTTATGGGAAGGTCTACCAGAAAAATGCTTAAGGTACCGTTACACGATGCAATATCGATTCGATATCGCCTGCAATTTCACAGGAGCGCGCACGTTTTTGGCACTTTTCCAAGATTCCTTGATTGCTTAGGCAACGCAAGTAGGATGGTAAAAGCAACTTTCGTTCGCTGGGTACGAGCAATCCAGCGAGTGATAATTTTCAATGTAATGAATAGGGAAATTGCTTGCAACATCGTAATTGCGGTGTCAAACTGAGCGATCCGACCACATCGCTTATGCAACTTGTCTGCACATAAATCAGGCGATGTCCCTCCAGCGATAAATTGCAGTCGCATCGCCCTGTTACACCACACGACGCATTCACGATATCAATTGCAATTGACCACACCACGTGACTTTGAGGCGATATTGCAATCAATATTGCATCATGTAACGGTACCTTTAAAGTTTCCCATTGACTTGCATTGTACTCGGTACTTAAGTTGCGCCTGTCTAAGGGTCCGACCTGCTCGTTTCGAGTACAAACCTCTCGTGCATTGTAGACCTCACTCATCATCAGTTATTACGGCTGCTCATTAATTGGAGACTATGGTGCCTGATCTGCAGGCGTTCGCTGCCGGGATCTGTGGACGGGCACAAGACTCATGAGCCGCTCAGTACTCACCAGCTCGGACTCTATGCTGTACTCCGGGGAGGACAGAGTCTGCGCCTTGTTCTCTACGGCGACAATCTTGGACACGGTCTTCTTCTTCTGCTGATAAATGTTCATTGCTCGGACCTTCTGCTCAGAGACCACAGGGACGACCTTCCGGGAACTCGGCTTCTGGTGGAAATGGTCTTCAGTCTCGGAGGTTGTCGGATCTTCCTCTTTCGATTCTCGCTCTGAAACAACAAGGGATTGGAAACGTTGCAATGACTATTATCTGGTGGATCAACAAAATCAAACAGAAAAAGACAAGACATCTCCAGTTATATCCGGAGACCAAGAGACAGACACGTTGCGGGGGGGGGGGGTGTTCTTTTCAGCATCCACCCCAATTCCTATATACATTGTGGCACTGGCGGACAGACTAAAAAGGTCAAGAACATTATATGGGCCCCATGTCTGCCCAAGAGCTCCTCAAAATGCACAATTTCACCTGCTTTGGAGGTAGACATGGGACCCGCTACCTCCTGGGCCTTGTGCACGTACCATGACCTGTATTGTGGATTTAGGATAACGCTTCTCCTTATAGAGAGTGACATGTTCGTATGAAGACTTGCACGCTCCACTAGGAAATTAAATATGCCAATTGTCTCTTTTCATATATACATTGTATCACTGATGTATGGATCCACATGGTTCCAGAATAAAGTGAAGCTTGTAAACTAATGCTCCTAAAAGTTTGTGCTTCGGGGAATCCTGCAACTTTAGGTTGACTAATCTCATAATAAAAGTTTTTGAACTTTAGATTGAAACCCAAACATACTTAGTGAGAAACATAGAAGCCCGAGGCGTTTAGTGACCCGACGATTAAAGTCTGTGACCCCTGCACAGATTTAAAGAAAAAAGCAGCAATAACTGAAGCCAAGTTCGATACCACTAGAGGGAGACAACACCCAACGTTTCGCTCAAGTCTCGCTCTTTCAGTGTTTTTCCCCCTTTTCCAACTAATCAGTTTCTTTTAAAGAATTACTTGAACTTTTTCAGGACCTGGCCAGTTTGGCGAACCCTGTTCTCTACCCTGCATTTATTAAGGTTAAGAAATCCCATTAGAATTTCAAAAGAGATATTTTTTTGCAGCCATTACAATTGATCTTCTGTCAAAATGTTGCTACATTGTTGCAGGTTTCGCACAAAGGTTACCTACAACACGTACAGGGGTTGCAATCGCACCCAGACCATACATCCTAGGGGCCCCAAAAATGTCTATGCCATAAAAAAAAAGCTAATACTATTAACGATTTGCAATAATTAGGGGCCCTGCTGGAGCTTTTGCATCAGGGCCCATGAGCCTCAAGTTATGCCCTTGCTTACACAGTTCAGTCTTATCCAGTACTAGGGAAAAACTGTCGTCTTAAGCTCCACCTGTACCCTCAGGACACTCTCCGGGGCCCATAGTCAATCCTTACTTTTAACCTATCCAATTACAAAAATGATGGGGGAGGGGTACAAGACTTCTAACCATTAAGACCCATCAAAATTGACACTATTGCTGCAAAAAGGAGTTTAATAGAAAAATAATTTTTCTATTACATGAAGGTTAAGAATTTTCAGAGGTCCAATTGACCACCCAGATACCACACCTAATCCACTGGCGGGTCCAGGTCCTGCCTCAGCAAACCCCAAAAGGGTCTTATTGGTTGTCAAAATCTGGGGTTTGCCAACTAAGCTCAAATGAAATACATTAAGGTTGTGACTTTGTGCTCACACATTGAGCTTTATCTTATGTATATAAATATTGACTTCCACCATTGGGTCAATTCATTGCACAGTCATCTCCATCGTGTCAGACGGTGCAGCAGATGAGATTCCTTCAGGGACAGGGGCTGCAACAGGTGCAGGGGCTGCAATCACACCCGCGCCCTGGAGCCTAGGGGGCCCCAAAAGTCCCTTTGGCCTATTAAAGATTTGCAATAATTGGGGGCCCGGTTGGAATTTTTGCATTAGAGCCCGTGAGATTTAAGTTACTCCACTGGATTCCTCCACATATAAAGTGGAACAGATGTAAAATTGGTGAATTGTAAAGTTGAGTGCCGGATTCTTTTCTACTTATTGAATACATGCTGGGACCCTGTTCGAGCGCCGACTTCTCCTGGAAGTGCCCTATTTCTTCTACAATATCTCCATATATAACTGCACATAGACAGGCGTGGACCTAGTTCTAGATCATAGGCATTTGTGTTTTCCTAATCCTGGAAAATCCCTTTAAATATTATATTATTATAATTCATTTATATAGCGCTTAATTCTACAGCACTTTACATACATTTGCAACACTGTCCTCATCAGGGCTCACAATCTAAGGTCCCCAATCAGTCTAGGGAGTGTGGGAGGAAACTGGAGGAAACCCATGCAAACACTGGAGAACATACAAACTCCTTGCAGAGGTTTCCTTGGTGGAATTTGAATCTAGGAACACAGTGTTTCAAGAGTAAACTGCCAACCACCGAGCCACCATACAGAGCCAACCACCGAGCCACCATACAGAGCCAACCACCGAGCCACCATACAGTGCCAACCACCGAGCCACCATATACAGTGCTAACCACTGAGCCACCATATACAGTGCTAACCACTGAGCCACCATATACAGTGCTAACCACCGAGCCACCATATACAGTGCTAACCACCGAGCCACCATATACAGTGCTAATCACCGAGCCACCATATACAGTACAACCACTGAGCCACCATATACAGTGCTAACCACTGAGCCACCATACTGTGCTAACCACTGAGCCACCGTATACAGTGCTAACCACTGAGCCACCATATACAGTGCTAACCACTGAGCCACCATACAGTGCTAACCACTGAGCCACCATATACAGTGCTAACCACTGAGCCACCATATACAGTGCTAACCACTGAGCCACCATATACAGTGCTAACCACCGAGCCACCATACAGTGCTAACCACTGAGCCACCATTTACACTGCCAACCACCGAGCCACCATACAGTGCCAACCACCGAGCCACCATACAGTGCCAACCACCGAGCCACCATACAGTGCCAACCACCGAGCCACCATACAGTGCCAACCACCGAGCCACCATTTACACTGCCAACCACCGAGCCACCATACAGTGCCAACCACCGAGCCACCATACAGTGCCAACCACCGAGCCACCATGCTGCCCCTACCAGACGCCATTTTTACAATTTGAAGGACGCTAGAGCTGAAAGTTTTTCCGTGTAATCCCGAAAGCTTGATCCCAACCCCAGGTTATTCCAGAGCCGCCCCAATCATCCAATATTTAATGAGTGGATTAGGAGGTCGGGAGCATTATTCCCATCATAAACTGGATACCCCCCTCCTCACTTTCCATTCTCGTCACCATGACCCTGCGGTCAGCTATTCAATACTTTGTGAAAAGAGCGATGACATTCACACAGCCTCCTAAGTATCCAATTCTGCATCACTACCCCCAATCACAAAGCCAAGAAAAAACAAAACTCAATTACGACCCTCTCAATAGACCCACTCCTTTATGCTGTAGGGCGCAGCGTTAACCTCGGTCTGGGGTCAGGGCGGTGAATGGCGCTGTAATGAAGATGACACTTAGGGAGAGAATGTGTCAGTAAACATGGCCCTACATTCCCTGGTGTCCACCTGGACTCCACGGACAAGTAGTCACAGCTGCGGCCACCAGCTGGACAGCTGCTCTCCGGCTACATGACAAGGTCCAAGCTCTCACAATCCACCATTTCACCAGCTCCAACATATTCGCAGAGCCAACAATATCCTTAGAGAAATGTTCGGTAGGACCCCCCCCCCCCGATCTCTCTCGTGAGTATGGTCATCTATGGAGGGTTTTCCAGGAAGGGTCCACCAGGCAACAAATTTTATTAAAGTCTTTGGGAGAATTGAACAGAGAGGGTACAGAGATTGGTCAGATGATATGAAACCATGTTAAAGATGGCCTTGGCTGCAGCTATGGCTAAAGGCAGTGGTGTAACTTGAATCTCATGGGCCCAGATGCAAAAACTCCAACAGGGCCCCCAATTATTACAAATCTTTAATAGCATTAGTCTTTTTCTATAGGCCAAAGGGCCTTTGGGGCCCCCTAGGCTCCAGGACCCGAATGCGATTGCAGCCCCTGCACCCATTGTAGTTATGCCCCTGCTTAAAAGGGAAGTTTCAATTGGTTTTGCACTGGGTAGGTTAGCACTCAGATTGATGTGGTCTTCCATTGATCTACAGAACTAGATACATGTGTCCTCCATTTTCCCTTGCTTCTCCCCTGGCTAGTAGAGCGTGGCCAGAAGAAGGTGAATGAAGTAGTCTTGTGCCATCATCCTGCCGCGCCATTCAAGTCTATAACACCATTGAGGATAGCCAATCACAGCTAACTGAACCATCCTCACGATTGCACAACCGGTTACGTCCATCACCTCCTCTTGGCCATGCTCTACTAACCAGGAGGGAAATGAGGAAAAGCAGGGGACACGTCCTAGTTTTGGGGTATCATTGGAGACCCACAGAAATCTAATGGTGGGTTTACACGCCACGATATCGGCGTCCAACTCCGACCCAACTCCGACAAAAAGTCACGTGGGTTGCGAGTTGGAGCCGATAATCGGGTGCGCGTTGTAGTGTTTTAGCATACAACGCGATGCTGGAACGATGCCAAAACGATATCGGAGTTGAATAGCAGAGCTATTCAACTCTCCGATATCGCAAGGCCGTTGTACCAGCATCGCAGCGTGTGACAGCCCAACTACGATGTGCACGCTGACGTCACCCATTCACTCCCATGTTAAATGGTTGTTCCTGGGTTGGTGGGCGTGCACATCAGAGGGACGTTGCATCCCGATATCGCGGCGTGTAAACTGGCGATGCGATGCAGGGAGAAACGTGCACTAAATGCGCGCTCCCGCGTTGTTGCCTCCGATATCGGGACGTGTAACCCCACCATTAGAGTCATCATCCACACACTGGAAAGACTAGTATACCCCCTTTAATCATGGCGGCAGCTGAAGTCCATTCTCAAGGTGGTTCCACAACCTCCAGCCAATCTGGAGCCTGGTGGGGCCAGCAACTGCAACTTTACAGGGGTTGTCCACATCAACAGATCCTCCCACAGGGGATCCTTCGGGATCTGTGGTAATAAAGTTTGGATACTTTTGCCTGGTGTGAACGCTGCTGCTCTCCATCTCACACTTTTATTCCCCAGCTCCTCCATTCTTCACCCCTCTTTCTGTATATAGATCTACGCTTTAGTTAAGTGGATGTGGTCCTCAACTTCTCGGTGGGAGACCCTTGATGACCACACCCAATTGACTAAAACGACTAGTTTTACTTATAGAGGTGGACAGATCTCAGGAACAGAGAGGCAAAACAACAAAAGAAAAACTTTGTAGGATTGAGGAGAACAGCGACATTTACAACCAGTTAAAAGACAAAATTGTTTATAGCAGGTGACGAGGAACCAGAGATAAGTGCACACGTCTGGTTTCTGCACTTTGTATTCTGGGGTCATCATGTAAGCACTGCAGCCAATCAGTGGTGCCTGAGTAAAAGGCTCTTAGCTCTCCCAGCTCTGATTGGCTGCAGCAAGTCACATGACTTCTCCAGCCGGAAAAGGAGGCCAGCAGACCACCAGGTGGCACGGCCGGGGAATCCATAGGGGTCTAGTGAGTGAATATGTACACTGTATCCGTTAATCCTACCCTGGGAAAATATGTGCATACACAATAATCAGTGGCATAACATAACGTTTGCATCGGGGCCCATGAGCTTTAACGGGCCCCCCCCAATTTTGGGGCGCCCTAGGCTCCAGGGCCTGGGTGCAACCCCTGCACCTATTGTAGTTACGCCCCTGATGATAATGCTATAATACAAAGTAACAGAAGGAGGTAATACAGCTGGGATGCTCCCGGCAATGAGACTTGTAGCCATCGTTCCCTACTGACAACCTACATTTGTGCCATCAGCCATAATATTATACAAGTCATTCCCCTCTTGAAAAATAAAAAAAACCAAAATGCCATAACACTGGCCGGGAAACCGAAATTGGAGGAAAATGGTAGTAAAATTATGACCCAATCCAAGCTTAGATGGAGAGGATACAAGATGGCTACAAGTCATTAAGGATCGGGGATTGACGTTTGGAGCCGGTGCCGGACGCTTGCGCTCGATATCACACAATCTCTAGAAATCCAAAAATTTGACAATCAGATTTTGTCTCTCAGTTTTTGATTTGAATAAACTCAAGATTCCACTTTCTTCTCTTGCGATCACAGACCCTTTCATTGCCAGGGGGCTGCAGCTCCTGGGATTTATGGCACCTCTGGGAGAGAATGGGTGAAGCCACAGTTGGTCCTCTATTACACAACCATGACCCCGACCAGAGACAAGTAACCTTGTTCCACGTGCAGCCGTGAGGCACACAATCCCCCCTTGTTCAGGACCTGGCCTCCATTCGCAATTACGTGTTGAAAAGCATGGACTGTTTGAGACATACAGGATTTGTCTCGCTTTACATGGGAGTCGGAGTAATGGTCTGTGTGTTCTGGCTTCTCACCAGGTCCAAGCCTCCATTTGTAAGCCCCTCGTGCGCCGCATCCCCCCCCCCCCCCTTACCAAACCATTTTTATTTGACTGCAGTCACCATGGGCAGATGCCATCACTCACAAAAGCAAGACTTACAAAATCCCTAAAGTCAGCGCTTTGTTCAGTGGTGCAACGTGAAGCTCATGGGCCCCAATGCAAAAGCTC
Organism: Allobates femoralis; assembly: GCA_033576535.1. Classification (NCBI taxonomy): domain Eukaryota; kingdom Metazoa; phylum Chordata; class Amphibia; order Anura; family Aromobatidae; genus Allobates; species Allobates femoralis. The sequence continues at coordinate 7,463,336 of JARQOC010000011.1, forward strand.
CAACGGGGCCCCCCAATTATTGCAAGCATTTAATAGCATTAGTCTTTTTCTATAGGCCAAAGGGACTTTTGGAGCCCCCCTAGGCTCCGGGGCCGGTGTGATTGCAACCCCTGCACCTGTTGATAGTGACACCCCTGGATACAGACATATGGATTTCTTACCTTTAGCAAAGTGTTCTCAAAATTTCAGATACAAGTAAAAACTGATTGATACAACTCACTCGCCCTCTCTCCTTAGTGATTAGCTGCAGCAATAATGTGTTTGATCGAGGGGACATCAGCGCTGCAGTCAAACACAGACTGGAGTATTGGCGGGAATCCGGAGCCACAGAGGAGGAGCACTGTGATTTACTAGTATCTGATCATATAGAGAACACTTTTCTATATTACGATTCATTCTCCGTCTGGTGTGACATCAGCTGTGTGGTGCACAAGTGACATCTCACCAAGCTCGACCACTCCTAAACAGAGCCTGGGACCTGTACAGCTCCAGTCCAGGGCCAAAGAGCATCGGCCCAGTCCATGGTCAGGAAAAGCGATCTGTCCGGTCACCTTATATTCATGATACACCTTAACAACTCTAGTCCTCAGGAGCCAACAACGGTTCACGTTTTCAAGATTTCCTTAGTACTGCACAGGTGATAAATCCATAAAGTATATAATGCTAAGGAAATCCCAAATGATGACCTGTGTGTGGGCTCCTGAGAACTGAATTTTGGGAACACTGCCTTAATGGTATGATGGTTAAATGAAATGTAATGCCTCCACCTTTGAAACCCCTCAGCAGATGGCAGCACTGGTATACGGCAGGTACTAGACTGTTCAGTAGACTCCCCTCTACAGCTCTAGTTGGAGAGTTTGTTTTTTGTTGGTTTTAAGCAGGGCTGTTGAGTCAGCGCCCATTTTGATGGAAGTCGGATATTTGGCTTATTGACTCCAAAGGCCTGATTTTAAGGCGCTGGCAAGAGATGCCATGAGAAGAAATGTCTATAGAGAATCTATTTTTATTAATGGACCATTTTGCTCAAAAATGTGTTTATTTTTCTTTAACTAAGTCTCAGCGGCCCCCAACTGTACCACTGAAGAGGACATAACTTGGAAGACAAGAAAGTCAATCACAAAATGTAAAATGTATTAAAAGTAGCCATTACGAAAGTGGCAATATTAGGCGAGAGAACACACAAAAGCATCAACGGGGCACCTCTACAAAAGTTTAAGATGTTCTACACCACGGGATCTCAAACTCCAGTCCTCAAGGGCTGCACACAAGTCATGTTTTCAGGATTTCCTTAGCATTGCTCACCTACGCAGGCGATTCAATTATCAACTGTGCAATGCTAAGGAAATTCTGACCCTTGTGCGGCCATTGAGAACTGAAGTTTAAGATCCCCGCTTTAGACTCCTTTTCATGGCCAAGACATGACCAACACCCATTACACATGTTCCCCATTTGGATACATTCTTGATTGGTGGTGGTCCACACTTGACAACACTAGAACAAAGGACTCTACTGAAGACTTTAGCTTGGAGATGTGTCAAGTGGACGTGGATTTTACACACGGTCACTCTATGGAAGAGCCATCAACACCTGAGATCATCAAGAACACAAGTCACCAATGCAACTTCCATGTTGTGCATCGAGTTGTAGACAACAGTTTAGACTCCACATACTTTTCAGTGGATGTGATGTTACATCCAAATCTTTCCATTTTAGAACCAGTTTACAAACTTATATAACACGCTTCATCTGATCTGTGACTGATCAAATAAAGCCTTAATAAAAGACTATAATATATATTCCGATCCTGAGTAACTTGCAGATGTTCCCCGGCAGGAAGGACGGTGCAGCGAATCCTCCTCTAGATTATCAGAGCAGTTTTTAAATAGCCGGTGTGACAGCTCGGAGGGTCAGAGGTCACCGGGATGAAATCAAATAGACTCATCTCTCTGTATGTCGAATTTCACCATGGATATCAGCTGTGGAAACATAACCTCTAGTATCTGAGAGACTCTCAAACAAAATCAGGCCTCTATTGTCTTCTCTGCATACACACCTGCTGCACCGCAGCCCCCTCCACCCCCATCAGCAAACACTCAGCCATCCTGCAGCATAAGCAATAAGCCATCAGGCTATTTACTGCCCCAGGAGCCCAGGGCTCTGCAGTCACAGAGAGGGCAGAGCAGGTGCAGGGACCTGGACCTCCTCAGCTGCTGGGACACTTCATTCTGCACTGCCAAAATTGGAACCATTGGATATAAAACTTATATCACATACAGCAACTGATTCATTCTAGGGAGACATCAGGGACTTCACATCACAAAACTCAATCATTTTCTCAAAATTTTGATTTAAAGGGGTTGAAGCTTCTACTTTTTCTGAAGATACATTTTATAACTTTCCTCTCATCAGTGATAATCATGGAGCTCCCAGTACTGGGTGACTTGGTTTTTACATTGAAATGAAAGGTTTATCATGCTTATGCCGGTTCCATGAAAAATGCAGACTAGGAAAAATTCCCACAGGCACCCCCAACACCCAACCCCCCTAAGCCCCCCCAACCCCCCCCCCCCTAACCCCAACCCTCAACACCCAACCCCCCTAACCTCCAACCCCCCTAAGCCCCCCCAACCCCCCTAAGCCCCCCCAACACCCCCCTAACCTCCAACCCCCAACCCCCCTAACCCCCAACCCCAACCCCCCTAACCTCCAACCCCCCTAACCTCCAACCCCCCTAACCTCCAACCCCCCTAACCTCCAACCCCTTTGGGCAATGTTACTTGTGGGCATTTTTCTGGTCACAGTTTATGCCACTGCAGCTGGGGGCGCTATTGCATGGAAGATTATGGAAAACAGCAGCTGTCAGTGGTGGAAAATGGTACTGCAACCGATTAAATAGATCCATACATGATTTGTGTGTCCAACTTCCAGAATCTCAGATCTTATCTTCAGCCCCTACTTGATCAACTACTATACAAATGGCACTTCTTACATAGAAAGCAGAAGGTGAGAGTATCTATGGATTTTTCACCCATGAATTGGACTCAGTAACTTAGTCCAGAGCCTAGAGGAAGGGGTTAAACCACAGAGCTCCTCATACATGTCCCTGTCTCTGGGGCTTTCCTCATTATCATTTTCAGTCCTGACACAGCAGATTTTGCTTCCCTGCCCCCAACACACCTCATTCTTCCAGGGAAAGACTGTACTGCTAAATGCAATCAGAAAAGACATTTGTTCCCCTCAATGCTTAAGGCAATGGCAGCTGCCCCCCCCCCCCCCAATCAGCTGATCCTCAATATGTCTGGTAGACAATCTCCAACCATTGAGCATTGCATCACTTTTCCTCCAATCTCCATATAAACCATTGTGTGGGCAGATTTCATTGGAAAAAAGACAAATCTATGAATTAAGATGTGACCTATATACAGCCAACGATTATAGAGAAGACGACGTATAGAGACGTCATAACTCAAGACATGGACGATCTAGGGCAAACTAATACCAACCACCACTCATCTCTGGTGGACAAAGGGTTAAAGTTAAAAAAAAATATATATATATATATATATATCTCAATAAGAAAGAACAGGTTACACACCTTCTGTATAATTTTCCCATCAAATCTTCAGTTTTGGCAAACACTTGACTAATCCTTGATTACTGATACAAAGTATTGAGCTCCAGGCTATACTCTGTTATTCAATCCAAGCTTATACTACCACAAGAGAGAGGGGAAGATACACAGAAACCCAAGAACCTGACATCACCCGCAATCCAGGATCCCAGAATATGGGATATACAGTATATATGCCAGACACCGACAACTGGACCATAGGGGGCAGTATTATAGTAGTTATATTCTTGTATATAGGAGCAGTATTATAGTAGTTATATTCTTGTATATAGGAGCAGTATTATAGTAGTTATATTCTTGTATATAGGAGCAGTATTATAGTAGTTATATTCTTGTATATAGGAGCAGTATTATAGTAGTTATATTCTTGTACATAGGAGCAGTATTATAGTAGTTATATTCTTGTACATAGGAGCAGTATTATAGTAGTTATATTCTTGTATATAGAGCAGTATTATAGTAGTGATATTCTTGTATATAGGGGCAGTATTATAGTAGTTATATTCTTGTATATAGGGGGCAGTATTATAGTAGTTATATTCTTGTATATAGGGGCAGTATTATAGTAGTTATATTCTTGTATATAGGAGCAGTATTATAGTAGTTATATTCTTGTATATAGGGGCAGTATTATAGTAGTTATATTCTTGTATATAGGAGCAGTATTATTGTAGTTATATTCTTGTACATAGGGGCAGTATTATAGTAGGTATATTCTTGTATATAGGAGCAGTATTATAGTAGTTATATTCTTGTATATAGGAGCAGTATTATTGTAGTTATATTCTTGTACATAGGGGCAGTATTATAGTAGGTATATTCTTGTACATAGGGGGCAGTATTATAGTAGTTATATTCTTGTACATAGGGCAGTATTATAGTAGTTATATTCTTGTACATAGGGGGCAGTATTATAGTAGTTATATTCTTGTATATAGGGGCAGTATTATAGTAGTTATATTCTTGTATATAGGAGCAGTATTATAGTAGTTATATTCTTGTATATAGGGAGCAGTATTATAGTAGGTATATTCTTGTACATAGGAGCAGTATTATAATAGTTATATTCTTGTACATAGGAACAGTATTATAGTAGTTATATTCTTGTATATAGGAGCAGTATTATAGTAGTTATATTCTTGTATATAGGAGCAGTATTATAGTAGGTATATTCTTGTACATAGGAGCAGTATTATAGTAGTTATATTCTTGTACATAGGAACAGTATTATAGTAGTTATATTCTTGTATATAGGGGCAGTATTATAGTAGTTATATTCTTGTATATAGGAGCAGTATTATAGTAGTTATATTCTTGTATATAGGAGCAGTATTATAGTAGTTATATTCTTGTATATAGGAGCAGTATTATAGTAGTTATATTCTTGTATATAGGAGCAGTATTATTGTAGTTATATTCTTGTACATAGGGGCAGTATTATAGTAGGTATATTCTTGTATAAAGGGGGCATCAGGGGCGTAACTACAACAGGTGCAGTGGTTGCGATCGCACAGCCTAGGGGGGGGGCCCCCCCAAAAGTCCCTTTTGGTCTATAGAATAAGACTATTGCTATTAAAGATTTGCAATAATTGGGGCCTCGTTGGAGCTTTCGCATCAGGGCCCCAGGGCCTGAAGTTACACCACTGGGGGTGGAGCGCAGTGTTATAGTAGTTATATTCTTGTACATAGCAGCAGTATTATAGTAGTTATATTCCTGTACATAGGAGCAGTATTATAGTAGTTATATTCCTGTACATAGGAGCAGTATTATAGTAGTTATATTCTTGTATATAGGAGCAGTATTATAGTAGTTATATTCCTGTACATAGGAGCAGTATTATAGTAGTTATATTCTTGTACATAGGAGCAGTATTATAGTAGTTATATTCTTGTACATAGGGGCAGTATTATAGTAGTTATATTCTTGTACATAGGGGCAGTATTATAGTAATTATATTCTTGTACATAGGAGCAGTATTATAGTAGTTATATTCTTGTACATAGGAGCAGTATTATAGTAGTTATATTCTTGTATATAGGGACAGTATTATAGTAGTTATAGTCTTGTATATAGGAGCAGTATTATAGTAGTTATATTCTTGTATATAGGGGCAGTATTATAGTAGTTATATTCTTGTATATAGGAGCAGTATTATAGTAGTTATATTCTTGTATATAGGGGCAGTATTATAGTAGTTATATTCTTGTATATAGGGGCAGTGTTGTAGTAGTTATATTCTTGTATATAGGGAGCAGTATTATAGTAGTTATATTCTTGTATATAGGGGCAGTATTATAGTAGTTATATTCTTGTATATAGGGGCAGTATTATAGTAGTTATATCCTTGTATATAAGGGCAGTATTATAGTAGTTATATTCTTGTATATAGGGGGGGGGAAGCAGTATTATCTAATATATAAAAGCCGAAGGCACTTCTGTCCCTTTGTCCAGAGCCCTACACCCGTTGAGGGTGAGCAGGGCCGCACCGTCCATTGGACAGTGTGAGCCCTTTCACTCAGGCAGCAGCAGGCAGGTGGAGCGGCTGTGCAGAAGGGGGCGGCGCCATATGCACACAGCGTCCCCCTGTAATGGCGCCGGCGGCTCAGGGCAGGTAAGACCCGCCAGTGGCGGCTTCTCTCTGACAGCACTCCCCCTCCGGTCCTCATCCACGGCCACAGGCTATAGGGGCGGCGGTGCTCGGTGGCTCAGGGGTTAGCACAGCGCGGTGGCTCAGTGGTGGGCAGAGTGGTGAGCGCACACACACGTCTCACGAGACTTCCCAGACGCCATATTGGATCCAGTTGTCCGAGGGTGGTGACATGTTTACTGAGGATCCAAGCGGCGGGAAGACGCAGGGCTGGTGGCAAGTATAGCGGAGTGTATATGTATGTGTGTATGTGAGTGTGTGCGCTCACCACTCTGCCACACCACCGCACAGTGCTAACCACTGAGCCACCGCACAGTGCTAACCACTGAGCCACCGCACAGTGCTAACCACTGAGCCACCATACAGTGCTAACCACTGAGCCGCCTGTATACACACAATTCATTTCACCGCACTCCCGCAACTATTAGTAAATAAACTATATATGGATTTTAGACTACCCGATTCTTTATAATCGGGCCGCCATCTAGTAGTAGTTCTATTCTTGTATAGGGGGGCAGTATTATAGTAGCTATTTCTTGCATACAGAGGGAAGTATTTTAGTAAGAGGCAATATTCTTAATTGTGCATAAATGGCGTTATTATAGTAATTTTGATGAGGCTAAAGAAAAAAATTGAATAAATGGAAGGTATGTAGTCATAAGAATATTAAGAAAAGTTGGTATTCCATTGAAGTAGTTATATATTTTTTCTTAATATAATGCTAATATGAGTCATATTTAAATTGGCATTGCCAAGATTGGGTAAAACAAAAACTACTTTAGCAAACCCCCTTATTATGCAAACCCCAACAATTCCAGCTCCTGGCACACATGCAGCTCTTCATGCACACTACCTTTTGTAGAATGAAGCAATGAAGGATTGAACAGTCATAACCAGCTCTATAATTTATAGCCAGAAACTTGTCATGGCACCCAACAACAAGATATGAATTTATTACTTTGCTCTGATGAACAGCACTGCCCCTAGTGGTGAAGATGTCAACTGCAGAATTCTTCCTCTGTAGAGCAAAGCTGCAAATAATTTATGCACATATAAATTAGGCTACAATAAGGTGCAGTAGTAGGAAAGTAGGAGTGCCATACAGCGGTGCGAGTGTTAATAAGCCATGTCCACCGTTTAATAAGGCATAGTCTACATGTCGACTCTTGTACATGGCGCAATGCACAATGGCGGAGATGTCAGTCACATCTGCAGAATCTCTGACACCAATCTGCTTTTTATTATCCATAAAGAGTTACATAAGCCATTGTGTGCCAGCCATACCCAGCAAGAACGTAGGTGGAACACTTGTAGCTGTTAACCCTTCAATTACTGCACAAACATGGTGCCAACCACTGGCAGTAAAACTGATTAATTGGCTTCTAGATGCGGAACATTTAGGTGTTCATCAATTTGCCATTGTCTGGAGAGCGCCAACACATTCCAGAGCGCAGTACAGAGGATGAACTCAGGGCATTGGATATTATATACCAGCGGGGGCGTAACTACAATAGGTGCAGGGGTTGCAATCGCATCCGGGCCCTGGAGCCTAGGGGGCCCCAAAAGTCCCTTTGGCCTATAGAAAAATGCTAATGCAAATTTGAAATAATTGGGGGCCCCGTTGGAGCTTTTGCATCGGGGGCTCATGAGCTTTAAGATACACCACTGTATACCAGCAAAGGCAAGGAGAACATGTTTGCACCAGCTGGGCCAGTTATTGGCCCCAAATCTCCATTGACAGGAGACATGTCAGGTAGATCCAGGGGCTGAGGAGCAGAGGTTTGCAGGAGGTTACAGTCTCAGAAGTAGTATCCTGAGCCAGTTCTAGTGGGGAGGAGACCCAGTGAGTGGAGGATTCCTAGACAAGGACACTGATAGGCGTGGACCCTCCATTCCCCCAGGGGGTGTTGACAGCCCAGTTATGGGACTTTTCGCATTAACAGGTTATTAACCAAATTCTCACAAGACTATGGAAACAAGAAACAAAAAAAAACAAAAAAACATTACTTTGTCCCCAAATGTATCATTGGCCCTTGAGAATGACATGACCCACAATGACGAAGGACTACGGAATGTTTACATTGGATTGATCCATGGGGCAAAGAGTGAACATTCCACAGTTATGAGGTTTATGGTCACAGAGGGTTAATCTTGACCCATCATCATCTGTGTTACTGAGATGATTGTTATCACTGAATACAAGCAAGTGCAATGTGGTGTCAGCAGTGAACGCTCCCTTATGTCTGGCAAACAGTTCAACATTGGAAAAGTTTCTCCAAATCTCCCTGTCTGTAGCTTGGGAAGAGCTTAGCATTTTGGGGGGCAAATGCTGCAACCTGGGAACCTTAAATAGAGAGGACAGGGGGGGGGGAAAGCAAATGCTGCAACCTGGGAACCTTAAATAGAGAGGACAAGGGGTGGGGGGCAAATGCTGCAACCTGGGAACCTCCACTATGATCTATCAGCACAGAAACCCAGCACATTGGGGACAATAAGGGAGGGGGGGAATGGATGGAAATGCTGCAACCACTATGTTCTGGAACCCAACAAACTGGGGACAAGGAGTGGGAGTCAAATGCTGCAACCTAGGAACCTTCACTATGACAGATTGGAAACCCTGCAAATGGCACAAAGGGACAAGAAGGGGGAGGGGGGGTGTAACTCCTGCAACTTAGGAATCTTAAATAGAGAGGACAAGGGTTGAGGGGGGCAAAGGGTGCAACCTGCAAACCTTCACTATGAGCATACAGAGGATACAAGGGGGGGTTGGGGGGCAAATGCTGACACTTGGGAACCCCTCACTATGATCTGAAATGCAGCAAACAGAGGGGACAAGTGCTGCAACCTGGAGGAACCCTTCCCTATGATCAATCAGTATAGAAACCCAGCACAGACAGGATTGGGGGGGGCAATGTTGCAACCTGGGAACCCTTCACTATGAACTCAAACCCAAACAGTGGCACTTAATCATTTCCAATGCAAATATGGTGATGTAAATCAAAGTGATGTCATTACTAAGCAGGATTAACCCTTCATCCTCCCAAATCATTTACACCTCTGCATCCCAGGACAGAACATGGAGCAGCAGCAGGTATGTTGGGAAGTCTAGAAGATAAAGTTTACAAACTAAAGTGTTAAAATAACCCCTGAATTGAGGGAGGGGGGAGCAACTGATACAAAAGCCCACCTGACACAGGGACATTCTGCTGTAATATTATTGTTATGGCCCCCATTTATTCCATGGTGCATACAGCAAGTACAATAATCCTGAACAATACAAGGCACATCATGAAGTTTGGGAAATGGGATGATAAAGGTGGAGAAAAGTTACAGACGTGGACACAATTGGTGCAGAAAAACATTCTGAGCTGTGATTTGATTGACATCTGTCAATAACTGGAGTCCAGCTAATGATTGACAGATGTGCTGCAATGAATAAAAAGCAAGACAGTGAATGAATCCAGGTGCACTCACCTATTTTGACCTGGTGGTCCCTGTAGAGCTTCTCATTGAGGCAGACCCCCTGCCATGGAGGAGGGCATGCAATGGTTTCTCTTCCCCTTGTTTGGGGAGGCAGCGCAGCCCCCCAGCACAGCGCTCAGTGTAGACCCCACAAGTCTGTCCCTCTGCCAGGGCACAGGTCATACAGCAGCCACAGCCTGGCTCCTTCACCAGCTGGCAGCCCACAGGGGTCGGTGGGCACATGGACATTAGCTTTTCATCACAAGTCTCACAGTGCACAAAAGAGCCCAGACACTGGCAAAGCCCAAGGCACAGGGTCAGCATGAAGCAGACAGACAGGATCATTGTATAGGATTTGGGAGGAGGAGGAGGGGGTTGCAAAGTGCTCCAAATACAGGGGGGTAGAAAAAAAAAAAAAAAAAGGGGGTGTCCCTGCAAAATAATCCAAAATGGACCAGCAATGCAGCCCCTTTACTGGCACAAAAAAATTAAAGGGGGGACTATAATATAGTTAAAATAAAAATAAAATAAATGCAAACTACTCACACCCAGGACAAGCAGCAAACACTTGGATAATACCTGTTGCTGCAGCCAAGTCTATGGTGCAAAGTGTACAACAGGTTGGAAAAAAAAGACAAAAAAAAATGTGTTCTAGATCACAAGCTTCTCCTTGTATTTCATGCACAGTAATCCAGTAATATTCCTGCAAAAAAAAAAGTCTCCTGAAAAATCTTGCAAAAAATATATATATTTATAGAAAAAAAAAACCCTTTTATCTTGCTAAACCTGCAGCCTGATTAAAATCTTTACTTGTCAGAAAAAAAAGGGGGGAACAAAAAATGCAATAAAGTCAGAAGAAGAAGGAAAATACTTTGTAAATCTCCCAACAGTTGTACCCTGCAGAACTTTCTAAAGAGACTGATTACTGAGAAGCAAGCTGTCTTTTAAATAGACTACTCCTGGCTGCCTGCCAGCCTTAAACTGCAATTCGATATCACGACAGCCAGGCTGAATAGCTGCCAGTAACCAGGCAATATAGTGGAGCATAATATGACCAGGTCTCTCATTGTGGATTAACCCTTGTTCCCTGCAAGCAGAGGAAGCTGAACAATGAGACAACAAGCTGCTGGATGACTTTAATCTTAACTTTCTTTCTCTTTTTGACCAAACCCAAACTTCTCCTAACACCCCTCCCTGGACTCCCTGGAGTCTATCCCCTCTTTTTCTTAAGAGTCTTAAGAGCAGATTGAAAAGTTTCTTAGAAATCACTGAACTATTTTATGGGATCAGAGTCTCATTTTCCACCTAAAAAAGTGGAAATCCTGACTGCAATGTGTTAAGAAAGGAATGTGAACATGTGGACTGTGGGGTGGGAAGGGGTTAACTCCGAGGATCAGCCCTGCAGCTTCTCTTTGTGCTGAGCTGCAACAGTTTCCTATTTTTAAACTGTTTGTTTGTTTGTGTTTTGTTACTTTGTAGCAGGAGTTTTTTTGTTTGTAAATTCTTGGACGTTCTACATTCCTTTTTTAGATCTGGGAGCGGAAGGGGTTAATCTCTCCCCATAGCCGGTGGGCATCTGAAAATAGTCCCTTAATATAGAATTATTGGCAGAGGTGCTGGGCAAGGTGAAAAGTACTGGGTTGGCAGTAAAAAGATAATGCACAGAGCAGGGTGCCAATTTAGGTGGAGGAATTAGCCCAAGTCCTTTTATGTGGATCTGCGCTCAGTTGCAAGACATAAGGCTCCTTATTCCTCAGGTTATTAAAAACATTGGGCAGAAAGTTCCAGAAATGAAGCAGATTTGCTTTTTAGGACTGGGGGTGACATTGACAAGTGAGAGAGAGACCCTGGAAGAAGGAGGAGGGCACTAATACTCATGCTATTGGAACAAGTCCGCTATACAGTGGCGTCACAAAGCTCATGGGCCCCGATACAAAAGCTCCAACAGGGCCCCCCATGGCGTAACAAGCTCATGGCCCGATACAAAAACTCCAACAGGGCCCCCAATGGCGTAACTTGAAGCTCATTGGCCCCGATACAAAACTCCAACAGGGCCCCCAGTGGTGTAACTTGAAGTCATGGGCCCCGATACAAAAGCTCCAACAGGGCCCCCGTGGCATAACCTTGAAGCTCATGGGCCCCGATACAAAAGCTCCAACAGGCCCCCCTGTGGCATAACTTGAAGCTCATGGGCCCCGAATAAAAGCTCCAACAGGGCCCCCAGTGGCATAACCTGAAGCTCATGGGCCCGATACAAAAGCTCCAACAGGCACCCCGTGGCATAACTTGAAGCTCATGGGCCCCGATAAAAGCTCCAACAGGCCCCAGGGCGTAACTTGAAGCTCATGGGCCCGATACAAAAACTCCAACAGGCCCCCAGTGGTGTAACTTGAAGCTCATGGGCCCCGATACAAAAGCTCAAAGGGCCCCCAGGTGGATAACTTAAACTCATGGGCCCGCATAAAAGCTCCAACAGGGCCCCCCAGTGGCGTAACATGCTGCATCATGGGACCCGTATACAAAAAAGCCCAACAGGGCCCACAATTAAGCAAATCTTTAATAGCATTAGTCTTTTTCTATAGGTCAAAAGGAACTTTTGGGGCCCCTAGGCTCCAGGGCCCGGGTGTGATTGCAACCCCTGCACCTGTTGTGGTTATGCCCCTGGCGCTAATACTTAAGCTATTGGAACAAGTCCACTATATAGTGGCATAACTTAAAACTTATGGGCCCTGATGCAAAAGCGCCAAAGGGGCCCCCAGTTATTGCAAATCTTTACTAACATTTGTATTTTTCTATAGGTCAAAGGGACTTTTGGGGCCCCCTAGGCTCCAGGACCCATGCGCAATTGCAATCCCTGCACTTGTTGTAGTTACACCCTGCCGCTATATATTCACTGTGGATCAATGTTGCATAACATTACACACCCTACTGCCTATGACATAGCACCTTTGCTTTGTGGCAATGATCAATATTCCCTCTACTTTGCTGGGTCTATCAGGGGTAACTACAAAGGTGCAGGGGTTGCAATAGCACCCGGGCCCTGGAGCCTAGGGGGCCCAAATGTCCCTTTAGACTATAGAAAAAAGACTTAGCAAAGCTCCATCTCACCATCCACTGACTCCTCATATATTCCCTAGATCGGAAGAACCGTTTCTTCTAAGAACCTCCAGAATGTGTTTCCATATGACGAGTCCGTGTTAAGTTTCTTTTGTGTTTCTCTTCTTCTCCCCCCATTTATTTATTGGTTTCATGTCCCTTTAAAATCCACCTGTCAGTAGACAGCTGCTCATAAAGTGATGGACATCTGTAAGACAAGGAGGTGAGGTGTGATAGTCTGCAGGACACATTGTATCAGGAATAACGTCAGATTCAGACAGTAAGTGGTTAAAGTGGCAGATGTGACTATTTTATGGCCATGTCCAGTGGTTGGGTCATGATGGGAGTAGTAGTAGTGCTATGTATGCGGAATATGAGCAGAATGGTAGTACGGTCATGTTCATTAGTCGTGATGGGGGTTGTAGTATTCCATTTACACATTATAAAGGGGTTATATTATGGTCAGTGATTGGGTCATGTTGAGGGTTGTAGTATTCTATGTGTGAAGCATAAGGGTAATCCTAAATGATGGTCCAAATCACTTGTCTTTTATGGGACCTTTGGGTCAATTGCACATTTGTCTCCTCTGGAGAATCCTCTTATTTCTGGACGGTAAACTGGGAAGACTTGGGCCTCCCGAGACACCTGTACCCCATACCCAATATGACCATATGTCCATGGTATTTGCGGACCGATTGGTTTAAAGAAACGTGGGGACATCCAGTTTTAATCCAAGTTGTGGATCAAACTCACCAGTGCAAATGTAGAGGCGACCACGAGAGGTGGAGAGTTCTCCTTCAATGGAGTCTGCACACAGAGGCCGGACAGACATCTGTATAGGAGGATTTAGTGAAACCTGCTTTGGACAGGGGGTCGGACCCGATGACCCAGGAGGTCCCTTCACACAATGATCCAGGAGGACCCTTCACATGATGACCCGGGAGGTCCCTTCACACGATGACCCGGGAGGTCTCTTCACAAAATGACCCAGGAGGTCCCTTCACATGATGACCCGGGAGGTCCCTTCACACGATGACCCGGGAGGTCTCTTCACACGATGATCCAGGAGGTCTCTTCACACAATGACTCAGGAGATCTCTTCAAACGATAACCTGGGAGGTCCCTACATACAATGACCCAGGAAGTCCCTTCACATGATGATCCAGGAGGTCTCTTCATACGATGATCAAGGAGGTCTCTTCACACGACCCAGGAGGTCCTTTCACACAATGACCAAGGAGGTCCCTTCACATGATGACACAGGAGATCCCTTCACATGACGTCCCGGGAGATCCCTTCACACGATGATCCAGGAGGTCTCTTCACACGATGACCAGGAGGACCCTTCACACGATGACACAGGAGGTCCCTTCACACAGTGATCCAGGAGGTCCCTTCACACAATGACCCAAGAGGTCTCTTCACACGATGACCCAGGAAGTCTCTTCACACCATGACTAGGAGGTCCCTTCACACGATGATCCGGGAGGTCCCTTCACACGATGACCCAGGAGGTCCCTTCACAAGATGACCCGGGAGATCTCTTCTCATGATGACCCAGGAGGTCTCTTCACATGATGACCCAGGAGGTCCCTTCACACGATGACCCAAGAGATCCCTTCTAACGCTAACACTCTATAATTCTAAAGGTAGGTGAACATCATGGAGCGCACACTGGTGCCACGCCTGCATTGTGTAGGAGAAGCTTGGCGTTTCTTTTTTTGACATATGAGAAGGTCACAATGGTAGAAAGTAACACACGGACCAAACACTGATGGAAATTGGTCTGCATCTTTTTTGTGTGTGAGTAAAGTCCCCGGCGTCTGAATGAGGCCTTGTTCTCTGGAGCCTTGAAAGTTTGGCGACTTTCCCTTTATTCATCAAAAGCTTAATTTTAATATAAGACATAACAAACCTCAGATGTAGCCGCTCCGGTCAGTGCAGGGCATTGAGTTATTGAGTGATTTCATGGCCGCACCCTAATGTATATATATTTTTCTGGATTAATTAATTGCAATCTTGACTTATTGACTCATCAGCTCTTATCTTCTATTTTCTTACAGCTGCTAAGGAGTAAAACGTCTCTGCGATTATCTCATTATAAGGGATCTGCCGCCTCCTCCGGGCCTCAGCAGACTTTATTAATCACTTTAATCCAAAGACATAACTCATATATATGTGCATCAAGCAGAAAAGCCAAAAGTCCAAGGAATACGAGTCTCCTGATCATACAGCACAGCCAACCATGACTGCTGGAGATAACGGGTATAGCGGTCTCTGGAAGCGCCAAGCAGGACTCCTTTGACTGTGCAATATCGTCCAATCAGGCGTCTCATCCAGCGGCGTAAGCTCATGAGCCCCGATGCGAAAGCTCAAAGGGGGCCCCCAATTATTGCAAATCTTTAATAGCATTAGTCTTTTTCTATAGGCCAAAGGGACTTTTGGGGCCCCCTAGCTTCCAGGGCCCGGGAGCGATTGCAACCCCTACACTGTTGTAGTTACACCCCTGATTAGGAGTCTCATCATAGCCCGAAAAACCACCTACTGTCAAGCAGTTGGACTGATCTTCTTTCTGAGGCCCCTGAACATACAATACTGCCACATAGTGCCTGCATAGCAGTGATAACACAATAGTACTATGTAGTATCATACTAGGTATAGGCAGGGGCGTAACTGCAACAGGAGTTGCAATTGCACCTGGTCCCTAGGTGGGACCCAAAAGTTCCTCTGTCCTATAGAAAAAGACTAATGCTATTAAAGATTTGCAATAATTGGGGGCCCCGTTGGAGCTTTTGCATCAGGCCCCTGAGCTTTCAGTTACACCACTGGGTATAGGGAATGGTTGGGGCAGGAGGGGTAATTGCTATCCCCTTATTTGCCCTTTCCTTTTGGGCGGTATCTCTGCAGGGCGATATCTCTGCCACATTTTGCCTATTTCTGATGCCCTCTATGGCTCCCCCAGTCCTGTGTCCGTCCACCCAGCTCCTTTTATTATAACATTTGTATTTCTCTTCCTATATGTTACATTTTCTCTGAGCTGCACTTCTCACATTTCACCACTAGACGGCAGTCTTATCTATGATAAAAGTTTCAAAAAAGTTTCTCCTTAATCCAATGCTGCAAAGTTCCTTGCCTAAATTCTTTCTAATCTTAAAAGGGTAACACCAGGTTCTGTGTTGTTGCAGAGCGGCACTTGGTCCCAGTGACCCGTCTGCTATTATCTGCTGGATGTTGTGTGCTAATAATCTATGAGACAAGGCACAGAAGTGTGTCATTACTACTGCAGCGCGCTGTCGGCGTGCTGCCCGTCCGGTTACAGGCTGTTCTTCACTCTTCTGCTCACTTATCATTACTATTTGGGATGTTGATACATTGTTTTAACCTATGTTCTGCATTATTCGGCATCCGTGTGATGGAGCGTGGCCGGTGTGGAGCCGTGTCACCCAAACACCGGCTCGCAGATTACGCTTGGCGTGGACGGATCCAGCTATTCACGTACTTGTGCCAATGACGTAAACTATGAGCGTCGGAGGAATCGTACAGTCTTCACCTCTCGGTCATTCATGGACATTTTATGTGATATACCAACACTAAGTGCAAGTATATTTTGTGACGCTAGTCACTAATTACATGTGGTACAGACAGCAGGGAAATCAGATAATCCAGGGTCAGGTTCCAGGAGAGATTGTAGTATATTCAGGGAGTAGACAGAGATGGGTCAGGTTTCCAGGAATGCACAAAGAGGATTCAGGGAATAAACTGAGGCATATTCAGGTCACGGTACAGTGAGATCACAACAAATACAGGGAGCAGACAATTGGAAATTCAGTCAGGCAACAGTCCAGGTTCCAGTTTCCAGGAGAGCACAAAGAGGATTCAGGGAGTAAACTGAGGCATATTCAGGTGACGATACAGTGAGATCACAACAAATACAGGGAGCAGACAATGGGAAATTCAATCAGGCAACAGTCAAGGTTCAAGTTTCCAGGAGAGCACAAAGAGGATTCAGGGAGTAAACTGAGGCATATTCAGGTCACGGTACAGTGAGATCACAACAAATACAGGGAGCAGACAATGGAAAATTCAGTCAGGCAACAGTCCAGGTTCAAGTTTCCAGGAGAGCACAAAGAGGATTCAGGGAGTAAACTGAGGCATGTTCAGGTCACGGTACAGTGAGATCACAACAAATACAGGGAGCAGACAATGGGAAATTCAGTCAGGCAACAGTCCAGATTCCAGTTTCCAGGAGAGCATGAAGATAATTCATGGAATCAGGTCACGGTCCACGGTCAAAATACCAAGAGATCACATAAAGTGGGCAACAGTCCTTAGTGAGATAACAATGATCAGAAGTAGACAGACACAGGCGTGCAGGCCAACAGCACCATTCAAATAGATGGTACGACTGTCAGGGTTCTGGAAGGAGAGGCTGCTCATTAAAGAAGCTGAGCAATTACTGGAAAGACGGAATACCTGAACAAACCAGCACCTCCCACAACCAGAATGGAAACCTGTGCTGTCGATGAACTACTGACAGGTCAACACACCAGATACCAAACACTACACTAACTCTTATTGTGTCCGAAACGCACTGCTCAGAGGAATTGTGACATTTGTGAAGTATAAAGGAAATGATACCTGAAAATGATGTCATATATTTGTATTCAGCCTCCTGTAACCTAATCCCTCTAAACAAAATTAAATTATATATGTACAGCCGGTATAGCCTGGGCATCTCCTGTATATAATTATATATGTACAGCCGGTATAACCTGGGCATCTCCTGTATATAATTATATACAGCCGGTATAACCTGGACATCTCCTGTATATAATTATATATGTACAGCTGGTATAACCTGGATATCTCCTGTATATAATTATATATGTACAGCCGGTATAACCTGGATATCTCCTGTATATAATTATATATGTACAGCCAGTATAACCTGGACATCTCCTGTATATAATTATATATGTACAGCCGGTATAACCTGGACATCTCCTGTATATAATTATATATGTACAGCCGGTATAACCTGGACATCTCCTGTATATAATTATATATGTACAGCCGGTATAACCTGGACATCTCCTGTATATAATTATATATGTACAGCCGGTATAACCTGGGCATCTCCTGTATATAATTATATATGTACAGCCGGTATAACCTGGGCATGTCCTGTATATAATTATATATGTACAGCCGGTATAACCTGGGCATCTCCTGTATATAATTATATATGTACAGCTGGTATAACCTGGGCATCTCCTGTATATAATTATATATGTACAGCCGGTATAACCTGGTTATCTCCTGTATATAATTATATATGTACAGCCGGTATAACCTGGGCATCTCCTGTATATAATTATATATGTACAGCCGGTATAACCTGGACATCTCCTGTATATAATTATATATGTACAGCCGGTATAACCTGGACATCTCCTGTATATAATTATATATGTACAGCCGGTATAACCTGGGCATCTCCTGTATATAATTATATATGTACAGCCGGTATAACCTGGGCATGTCCTGTATATAATTATATATGTACAGCCGGTATAACCTGGGCATCTCCTGTATATAATTATATATGTACAGCTGGTATAACCTGGGCATCTCCTGTATATAATTATATATGTATAGCCGGTATAACCTGGTTATCTCCTGTATATAATTATATATGTACAGCCGGTATAACCTGGGCATCTCCTGTATATAATTATATATGTACAGCCGGTATAACCTGGACATCTCCTGTATATAATTATATATGTACAGCCGGTATAACATGGGCATCTCCTGTATATAATTATATATGTACAGCCGGTATAACCTGGGCATCTCCTGTATATAATTATATATGTACAGCTGGTATAACTGGGCATCTCCTGTATATAATTATATATGTACAGCCGGTATAACCTGGACATCGCCTGTATATAATTATATATGTACAGCTAGTGTAACCTGGGCATCTCCTGTATATAATTATATATGTACAGCCGGTATAACCTGGATATCTCCTGTATATAATTATATATGTACAGCTGATATAACCTGGACACCTCCTGTATATAATTATATATGTACAGCTGGTCTTCCCCCAAGAAATTCCACCCCACCTCCCAACCTAACCATCTGCATCAACGACTGTGCCCTCTCCCCAGTCCCCCAAGCCAAGTGCCTCGGGGTAATCCTTGACTCCTCCCTATCCTTCAAACCCCACATCGAGGCCCTCACCACATCCCTCCGGCTCCAGCTCAAGAACATCTCACGGATCCGCTCCTTCCTCACCCACGACACCGCTAAAACACTCATCCATGCTCTTATCATCTCCCGCCTTGACTACTGCAACCTCCTTCTCAATGGCCTCCCGGCTAACTCCCTCACACCTCTCCAGTCTATCCTCAACTCCGCTGCCCGACTCATCTATATGTCCTCCCGCTACTCCCCTGTCTCCCCTCTCTGCCAAGCCCTTCACTGGCTCCCCGTCTCCAAGAGATCCCAATTCAAAACACTAACCATGGCGTACAAAGCCATACACAACCTGGCTCCACCATACATCTCCGACCTGGTCTCCCGATACCTACCCTCACGCAACCTCCGCTCCTCCCAAGAACTCCTCCTCTGCTCCCCCCTCATCACCTCTTCGCACAACCGAGTCCAGGACTTCTCCCGGGCATCTGCCTTACTCTGGAACTCCCTACCCGAACACGTCAGACACTCTCCTACCCTGAGTAGCTTCAAGTGTCACCTGAAGACTCACTTGTTCCGTCAAGCCTACAACCTGCCATGAGACCCAGGCGACCGCCCCATACCTGACATTCCCCCATCCTACTGTATCCTAACCCACCCCTCATAGACTGTGAGCCCTCGTGGACAGGGTCCCTGCCCCTCCTGTACCTGTACGTCCTGATCGCCTAGATTTAGTGTACTTGTTCTTGTCTCCCTCAACCTCATGTAAAGCGCCATGGAACCTAATGGCGCTATATAAATAAATAATAATAATAAAAATAATAAAATAGCTGGTATAACCTGGATATCTCCTGTATATAATTATATATGTACAGCCGGTATAACCTGGGCATCTCCTGTATATAATTATATATGTACAGCCGGTATAACCTGGGCATCTCCTGTATATAATTATATATGTACAGCCGGTATAACCTGGATATCTCCTGTATATAATTATATATGTACAGCTGATATAACCTGGACATCTCCTGTATATAATTATATATGTACAGCTGGTATAACCTGGATATCTCCAGTATATAATTATATATGTACAGCTGATATAACCTGGGCATCTCCTGTATATGATTATATATGTACAGCCGGTATAACATGGACATCTCCTGTATATAATTATATATGTACAGCTGGTATAACCTGGGCATCTCCTGTATATAATTATATATGTACAGCTGGTACAACCTGGGCATCTCCTGTATATAATTATATATGTACAGCTGGTATAACCTGGGCATCTCCTGTATATACCGTATATACTCGTGTATAAGCCGACCCGTGTATAAGCCGACCCCCCTACTTTTGCCCCCAAAATCTGGGAAAACCTATTGACTCGTGTATAAGCTGAGGGTGGACCCCAGCACATGTATACAGCCCCCAGCAATGTGGTATACAGGCTCCCGCAGTGGTATACAGGCCTCCCCAGTGGTAGTATACAGCCCCCAGCAGTGTAGTATACAGCAGCCTCCCCAGTGGTACATACAGGCCCCAGCAGTGTTACAGCAGCCTCCCCAGTGGTATATACAGCAGCAGCCCCAGTGGTATATACAGCAGCCCCAGAGGTATATACAGCAGCCCCAGAGGTATATACAGCAGCCCCAGTGGTAGTATACAGAAGCCCCAGAGGTAGTATACAGCAGCCCCAGTAGTAGTATACAGCAGCCTCAGTGGTATATACAGCAGCAGCCCCAGTAGTAGTATACAGAAGCCCCAGTGGTAGTATACAGCAGCCCCAGTAGTAGTATACAGCAGCCCCAGTGTTAGTATACAGCAGCCCCAGTAGTAGTATACAGCAGCCCCAGTGGTAGTATACAGCAGCCCCAGTAGTAGTATACAGCAGCCCCAGTGGTTATAAACAGCAGCAGCCCCAGGGGTATATACAGCAGCAGCCCCAGGGGTATATACAGCAGCAGCCCCAGGGGTATATACAGCAGCAGCCCCAGGGGTATATACAGTAGCAGCCCCAGGGGTATATACAGCAGCAGCCCCAGGGGGTATATACAGCAGCAGCCCCAGGGGGTATATACAGCAGCAGCCCCAGGGGGTATATACAGCAGCAGCCCCAGGGGGTATATACAGCAGCAGCCCCAGGGGGTATATACAGCAGCAGCCCCAGAGGTATACAGACCTCCCCCCCCCATCAGTAGTATACAGGGGCCCCAGCTGTATACAGCAGCCCCAGCTGTATACAGCCCCCCCCGTGGTATCCAGGGCCCCCCTTGCTGCACACCTGTAAAGTAAGATGTCAGTATACTTATCGCTGCCGCCGCTCCGCTGCTCGGTCACCGCGCTGCTCCGGGTCTTCATGCTTCCTTCTCTGGCGCTCGAACAATGAAGTAATTTCTTGTGCGCCGGAGACGGAAGCATGAAGACCCGGAGCAGCGCGGTGACCGAGCAGCGGAGCGGCGGCAGCGATAAGTATACTGACATCTTACTTTACAGGTGTGCAGTAAGGGGGGCCCTGGATACCACGGGGGGCTGTATACAGCTGGGGCTGCTGTATACAGCTGGGGCTACCGTATATACTCGTGTATAAGCCGAGGGGGGACTTTTCAGCACATTTTTTGTGCTGAAAACTCGGCTTATACACGAGTATATACGGTAATTATATATGTACAGCCGGTATATCCTGGGCATCTCCTGTATATAATTATATATGTACAGCCGTTATAACTTGGGCATCTCCTGTATATAATTATATATGTACAGCTGGTATAACCTGGGCATCTCCTGTATATAATTATATATGTACAGCTGGTATAACCTGGGCATCTCCTGTATATAATATATATATGTACACCGGTATAAACCTGGATATCTCCTGTATATAATTATATATGTACAGCCAGTATAACCTGGACATCTCCTGTATATAATTATATATGTACAGCGGTATAACCTGGACATCTCCTGTATATAATTATATATGTACAGATGGTATAACCTGGACATCTCCTATATCGTACAGCCGGTATAACCTGGGCATCATCTGTATATAATTATATATGTACAGCCGGTATAACCTGGACATCTCCTGTATATAATTATATATGTACAGCCGGTATAACCTGGACATCTCCTGTATATAATTATATATGTACAGCCGGTATAACCTGGACATCTCCTGTATATAATTATATATGTACAGCCGGTATAACCTGGACATCTCCTGTATAATTATATATGTACAGCCGGTATAACCTGGGCATCTCCTGTATATAATTATATATGTACAGCTGGTATAACCTGGGCATCTCCTGTATATAATTATATATGTACAGCCGGTATAACATGGACATCTCCTGTATATAATTATATATGTACAGCCGGTATAACCTGGGCATCTCCTGTATATAATTATATATGTACAGCCGGTATAACCTGGGCATCTCCTGTATATAATTATATATGTACAGCTGGTATAACCTGGACATCTCCTGTATATAATTATATATGTACAGCCGGTATAACCTGGGCATCTCCTGTATATAATTATATATGTACAGCCGGTATAATCAGCCTTTTGTGATACAATCCTATACAGGAGGAGGATGTGAGAACCAGTGAGGACAGCGGTAACGTGATCTCAGCTGAACGTAACTTCTAATAAAACGCTGAGTAAATATTGTTCCTTCATTGTCATTGTGATTCCGCATCATTTCAATTACTCATCGCTTCTCTAGTCCAGGAATTCCAGCGCTGAGCCAAGTCCACCAGGAAAACCGCACCACTGACGCACATGGGCTTTACGTCAGACGGACCAGGAGGTTCTCAGGATGGCGGCATCAACAGGAATCAATCGGCCATGCTGCAACCCGACCCCGAGAGATCCAGGCTCTTCATTGTTTTGATGTGGAACAATTTGAAGCCATTTATAGAACCTTTGTTTTTCCAACAAGATTCACGAAACATTGTAT
This sequence comes from Allobates femoralis, assembly GCA_033576535.1. NCBI lineage: Eukaryota > Metazoa > Chordata > Amphibia > Anura > Aromobatidae > Allobates > Allobates femoralis. The sequence continues at coordinate 7,486,360 of JARQOC010000011.1, forward strand.
CTAAATTCTAAGCCTGTGATGCCCTGCACTGGCGGACACCGATGGAAAGGGGCCCATGTGTAATCCAATTACTCATCATATTGCACAATCCCACCTGCTTTGGAGGTGGAAATGGGCCCCCTTACCTCTTGGGCCCCTGTACGGTTGAACAGGCTGCACCAATGATATCTCCGCACTTGATGCCCCTATGTCTGATGATCAGCTTTATCTGACCCCACGCTATTCCCTTTGTTTCTTTTAAAAGAACAAATCTATCTAAGCCCATGGTGTCCAACCAGATGAGCATTAATATTGAATAGGTGTATCTAAGCTCATGATGTCCCCTGTGACCATTCTGGTACCTTTACACGTGGCTACATTTCTAGGGTGGCTACAGGTAAGTTACTGGCTGCAGTGAAATCATGGAGAGATTATTCCATTTGTACACAGCAACAAGATAGAACCTTGTCTCCATGATTTCACTGCAACCAGTAAGTTACCTGTGGATAAGCTAGAAATGTAGCCGCGTGTAAAGGTACCATTCCAGATGAGTATTAATACTGAACAGATGTATCTAAGCTCATGATGTCCCCTGTGACCATTCCAGATGAGTATTAATACTGAATAGGTGTATCTAAGCCCATGATATCCTCTGTGACCCATTCCAGATGAGTATTAATACTCAACAGATGTATCTAAGCCCATGATATCCTCTGTAACCATTCCAGATGAGTATTAATACTGAATATGTATCTAAGCTCATGATATCCTCTGTGACCATCCAGATGAGTATTAATGCTGAACAGGTGTATCTAAGCTCATGGTGTCCTCTGTGACCATTCTAGATGCATGTTAACATTAAACGGGTGTATCTAAGCCCATGGTGTCCTCTGTGACCCATTCCAGATAAGTATTAATACTGAGTAGGTGTATCTAAGCCCATGGTGTCCTCTGTCTCTTGTATAAATGTAGTACGGTAATTTTTAATGAAATGTGTATCTAAACCCATGTTTTCTCCATGGTCTCTTCCAGAACAATAATAATAAGATTACTGGATAGGTGTATCTAAGTCCATGGTATCCCCATTTCTTTTAGAAATTTAATATTTTTGTAGAACATGTGTATCTAATCTAATGGTATTATTTCTGTCTAAACAAAAAGAGGGTATACATACTGAACACATGTTTCCATGGTGTCCCATTTCTTTCTTATATTATTGTATTTTTAAGAAACAGGTGTATCTAAGCAAATGATGTCCCCGTCTTATGGAGGAGGATAATAAATGGAGGACAATAAATGCTGTTGGTGTTTTCCAAAGGGATTTGCCTTTTGGCCTCCAAACATGGTGTATTATGGCCTCCAAAGAGTTTAGTGTTGGCCTCCTCTGACCAGACCATATTCTCCAGCATTTCACAGACTTCTCTAAATGTTGTAGAGTAAACTTTAAATGCTCTTGAACCTGCTTTCTATTCAGAAATGGAGTCTTGCATGGTGAGCGTGCAGACAGGAGCGTACATACAGGAGCGTGCATACAGGAGCGTGCATACAGGAGCGTGCATACAGGAGCATGCATACAGGAGCGTGCATACAGGAGCATACATACAGGAGTGTGCTTACAGGAGCATCCATACAGGAGCATACATACAGGAGCGTGCATACAGGAGCATGCATACAGGAGCGTGCATACAGGAGCATACATACAGGAGTGTGCTTACAGGAGCATCCATACAGGAGCGTACATACAGGAGTGTGCATACAGGAGCGTACATACAGGAGTGTGCATGCAGGAGTGTACATACAGGAGCATACATACAGGAGTGTGCTTACAGGAGCATCCATACAGGAGCGTGCATACAGGAGCGTGCTTACAGGAGCATCCATACAGGAGCATACATACAGGAGCGTGCATACAGGAGCATATATACAGGAGCATACATACAGGAGCGTCCATACAGGAGCATGCATACAGAAGTGTACTTACAGGAGCGTACATACAGGAGCATGCATAGAGCAGTGTGCATACAGGAGCGTGCATACAGGAGCGTGCATACAGGAGTGTGCATAGAGCAGTGTGCATACAGGAGCATACATACAGGAGCGTGAATAGAGCAGTGTACATACAGGAGTGTGCATACAGGAGCGTGTATACAGGCCATGGATGGGGAGTGCATTACTTATTGTTTTCTATGTACCTGCTGATTCCAGGTCTTTCTATAGACCTTCACAGGTGTGCTCGGCTCTTGGACTCTAATAATTCTATTCCCTCCTCTGCATGAAATCTTGTGCTCCAGCAGAGCTCACTAAAACCTTTAGTGGATAGACATTCTTCTGTAACCAATACCATCAGTATGTTTTACAACAATGAGGTTGTGAAGGTCTTGAGACGGCTCACTGGTTTTACCCATCATGAGAGGTTTCTTGTGTGGCTCCTTGGTAATGAGACTCCAGTTGATCCAGTTGATATTATTATCTCTCAGTGTCAGGATCGCTTTCTAATTACTGATAGATTTCAGCTGGTGTCAGAACTTTCCAGGATTTTTTGCACCTTTCTTTTTTCATGTGTTCAATACTTTTTCCCTGTGTCATTTCTCATTATTACACATAATTTATGGACATCTATGGTTTGATTTCTTTGCCTGTGTGGATTGGATGGGTTGTTACCGACATCTGGTGAGAAATTAATGTCAATAGCAGCTTTAGGAATAGATTTAATTAGGAAATTGGTGACGTGTTCAATAATTTAAGCAAATAGGATTTTGTCTTTGCCTCCTAGAAGTAAGCTGAGACAGTGTATCTAAGCCTTTCTGTCCCTTGTAAGAGATGAGTATTAGTGCTGAAGATGTGTATCTAAGCCAATCATACCTTCTCTGAACGGCCTATATAAAGGACTGGGCTGGGGTCTTTACCTTTTATTTAGGGTCTCTGGTGTCTGTATATGGGGGTCTGTATATGGGGGTCCGGTTTAGGGCTAGTATGGAGAACTGGACTGGGGGCTGGGGTCTATGTAGAGAGGGCCTTGTCTAGGATGTATATTGTTGTTTGGGGGTCTGGTGTCTGTATAAAGGATGGGGCTGGGGGCTGATCCTTTTATTTAGGGTCTCTGGTGTCTGTATATGGGGGTTTATATATGGGGGTCCGGTTTAGGGCTAGTATGGAGAGCTGGTCTGGTGTCTGTATAAAGGATGGGGCTGGGGGCTGATCCTTTCATTTAGGGGCTCTGCTGTCTGTATACCGGGCTGATCTAGGTTCTTTGTATCCAGGGTCTGCTCTGAGGTCTTTATTAGCTCTTTGTCATTCATATTCAAAAACCTTGGACTTCTACCTCTTTAAATAGACAGCTCATGTAAAACATATTTTTGATGCCATTTCTCACATATTCGTATGCCATAACAGTGCCATATTATGTAGAACTGCTATATGGTGCCTCCTTCAGATAGAGCGGGGACGTAGTAGGATCACTATGGAGGTCAGAGGAAACCATTGACGCCCCTGGATGTTCCCATTCTTCACATTCATGGTTTAGCCTCCGTTCCCCTGTTCAGCTCTCTGCCCTGATGCCCCTATGACAACTCTTCTGTGCCAGGTCATCAGGACCCTCAGCATCAATATACATACAATATGCACACTGGGACACATTCACCTGTGACTATTCCGTCTAGTTGGTATGTGAATACTCATACGGCCTGTGCAGTTTGGCTATCGTATCTGTGTGAGGATCTGTATGACCGGGTACGTATTTGGCAGATGGGTGCTCAGACTTTGATTCAAATTTGTATCAATGCAACATAAAATGATATATGTGTCCATGACAGGGAATCACCAGAGCACCGGATAGGAAGAGTTATCATAGGGACAAGCAACAGTGTGCATAGAAGGGAGAAAGCCCCATAAGGAAGAGTCAAGGTGGGCCCCTCTGATGAAGGGCCCTCAGGGGAGAGGGCCCGGGGTCTCCCTGACCTTCTCTTGACCTTTGGGTGAATTCTTGTGTTGTCCGCAGGAGAGGGGGGACCTTCTGCCCAGATTATCCCCATCAATAGCGATGGGTAAAGGCATTTCTATAGGTGCAGAAGTACAGAACACTGGCAGGAAGAGCTGACATAAATATAGAGTCTACATATATACTGTATATATATATATAGAGAGAGAGATATAGTGCTTAGTGTGTGTATTGGTATTTTATGTATCAATATATTATTTTATATTTTTTGGAAAAATATTATTTACTTAAAATGTTTAGGATATGTAGTGAATACTTAGTGGGGCTGTGAAACTTTTTAGGCACTGACTAGCACTTTGGATATTTCAGCACATACTATGCCTTAGTATTTCTATATCTAGCTCCATTTACCTCTGGGATTCCTGTATAATTCCTGATACCGTCTGGTTGCTGTGAGTATTTTACCTCATTTTGTGTCTTGATAGTTAACATTGTGATATACTTGTTTTCTATGTACTAAATGCCCATTTTTAGCCATGTACTCCTTTGTTCCTTCGTTTATTATAGTTTCTATAGAATGGCTATTACAGGCCAAAAACATCACTGTACTATGATACACGAGGTCGGATTTATTATTTAATAATGTGTCCAAAGGAATTTTTTCTGTTCTTATTTTGGAAACATAATGTCCTCAACTAAACACAAAGGTAAAAAGGAGAAAACATTTAAAGTAAATAATAATATTGTTCCAAAAATATAAAATAATAAATTGATACATAATATACTAATACATACACTGAACACAAGACGTTTCACATGATATTATGATCTCGGCGCCTGTTCTCACCTTCGGGCACCCTTCCCTCCTCGTCACATTGCCGACTATCAAAACATTTGAATAATTCCCTGAAAACCAATATCTTGTCTGCCGCTGTATCAAATGATACTTTCATGACTTCGCCCTGTCTGAGGAGCGACGTCACCCACCTGTCACGTGTGTGTCCAAGACAAAGGACGGAGTCTGCGTCTTATTAACCCTTTGGTCCCAAATGTCCCAGAGTTCTCATATGAAAGTCTTCGGTTCCAGATGGAATCTGATCCAAATTCCGTATACCTTTGTACCTTGTGTGATGCAGCGGCTTCGCTGCATTGCAATTATGTAAGCTGGGACTTGTAGTTCAGCAAGTTATGCTTCATGATAGGAACCCAGAAAGGTCACTATGGGACTTGCGGTGCCATAAGGGTATGTCACTAATGTTCCGTTGATGTATGAAAGTAATGGCAGGTACACGTATCCATCGTATGTCACTAATGTTCCATTGATGTGAATGGACTGTGCACTTTATACGGTTTATAACGTCTTAACAATCTGCTGGACTTTATATTACCGAAAAACGTGCCTGTTTGCCTCAATCCCGCTAACTTTGAGTGTCCCCCCAACACGCTCAGTGACCAAATCACCACACTTATTAGCCAATATATAGAAAAATATTAAAAATTGATACCTTTTAATGGCGAACTGAAAAGATGGCACCAAACACATATCTGCTGTGTCTGATGGCAAGACCGGAATAGTTTAGAAAGCGGCTTTATATTACCATCTTATCATTTAGAGGCACCAACAATGGACAGGTGAACCCTGGACACTGCAAGAGATAAGTGCTGTATTGCCATTCCTTGTCCCCTATAGTCTTATATTAATCGGTTACTGCTAAGGGTACAGGTCTTAGGGGCAGGCTTAGACATGAGCCATCAGGAGTGGGGGCACCACACCGTGACTTTAGGGTGCCAACCCCCACTGACAGGTAGGGCTAAGGAACCAGTGACATTCAGCCCATTTTTAATGACTATATGTACAGTGGTTGCCTATGGTGCTTTCTCCTATGAACATTAATTTGGGTCCTGGCACACCACAAGTATAGAGTGAACTGCTTCTGCCTCGCAGGGACGGGTAAGGTCTAATATAGGGAGAGCCAACGCGGAGTGGGGGCGCAGTATTGTATATTAGGGTGCCGACCCCCCGCTGAGAAGTAGAGGTTAGGAGGGAGATTAGTATACATTAGTATAGTATAGATAGTATATCTATCTATCTTCTAGAGTTGAAACCAGAAGATTCCATCCACTATATATAAAGACAGGTTTTTCTCACTATCTGACATGAAATCATAATAAACCTTTCCCATTTTATTTATAATTACCATAATTATTAATATTTACCAAATACCAGAATAATGAGAGAAAGAAAATGTTTTTAGGCAAATGTATTACTTTCTGCAAAGTCCCAAGTTTACATACATTAAGATTATTATGTCTTTAAACAATTCGGGACAGCCCATAAGATGATGTCAAGTGTTTGGAAGCTTCTAATAGGTTTATTGGCAACATCTGAGTTAATTAGAGACATCCCTGTGGATGTATTTTAATACACACCTGAATCACACTGCTTCTTTGTGTAACATCATGAGAAAGTCGAAAGAAATCAGCCAAGATATCAGGAAGAGAATTGTGGATGAAGGGTGGTTCATCCTTGGGTGCAATTTCCAGAAATCTGAAGGAGCCTCGTTCATCTGTACAAACAATTATATGCAAGGACAAACAAGATTGGAATGTCCAGCCATCATACCGCTCAGGAAGGAGATGGGTTCTGTGTCCCAGAGAGGAATGTGCTTTGGTAAGATATGTGCATATGAACCCAAAAACAAAAGCAAAAGACCTTGTGAATATGATGGTGGAAGCTGGTAAGATTGTGTCATTATCCACAGTGAAATGAGAACTGTATCAACATGGGCTGAAAGGCCGCTCTGCCGGGAAGAAGCCATTACTCCAAAAGAAATAGAATTAAAGTCAAATTAATTGTTGGAACTGCACACAGGGGCAATGACCTACATTTCTGGAGACGTCCTGAGGTCTGACGAAACTAATATTGAACTGTTTGGCCATAATGACCATCGTTACGTTTGGAGGAAAAAGGGAGAAGCTTGGAAGCCTAAGAACACCATCCCAACTGTGAAACATGGGGAGGCAGCATCATGTTGTGGGGTTCTGCTGCAGGAGGGACTGCTGAATTTCCCAAAATAGATGGATCATGGGGAAAGAAGATTATGTGGCAATACTGAGGAAACATCTCAAGACATCAGATAGTAAGGTGCAGCCTGGGTGGAAATGGGACTTCCAAATGGACAATGACCAAAAGCTACTGCCAAACTGATTACAAAGTGGCTTAAGGAGAACAAAGTCAATATTTTGGAGCGGCCATCACAAAACCCCAATCTCAATCCTACTGAACATTTATGGGCAAAACTGAAAAGGCTGCGAGCAAGAAAACCTACAAACATGGCTCATTACACCAGATCTGTCAGGAGGAATGGGCCCAAATTCCCCACTATTGTGAGAAGCTTGTGTAAGGATCCAAGACATCTGATCCAAGTCATACAGTGTAAGGACAATGGTACCAATTCTGAGGGTCCGAAGCTGAGAATTTACAGAGCAGGTTCTAGAATCATGGAAGATCTGGACACTATAACTGTATCAGAAGTATTAACTTCACAAGTGCTCAAAGAATATTCTCCAGTAATGACACAATACAGGGCTGTTGCTTTGCTACATTACAACATCAATATACTGTAACTATTCCAGGGAAATTTGGACAAAAGGTTGAGAAATAGACTGGCAATAGGTGAAAAGATGTGATATATGTATTGTGCTGAAAGGCTGACATCATGGGAACCAAGAAAGCAAGAAATATAAAGTATGGGATTCCAAATCTATCTAACATATTATTATACTCAGGGAAAGTATTATACCAATATTTAAAACTGTACATAGGGGCAGTATTATAGTAGTTATATTCTTGTATATAGGGGCAGTATAATAGTAGTTATATTCTTGTACATAGGAGCAGTATTATAGTAGTTATATTCTTGTATATAGGAGCAGTATTATAGTAGTTATATTCTTGTATATAGGGGCAGTATTATAGTAGTTATATTCTTGTACATAGGGGGAGTATTATAGTAGTTATATTCTTGTATATAGGAGCAGTATTATAGTAGTTATATTCTTGTATATAGGAGCAGTATTATAGTAGTTATATTCTTGTATATAGGAGCAGTATTATAGTAGTTATAGTCTTGTATATAGGGGCAGTATTATAGTAGTTATATTCTAGTACATAGGAGCAGTATTTTAGTAGTTATAAATTATTGTATATCTAATAGGGGCAGTATTATAGTAGTTATATTCTTGTACTATAGGGGGAGTATTATAGTAGTTATATATTTTGTATATAGGAGCAGTATTATAGTAGTTATATTTTTTAGAGTATTATAGAGTATCAGTATTATGAGTAGTTATATTCCTGTATATAGGAGCGTATTATAGTTTATATTTATTAGCAGTATAGTTATATTCTTTGTATGTAAGTTATATTCTTGTATATAGGGGCAGTATTATAGTAGTTATATTCTTGTATATAGGGCAGTATTATAGTAGTTATATTCTGTATATAGGGGCAGTATTATAGTAGTTATATTCTTCTATATAGGAGCAGTATTATAGTAGTTATATTCTTGTATATAGGAGCAGTATTATAGTATTTATATTCTTGTATATAGGGGCAGTATTATAGTAGTTATATTCTTGTATATAGGAGCAGTATTATAGTAGTTATATTCTTGTATAAGAAGCAGTATTATAGTAGTTATATTCCTGTATATAGGAGCAGTATTATAGTAGTTATATTCTTGTACATAGGGCAGTATTATAGTAGTTATATTCCTCTACATAGGAGCAGTATTATAGTAGTTATATTCTTGATCATAGGGCAGTATTACAGTAGTTATGTTCTTGTACATAGGGGCAGTATTATAGTAGTTATATTCTTGTATATAGGAGCAGTATTATAGTAGTTATATTCTTGTAAAAGGGGCAGTATTATAGTAGTTATGTTCTTGTATATAGGGGCAGTATTATAGTAGTTATATTCTTGTATATAGGAGCAGTATTATAGTAGTTATATTCTTGTATAAAGGGGCAGTATTATAGTAGTTATGTTCTTGTATAAAGGGCAGTATTATAGTAGTTATGTTCTTGTATATAGGGCAGTATTATAGTAGTTATATTCTTGTATCATAGGGGCAGTATTATTAGTAGTTATATTCTTGTAAATAGGAGCAGTATTATAGTAGTTATATTCTTGTATATAGGGCAGTATTATAGTAGTTATATTCTTGTATATAGGAGCAGTATTATAGTAGTTATATTCCTGTATATAGGGGCAGTATTATAGTAGTTATATTCTTGTATATTGGAGCAGTATTATAGTAGTTATATTCTTGTATATAGGAGCAGTATTATAGTAGTTATATTCTTGTATATAGGGCAGTATTATATACCGTAGTTATATTCTTGTATATAGGAGCAGTATTATAGTAGTTATATTCTTGTATATAGGGAGCAGTATTATAGTAGTTATATTCTTGTATATAGGAGCAGTATTATAGTAGTTATGTTCTTGTATATAGGAGCAGTATTATAGTAGTTATATTCTTGTATATAGGAGCAGTATTATAGTAGTTATATTCTTGTATATAGGGCAGTATTATAGTAGTTATATTCTTGTATATAGGAGCAGTATTATAGTAGTTATATTCTTGTATATAGGAGCAGTATTATAGTAGTTATGTTCTTGTAATAGGGAGCAGTATTATAGTAGTTATATTCTTGTACATAGGGCAGTATTATAGTAGTTATATTCTTGTATATAGGGCAGTATTATAGTAGTTATATTCTTGTATATAGGGGCAGTATTATAGTAGTTATATTCTTGTACATAGGGCAGTATTATAGTAGTTATATTCTTGTATATAGGAGCAGTATTATAGTAGTTATATTCTTGTATATAGGAGCAGTATTATAGTAGTTATATTCTTGTACATAGGGGCAGTATTATAGTAGTTATATTCTTGTATATAGGAGCAGTATTATAGTAGTTATATTCTTGTATATAGAGGCAGTATTATAGTAGTTATATTCTTGTATATAGGAGCAGTATTATAGTAGTTATATTCTTGTATATAGAGGCAGTATTATAGTAGTTATATTCTTGTACATAGGGGAGTATTATAGTAGTTATATTCTTGTATATAGGAGCAGTATTATAGTAGTTATATTCTTGTACATAGGGGCAGTATTATAGTAGTTATATTCTTGTAATATAGGAGCAGTATTATAGTAGTTATATTCTTGTATATAGAGGCAGTATTATAGTAGTTATATTCTTGTATATAGGAGCAGTATTATAGTAGTTATATTCTTGTACATAGAGGCAGTATTATAGTAGTTATTTCTTGTACATAGGGCATGTTATAGTAGTTATATTCTTGTATAGAGGGCATATTATAGTATTATATTCTTGATATTAGGCAGTATTATAGTAGTTATATTCTTGTACATTAGGACATATATAGTAGTTATATTCTTGTATATAGTGGCAGTATTATAGTAGTTATATTCTTGTATATAGGGGCAGTATTATAGTAGTTATATTCTTGTACATAGGGGCAGTATTATAGTAGTTATGTTCTTGTACATAGGAACAGTATGTAATCTTGATTTCTTTTAGAATCACATAATCTTGAATAAATGTAACAATTTTTCCTATTTGTGCTACTATTGGATAGACGGTCATAATACCACTTGCGTACACTGTATAATCATCCTTGTGTAATTACTGGAGGCAGAAGTTGCCGTCATTCCTTATCTGGGAACATATTATATATTTGCTTGAAATACCTGAGATCACTCCGCTCCACCATGAAACTGATATCGGTTGGGTAATATGAGACGTCTTCTCTGGTTTAATGTAAAGAACAGCCAGACACAGACTACAGCGCACAATGGGATTTCTTACAAAGGTCTAATCCCAACCACAAAACAAACATGAAGTCATGACGGAGAACCGGAGCTCGTGTGATAAACCGTCACGTTTTAGGTAGATTACTCCATACCTATGTGTGTATGAGAGATGTATTAGAAAAAAGGATAGCAGCACTCCGAATAGTTGAAAAGACGAGCCTTTATTCTGACCCTGGGTACAAAGCTTTGGCTAGTCAAAGGGCGCGTGTGCCCGAAACGTTGCCAGATGTACCCAGGGTCAGAATAAAGGCTTGTCTTTTCAACTATTCGGAGTGCTGCTATCCTTTTTTCTAATCCGCATGTATGAAGAGTTTGAAGAGAACTCGGGAAATTTGCACCCTAATGGTGGGTTTACACACACCAATCATTGTATCCAATATCTGAACAGATCTCTGGTTGCAGTGAAATCATGGACACATAGTTCCATTTTGTGGCTGTGTACAACATGGAGCAATCTGTCCATGATTTCACTGCAACCAGAGATCTGTTCAGATATTGGATACAATGATTGGTGTGTGTAAACCCACCATCAGATTGTCGACAGTGCTGCTCCGTTTTTCTAGATAGAAAGATATATATATAGATAGATAGATAGATAGATAGATAGATAGATAGATAGATAGATAGATAGAGAAATAGATATAGAAATAGATAGAAGATGGATAATGATTAATAGATTGAAGGACAGATAAAGAAAGACGGATAGATTATAGATAGATTGTATATATGCACCATGTTCCAAATTATTATGCAAATGTTCTTTTTCTCTGATTGTCCTAAATGGCCGATGCAGATGACAGTCAGTGTAATAAGTCATCACCCGTTAGAGGATACATGGAATTTTATTGTAGACACCTCCCAATGATAACAGTATAATCTTCACAATTAAAATCCTCTAAATGCCCTGTTCCACATTATTCGGCACAGGAGAGTTTCTAAACATTTGATATGTTTGAAAGAACTGAAAATGCTCATTTGTTGAATTTGCAGCATTAGGAGGTCACATTCACTGAAATAAAAAGCTATTTAACTTCAAAACATCCTAACAGGCCAAGTTACATGGTAACACAGGAGCCCTTCTTTGATGTCACCTTCACAATTCTTGCATCCATTGATCTTGTGAGTTTCTGGAGAGTTTCTGCTTGTATTTCTTTGCATGATGTCAGAATCGCCTCCCAGAGCTGCTGTTTTCATGTGATCTGCCTCCCACCCTCATAGATCTTTTTCTTGATTTTACCCCTAAGGTTCTCTATAGGGTTGAGGTCAGGGGAAGATGGTGGCCATACCATGAGTTTATCTCTTTTTATGCCCATAGCACAGCGGTATTCTTCTTTGTAGCATGAGATGGTGCATTGTCATGCATGAAGATGATTTTGCTCCTGTTTTTGCTTTTGTACCATGGAAGAAAGTTCTCAGTCAGAAACTCTGTATACGTTGCAGGGGTCATTTTCACACCTTCAGGAACCTTAAAGGAGTCTACCAGCTGTTTCCCAATGATTCTGGCCCAAAACATGACTCCTCCACCTCCTTGCTGACGTCGCAGCCTTGTTGGGACATGGTGGTCATCCACCAACCATCCACTACTCCATCCATCTGGACCATCCAGGGTTGCTTGGCACTCATTAGTAAACAAGACTGTGTGAACATTAGTCTTCATGTATATCTGGACCCATTGTAACCATTTCTGCTTGTGAGCCCTGTTTAGGGGTGGCCGAATAGTAGGTTTCTGCCCCACAGCAAGCCTTTGAAGGATCCTACACCTTGAGGTTGGAGGGACTCCAGAGGCTCCAGCAGCTTCACATATCTGTTTGCTGGTGTGTAAGGCCTTTTTAGCAGCTGCTCTCTTAATCTGATGAACTTGCCTGGCAGAAACCTTCCTCATTCTGCCTTTATCTGCACAAACACATCTGTGCTCAGAATCAGCCACAAATCTCTTCACAGTACGATGATCACGATTAAGTTTTTCTGCAATATCAAATGTTTCCATCCCTTGTCCAAGGCATTGCACTATTTGTTGATTTCGGCAGCAGAGATCCTTTTTCTTTCCCATGTTACCTGAAAACTGTGGCCTGCGTAATATTGTGGAACACCCAGTTTTCCTTTTATTGGGCTCACCTGCCAAACTAATTATCACAGGGATCTGAGATTGATTTCAGTGATCCAAAGAACCTGAGACACAAGACCAGCAATGGGGTTCATTGAAAAAAAAAGCGCTATGACACTTACCGTATATACTCGTGTATAAGCCGAGTTTTTCAGCCCAAAAATTGGGCTGAAAAGTCTACCCCTCGGCTTATACACGGGTCATATACGGTATGTGATGTGGTGGGGGCTGTGGAGGCTGCAGGAGGCGGGGGGAGGCTGCTGTATGAGCGGCCCCGTCACGTGGGGCCGCTCATTAAATATGCACTGCATCCCCCTGTCAATCAGCGGCAGGGGGAAGCAGTGCATATGGCCCCCAAACGCTGCCACTTGGCCCCCCCTCTGTGTCAGGGCCCCCCCGCTGCTGTAAGGGCCCCCCCGCTGCTTATCTTACCATCCGGTATTCTGATCAGCGCTGCTCCTCGCTGGTCCCGTCTCCTCTCCGTCCTCGCGGCTTCCGGGATCCCCGGCCGTCGCAGGTATGACGTCATACCTGCGACGGCCGGGATCCCGGAAGCCGCGAGCACGGAGAGGAGACGGGACCAGCGAGGAGCAGCGCTGATCAGAATACCGGATGGTAAGTTAAGCAGCAGGGGGGCGAGTGCCAGCATTTGGGGGCAGCAGTGTACCCCTGGGGGCGGCTATATACCCCTGGGGGCGGCTATGTACCCCTGGGGGCGGCTATGTACCCCTGGGGGCGGCTGTGTACCCCTGGGGGCTGCTATATACCCCTGGGGGCAGCTGTATACCCCTGGGGACGGCTGTGTACCCCTGGGGGCTGCTATATACCCCTGGGGGCTGCTATATACCCCTGGGGGCGGTTATATACCCCTGGGGGCGGCTGTGTACCCCTGGGGGCAGCTATATACACCTGGGGGCGGCTATATACCCCTGGGGGCTGCTGTGTACCCCTGGGGGCTGCTGTGTACCCCTGGGGGCGGCTGTGTACCCCTGGGGGCTGCTGTGTACCCCTGGGGGCGGCTGTGTATTCCTGGGGGTGGCTGTGTACCGCTGGGGCTGCTGTGTACTGCTGGGGCTGCTGTATGCCCCCGGAGGCTGCTGTACACCCCTGGGGCTGCTGTATATACTGCTGGGGCCTGTATACCACTGGGGCTGCTGTATATACTGGTAGGGTCTGCATATACCACTGGGAAGGCTGCTGTATACCACTGGGGCTGCTGTATATACTACTGGGGCCTGTATATGCCACTGGGGAGGCTGCTGTATACTACCACACTACCACTGGGGGGCCTGTATACCTGTGCTGGGGTCCACCCTCGGCTTATACACGAGTCAATAGATTTTCCCAGGTTTTGGGGGCAAAAGTAGGGGGGTCGGCTTATACACGGGTCGGCTTATACACGAGTATATACGGTAAAACCAATTTGCATAATAATTTGGAACATGGTGTTTAGTATATGTATATACAGTATAGATGATGGATAGATTTATAGATGATAGATACATAGATAGATAGATAGATAGATACATAGATAGATGATAGATAGATAGATAGATAGATAGATAGATAGATAGATAGATAGATAGATACATAGATAGATAGATAGATACATAGATAGATGATAGATAGATTCCTCCAGAACAGGAATTCATCTTTTCTTATAAATCTGTCTCTGATCAGAACATTCTATGTGGGTAATTATGTGTCATTTGTTCTTTGTTGTGATTTGTGATCTCAGCTCTCGGATGATCTTTTTCTGATGTCATCGTCACCTCTTCTTCTTCTATGTAAATGAGAGGAACATGATGTCACTTGATAATAATTTATGTAAAGCAGGCATTTCTCAGCTTCATGCTTAATTACCCCTCTTCTACTGTCTCTTCCCCTGTCATTTATTAACCGTTTGATTACCCTGTGTGTGGGGGAGGGGTGGTTTGGACGATAGCTTAATATATACATATATACACAGTAAGTTCACACCTCCGGTGATCATCGTTAGATCGGATCCAGCACAATCCGTTCTGCAAACACAACTTTATTGTCTGCTTTGAAAAAAATTGATTCCTCCAGGATCTGTTTTTGTAACATTGGAGTCTATGGAGAACAGATCCAGTAACTGATCACTATTTATCCTCCATTGTTCTGTCATTTGTAAAGGATCTGTTTTCTTCTTACTGGATCAGTTTCACATGGAAGATAATTAGTGATCAGTTACCGGATCCGTTCTCCATAGACTCCAATGTTACAAAAACGGATCCTGCAGAAATCAATTATTTATTAACCCTACCGGCCCCCTTCCACGGGTGGCGTCACAACAAACTTTTATTTTATTTTTTACTTTTTCTTTTACCCCTTTTTACAGGTCTCCTTTTTTACTGATGGTCCAATAGGGGACCAAATGAACATGTCACGCCACCGTGACAGCGCACAGCCCCAACAAGAGGGCCCCGTTCCAAGTAATCCACGGCCCCTGCTGGGGTGAGTCAATAATGCTCAGTTTTCACCTGCTGTGGAAGTGTAAATGGGCCCCCTTACCTCTTGGCCCCTGTGCAGCTGCACAGGTTGCACCAATAATATGTCCGCTCCAGGCTGGGGTCATTATTAAAGCAAGTGCAGGAGCTCGGTGCACCCTTTCCTCTTGGCCTCACTTTCCTGGACACCTGGCACCTATGTAGTTTCTAATCTCTCTCCGCCTCTTCTTAATTGATTGGCAGCTCTGGTTTTTCAGGATCCAGAGGAGGCAGAAATAGCAGAGATTGGTGGAAAATGCCGGAGCTCTGACCTGATTGGCCAAGACAATGCTGCACCGAGTGTCTGTGCTTGGTTTGAACAGTCGTCTGTTCTGATGGCGGCCCGTACTCATCTATAGAACATTCATCCAGACCTAATATCTCACAGCTGATGGTTTGTTACAAATGTATCCAGAGAATCCAGTGTGAGCCTTGAACTCCAGTCTGATACATTGTATAAAGGGCCTGGAGAGGGGTGGGAGGTGACAAGGCAGGACTCACCTGTCAATCAAATGCAGGAGGAATAAGCGGAAGAGACGGACGCTGGGACTGCCCTGACACGCCCCAATGCACTTGCAGCTCATTTACATATTACTCCTACAAGAAAAGTATCGATTTATTCAGAATTTTATTTATTTAGCGTTTATACAGCTGAATGTTTAGTTTTAGGTGGAAATTCCTTACCTGTAACCAGTGGTGTAACGTGAAGCTCATGGGCCCCCATGCAAAAGCTCTAACGGGGCCCCCAATTATTGCAAATCTTTAAAAGCATTAGTGTTTTCTATAGGCCAAAGGGACATTTGGGGCCCCCCAGGCTCCAGGGCCCGGGTGCGATTGTGACCCCTGCACCTGTTGTAGTTACTCTCCTGGCTGTAACAGAGGATTGTCCAGACTTCATACAATTGTAGCAAACCCTCAGCTGTGAGCAGTCTTAGATCTGTATGGGTTTTTCATCCTCTACCCTATTTACTAATAGCATGCGGTGATTGTGAAGTCGCTGGAAGTGGAATCTTATTTCTTTTTTGTAGGTAAATATATTGTATGTTCGTCTCGTCTTGCGTCACAGTCCCTCGTCCGTCGTCCTCGTCTGCTGGTGTTCGGTCCCTGTAGTTTGCAGACGGTTCTCTCAGGTGCTCGGCCTCAGGCACAATTACATAAACCCGTCTGTTCCGGCTGATGAAGCCGCCATTGTGCTCTTAACGCACCTCCTGGTGTTCACCGCCGAGGATGAAGGATTGTGATCTGTGCATACAATGAGGATCTGTTCTCTGAGGTCATTACTGTCCCATCGTAGATTCAATCCCCCAGATGACCCAGGGGTCACTACCGGGTACGTCATCGATGTATCTGCAGCCTCTGCTCATCACTTATTCTATTAGAGGAACCTTTTCTGGTTCAGTGTCCGGTCCGCTCCTCAGGGGAGGTCGGTCTTCATGGAATCTATCTGTACATCTACAATGCAAAGAATACAGCAGCCTCTGTATATATGCATATATGAAAATTGGGCTGAAGGACTGAGCACAAATTGGCCAATTTATTACAGCCCATATTAGGTTCAGGGTCCTTTCTGAGAGAGGTCACCTTGTTATGGCTGGTGGGCTCTCATGAATTGTCCAATTTCTGTGCTAATTCCCTTCATTGTATATTCTATATGGCAGTAATGAGGTTTATATTTCATATATTCAATTTATTACACATATTTTCTTAGTGTTGGACTGAGCTGCCAAGGGCCCCCCACTGACTTGGGGCCACTGTTAACTACATGCAAATATTACTTATAATACGTCTATGTAATAATGCACTGGGCAGTTTGTTGAGTAAAGGATGAGATGCTGCTTTTTTCTGTACATTGTGAATATACTGTAATGGGGGAAATAGTACTCATAATGCAGATAAGTGGCTCACTCCAGCATAGGGGCCCACCAGGAGATTCCCCGATGGGCCTGTCCGGGTCTGTCTGCACTTACAGAGGCTGCTGTATTTTTCTATTAGCGTATTGGTTATGTTAGGAGACACTGGTCAGTTCTATATCTATCTATCTATCTATCTATCTATCTATCTATCTATCTATCTATCTATCTATCTATCTATACAGAAAAAAAACTGAAAAAAGAACCAAGTGCTGCAGATTATTTTTTTCTAGTTATCTATCTATCTATCTATCTATCTATCTATCTATCTATCTATCTATCTATCTATGTCTCTATCTATCTATCTATCTATCTATCTATCTATCTATCTATCTATCTATCTATCTATGTCTCTATCTATCTATCTATCTATCTATCTATCTATCTATCTATCTATGTATCTATCTATCTTTCTATCTATCTATCTATCTATCTATCTATCTATCTATCTATCTACTATCAATCTCTGTCTATCTAATTAACATCATCTATCTATTATCCATTGATCTATCTATAATGTATCTATATCTACCTATAGCTATCTATAATTATTTATCTATCTATCTATCTATCTATCTATCTATCTATCTATCTATCTATCTATCTATCTATCTATCTACTCATTGATTGATCTATCTATATATCTATCTACTATCGATCTCTAGCTATCTTTTATTTGTGGGGCTTCAATGGAGCAGATCTCGCCATTAAAACTGAAGAGTAACAATATGTCCATGACGGGCGTTGGTCTTGCACTTTGGGCACAGTGTGGCGATGGGTGGTGGTGTACTCGGTCTATGGTGGGTATGTCATTGGTCTCATCAGGAGTCTATCTACTGTGGGTGCAAGGGTTGCAGTTGCAGTTTGGTCCTGAAGTTCATGGGCCCAAATTGTTCTATTTCCCATATAAGAATTCCAATACTATTAAAGTCCAGCGATAGTTTTGGGCCTTGTTGGGGATTTTGCGTTGGGGTTCACAGGCTTGAGGTCCAGCACTAGGTATTATAGGTCTATTACCGCTGCCCTATGTCCTCTATAGAGCCTCCCTTGAACTGGACTTACCTTCACCCCGTCACAGATGCCTCTTCCAAGGCCGTGACCCCTCCTGAACTCTTCAGCTTGACTCACCAAACACAGCGGATACATTGTAGCCTCAAACACAACATTAAACTTTCCAATAAAAGGGGAAGTTATGGGGGAGCAGAAGTCAAACATGTAGCTCATTGAGTCTTCAGGAACAATAAAGGGGGTCGAGGTTAACAGTCACTTCTGGAAATCATAGGAGTGAATCGAGGACAAGAAACCAAATGAAGAATTGGAAGCCATAAACCCTACAGAGGATAAAGAGAGGAATCCTGAACTGCGCTGACCTTGGCAGCGGATAACCCCTCCATCGAGGACCCCGCTTAACCCCACACACTTGAAGTTTGTATTACTTGGGTCTCCCTCACATAATAAAACTGTGATCAGAACGAAGGGAGCGTCAGGGATCTCCGGGGCTACATGCTGATGACAGCACATTGTGCTTTTAATACGACCATCGGGGACTTTGGAGGAGTCAAAGAAACATAAAAGCTTATGAAAACGTAAGATGGACCCCTGAAAAAAAAAAGAAAACGTCCTGCAGAGTGGAGGGAACACGATGTTCTCCGGCGGTGACCACAAAGAAAGAGAAGGGTTTACCGTGGGAGTTTTATTGTAACTCGGTTTATGGCCGGTTCTTTACTTTGTAAATGAGCCTGGTGAGCACAACAGGAACACGTCAGGCCGGAGAAGTGATACAAAGTGATACAAAGAAAGAGAAAGAAAGGGATTTATACTCAAATTTCTCATGATGGTCTCCGAGGGGTAGAGGAAATAGAGGCCAAATGGAGTCTTCACCATGTTGGGGGGTCACCATTATGGGGCCTTCACTATGTTGGGGCAACCACTATGGGGTCTTCACCATGTCGGGGTCCCCACAATGGAGTCTTCACCATGTTGGGGCAACCACTGTAGGGTCTTCACCAAGTTGGGGCCACCACTCTGGGGTCTTCACCATGTTGAGACCACCACTCTGGGGTCTTCACCATGTTGAGACCACCATTTTGGCATCTGCACCATGTTGGGGGCCACAACTATGGGAACTTCACAATGTTTCAGCCACCAATATGGAATTTCACCATGTTGGGGCTACCACTATGGGACCTGCACCATGTTGAGGCCACCAGTATGGGGTCTTCACCATGTTGGGGCCACCAATATGGGTTCTTCATTATGTTGTGGCCACCACTATATGATCTTCATGTAGTGACTACCACTATGGGGTCTGCACCATGTTGTGGCCACCACTATGGGATCTTTACCATGTTGGGGCCCCTCCATGGTGTCTTCACTATGTTGGGGGTCACCTCTATGGGGTCTTCACCATGTTGTGGCCACCACTATGGGATCTTCGCAATGTTGGGGACACCACTATGGTGTCTTCATTATATTGGGATCCACCTTTATGGGAACTTCACAATGTTGGACACCATGTTGGGACTACTATTATGGGGTCTTCACCATGCTGGGGCCACCAATATGGGGTCTTCACTATGTTGGGGCCACCACTATGTGGCCTTCACCATGTTGGGGCCACCAGTATGGGGTCTTCACTATGTTGGGGCCACCACTATGGGGCCTTCATGATGTTGGGGCCACCACTATGGGGTCTTAACTATGTTGGGGCCATTACTACGGTAACTTCACCATGTTGGGGCCACCACTATGGGAACTTCGCCATGTTGCGGGCCACGACTATGGAAACTTCACCATGTTGTGGACACCACTATGGGGTCTTCATCATGTTATAATTATAATTATTTATTTATATAGCGCCATTAGGTTCCATGGCACTTTACATGAAGAAGGGGTAGAACGAGGACAGGTTCAATATATGCATGGAGTCCAGACAAATAGGAACAGGAGGGGATGGGACCCTGTCCGCGAGGGCTCAAAATCTATACGCCATGCTGTGGCCACCATTATGGTAGCTTCACCATGTTGGGGCCACCACTATGGGAACGTCACAATGTTGGGGCCACCACTATGGGAATATCACTATGTTGGGGCCACCACTTGGAGAGGGACTTTGTGGATTGTAGAGCTTCACCGTTAATATAAGGAGTGAGGTTTTGGGGGCACTTTATATATTGTGACCAGATGCTATCGCATTGGGATGGAGGTTATATCACAATGGAGGCAGGCTCTATGGTGCTGTCTCTCCTTTCCTCCCGTGTGCTCTCCCCTGTCCTCTCTCTTCCCCCATGTGCTGTCTCTTTTCACCCTGTGCTTTCTTCTTTGACCTGTCTCTCACAGGCACTGTCTTCTCCTCTCATGTGCTCTCTCCTTTGCCAGTGTGCTCGCTCTGTCCCCTTTGTGTGCTGTTTCTATCTCCCTGTGCGCTTGAACCATCACCAGTGCGCTCTCTGTCTCCCCTGTGAACTCTCTCTCTGCCCCCCCTGTGATCTTGCCCCAACCTCAATGCACTCTGTCTGACCCCGTGCATTCTCTGTACCCCTGTGCGCTCTCTGTCAGATCCCCCTGTGCTCCCTTTCTCTAATCCCCCTGTGCTCTCTCTCTGATCCCCCTGTGTGCTGTCTCTCTAATCCCCCCGTGCTCTGTCTCTCTAATCCCCCTGTACTCTCTCTCTGCCCCCCGCGCGCTCTCTCTTTGATCCCCCTGTGCTCTCTCTCTGTGCTCCCCAACTGGGTGTCTGCTAAAGGATCTTCAGTTATGTCACGGTCATGTGACCTGTGACACCGGCCATGACCGTGACATCACCACAGGTCCTGTAGGCAATGAGAGGCAGAGGGGTGAGCTTGAGGTGTGTGGGGGGGAGGATCAGGGGGGCTTCAGGAGTTGTATGCATTGTCGGTTTTGTTTGTTGCTTCCAGCGGTCGCCACATTCGGGCTCCTATTACTCGGGTGCCCGAATACAGCGCCCGGAACTTGTTCTGTCCTCTAAACAATCAGAGCATAGGAGGACGTGATTACAGCAGAATTTGATGACGGACAGGACGGCAATTATATAAAGTGATTACAGAATTCTTGTGGACCGTTGTGATAACCGTCTGCCTGATGCAGCCACCATCGGTAGGCGCCCCATCATTGAGCCTTGTGTGCATTGTCTCCTTCATGGACAGGACGGAGCAGGATCTTCCAGACGTTTTGCTTGATCATTTTATGGGTTTGTCAGTAGCAGCGCGGGCCCTGCACCTGTCTGTGCAAAATGCGAAGGATCCAACAGGCTCTAACACATCTCCGAAAAGCTCAGAGGCTGCATTTTTTTGTATGATTTGGCGAGCAGCGTGGCTCGTAAAACCAGCTTTCATTAAGCCTCACTTTTATGGCGCAGGGCTATACGTAGCTCCCGGCCATGGCGTTTACGTGCATTTTTGGGTTCCTAAAATGCTGACGCACGCAGTATAGGGTTTACGAGAAGTCTGTCCCAGCTGGTGCCGGAGAGCACCTGTGGTCCATCACTCCATGGTGTGCCCACCACATGACTGAGGTCATCACGAAGGAGCACGAAGACGCCAGATGTTAACAGGCTGTAAACAGTTAATGTAAAGAAGGACGACTGATACAATGTAATCCGAAAGGCAATAGAATTCCAAAATCTGCTGCACGCGCCTTGCCCAACATTTATTATGTTCTTTCTTCCCCCATTTTACACCAGGGTGCATGGCCGAGATGTAACTACAAAGAGTGCAGGGGTTGCAATCACACCCGGGTCATAACATATAACAATGTTCAATGCTCCATCTAAAGATTACGGTCAGCGCCGCCCCTCCTGAGTGTGTACAACTGGATGACGTTGCTATGTCATCCATAAAATTCCCACATTTTGCGCCTGCGCAGTGTCGCCTCACTATGCCCTATTGAAGAGCGAGTGATTCCACTGAGCAGGCGCAAGACGTCGGTCACTGTGTGACTGATGTAAGACCGACGACTCGCGCCTGCGCAGTGTCGCCTCACTATGCCCTATTGAAGAGACAGTGATTCCACTGCGCAGGCGCAAGACATCGGTCACTGTGCGACTGATGAAAGACCGACGTCTCGCGCCTGCACAGTGGAATCACTGGCTCTTCCATAGGGCACAGTGAGGCATGTGTCAGGTTTATAAACAGCCTAGTGGGGACATCTTCTGGAGGGTTTTCCAAAGGTTTTCTTCCAGATTTCACTTATGAAATATATTTGAAAGTTTACTATAATCACTTGCTTTACATTATTATTACAGAAAAATGTAAATGGCGGTTAGTAGTAGCGAAATATTTGTTTTCAATACTCCTGCCTCTCGTCTCTCTGCTGTCGAATAGTTGGTAAATTTCCAGGTGTAACCATGTAGCTGGACAGAGGCCTGTGGATGCGTCGATTGATTACCTGAGGGTTGGTCGCTCTGAGCGAGCTGTCAATCAACCTAGAGGGAGGCAGTGATGAGCCAAACCAGTGGGCGGAAGGGTGCACTGAACACCCCACTGTGCGTTTTTGGATACATACTGTTTATGGCAGCCCATACTCACCAGCACCCCCCCACCCCCCGCTCCTCACCTGGGACTGCAGCCTGGCACCCAGCACCTGCTGCCCCCCGCTCCTCACCTGGGACTGCAGCCTGGCACCCAGCACCCGCCCCCGCTCCTCACCTGGGACTGCAGCCTGGCACCCAGCACCCGCCCCCGCTCCTCACCTGGGACTGCAGCCTGGCACCCAGCACCTGCACCCCCCCCGCCCTCACCTGGGACTGCAGCGTGGCACCCAGCAAATTACGCTCATCACCCAGGACTGCAGCCTGGCACACCCCCCCCACTCCTCACTGGCAAACCCCCCAACCCCCCCCCATCTCCTCAACTGGGACGGAACCAGCTGCACCAGGGCCCACACGGCTCCAGGTCGGCCACTGTAAGTATTAATAATAATGAGAATCCTCATCGCTGAGTATCAGCCCAGATAGCGTGCGACTTGTCACGTCTAAATGACAGATTAATGCATTAAGTGCTCCAGTACATGAAGACCCGCAGGGCTTTTAGGAACGTCTGAGTTTTTCTTAGCGGACGAGTCACTTAGTAAAGTGTTTGTATGTCGGAGTGACACCTCTCACTATTTGGAGGTGAATCAGAGTTGCAGGTAGAGATTAAGGCTGCTCAGTATTGTCAGCTGAATGGACGGAGGAGGATGTGTCTGACACCGGCGGTGATTACCATTGTAGCAGACAGATTATCTGGATTCCATTTATAAACTCAATTTACCATTGAAAATTCAGGTATAGAAACCTTGTGAGCAATAACATCAGATTTGTGTCAGGGGTGAAGCCGCAGAGGTGCGTGTCACTGTGAGGGCAGGGATTTTGTGTACTTTTCATGTGATGGAGCCCATGGGCCATAGTCAGAGTCATGTCACCTCTGAACAACTTTCTAATCTGGATATAATCTACAGATTGTGTTAAATAACTGAGCAGATAATGCATTACTGATCTGCAGATACATTGTGTTTTATCAGTGGGGTAACTTGAAGCTGAATGGGGCCCCCAATTTTTGCAAATCTTTAATAGCATTAGATTTTAATGGGACTTTTGGTGCGATTGCAACCCCTGCACCTGTTGTAGTTACACCCCTGGCTTGAAGTCAATAAATGGAAACGTATCCCAGCATGCAGTGCAGCAAATAGCACCTGATACATGACCCCCGGGAGTGCGATCACTGGGTATCCCCTGATTATGTGAACATGGACCCCAGGCGAGCAGTAGTAGGCTTGGTATAGCACCACCTCGGTGGACAGTGCCAGTCACTACAGGACTCCATTCTGTGGCTCTTGCTGTCCACTGCCTGTTGTGTCATCCCCAAGACAGATTACAAGAACTGTGGATCCATGTACGGGTGGTAGGTGCACAGGATATTGCCTCTCTACAGGAAGTGGGGCAGGTCTGTGTCTCTATACAGGAAGTGGGGGTGGGTCTGTGTCCCTATAGGAAGTGGGGGTGGGTCTGTGTCTCTCTATAGGAAGTGGGGGTGGGTCTGTGTCCCTATAGGAAGTGGGGGTGGGTCTGTGTCTCTCTATAGGAAGTGGGGGCAGGTCTGTGTCTCTCTATAGGAAGTGGGGCAGGTCTGTGTCTCTCTACAGGAAGTGGGGCAGGTCTGTGTCTCTCTATAGGAAGTGGGGCAGGTCTGTGTCTCTCTACAGGAAGTGGGGCAGGTCTGTGTCTCTCTACAGGAAGAGGGGGAGGGTCTGTGTCTGTCTACAGGAGGTGGGGGCAGGTCTGTGTCTCTTTATAGGAAGTGGGGCAGGTCTGTGTCTCTCTACAGGAAGTGGGGCAGGTCTGTGTCTCTCTACAGGAAGTGGGGGCAGGTCTGTGTCTCTCTACAGGAAGTGGGGGCAGGTCTGTGTCTCTACATGAAGTGGGGGCAGGTCTGTGTCTGTCTACAGGAAGTGAGGGTGAGTCTGGGTCTCTATAGGAAGTGGGGGTGGATCTGTCTCTCTACAGGAAGTGGGGGCAGGTCTGTCTCTCTACAGGAAGTGTGGGCGGGTCTGTGTCTGTCTACAGGAAGTGGGGGTGAGTCTGTGTCTCTATAGAAAGTGGGGGCAGTTCTGTGTCTCTACAGGAAGTGGGGGTGTCTGTCTCTACAGTAAGTGAGGGTGTGGTGCCAACATTGGTCAGGCATCACACTGGGGTATTACACCCATGAAAGCGGTGTAATTATCCCAACTGTAAGTGGATGCAGGGTTAGTAGGGGAGGCCAAATTCCAGCACTCCCACACTCAAGTCGGGGTGGTACCCTAGGGGGGAGGGTTAGGGTAAATTGGGGAAGATTACACCACTTTTACGAGTGCAATACCCCACTGTGACGCCTAACCATGTGGGGCACCACACATCCATTTACAGTCACCCGGACGGTCACCTGTGTATTCTATCAGTGCTGAACTGTGAACTGTGTATTCATTGGATGCTTGTTCCTAGTAAAGTACCTGGAGAGAGTGATACTGCCTTCATGTCTCTGTACTGCCATCATTGAACTTTTATTTCAGCTAATGCTGCCCCGGAGGCCAGCTTCACCTGTAGGAAGCTATACCACCCTTGCCGCAATACCAACGCCCTCCGGAGGACTGTGGTGGTGCTGATGATCCCTCACCAGGTACTACAGGTGGCGTCACGAACAATTCTAAAAAAAAAGCGGTATTTTTGGAGTCACAGACCCCCAGCGCCACGGACTTGGGTTCAGCCACTTGTGATAGCGTCCCCTTGACACCGTGGCCGAGCTCTGAGTACCCTGGCCTGGGTTGGGTCATACGACTTATTTCTGGCATCACGAACAGGATCCCGTGCCCGATGCTACCGGGTACTGTGCACCTTGGGACTTTGAACTGTGTGTTGGTAATGTTTAAGGATAATGTGCCTTCTGGGAGCAGGAAGAACCATAAGCATGCATGATTGTAAATATTTACTTGTTGATGATTATAAAGAAATGTTTCTTTTTTTTCTTTTTTTTTCTTCACTTCCCGGTTTCAAGGTACCTGGTGTTTGAATGTGAGAAATTAAATAATGCAAGTGAAAAAAGCTGAAAAACAAAAAACTCTACCTACCCTAAAAAATCCAATTCACCCTATAAATAAATGGGATTTATACAGAAAGGAGAAATAACAAAGGACATATTCTATTTTATGGAAGATTTGTGGAAATTCTATTGAGAACTGAAGAATTCTAAATCTTGAAGGTGATGATGTCATGTAGCAGAAACATCTATAAGGAAAGGTATGTGAACAATGTGAAGCCGCCTCTCGTAACGTATCGTAACGGCTGAGTCATAACTGCTGTCACTTTACACTTACGGGGACAAAAGGGAAGGGAATGCTGTTGAAATAACTTCAGGTGAACGAATTGTGTCAGAGTCGGATGTGATTGGAATTGGCCCGATACGGGTCACTCACTTACAACTAGTTTCTATGTGAAAATTTGGAAATGAATCTCACAAAAAAAAACAAAAAAAAAAAAGTTATGGTCCCCCATGTTCATTGTGACTTCATGCACACAGAGAACGTTTACCCCCTGTTCTTAGATGATACTCGCACCCCCAGATATTATTAATTTGTGACAAATCCTTTAAGTACCATTCAGTATGAGACACGCCCACTCCAGCGCAATGGGGATACTCGGAACCGGGCCGGTTGTTACGGTCCTTTTTGCATTCGGGGGATGTGACAGCAGCGACCCGGCTCCGTGGTCTTGGCTGTGTCATGTAATAAAGGGATGCTGGGCTTTGATGACGGGGTAATTGGGAAAGGGGTATTCGTGACGCCACCTGCGGTTTGCGACCAGTGTGGCCACCGCTGCTGCAGAACCTCTGGTACCAATGACAGGCAGCTTGGATGGTTACGCTCCTCGCGGGCGAAGTGTCGACCCCAGGGCAGTGGGTAGGGAAGTCAGTTTATTCTTGGCCGATGTTTCTTGGATCATCAGCGCCTCGGTGGTTCGGGCGGCCTTTGCAGCCGGTGGATGCCGCAAAGAAAAGTCTCACACATTTCAATTGAAGTTCTGTACCTTTTACTTGAACACTTTAACCAGATCGCCAGGTGCTTCACTCTGCCAATCTCCAGTCCAGTGTCGTCGAGACCCTTAGGTGTTCCTTTCTCTCCCTTTCTCTCTGCGTTCTCTCTACTCTCGGTGGTACACTCAGCGCCTCTAGCTGGTCTTGCTTCTTTTGTCAGAGCCTCCGCACAAAGAGCTTGGGTACCGACAGCCATAGGCATTGGTTGGCACCGTTTCGTAGTGCCGCACCTTAGTATGGCCACCTTCTCTGAGGTATGCCTGGTTGTTGGGCCACAGTTCCCCTTTGGGAGATCATGGCCTCTGGTTCATTGGTTCGGTGATAGACTCCTGTGCCATGTTCAGGGCCGGTTCCCTGTTTTGACCACCAGCCCCTCTGTACCCCCTGCCAGATACGGGCGTGCAGGGGTGATCTTAGCCTTTGTCTGCACCCCAAGGGCTCCTTCTCTTTTGTTTACCCTTCCGTCTTTCCCTCCTGGGGCGAGCATGACCGTCCTCCAAGCCCACGGGAGCTAACACCTCCACCTCCTTTCGACTCCCACTCTGACTTCCTCCTCCTTTGCTGTCCTCCTCACAACTCTCTTCTTTGTTACCCATGTCCCCTGTCTGAGACTGGGCCCACCCTCCTGGGTCCACCCACCGTCCCTGCCCGAGGTCCTATGTGTGTGTGTTGCGGTGTTGAGTCTCAACTTTACCGTCCCAATCCAGAGAACAGGAGCACTACCTTCCCGCTAATGGAGGAGGACAGTACTTCCAGTGGCAATCAGACCATCGGGCACCACATATCCATTGAAATCTATGAGCTGTCCATGTAATGAACAAGTGGAGTCACTAGATAGATATCCAATCTTTGTAGTAGCCCCTCACTCAAATAGAGATGTCCTAAATGGTAAATTATCTTTCATTGTATTTAGAGATTCTAGTGAGGCTTGTGGAAATGGTTTGTCCAAAACCTAGGGTGTCAACATTTGGGTTGTTTAAGACTTAGGATTTCTACCTATACATTATCTCAGACCTAGGCTCTGAACATGTAGGTAATCCAAGACTTAAGGTACCTTTACACGACACAACATCGTGCCCGACATTGCTCAAAAGTGACGTGTACAACGATGTTGAAACAACATCATTAGTGCGTCGTTGCGTGTAACCGAAAATAGGGCCCCCCCCGAAAGTAAGGCATGCTTGGGGGGACGCCCTACCTCCTAATACAAGGCACCCCCCGATTATAAGGCGTACCTGCGGTCACTCCGGTGGCCCCCACTCTCCAGTGTCCGCGCTCTTCCCGCTCTCCGGTGGCCCCCCGCTCTCCAGTGGCCCCCCACTCTCTGGCAGCCCCCCGTGCTCCTGATTCTCGCTGTAGCTGCTGATCTCTGTCCAGGTCAGGAACCATGCGCCAATTACAGCGCAGGAACCCTGAGCCAATCACAGCCCAGGAACCGCAAGCAAATCCGCGGCCAGCTGACGTCGTGCATGGCCTCTAATTGGCTCGTGGTTCGTGGGCTGTGATTGGCTCACGGTTCCTGCGCTGTAATTGGTGCAGGGCTCCTGACCTGGGCGGAGATCGGCAGCTACAGCGGGAATCCAGAGAGCGGAGGCCACCGGGGAGCGGGGAGAGCGTGGACACTGGAGAGCGCGGACCGGTAAAAAAACGGTTTGTGTGTATGGGTATGTGTGTGTGTACGGGTATGTGTGTGTGTGTATGGGTGTGTGGTGTGAATGTGTGTGTGTGTGTATGTATGGGTGTGTGGTGTGTATGGGTGTATGGGTGTGTGGTGTGAATGTGTGTGTGTGTGTATGTATGTGTGTGTGTGTGTGTATGTATGGGTGTGTGGTGTGTATGGGTATGTGTGTGTGTATGGGTATGTGTGTGTGTGTATGGGTGTGTGGTGTGAATGTGTGTGTGTGTGTATGTATGTGTGTGTGGTTATGTGTGTATGTATGGGTGTGTGTGTGTGTGTGTGTGTATGTATGGGTGTGTGGTGTGTATGGGTATGTGTGTGTGTATGGGTATGTGTGTGTGTATGGGTGTGTGGTGTGAATGTGTGTGTGTGTGTATGTATGGGTGTGTGGTGTGTATGGGTGTGTGGTGTGAATGTGTGTGTGTGTGTATGTATGGTTGTGTCTGTGTGTGTATGTATGGGTGTGTGGTGTGTATGGGTGTGTGTGTGTATGTATGGGTGTGTGGTGTGAATGTATGTGTGTGTATGGGTGTGTGGTGTGTATGTGTGTATGGGTGTGTGGTGTGTATGGGTGTGTGTGTGTATGGGATGTAGGGTATATAAAACACCCCCTGAAAATAAGACATGGTCCATCTTTGGGACCAAAATAAAATATAAGACAGTGTC
The DNA here is from genome assembly GCA_033576535.1 of Allobates femoralis. NCBI lineage: Eukaryota > Metazoa > Chordata > Amphibia > Anura > Aromobatidae > Allobates > Allobates femoralis. The sequence goes on from JARQOC010000011.1 coordinate 7,515,619, forward strand.
TTATTTCCGGCTAAACACCGGTATGATAATTAGTCATGTTGGAGTTGACAGGTTTATGAACATGTTCTAAAACCTGGCGATGTCATTCAAGCGATCTGGTAGCATCGTTGTGTGTGACACCGCGATAACGATGTCGTGGACAACTTCACCCATTCACAGCAATGAGCAGGGATCGTTTGCGGGGTTTGCGAACGATTCCTGTTCACTACATCATTGGTGAGTTGTCCACGATATCTAGACGTGTGACATCTCACCAACCATGTTGAAATGATGTCAAAAAAGGCTGCGCGCTCACGAGAGCTTAACAGACATTGTTCCAACGTCGTGCCGTGTAACGGTACCTTAAGACCTGTTATTTCAACCTGTGGGTTGTCTAAGATCTAGGATCTCAACCTGTGGGGTGTCTGATACATAGCACCCCAAGATCACCAATCCACCACTCACTGAGTGACAACTATATCTATACAACTGAGTGGCAATAGTTTGCAGGGGTTTGCTTGATTTCAGCATTGTTTATTGATAACTCAGCCATCCAATCTGGGACAGGGACATGCAGACTATTCACTGCTATTTAGAATTGCCCAGGGTCTGCTGGACTTACTCCAGGTGTCACCATTTTAGGGTGATTGCCTAGCTATTTAGCCGGTTGACTGTGGGCAGACCATTGCCAGTCATAGCTTTTGCTCAGTGGTGAACCATCCTCATTTATATTTTTGGTTTAGGGTCCCATCTGCCCGGTTTATCCTAAAAACTCAGATTGTTCTTGCTGCATTTATGGTAAGGGATGATTTTGCTGGGGGGGGGGGGAATAGTATAGATAGAAGAGAGGTGGCCCCAGGTCCAAGTGAGCCCCAAATTATTAGCTTGGTTTTGTGTCACCCATGTCCTGGCATCCATGATTGTTGGCCAGCTGTAGATATCCAGGCTCAGCTCACATGAGAGCTAAACATGCCCAATGGTTCCTATACACCAAGAGTATAGAAGAAAAGACGTTCCTTTAGGAAATCCTATGGGAGGAAACTGTAACAATATTTCCGGTCAGGTATGTTTCCGTAGAGTGAGATACAGTGGCAAACACAGTAGATGATGTTGGGGGAGAGCAGGTTTGGCAATGCTATATGAGGAATGCCCAATCCTTTTATATCTGACGGTGGCAATGCCTTACTCTACTCTCTCCACTGAAAAGACATGAGTGCTCAACTGAGTCAACGGGTAGTTGAGATAACTGTTAATTTACCCAATCAATATGTATGGCGACTCCAGTCACTGTTGGCAAGAATCATTGCTTTTTTATGGCTCATCAAATGAGGAGGTGTTTCAGGTTACGCTGCTGTCCCCTCCCCTAGTATTTAAATAGTTCCCTCTTCCTTCAGCAGATGTCGCTGATAGAGTTTAATCTTTGCAAGAACCTTGAGCTGCGTAGACGTTGATGCAGTGTGAGCTGAAACTTTCCTACTGTTTCTACCTGGAGTTTCCTAACTTTGTGGGAGTTGCTGCGTTTCCCCATCCATGGATGAATGTGATGGGGTTTTAGCCTAAGGATGATCAGAAGCTTGGGCAAGGGTGGTGGTCCAGACATACTCACCTTCAGAGGTAATTCTGGAAACCGGATGGGCCAGGGACCCCCAGTGTAAGGGTCAGACTAGTTTCCTTTGTTCGCCTTTTGCCCATCATTACCATCCTGCTACCTTACTCCCTTGACCGTTATACCACTCTGTGACACAGAACAGCTAAAGGATCCACAATGGCCAGTGCATTAATCGACACATTAATAAAATAATAAATACCAAGTAAATAAAGTGCTGGTGCCCCAAGGATTCACATTTTTTGGTAACTTTAGTTTTTTTTTTGCATGTTTTTGTAAAGTTTTGAATGTGATGGATTTAGAAATACCAAAACCTAAAACATCCCACCAGTCAGGTTCTACCGGTCAGGACGCCGCTCCGATCACAAGGTCTAGACAACCCTTAAGACCAGGAGACGAGAGATGAGCTTTGAGAAGTTCTCAATGAAGGTCTTGGAGATAAGTCTTCACCTTTATGGCCCAGAATTCCAGGATTCTCACAACGATTTCCGTTCCAGACATTGAAAGCTTTAATAAGACGTAAGAATGGAATGAAAGGAATCCAAACTTCTGTCTCTTGCATCCAACAATTGTATTTTTTGTAGTGTTTTTTAGCTGTGCTTAGAATATTTTAATGATGTATTTGATAACCATTGTATTATTTTTTCATTTTTTGTCTCACTTATAGACTTTATTATCCATATAATAATAAACTACAAAACATGGGAATATTATACTATATTTTATCTGTCACAATAACAAAGTATTGGGCATTTTGTCTCTTTCTTTTCTCACTCTCCTGACATTACCCAGCTGGCATCAACCCCAAATACCATTATCACTAGGCAACGGGAAGAGCCGGGGTAAGCGCCATGAGTGAAGCATCTAATGGAGGTGCCAGTTCTGGGACGGCTGCGACCTGCTATCTTTAGTCTGGGAAAGGACCAAGAACCATGAATCCTTCTCACACTGAGAATACCAGACCCCAGCTGTCAGCCTCACCTTGGCTGGTGATCTAGTTTGGGGGGATCACACATCTTTTTTTTTTTTTTTTTCATTATTTATTTATTTGACCTCTATTTTGAATTCCAAGCCAAGGTAAAGCTGCTAGCTGCAGTCTGCAGGATGCAACTGTCTGCTTTATCTTAGCTGGCTGACAGAAATACAAGAGACTTCATGTTGTTTTTTAAAATTAATAATTTATTTTGTGGCTAAACACCCTTTAATGCCACGTGAAAGGCACTAAATGGTGTAAACTTAGAATATGTAGGGGGTAGGACATATAGCTGTTTGTCATCTATCTATCTATCTATCTATCTATCTATCTATCTATCTATCTATCTATCTATCTATCTATCTAAAGAGTCTATCTATCTATCTATCTATCTATCTATCTATCTATCTATCTATCTATCTATCTAAAGAGTATATCTATCTATCTATCTATCTATCTAAAGACTATATCTATCTATCTATCTATCTATCTATCTATCTATTTGGTAATAGCCCTGATGAAGTGGCAGATTTAAAGCCACGAAACGCGTAGGCAAATAAACCAGAACCTGATTAACCCTTTACTGGACTGGAAGTTTCTTGAGGTCAGCGCGGACTATAAAGCCCAGCTTTTTCTTCGGTGGAAATCATTTATCTTCAGTGGGCTCCTGCAGCGACCATTACTAGGCTCTCTCAGTTTGTTGTGGCTCTCACAACCACCGCAGGTGAGTCACACCGATTGGGGGGACTGGACTATTTATTAAGACGATAACGCCCTATGTGCGCTCCCTATTCATCCTTTTTTGCAGAGATTGTTGGCAGACCTCTGGTTGCAGTGAAATCATGGACACATTGTTACATTATGTGGCAGCTACAGTGTAAGAAAAGGTGACGACGACCTGAAACGCTGAGAAGACGCTTGAAGTTGTAGAAATGTTCAGACGTCTGTGGAGTCCGGGCCGGGAACATTACAAAAAGTTTGCAGAGTTTTCGGTGGCACCTGAGCCCCGGGCACAGAATAAAGGTCCTGGGGAGAGTTTGCATTGAGTTCACGAGTTCATTGTACTAAAGACTCGGGTCATAAGATCAGCGCGGGCCGTGATTGCCAGATCTTGTTTGAGTATTATGCATAGCATTTTATAAAAATAATATTGTGCTGGATTAACCTCAGTGCTAAGAGCTGTTGTTTTTATGTTTTCTTCTGTTGTGATTTTTGGCGCCAATTTCCATCTCATCAGATTCGTATATTTTTCCTTGTGTCCCATTGTCTGACCACATTGACTCTGACATACAGCTCGCAGCACGTTCACTGCGTATGGCGGACATATAATCAAAGATATTCTTAGTCTTGACATGTCAGCTGCTTCTCCCAGGTCGTCACCTCCAGCTACATGCTTTAACTCTTTATATGTCTATGGGATGTTGATCAGAGTTACTTTATGACAATCACAGCATTATTAGACCTGTGTTTATGAATATAACTACTATAATACTGCTCCTATATACAAGAATATAACTACTATAATACTGCCCCTATATACAAGAATATAACTACTATAATACTGCCCCTATGTACAAGAATATAACTACTATAATACTGCTCCTATATACAAGAATATAACTACTATAATACTGCTCCTATATACAAGAATATAACTACTATAATACTGCTCCTATATACAGAATATAACTAATATAATACTGCCCCTATATACAAGAATATAACTACTATAATACTGCTCCTATATACAAGAATATACCTACTATAATACTGCTCCTATATACAAGAATATAACTACTATAATACTGCTCCTATATACAAGAATATAACTACTATAATACTGCCCCTATATACAAGAATATAACTACTATAATACTGCCCCTATATACAAGAATATAACTACTATAATACTGCTCCTATATACAAGAATATAACTACTATAATACTGCTCCTATGTACAAGAATATAACTACTATAATACTGCTCCTATATACAAGAATATAACTACTATAATACTGCTCCTATATACAAGAATATAACTACTATAATACTGCTCCTATATACAAGAATATAACTACTATAATACTGCCCCTATATACAAGAATATAACTACTATAATACTGCCCCTATATACAAGAATATAACTACTATAATACTGCTCCTATATACAAGAATAGAACTACTATAATACTGCACCTATATACCAGAATATAACTACTATAATACTGCCCCTATATACAAGAATATAACTACTATAATACTGCTCCTATATACAAGAATATAACTACTATAATACTGCTCCTATATACAAGAATATAACTACTATAATACTGCCCTATATACAAGAATATAACTACTATAATTCTGCCCCTATATACAAGAATATAACTACTATAATACTGCTCCTATATACAAGAATATAACTACTATAATACTGCCCCTATATACAAGAATATAACTACTATAATACTGCCCCTATATACAAGAATATAACTACTATAATACTGCTCCTATATACAAGAATATAACTACTATAATTCTGCCCCTATATACAAGAATATAACTACTATAATACTGCTCCTATGTACAAGAATAGAACTACTATAATACTGCCCCTATATACAAGAATATAACTACTATAATACTGCTCCTATATACAGGAATATAACTACTATAATACTGCTCCTATATACAAGAATATCACTACTATAATACTGCTCCTATATACAAGAATAGAACTACTATAATACTGCTCCTATATACAAGAATATAACTACTATAATACTGCCCTATATACAAGAATATAACTACTATAATTCTGCCCCTATATACAAGAATATAACTACTATAATACTGCTCCTATGTACAAGAATAGAACTACTATAATACTGCCCCTATATACAAGAATATAACTACTATAATACTGCTCCTATATACAGGAATATAACTACTATAATACTGCTCCTATATACAAGAATATAACTACTATAATACTGCCCCTATATACAAGAATATAACTACTATAATACTGTCCCTATATACAAGAATATAACTACTATAATACTGTCCCTATATACAAGAATATAACTACTATAATACTACTCCCATATACAAGAATATAACTACTATAATACTGTCCCTATATACAAGAATATAACTACTATAATACTGCCCTATATACAAGAATATAACTACTATAATACTGTCCCTATATACAAGAATATAACTACTATAATACTGTCCCTATATACAAGAATATAACTACTATAATACTACTCCCATATACAAGAATATAACTACTATAATACTGTCCCTATATACAAGAATATAACTACTATAATACTGTCCCTATATACAAGAATATAACTACTATAATACTACTCCCTATATACAAGAATATAACTACTATAATACTGTCCCTATATACAAGAATATAACTACTATAATACTGCTCCTATATACAAGAATATAACTACTATAATACTGCTCCTATATACAAGAATATAACTACTATAATACTGCTCCTATGTACAAGAATAGAACTACTATAATACTGCCCCTATATACAAGAATATAACTACTATAATACTGCTCCTATATACAAGAATATAACTACTATAATACTGCCCCTATATACAAGAATAGAACTACTATAATACTGCCCCTATACACAAGAATATAACTACTATAATACTGCCCCTATATACAGGAATATAACTACTATAATACTGCTCCTATATACAAGACTATACCTACTATAATACTGCTCCTATGTACAAGAATGTAACTACTACAATGCTGCTCCTATATACAAGAATATAACTACTATAATACTGCGCCTATATACAAGAATATAACTACTATAATACTGCTCCTATATACAAGAATATAACTACTATAATACTGCTCCTATGTACAAGAATATAACTACTATAATACTGCTCCTATATACAAGAATATAACTACTATAATACTGCTCCTATATACAAGAATATAACTACTATAATACTGCTCCTATATACAAGAATATAACTACTATAATACTGCTCCTATGTACAAGAATATAACTACTATAATACTGCTCCTATATACAAGAATATAACTACTATAATACTGCTCCTATGTACAAGAATATAACTACTATAATACTGCCCCTATGTACAAGAATATAACTACTATAATATTGCTCCTATGTACAAGAATATAACTACTATAATACTGCTCCTATGTACAAGAATATAACTACTATAATACTGCTCCTATATACAAGAATATAACTACTATAATACTGCCCCTATATACAAGAATATAACTACTATAATACTGCCCCTATGTACAGTAATATAATTTCTATATTTATAATTCTTCCACTTTTTCAATACCTTCTGCTCATTATCTATATTTATAAATTGCAGATAATTGTTTTTCTCACCTGGTATAACCTGGGGTTTTGCAGTTGTTGGGTCTCTGGATTATTATTGTTTTATAGATAGATCTCTCCACATTTGCTTACATTGAATTGGACGTTACTTATGAATATATTTTCTATGTTCTTGTCCTGCTTTTACCCCATTGGTTTCTGCAGGCCGGAGATGCGGTGAATCTTTGGTGCCAGGGAGCCCTCGGGTCCCAGTGCTCTCATCCCTCTTCCTGTGACTTGGCTTGAACTTCTGACATGTCAAGTTCACGTTGGGTCTGGATCCCTTCTCTGGTGTCAGCACCGCAAATACATCCATATATTTATATACATAGGCTTGTATATGGCTTGGCAGCCGCAGCGCCATTTGATAATAGCAACTTCTATAAATCTTGCTGTCAGGAAGTGTTTGCATCGGTACAGTATGTCTCAGCCACCGACACTCAGATGTGAAGACTCAAAAACAACATTGCACACCCTGTCCCAATTCGCCAAGATCATGGCGTTCGGTACCATACTCCCGGACTTGGTTATTTCTACCAATAAAATGTATCCGGACAGTTCAGGGTGGTAGATTAGTCAGTCTTTATGGTGCATCTATCTTCTTCTTGCCTCTAATGCTGGTTGGTGAGATGTCGTTACTGATCACATTCAATAAGGCTCGGACTGGCAGGTGGGAAAACCGGGTAATCCTCCGGTGGGCCACTATACAGTTCTACATCATTTGCCTGCCAACATAATCACTTGTTTCACTATGTAGAGATATCATCTCATCATTCATGTTACAAACTACCCAGTATATTATTACATAGAAGTAAAGGTAAATTTGTGAATGTATTATTTGCATGTGTTTGATCAGTGTCAATGTTACTGGTGGACCTCCACTGCCCCAGTCTGACATTGCATCCTATGATCTGCTTCAATATCTTGTGTGGACATTTTAGGAGTGTTATCCAATATGGCGCCACTTTCACCCACACGTTTGGATTTGGAGGTAACATCCAAAAGACATTGATCCATAACGTGTGAAAGCAATTTACTGGCATCTGGCATAAAGCCAAACGTGACAAACTTTCCAAATCTGACATCCAGATCAGTAGACATTTCTGCACCATTGGAAGTTTTTGCCACTGGTCTGTCACACGGTGTTTATGGCGGCGGTGACGACATAGCCTTTTTCAATGCATGTCGTGTTTAATGTTCTTAATTTGGCCAGATGTGTTGTTCTTTTGTTTTTTGACCCATGAGAAATGGGTCATTGCTTCTTATCAGACTGCTCGGCGTCTCCATTGTCCTAGTTTGTATATTGCTAATTAAATGTAAAATCTGCCCCCTCTGTCTACATCATTCAGAAGAGAATTATGTAGCCGGATTGAATTGCCAACTGCCTTAAGAACACCATATACCCTGAGGTGAAAGCTCGGGATATACAAAGGACTGCTTCAGTCACCAGTAGTTGCTATGCTAGGTGGCCTAAGTCTAGGAGCTTTGTTTTACCTGCTGTTTGGGAGAGTGATAATCAGGTTGGAAAGATGTAAGTACTACAGTGTTGAGGCTTGGAAAGAGTTAATAGTTATGTACTATAGGAGTCATCCAGCCCCATAATGGCAGTACCTGCCTGAAGGTTGTACTATTTCCAGTGGGCAGAGCTCAGGGTTCAGGGGTCATAGCACGTTCATATGAAAGTGTGGAGGAAACAGCGAAAAATAGACTTTTCTTTACAAATCCTATAATGTATCACAGCAAATCTAATAACAAACGAGAACAAACGCAAACGATCATCCGAAGCAAAGAACACTGTGACAGGAGGAGAAACCCAGCCGCTCACATCGCAGACCCCGGATCACCAGATAGAGACAAATTTACAATTAAAAGCCCCCAAAAAAGTGAAGGAGAACAGGAATTAATAAATCATCTGCTTTTCCAGATGACTAAAAAGAATAATTGAAGGAGTTTGTGAGAGCAGGAACATCGGGTCGGCACAGCGGGTCAGCACTCCGGATCCATCCAGTGTGTCACGAAAACTTAGTCAGGACCTGCAGCTCTCTGGCGCCCTCTTATCCTGCTGGTCAAACCCGGTATTGCCTGAAGATAAGAAAAGGAGCCCAGCTGCTCTAATTCATGTCGTCTACTGCGGCACGTGATGTGACGGGATGTATATATACCACCAGTTCCTGCCAGGAACGTATGTATACCTTGATCCAGTCACCCTCAGGCCCACAGTATCACATATATACAAAAATTATGCTGCCACCAATGATCTTTTTCAGGTGGATCGGTCACCTATTTGGAATTTGCGGAAAGGAACGTATTCAGCTCGTTCATAGAACATGAAGAACGACACTAGTGAGTTATAAGATTTACTCCAGAAAGTTGGCCGTGTTTACAAAAGATATACAAGATATTACAAAAGAGACAATGTACATATATGCAGAAAACAGTTATTAAAGGAAAAGAGATTAAATGAGAAAAGTACAAAACCTGCGCCACGCGGTGACCACTTAGATTCAGTGGGGGGGCTCCCCAGAAATGGTGTGTGATTCCTCCACGCAGTGTGTGGTGCTACGTCTGACGTCCCAGGGTGGAATGAGCCCAAAATGGACACTTTGGTTTTATGTAATGACACAGAAACCAGGAAACTCCCACTGTATTTACCTCACAAGGGGGGCTGGGTTTAAAGACTTTAAAACCTTAATTTTTCATATCTTTGGATTGGTTGCCCCCACATCCAAGATATGTACATCATGTTTATCCTCACTAATTTACATGATGCTAGATACCAAATATGATATCTCTATGATGTTGAGATGGTCTGAACCCATTTCCCAGGTTTCTGATTGTTTCCCAGTTGTAAAAGATATACCATCATAAGTGAAACAAGGTAAACATTCCAAAAATATGATTTATGTATTTGTGGTATGAACGGGTCTTATGAAATTTGATGTTAAAAGACTGTAAGTTAAGACAAAGGAATTCAGTATGGACCAAACCAGATCAGGCTAGCTGAGTATTCAGTTTGGACCAAAACAGATCAGGCTAGCTGAGTATTCAGTTTGGACCAAACCAGATCAGGCTAGCTGAGTATTCAGTATGGACCAAACCAGATCAGGCTAGCTGAGTATTCAGTATGGACCAAACCAGATCGGGCTAGCTGAGTCCCTCTTAGCTCAGAGTTTATGGCTTGTCGTAAAAAGTCCTGACTGGGGGGGAAGCAAAGTGGAGATCTATATATCTCCCTTACGAACAAATAAGGGGTGGAGAACTGAGCCATTTCTGGATGTCTTTTCAAACATTTTAAAACCAATGACAAGAATTCATATTTTCCTGACACAGTGGATGTGATGAATAAAATACAAAGTTATAGCTTTTATTAAAGTCCAGATCACAGGGACTGGATCACAGGGACAGAATCTCAGGAAGCGGATCACAAGGACCATATCACAGGGATGGGATCACAGGGACCGGATCACAGGGACCGGATCACAGGGATGGGTCACAAGGACCAGATCACAGGGATCAGATCACAGGTCAAGGATCACAGGGATTGGATCACAGGGATCAGATCACAGGGATCGGATCACAGAGAGTGGATCACAGGGCCAGGATCACAGGGACTGAATCACAGGGACCGGATCACAGGGATTGGGCCACATGGAAGCTGCAACATCCCCAGCTCCATTCCGCTGCCAACTGGATACATTTTACATATATTATAGGATTCAGTCTGGAATTTGATGCTTGTCTTTGCAGCAGTCACCCGGGGGTTAAATGCCGCAATGCGAAGCTTCCCTAAAAGAGAATCTGACCCCATTTTATTCTCTGCAGAGATTTATTTTCGTTCCTGACCGCATTGCTCCATCTGCGCCTGAAAACCCACAATCTTTAAAAAATCATCAGCTTTGATTTTCTGGGTTTTGCCAGTAGGAAGGAGAGGATCGGGTGGTAGATAATAGGACTATAATGGGGGACATTGGATTATGTCCATTTCTGAGATGTAGCAGAGATGAGCTTGTCTTTTGGTAGAGCTCATGATGATATTGGAATAGATTATTCCTGGTTTTACATGGGACTGCACATCATCATGCGGCTTTTTGAACTCATGGAAATAATGTATTGGACAGATAGATAGATAGATAGATAGATAGATAGATAGATAGATAGATAGATAGATAAGTGTAACCAAATACTTATTACTATTCGGATATTTATCCTGAATAATCAACATAATACAAGTCAATGGGGAACTCGGATATGTGTCTATAAGATCCTCCAGACAAATATCCGAGTTCCCCATGGACCTGTATTATGTTCACTATTCGGGATGAATATCTGAATAGTAATAATAAGTATTTCTTTAGACTTATCCGAACCTGAATAATGAACTATTCACCAATCACTAATAGATAGAAATCCAGCCGCTCACATCGCGGACCCCGGATCACCCCGGATAATAGATATAGAGATAGATGATAGACAGTTGATAGATATATAGAAAAATAGATGGATAAATGGATATATAGATTATAGATGGATATATAGATGTTACACACACAGATATCTGTTCAGATATTGGTCACAGATCTCTGGTTGCAGTGAAATCATGAATACATTGTTACATTTGTAAATGGACACAAAATGGAACAATGTATCCATGATTTCACTGCAACCAGAGATCTGTGACCAATATCTGCACAATTATCTGTGTGTAACTGGGCCTTTAGATGGATAGATGGATGGAGAGATAGATAATAGATATGAGACAGGGCCATGTCACACACACAGATATCTGTGCAGAGATTGTTCGCATATCTCTGGTTGCAGTGAAATCATGGATACATTGTTACACTTGTACACGGCCACAAAATGGAGCAATGTATCCATGATTTCACTGCAACCAGTGATCTGCACAAATATCTGTGTGTGTGACGTGGCCCATACATAGATGACATATAGATAGATAGACTGAGATTAGATACATAGATGATAGGCTGGGGTCACACACACAGATATCTGTTCAGATATTGGTCACAGATCTCTGGTTGCAGTGAAATCATGAATACATTGTTACATTTGTAAATGGACACAAAATGGAACAATGTATCCATGATTTCACTGCAACCAGAGATCTGTGACCAATCTCTGCACAATTATCTGTGTGTAACTGGGCCTTTAGATGGATAGATGGATGGAGAGATAGATAATAGATATGAGACAGGGCCATGTCACACACACAGATATCTGTGCAGAGATTGTTCGCATATCTCTGGTTGCAGTGAAATCATGGATACATTGTTACACTTGTACACGGCCACAAAATGGAGCAATGTATCCATGATTTCACTGCAACCAGTGATCTGCACAAATATCTGTGTGTGTGACGTGGCCCATACATAGATGACATATAGATAGATAGACTGAGATTAGATACATAGATGATAGGCTGGGGTCACACACACAGATATCTGTTCAGATATTGGTCACAGATCTCTGGTTGCAGTGAAATCATGGACAGATTGCTCCATTTGTACACAGCCACAAAATGGAACCATGTGTCCATGATTTTACTGCAACCAGAGATCTGTGAACAATATCTGCACAAATATCTGTGTGTGTGACCCCAGCCATAGACGGATAGATGGATGGATAGGTAATAGATATGGAGATAGATTATAGATAAATAGATGAATAGATAGATGATGGATAAATAATAGATACAGTGCCTACAAGTAGTATTCAACCCCCTGCAGATTTAGGTGGTTTGATAAGATGCCAATAAGTCAGAGCCTTCAAACTGCAAACAAGAGTAGGATTTATTAACAGAAGCATAAATCTTACAAACCAAAAAGTTATGTTGCTCAGTTGAATTTTAATAAATTTTAAACATAAAAGTGTGGGTCAATTATTATTCAACCCCTAGGTTTAATATTTTGTGGAATAGCCCTTGTTTGCAATTACAGCTAATAATGGTCTTTTATAAGACCTGATCAGGCCGGCACAGGTCTCTGGAGTTATCTTGGCCCACTCCTCCATGCAGATCTTCTCCAAGTTATCTAGGTTCTTTGGGTGTCTCATGTGGACTTTAATCTTGAGCTCCTTCCACAAGTTTTCAATTGGGTTAAGGTCAGGAGACTGACTAGGCCACTCCATCACCTTGATTTTTTCCCTCTTGAACCAGGCCTTGGTTTTCTTGGCTGTGTGCTTTGGGTCGTTGTCTTGTTGGAAGATGAAATTACGACCCATCTAAAGATCCTTGATGGAGGAGCGGAGGTTCTTGGTCAAAATCTCCAGGTAGGCCGTGCTATCCATCTTCCCATGGATGCGGACCAGATGGCCAGGCCCCTTGGCTGAGAAACATCCCCACAGCATGATGCTGCCACCACCATGCTTGACTGTAGGGATGGTATTCTTGGGGTCGTATGCAGTGCCATCCAGTCTCCAAATGTCACGTGTGTGGTTGGCACCAAAGATCTCGATCTTGGTCTCATCAGACCATAGAACCTTGAACCAGTCTGTCTCAGAGTCCTCCAAGTGATCATGAGCAAACTGTAGACGAGCCTTGACATGACGCTTTGAAAGTAAAGGTACCTTACGGGCTCGTCTGGAATGGAGACCATTGCGGTGGAGTACGTTACTTATGGTATTGACTGAAACCAATGTCCCCACTGCCATGAGATCTTCCCGAAGCTCCTTCCTTGTTGTCCTTGGGGTAGCCTTGACTCTTTGGACAAGCCTGGCCTCGGCACGGGAGGAAACTTTCAAAGGCTGTCCAGGCCGTGGAAGGCTAACAGTAGTTCCATAAGCCTTCCACTTCCGGATGATGCTCCCAACAGTGGAGACAGGTAGGCCCAACTCCTTGGAAAGGGTTTTGTACCCCTTGCCAGCCTTGTGACCCTCCACGATCTTGTCTCTGATGGCCTTGGAATGCTCCTTTGTCTTTCCCATGTTGACCATGTATGAGTGCTGTTCACAAGTTTGGGGAGGGTCTTAAATAGTCAGAAAAGGCTGGTAAAAGAGATAATTAATCCACACATGTGAAGCTCATTGTTCTTTGTGCCTGAACTACTTCTTAATACTTTAGGGGGACCAAACAGAATGCTGGTGGTTTGAGGGGTTGAATAATAAATGACCCTCTAAATTAACTTTTAACGCTTTAAAAAAAAAAATTAAAAAATCTTTGTGGCTGCATTTCCCACTTCCAGGCTGATCTACAGTCCAAATGTCACAATGCCAAGTTAATTCCGCATGTGTCAACCAGCTAAATCTGCAGGGGGTTGAATACTACTTGTAGGCACTGTAGATGGATGATAGATGATACTGTAGATAGATGGATGATAGATAATAGATAGATGGATGATAGATAATACTGTAGATAGATGGATGGATAGATATTATACTCTGCAGGTTCTGTATGTTCCTTCCTTCTCTTGCAGGTTATTATTTTGTCGCCTGACTCTCGGCCAGCACAGTCCGGCCTTTATTTTCCATTAGAGGCTACAGACCGCGCTCCCCTGGCTGTGGTCCTGGTGTTTTGTCTCGGGTCGGCGTTCCTCCAGGTACATTAGCGGCACAATGCTCACTGGCTGCCCGGATGGAACCTCGGAATCATCGTCTTCTTTCACCATTATTAGCTCGGCGGGGATTGCTGCCTTTGTGTGGAGTAACCGCGGATCGCCTGAGCCGTCACTTTGCACAATATGATCTTGATTTTCTGCTGCTCCGGGTGGAGGAACGTCTCCGGAGCGTCGTGTTATAACGAGATTCAGAGATTCCACAAATCTTTGATTCTGTAGGATTTGAGGGGGGGGGCGGCTTTACGGGACGAGGCCGGGATTGTCCATAGAAATCCCAGGACCTTATAACAGAGGTGTAATCTGGTCCCCCAAAGGGCCCATTGCAGGGGCCCTACTAATGGCGTCAATTGAAGCTAATGTGCGCTGAGGCAAAATCTCCAACGGGGCCCCCAGTAATTGCAAATCTTTACTAGCAATAGGCTTTTTCTATAGGCCAGAGGGACTTTTGGGGCCCCCTAGGCTGCAGAGCCTGGGTGCGACTGCAACCCCTGCACCTGTTGTAGTTACACCCCTGCCAAAACTAGTCACATGACCGCTCAGTCTTGCTGCCGACACCGTTGAATCTTCACAGTGTGCACTGAGCACCATCTGAGGGTTCCCAAATTTGCAGTCACGTAAAGTAACTGCAGACTTTTGTGAAAAGCCTGGACAAGCCCTTAATGACCAGACTCAGTGGAGTACGGTGTGCCCAATTCAGTAAGAGGTGCATCACTTACTGGGTAAAGAGCATCTCTAAAAGGAGTTTGCAGGACTTTTTGCATGGGGCTAAGAACTAACAAGCAGGTAGTTTCTAACTACCTTCCTGTATTGTCATTGACAACTGCTATAACTGGTAAGAATAACTGCCGGAAATGTTACCCCGGTCAATGACAGTAGTACATTTCTTAAAGTGGTGCACCTGTTCATGAATTTTTAAACACATTCTGTCCCACATACATTGCATGTATACATATTTATAATGCCTGGGATTTGATCCTATGAGCCTGTGCTGTGTGATATTCTTCTTTTTTCCCCTGAACCACACTGGGTTTGTTTCTTTCTGGATTCTTATTATCTGTTGTCCTTGTTTCATTCCTATTTGAACAACAGGTGTTTTCGCTTGTTATTTATTCTGTCCTATCACCTTTTGGGTGAGGCTATTTAAACCTTCCCCTAGCTGATCTTTCCTGCTGGTGATATTCTTTGTGGAGTCTACTTGGAGAACTTCTAGGTTATTTATTTCTGTTTTTTTTTTTTCAATCTGTCCTACTCCTTTCTGCTTTCATTAGCTAAGAGGTAAATCTGTCTAGCGTTTGTGCTCCACTATATCTCTTTGCTTTTGTGGTTTTACTTTTCTTTCTATCTCTGATCACCTTCCTGATTCAGGGTCATAGTGCTCTTCCCCTTCCTTCCGGTTCCTAAGGAAATACGAGTACGAGGAACTCTCGACGGACGATTAGGAAGCCTGGTCCGAGTTGTCATCGCCTAGGCCTGCGATTAGGGTTATTCCAGCCTGTGCAGGTGCCAGTAAGGACTGTGCAGCTAGGAACCTTAGTCTGTACAGGAACCAGATGCGTCAAGCGTGTTTATTCTGAGACAGGCGCTAGATTCCTGCGTGAGTTATGAGTGCATAACAATTTTTACATAAAATATACCGAGAAGATGTATTGTAAAGGTTAGATTACTGATTTGGTTTGATTTCACTACTATATACTACTACTACTACTATATTTTATACTATGTATGTGAATCCAATTATTCTTAAGTCTTTGAATACATTTTAAAACAGATAAATAGTGCAAGAAAAGTTCATAAATTAGCCAGATGAATTGTGCCGATGCCCGGATGTCACAGACTGACCGTAAACAGCTCATCCCAACACATGGGATCACATATGATGGCAATACCTAAGGTTGGAGAGATGGTAGAGAAAATACTTCAGTAATGGATAACAGCTTCTACAGGAAGAAAACATCAGCTTAAAACAGGATTTATCACTTGCCATAAATAATTTTTTATGCCACTATTTTCCTGTTTTGGATTCACAGCAGGAGACGTCCGCAGCGTAATGGCTGACTGGTGGGAAAAAAAAGCAATAAGTGTCATAACAGAGATAGGAGATGCCCAGCGCAAAGGTAGAAGGGGACCCTGGACATAGGGATAGGAGTGAACCCTAAATAATCACCTGAGACTGAACTCTGCACTCCCTATCATCCCTAGATGGGTCCTTACCTCGTGCACCATCATGTGCCTATGCCCTGGTTGACCCTGGACAAGCCCAGGCTAGTGATTGGGCAGCAAGATACTTGTCTTACTACTATAGAAAACAACACAGGGAAAGAGACAAGCAAATAGGAATCAAACAACAAACGGATCCAAAGCTTCCACAAGGAGAACTTCTCTTGGGAGGTCAGCATAGAAGAACTATAACCGGCACATGGAAGAGTAAAAAGGGTCAGCGTAGAGGAACTATAACTGGCACTTGGGAGAGTAAGAAGTGTTTGGAAGCTCATGGAGCCGGCTGCTTAGGCAGCAAGCTCTCACAGCCTCGGACTTTATCCTGACCTACCGCGGCTCACACAGGCTTATACAGCTTCCCAGACACAGCTACCACCCCAGAGACTGCCAGCATGCCACGGGGTCACCTAAAAAGCCAAGAGGCATCCGCAAAACTGAATGACTTCTTTGGCAGAGGCGCGGCTTCGGGTCCGCAATCCAACATGGTACCGGCCTCCCGCTCTGCATCCTCCCGCTTCTCCTCCAAGGACACCAGAGATGCAGCAGCACTGGAGGCTGATGATGTCCCTCTCACCCAGGGCACGATGCAGCGACTCCTATCCTCCCTTAGGAAAGATCTCCACACAGACATGAAAGGTATGGTTGGGGAGCTCAGAAGGTGTAATAGTGAGCTGGGTGACCATACTGACCACATAGAAAAGAAAATGGCAGAGTATGTGGTAGCACATAATGCCCTGGCTGATGACTACACTGCATTGGAGGATCGTATGTCTGCTCAACAGCTCAAACTATGGGATCTTGTAGATAGATCTAGGCAATGTAACATTAGGCTTAGGGGGATCCCAGAGTCTGTGAAGGATGCTGATTTACTTACTCTTCTCACTGACTTTATTAAGGCAGTCCTCCCTGAAGTCCCCCCGGGATCCCTGGAGATTGAACGGATCCACCGGGTCACTAAGCCCTCTCACATTAACCAATCTCTTCCCAGGGATGTATTAGCCTGCATGCACTCCTACAAGGCAAAGGAGAGTAAGAAGGGTCAGCATACAGGAAGTGTAACTGGCACCTCAGAGAGTAAGAAGAGCCAGCATAGAAGAACTATCACTGGCACATGGGAGAGTAAGGAGTGAGTTTAAATAAGGAAAGGAAGAGGAAGCAAAGTGCAGCAGCTGAGATTAGAGCAAAAGGAATCTCAGCAGGATCAAACAGGAACTCTTAACCCCTTAAACACCAAATGAAAATAATTTTGCTCTACTCATGTTACTTGCCCAGCAGAATCCAATGAGGACCTGCAAACTGCTAATTGCTACGACCTTCTAATTCCAGAAACCTCAAAAGTCTCAACCAGATGAGACACACTTGTGACACAATAACAAATACAGAGCCCGCAGCACCCACGGAAAAGGAGGAAAGTTCAGGCCTCCACTGTGGTGCCCGTCCTACACCAAGGAGTCATCCTAGTAAATAATACATATAACATAGAAAGGGACAGCACCACATACCAGACGGGATTCTTTGCCAATTCTTTTATTCCAGCACCCCAGTGCAAGCGACGTTTCGGACTGTGTTGCTTGACAAAGGGCACAGTCCGAAACGTCCAGGGGCGGACCGTCACCCCCGGGGGCCCTGGTGCAGGAGAGGACTGGGGGGGCGGGGCTACTGGCCGTCGGCGCAGCGGGAGGGGGAGGGGTGCCGTTGGCCGTCGGCGCGGCCTGGGAAGGGGGGGTGGGTGCCGCTGGGAGCTGCAGGGAGCCGCAGGCGCGATGCTCTCCTACCTGGGAGCCGCGTCGGATGTTTGCTAGGGGCCGGAGGAGCAGAGGAGAGGAGGGGCGGGATCAGTCAGGGGAAGCAGGAAGCTCTCTGCTTCCCTTGCCTGACCCTCCTCTCCTTTGACGGCGGCTTGCGGGGGTCGGCTGGGGGCCCCCCTCCAGGTTTGAAGGGACCCCCAGCCGGTCGGGGCCCTGGTGCAGCTGCACCAGCTGCACCAGTGTAGTTCTGCCCCTGGAAACGTCGCTTGCACTGGGGTGCTGGAATGAAAGAATTGGCAAAGAATCCCGTCTGGTATGTGGTGCTGTCCCTTTCTATGTTATACATGTGTGACACAAGTCAGGGGTCACATCCAGAGAAACTCTGAATCTCTGAACAAGGATAAAATCAGAACAAAATAGTAAAAGTAAGTGCAGTCAGGTCAAAATCCAGGACAGGTAGGCAAGAGACAATCATAGGGTCAATTAGTCCAACGTCAAACCAGAGCGAGCATCCAGGGGTTAATCCAGACAAATGGTCAAGTAAGAACTTGGAGACAATCCAGGGTCATATATGAGACATACTAGAACAGGAATTCATCCTAACAAAGGGGGTTAGGAGTGCGTTAGTGTCACCAGCACCTTAATTCGGCTCGGTCTGATGTCAACTGTTTGCCAATAAGTTATTTTCAAAACAAATGTATCAAACAAGTATCACAAAACGTTACTGTTTCATCTTGTTCTGGTGCAATCCAGATACACGTTCTAGGACTGCACATGGGTTGTTATACACAACCTCTTTGTACCGGAAGCTCTATTTTGCACGCAGATAATGGTCACCCACCACAAGTAAGTTACCGTTTACCTGTTGGGGAACTTTCTAGGACTGGAAGAACGTGATGAAGAATTCAACTTGTAAAACTGAGGTACAGACTCTGATCATTAACTAGAGCTCAGGTCATTGAGAGGAAAGAGTCCTTGATGTCCCTTCTGTGTAACAAAACCAATAGGAAGCGAAATCAAAAGATGTGGAACTCTCCTTTCTCATCTATGATAAACCTTCCTACTTCTTCTCTTCCTTCACTACAGACTACAAAGGAATCGTTTCTCTCCTACATAGATTCCTGCCCATCCTATATCAAGAGGAAACTCTATCCAAAATCTTGTCTGGGGATTTTAGAAAGCTAAAAGTATAATCACATCTCACCTAGTTTCTTTAATAGTAACCACAGCCCTCTCATATCTCTGTCTCTCTCATACATGTACTTTAATTAAAAGACTAGCTGAACATGCATTGCTTCTGAGCTCCTCCGATCTCTCTAAATACTTTTCTGAGATACATGGATGTAATTGTGCCTCTCTCATAGGACCTTACTCGGTAACGCTTGGACCTATCTAGGCTTGGAGAAGACCATGATGGACCTATCTAGGCTCAGAGAAGACCCTAGTGAACGTATCTAGGTTTGAAGAAGACCCTGGTGGACCTATCTAAGCTGATGACGTATCTAGGTTTGGAGAATACTCTGGTGGACCTATCTAGGCTTGGAGAAGACGCTGGTGGAGCTATCTAGGCTTGGAGAAGACGCTGGTGGAGCTATCTAGACTTGGAGAAGACCCAAGTGGGCCTATCTAGACTTGGAGAAGACCCTGGTGGACCTATCAAAGCTGATGAACGTATCTAGGTTTGGAGAATACTCTGGTGGATCTATCTAGGCTTGGAGATGACACTGGTGGACCTATATAGGCTTGGAGAAGACGCTGGTGGAGCTATCTAGACTTGGAGAAGACCCAAGTGGACCTATCTAGGCTTGGAGAAGACCCTCGTGGGCCTATGTAGGCTTGGAGAAGACTGTGTGGACTTATCTAGGCTTGGAGAAGACCCTGGTGGACCTATGTAGACTTGGAGAAGACTGTGTGGACTTATCTAGGCTTGGAAAATACCCTTGTGGACCTATCTAGGCTTAGAGAAGACCCTGATGGACATATCTAGGCTTGTAGAATACTGTGGTGGACTTATCTAGGTTTGGAGAAGAGCCTGGTGGACCTATCTAGGCTTGGAGAAGACCCTGGTGGACCTCTTTGGGCTTGGAGAAGATCCTGTTTAACCTATCTAGCCGTGAAGAATACTCTGGTGGACCTATCTAGGCTTGGAGAAGACTCTGGTGGAAGGAACTAGACTTGGAGAAGACCTTAGTGGACCCATCTACGCTGCACAAGATCCATCTTCATACACCAAAATATTTATCCATCGAACTTTCATCTATCAAGTCACTGTGCCTCCAGATCCAGCTAAAGGATGTTAAACCGTGATGTATCAATTCTGGATCTCAGAAGTGAAATTTGGCCATCTTCCTTGTGGATCTATAGCTTGGACTAAGGGCACAGACACACTTATACGAGCAGCATGCAAGTGTCTAGCATGCATCTCGCATGACTCACCTGGCCTAGCCCCTGCGTTTCTGAATGGTAGCGTGGAGTTGATTGTGTTTCTATGGAGCTCCACACTCCCATCCAGAGAGCCGGCGGGTGGGCTGGGCGACTCATGTGAGATGCATGCTAGATACTCTCATCCATCTCGCAAGAGTGTGTTTCCACCCTAGGAAGGGCGGCCTTAGGAGTCAGACTTACAGGATTTTGAACCCCTGGTGGAACCTAAGGTTTCCATTCTTTTATAATCTTATTGTTTCCCATTCTTATTGCTCGCTGCAGACCAGTTGGACCCTATAGACTCGGGACTGGATCTGCTGAATCTTCTCCCCGGATCCGGATCTGTCGGTGTCACTCACCGTCCAGGGGCTGAAGCAGCTGAGTTTGACAGAACTGAATGTCCTGGAGAAATAATCTGTTTCTTATAAACCTATTAAGGGTGGAACCTGCATTTCTCCCGCAGCTCCCGGGAGGCCGCTGGGTTTTTGGTATTTCCAAGTTGAAGACATTTATCTTGAAAATGGAGAAAGTCTATAACAATAAAATCAACATAAAAATCAACATATATCAATATAAAAACAAGTCAAAGAGATCTCCAAAAAAAGGAACTGTCTGCCCCCCCCCCCCCCCTCCCGGAACACAAAGGTGCTCGGAATGTTCCTGGTATAAAGAGCGAATGGTGCGGCTTTATATAGAAGTCATAAATATTGGGGCCAGAATTGACTCATTCACAGTTTTCCTCCCAATGTAATTGGTGCCGGAGATGTCGGTAAATCTTTCATGACAGCAGCCAAATATTTTATGGGGACAGAGATGCTGAAGTTTTACTCCTGCAAGTAAATAATACATTAAAGAGCCATTAAAATACATTGTAAAACTCCAGTGATTAACATCAGAGAGAAAAAAATGTCTCGGTTCCTATTAGCCAAATGTTCCATTAAAACCTCACCCAAAGACAAAAACATGGATGTGGGATATAGCTAGATGAGTTTCCTCACACATTGCATCAGAAGAAGGACCGCTAAGTAATATGGACGCATCGGACTGAAAATGTGCTATAAGCGCTATACATCCCTACAAATATACTGCATTCATCTGATTGCAGAGTGCTCCCCTAGTGGTGGCTGTAGACAGGATCTTATCATGTATCTCTGTATACAGGGAGCTCCCCCTAGTGGTGACTGCAGACAGGATCTTATCATGTATCTCTGTATACAGGGAGCTCCCCCTAGTGGTGGCTGCAGACAGGATCTTATCATGTATCTCTGTATACAGGGAGCTCCTCCTAGTGGTGGCTGCAGACAGGATCTTATCATGTATCTCTGTATACAGGGAGCTCCCCCTAGTGGTGGCTGCAGACAGGATCTTATCATGTATCTCTGTATACAGGGAGCTCCCCCTAGTGGTGACTGCAGACAGGATCTTATCATGTATCTCTGTATACAGTGAGCTCCCTCTAGTGGTGACTGCAGACAGGATCTTATCATGTATTTCTGTATACAGGGAGCTCCCACTAGTGGTGACTGCAGACAGGATCTTATCATGTATCTCTGTACACAGGGAGCTCCCCCTAGTGGTGACTGCAGACAGGATCTTATCATGTATCTCTGTATGCAGGGAGCTCCCCCTAGTGGTGGCTGCAGACAGGATCTTATCATGTATCTCTGTATGCAGGGAGCTCCCCCTAGTGGTGACTGCAGATAGGAGCTTATCATGTATCTCTGTATACAGGGAGCTCCCCTTAGTGGTGACTGCAGACAGAATTTTATCATGTATCTCTGTATACAGGGAGCTCCCCCTAGTGGTGACTGCAGACAGGATCTTATCATGTATCTCTGTATGCAGGGAGCTCCCCCTCGTGGTGACTGCAGATAGGAGCTTATCATGTATCTCTATATACAGGGAGCTCCCCCTAGTGGTGACTGCAGACAGGATCTTATCATGTATCTCTGTATACAGGGAGCTCCCCCTAGTGGTGACTGCAGACAGAATCTTATCATGCATCTCTGAATACAGGGAGCTCCCCCTAGTGGTGACAGCAGACAGGATCTTATCATGTATCTCTGTATACAGGGAGCTCCCCTAGTGGTGACTGCAGACAGAATCTTATCATGTATCTCTGTATACAGGGAGCTCCCCTAGTGATGACTGCAGACATAATTTTATCATGTATCTCTGTATACAGGGAGCTCCCCCTCGTGGTGACTGCAGATAGGAGCTTATCATGTATCTCTGTATACAGGGAGCTCCCCCTAGTGGTGGCTGCAGACAGGATCTTATCATGTATCTCTGTATACAGGGAGCTCCCCCTAGTGGTGACTGCAGACAGGATCTTATCATGTATCTCTGCTCCTTTCCATCACTGCCTGTTTGAAAATTACTCTCATGTCAGTTGTGCTGAAGGCAGTTTGTAATCAGTCTCCTGGGAGAGGTATAATGACACCAACATTACCCTCTCTGCAGAGTGATTACAAGATGTTGTGAGCACAACAGACTTACAGAGAACAAACCACCAGGATTTATCCACCTGTAAATCAGTGCAGCAGGGGATTGACATGTGCAGCATAGCATCACTATTTGAGTTTTTTTTTATTTCTCCTCTGTGAGCATGGCAGTCTGCTGTAAAGCTGAACCCCGCCCTGGACGATAGGGAGGGGATTCGGCTAACAGCAGACTGCCATGCTCACAGGGGAGAAATAAAAAAACAAACAAATATTGATGTTATGCTGCACATGTCAATCAATTGCTGCACTGATTTGCAGGTGGTTAAATCCTGGTGGTTGGTTTCCTTCTCCAGTCAGACATTGATGGGTTAAGGGTAGCACAGCACAGCTGCCTGTCCATTGACAGAAGAGCTAATACAAAGGATTTGTAATGTGACACAAGAAAGCTCAGCTGTGCTGCCCCTCCGACCACAAGATCCTTATGTGACAGGTATTACATCGTTTTATACGACACCTTGAATATATTACTTACATACTTGTAAATTGAAAACTAATTGTCAAATGTATTAATTATTTACTTTTACCCACTTATTAATAAAAATATTTAAACAGGTATTACATCTCTGCTCTAATTTCCGCCCTACAGTTTTTTTTCCTGCTGTGATTCTGTCTGATTCTACCTTTATTTGATACATTAAATTTGTAATTAATATTTGAAATGATAATGAAGTTATAGACCCCGGGCTTCCGCTCCATATGAGAACGGTTCAATAACGGTGACGGAACATTCATACGTCTAGATATGTTTAGGTTTTATTACTTCTGTGCAAAAAAAAACAACAACAAAATACTTCATCTCCTCTTTGAAGAGGCAATTTGCATATTAAAAACAATGAAACACTTAAAAACGTAACAACAGCAGCTGGCACGATCCCCAGGGTCCATCAGCTGTGACCTCACATGAACTCTCTGACGTCTCTGCTCTTACCCGCACCTGGCATCGTGAGAGCGCTGCTTGTCTCTAATATGTAGCAGAGCTGCAGAGCTTCGTTAAGGTACATCGTGCTATGGATTTACAGTTGGAGCTGGGTATGTTTGGGGTTTATAAATGGGTAAAAGAGGGAGTCTGTGTATAAATAAAGGATTTTTCTCTGCGTCTGTGTTTTTTTAACTATTTATTACCGGATTGGTTAATGTGGGGGGCCTGAACATTACCAACCCAGGCCTAGATGACAGCTGTCAATTCTTAGCTGTCATTAACCCCTTCTATTACCCCATTTGCCATCAGGGCAGTGGAAATAGCTAGGCTGAAGCACCAGGATCGTCACATCTTATGGAAGTGCCAGCTCTCAGGTGGCTGCAGCCTGTTATTTTTAGGATTGTGAGAAGCCTTTAACCATGGCCCTTCCCACCCTGAGAAGATCATACCTCAGCTTTCGGCTTTACCTTGGCTAATTTTCCAAAATGGGGGGGAACCCATGTTTTTTTTTTTCCACATTATTTATTTATAAATAATTAGCAAAAAATAGTATGGGGTGACCTCTGTTTTTCACTGCCAGCTGCGGTCTGCAGGCTCCAGCCATCTGCTTTACCCTAGCTGGCAATCAAAAGTAGATGGGACCACAATTCGTGTTTTTTTTTTTAAATATTGATCACAAGAGATAATATTAACTCTACTTGTCCAACAGGAACAATATTTTACCTACTGGGCCACCAGGGATAATATTAATACTACAAGGCTACCAGGGATAAAATTAAATCTGCTTGGCTACCAAGAAAATTACTTGGCTACCAGAGATAATATTAACTCTACTCGGCCACCATAAATATTATTTAAACTATTTGGCCACCAGGGATAACATTATTAATCCTACTTGGCCACCAGGGATATTAACTCTACTTTAGCCCCAGGAATATTATTAACTCTACTTGGCCCCCAGTGTATATTATTTAACCTACTGGGTCACCAGGGATAACATAATTAATTGTACTTGTCCACTAGGAATAATATTAAATCTATTTGGCCACCAGGAATGTTATTTAACTCTACTTGGCTACCAGTAATATTATTTACCTACTAGGCCACCAGGGATAATATTAACTCTACTTGGCCCCCAGGAATATTATTTAACCTACTGGGCCACCAGGGATAACATAATTAATTGTACTTGCTCACTAGGGAGAATATTAAATCTATTTGGCCACCAGGAATATCATTTTACCTACTAGGCCACCAGGGATAATATTAACTCTACTTGGCCACCAGGAATATCATCTTACCTACTAGGCCACCAGAGATAATATTAACTCTACTTGGCCACCAGGAATATTGTTTATCTATATGACCACCAGGGATAATATTAATTTTACTTGGCCACCAGGGATAATATTAATTTTACTTGGCCACCAGGGATAATATTAATTTTACTTGGCCACCAGGGATAATATTAATCTCATTGAGTATATTAATAATACCAGTGGACCGGTCATTGTTGTTAGAGACGTAGGGGGCATCTTAGGGGGTAACTTACGTTGCGTCTGGTCCAGCCCGGCCTTTATCATTTCTTTGTCTTTTAGACCAGAAGCAGAATAGAATCTTCTTTCATCTTGTGTTGAATCTCCAGAACAAGCAGTAACTGAATAATGGCCGGTGTGATTATCCTGTCACGGGGATTCATCATTACCCTGTTATGGGGATGTTAATGGCTCTGTTTGATGAATGGGAACCTGGATTTATTTTTCCAAAACTGATATTAATGTTCTCGCTGGTGATGGCGCTAATTTAATTACCGAGATGAAAAATGATGACGAATAATGAAGAGAAATGTCCTTGTGCTTTGGATGATCCTCGGGGTTATAAATCGGGAGAAGAAAACAGCGTTTGGCTCCAAGACTCTGCAGATGCAGCCAATGTCAGGAGCCGAGCGGGGCGCCTGCCGAGAGGTCAGGGGTCACCACCACCGCCCCGTCATGGAGGGGTCGCTGTTTGTATGGCCGTACATATACTGTATGTAACTTATCTTGTGCTATAATGTATCTAAGTTGAAAACTAAACAAAATAAATAAACAATTCACCCGTGTGCACAGCTCCTATAGAGACCTGAAATACTCTGTACTGCTGGGGTCCTGGATTCATTTGTTATGGATCAGCCTGTATATTGTAATCATACTGGAATCACCGGCAAATGTGTCAACCCTAACAAACATCATCCTATAAAGGGACAGGTCATGGCCCTCTGCAAAGTCAGCACTCACCTTTCCTAAAATACTCTGTGCCGCTGTGACGTGATGGACCATAAAAGAAAACAGTATACCTATAGCAGATAACAGATAATAAGCAGTATCCCTACACATGGAAGGCACTCTAGAAGACACTGGACCTGATACCGAAAAAGCATGGGGACCGTGAGCTACCGCTGCAGTGTCATATATGGTTGTCACTGTGACTAGCGCAGCTTCTACCCCAATATCACCCATATATGATAATGTGTGTATGTATCATAGCCCTGCCCCTTCCAAGTAGCTCCACCCTCATAGCTCTGCCCCTGCACAGAGCCCCTCCTCTTTCACAGTGCCATCTCCAAGTATAGCCTCGCCTATTCATAGCTCCACCCCTCCACATAGTCCTGGGGCAGGGCTATGTAGAGGAGGTGGGGATATGTGGAGATACAGGCTGCAAAGTGGGTGTGGCTATGTGGAGTGGATGTGGCTATGTGGAGTGGGTGGGGCTATGAACATACACTCAGCTTTGTGGAGTGGGTGTGGCTATGGGGAGTGGGCATGGCTTTGTGGAGTGGACGTGGCTATGTGGAGTGGGCGTGGCTATGTGGAGTGGGAGTGGCTATGTGGAGTGGGCGTGACTATGTGGAGTGGGCGTGACTGTGTGGAGTGGGCGTGGCTATGTGGAGTGGGAGTGGCTATGTGGAGTGGGCGTGGCTTTGTGGAGTGGACAGTGGACGTGGCTATGTGGAGTGGGCGTGGCTATGTGGAGTAGGAGTGGCTATGTGGAGTGGGCGTGGCTTTGTGGAGTGGACAGTGGACGTGGCTATGTGGAGTGGGCGTGGCTATGTGGAGTGGGCGTGGCTATGTGGAGTGGGCATGGCTTGATATAAGTCAAAAAGTGGCTTGAGAAAGGATTTCATATCCAAAACGTCACCACGCCACTGGGCAATAAAGTCCACATTTTCTTTAATTTTTGGTGCTGTTTTTTAATTTTTTCTCTCTCTATATATAAAGATGCTGTATGTATAATAAAAGATATAAGAAAGCCAAGGAGTATTTGCTTTCCACAATCAAAATATTGATTTCATTTGGTAAATGGTAAAAGTTCATTTTATAAACCACATAGCTGCTATATACAGTATATACTGTGGCATGCAAAAGTTTGTGCACCCTGGTCAAAATTCCGGTTATTGTGAACAGTTGAAGATTAAGATCTCTAAAAGGCATAAAGTTACAGATCACACATTTCATTTGTATTTTAGGCAAAACAATACATTTTTTATCTTTTGCATTTTGGAAATTACAAAAAAGGAAATGCTGATGTAAATGTTTGGACACCCTGTATGGTTAGACCCTAATAGCACCCCCTTTTGCAAGTATCACAGCTTGTAAACACTTTTGGTAGAGTCTTTTAATTTTAGTTTGAGGCTTTTCCTCCATTCTTGCTTGGAAAAGTCTTCCAGTTCTGTGAGATTCCTGGCTCATCTTCCAGTTCTGTGACATTCCTGGCTCATCTTTCAGTTCTGTGAGATTCCTGGCTCATCTTCCAGTTCTGTGAGATTCCAGGCTCATCTTCCAGTTCTGTGAGATTCCTGGCTCATCTTCCAGTTCTGTTATATTCCTGGCTCATCTTCCAGTTCTGTGAGATTCCTGGTTCCTCTTCCAGTTCTGTGAGATTCCCGGTTCGTCTTCCAGTTCTGTGAGATTCCAGGCTCATCTTCCAGTTCTGTGAGATTCCTGGTTCCTCTTCCAGTTCTGTGAGATTCCCGGTTCGTCTTCCAGTTCTGTGAGATTCCAGGCTCATCTTCCAGTTCTGTGAGATTCCTGGCTCATCTTCCAGTTCTGTTATATTCCTGGCTCATCTTCCAGTTCTGTGAGATTCCTGGCTCATCTTCCAGTTCTGTGAGATTCCAGGCTCATCTTCCAGTTCTGTGAGATTCCTGGCTCATCTTCCAGTTCTGTTATATTCGTGGCTCATCTTCCAGTTCTGTGAGATTCCTGCCTCATCTTCCAGTTCTGTGAGATTCCTGGCTCATCTTCCAGTTCTGTGAGATTCCCGGCTCATCTTCCAGTTCTGTGAGATTCCTGGCTCATCTTCAAGTTCTTGAGATTCCTGGCTCATCTTCCAGTTCTGTTAATTCTGGCTCATCTTCCAGTTCTGTGAGATTCCTGCTCATCTTCCAGTTCTGTGAGATTCCTGGCTCATCTTCCAGTTCTGTGAGATTCCGGCTCATCTTCCAGTTCTGTGAGATTCCTGGTTCCTCTTCCAGTTCTGTGAGATTCTGGCTCTCTTCCAGTTCTGTGAGATTCCAGGCTCATCTTCCAGTTCTGTGAGATTCCTGGCTCATCTTCCAGTTCTGTGAGATTCCTGCTTCATCTTCCAGTTCTGTGAGATTCCTGGCTCATCTTCCAGTTCTGTGAGATTCCTGGCTCATCTTCCAGTTCTGTTGAGATTCCTGGCTCATCTTCCAGTTCTGTGAGATTTGTCTCGTTGGTTCTCATCTGTCTCCAGTTCTGTGAGATTCCTGGCTCATCTTCCAGTTCTGTGAGATTCCTGGCCTCTCCATTCTGTATTCCGTCTCTTCAGTTCTGTGAGATTCCAGGCTCATCTTCCAGTTCTGTGAGATTCCTGGCTCATCTTCCAGTTCTGTGAGATTCCTGGCTCATCTTCCAGTTCTGTGAGATTCCGGCTCATCTTCCAGTTCTGTGAGATTCCTGCTCATCTTCCAGTTCTGTTGAGATTCCTGGCTCATCTTCCAGTTCTTGAGATTCCTGGCTCATCTTCCAGTTTCTGGAGATTCCTGGCTCATCTTCCAGTTCTGTGAGATTCCTGGCTATCTTCTTCAGTTCTCTCGCTGGAGATTCCTGGCTCATCTTCCAGTTCTGTGAGATTCCTGGCTCATCTTCCAGTTCTGTGAGATTCCTGGTTCTTCCTTCCAGTTCTGTGAGATTTCTGGCTCATCTTCCAGTTCTGTGAGATTCCTGGCTCATCTTCCAGTTCTGTGAGATTCCTGGCTCATCTTCCAGTTCTTGAGATTCCTGGCTCATGTCTTCCAGTTTCTGTGAGATTCCTGGCTCATCTTCCAGTTCTGTGAGATTCCTGGCTCATCTTCCAGTTTCTGTGAGATTCCTGGTTCGTCTTCCAGTTCTGTGAGATTCCTGGCTCATCTTCCAGTTCTGTGAGATTCCTGGCTCATCTTCCAGTTCTGTGAGATTCCTGGTCTCTTCCAGTTCTGTGAGATTCCTGGTCTCATGTCTGTCCAGTTCTGTGAGATTCCTGGCTCATCTTCCAGTTCTGTGAGATTCCTGGTCTCGTCTTCCAGTTCTGTGAGATTCCTGGTTTTGTCTTCCAGTTCTGCGAGATTCCTGGCTCATCTTTCAGTTCTGTGAGATTCCTGGCTCATCTTCCATTTCTGTGAGATTCCTGGTTCGTCTTCCAGTTCTGTGAGATTCCTGGTTCATCGTCTTGTCTTCCAGTTCTGCGAGATTCCTGGCTCATCTTTCAGTTCTGTGAGATTCCTGGCTCATCTTCCATTTCTGTGAGATTCCTGGTTCGTCTTCCAGTTCTGTGAGATTCCGGTTCATCGTCCAGTTCTGTGAGATTCCTGTTCATCTTCCAGTTCTGTGAGATTCTTCGTCCCTTGTCTTTCTTGTGAGATTCCTGGCTCGTCTTCCAGTTCTGTGAATTCCTGGCTCGTCTTCCAGTTTTGTGAGATTCCTGGCTCATCTTCCAGTTCTGTGAGATTCCTGGCTCATCTTCCAGTTTTGTGAGATTCTAAAGTCGTCTTCCACTCTGTGAGATTCCTTTCTTGTCTTCCAGTAATCGAATTCCCTGCTCGTCTTGCATGCTTTGCTGTTTTGAGGTCTAGCCACAGATTTTCAATGATGTTTCTGAGTTACCTCCTGTATTATACTCCAGAGCTGCACTCGCTATTCTGCTGGTGTAGTCACTCTGTACATACATTACATTACTGATCCTGAGTTACCTCCTGTATTATACTCCAGAGCTGTACTCGCTATTCTGCTGGTGCAGTCACTGTGTACATACATTACATTACTGACCCTGAGTTACCTCCTGTATTATACTCCAGAGCTGCACTCACTATTCTGCTGGTACAGTCACTGTGTACATACATTACATTACTGATCCTGAGTTACCTCCTGTATTGTACTCCAGAGCTGCACTCACTATTCTGCTGGTGCAGTCACTGTGTACATACATTACATTACTGATCCTGAGTTACCTCCTGTATTATACTCCAGAGCTGCACTCACTATTCTGCTGGTGCAGTCACTGTGTACATACATTACATTACTGATCCTGAGTTACCCCCTGTATTATACTCCAGAGCTGCACTCACTATTCTGCTGGTGCAATCACTGTGTACATACATTACATTACTGATCCTGAGTTACCTCCTGTATTATACCCCAGAGCTGCACTCACTATTCTGCTGGTGCAATCACTGTGTACATACATTACATTACTGATCCTGAGTTACCTCCTGTATTATACCCCAGAGCTGCACTCACTATTCTGCTGGTGCAGTCACTGTGTACATACATTACATTACTGATCCTGAGTTACCTCCAGTATTATACTCCAGAGCTGCACTCACTATTCTGCTGATGCAGTCACTGTGTACATACATTACATTACTGATCCTGAGTTACCTCCTGTATTATACTCCAGAGCTGCACTCACTATTCTGCTGGTGCAGTCACTGTGTACATACATTACATTACTGATCCTGAGTTACCTCCAGTATTATACTCCAGAGCTGCACTCACTATTCTGCTGGTGCAGTCACTGTGTACATACATTACATTACTGATCCTGAGTTACCTCCTGTATTATACTCCAGAGCTGCACTCACTATTCTGCTGGTGCAGTCACTGTGTACATACATTACATTACTGATCCTGAGTTACCTCCTGTATTATACTCCAGAGCTGCACTCACTATTCTGCTGGTGCAGTCACTGTGTACATACATTACATTACTGATCCTGAGTTACCTCCAGTATTATACTCCAGAGCTGCACTCACTATTCTGCTGGTGCAGTCACTGTGTCCATACATTATATGACGTCTGTAGTAAATGGAGCAGGTGTCTGCTGTTAGGAGCAGATATTATTGTATAATCCCTGGAAGTGTCAGATTTGAGTCTTTCTGTTACATTGTGACCATTGAGGAAGGCAATCATTCCGCGGCCCCAGGTGTGCGGCCACATGTGCGCTCTGCGTTTGTCACATTCCTTGGTCTGGGAGGGGGCGGCGGTGGAGGGGGGGGGGGCTCTGCAGTTTGCCCCCTTCATGCAGGTGCTCGAAGACAAAAACTTGACTCTTCAACGGAAACATCGACGTCTCGCTGTAAAAAACCTTATTCCCGAAACTCCAGGCTTAAAGCGACCATTTCCAAGGGAGGTCACAGGGTTCAGCGGCAGGAAGCGAGGCTTAGCGTTTTATAAGTGCGTTACAATGGGCTGCATTTTATAGAAACCTCGGTGTATTTCTGGCCCGGGCGGGCGCACATACTTTTAAGACTTCTCATTAAGTGATGCATTTAATTATTTCTGGTAGAAGCTCATTAGAGCCGGTCCTAGTGATCACACATCTGGTTCTCCCATGGAAGGGCTCATCAATGAGCAATTAGAAATGTCACATATGAGTGAGCGGCTCCTGCAGGATTGGTCATTAGAAGCTAATTCCGGGAAAACAGAATGTGCAAAACATCGGAGTCAATACATGAAAAATATCACGTCTGCTCACGGGATGCTGGGACGCTGGACTACGGGGAATGTCCGGCTACCGTGAGTAACAGTGCCACACTACACTGGGGGGGACACATACAGTGGAGGGTCCTGCTCATAGGGAACGGGAAAGAGGTGACCTCCTGCACTCACCAGCGGCTGTGCCCTGATCTCACTACCTTCCCTATATAGGTCCTTTCAACTGTCGCCGAGCAGGATACCTAGTCCCTCGCTGGCCCTGATGTTAGCCCTCAATAGGGTATGGCCGGCAGGAGCACTAATCCCAACCACTGCACTAATAACAACAAGAGGGAAGGGATGACAGACGGGGAAACAACACAGGCAACTTCACGACTGCTGCCTTACCCCTTGGCAACAGTCAGCTTCTCCAGAGAACTTCCTTCACCTCAGGAAGCCAGGCCAGGAATGAGTTCAATCTCCAGCAAAGGATGCTGGAACCTTGTGACCATATAAAGGGGATGGGAGTGATCACAGAGTAGCCACACCCTGACAAGAACTAGATAGCTTGGTAACAGCACACTTAGATTAACTACTGAATTGCCAAAGGAAAGCAAAATATGAAGTCTCAAACAGACATGAGACAAAGGTCCAAAACCAGTCACAAGTCTCCAAAGTAAGAGAGACTATTGTGACAAATGCATTATGTAAAAGGGATGGCTCAGTGGAGAAACCCCTTATATATATAAAGCGCTGGGATTTAATAGTGCTATATCTACTATATAAAAGCCCTCTCTCGTCTGTCAGTCTGCGTGTCTGTAAGTTTGTCCCCAAAACATCGCCACCTATAGGACATGATATAAATTACAGTTACACTGGAATGTGAAGAAGTACATAAGTTTGGTTGATCAGTCAAAGAAAACTGCACCACCTATAGCACCTGTGTGACGGGGGGAGGGCCCACAGGGCATCCAGGATACTGGCCACAGTGCAGGCATTCATTATCACCTGCACCTGGGTCCACTCCGTCATACCCGTGGGGCGAGCCCATCCTGCTGCTGCAGCTGCTCAGCGTACAGGGGCACAGAGAGCGCACAGCGGGAGAGACTGCACAAAGGGAAAAAGAGTGCACAGGAGGAAGAGGGAGTTCCCAGGAAGAAGAGACAGAAAAAGGGAAGAGAGAGTGAACAGGGAGAGAGAGAGACAGCACAAGGAAAGATACAGCACAAGAAGAGAGAGAGAGAGCTCAGAGGGGGAAGACACAGCACATAGGGAAGAAAGCACAAGGGGTAGAGTGCACAGGGAGACAAGAGAACATACAGGTAGAGAGAGACAGCACAAGAGAAGAAGATGCACAGGGGGAAGAAACATCACCAGAGGAGAGAGAGCACACGGGGGAGAGAGAGCATAGGGGGAAGAGAAAGCGCACAGGGGGAGAAGACAGCACAGAGGGGGAGAGACAGCACAAGAGGAGAGAGAGAGCACACAAGGGTAAGAAAGCACATGGGGAGAGACAGCACCAAAGGAGAGAGTGCACAGGGAAGAGAGACAGCACAAGGGGAGAGAGAGAGAGCACACATGGGAAAGACAGCACCAGAGGAGAGAGATTGCACAGGGTAAAGACAGCACACAAGGAGAGCACACAGTAGGAGAGACAGCACAAGGGTAGAGAGAGCATACAGGGGAGAGAGAGCACAAAGGCGGATGGCGAGCAGTTGTGCTTGCTCCCCATCACCCTCCTCAGTGGTACAGCGATAAGTAGGACTAATATATAATCGCACACATTCTAGACTCACATTCTAGATTCACATTCTAGACTCACATTCTACACTCACATTCTACACTCACATTCTAGACTCACATTCTAGACTCACATTCTAGACTCACATTCTAGACTCACATTCTACACTCACATTCTAGACTCACATTCCACACTCACATTCCACACTCACATTCCACACTCACATTCTACACTCACATTCTATACTCACATTCTACACTCACATTCCAGACTCACATTCTACACTCACATTCTATACTCACATTCCAGACTCACATTCTACACTCACATTCTATACTCACATTCTAGACTCACATTCTAGACTCACATTCTACACTCACATTCTAGACTCACATTCTACACTCACATTCTACACTCACATTCCAGACTCACATTCTAGACTCACATTCCAGACTCACATTCTACACTCACATTCTACACTCACATTCTAGACTCACATTCTACACTCACATTCTACACTCACATTCCAGACTCACATTCTAGACTCACATTCTAGACTCACATTCTAGACTCACATTCTACACTCACATTCTAGACTCACATTCTACACTCACATTCTACACTCACATTCCAGACTCACATTCTACACTCACATTCTACACTCACATTCCAGACTCACATTCTACACTCACATTCTACACTCACATTCCAGACTCACATTCTACACTCACATTCTACACTCACATTCTACACTCACATTCCAGACTCACATTCTAGACTCACATTCTAGACTCACATTCTACACTCACATTCTACACTCACATTCCACACTCACATTCCACACTCACATTCTACACTCACATTCTACACTCATATTCTAGACTCACATTCTATACTCACATTCTACACTCACATTCTACACTCACATTCCAGACTCACATTCTAGACTCACATTCTAGACTCACATTCTAGACTCATATTCTAGACTCATATTCTAGACTCACATTCTATACTCACATTCTACACTCACATTCTACACTCACATTCTAGACTCACATTCCAGACTCACATTCTACACTCACATTCTAGACTCACATTCCAGACTCACATTCTACACTCATATTCTAGACTCACATTCTATACTCACATTCTACACTCACATTCTACACTCATATTCTAGACTCACATTCCAGACTCACATTCTACACTCACATTCTACACTCACATTCTAGACTCACATTCTACACTCACATTCTACACTCACATTCTACACTCACATTCCAGACCCACATTCTACACTCACATTCTAGACTCACATTCTACACTCACATTCCAGACTCACATTCCAGACTCACATTCTACACTCACATTCTACACTCACATTCTACACTCACATTCCACACTCACATTCCACACTCACATTCTACACTCACATTCCAGACTCACATTCTAGACTCACATTCTACACTCACATTCTACACTCACATTCTAGACTCACATTCTACACTCACATTCTACACTCACATTCTACACTCACATTCTATACTCACATTCCAGACTCACATTCTACACTCACATCCTACACTCACATTCTACACTCACATTCTAGACTCACATTCTAGACTCACATTCCAGACTCACATTCTAGACTCACATTCTACACTCACATTCTACACTCACATTCTACACTCACATTCTACACTCACATTCTAGACTCACATTCTACACTCACATTCTAGACTCACATTCCAGACTCACATTCTAGACTCACATTCTAGACTCACATTCTAGACTCACATTCTACACTCACATTCTTCACTCACATTCTAGACTCACATTCTTTACTCACACTCACATTCTACACTCACATTCTACACTCACATTCTAGACTCACATTCTACACTCACATTCTACACTCACATTCTAGACTCACATTCTACACTCACATTCTAGACTCACATTCTATACTCACACTCACATTTTACACTCACATTCTAGACACATTCTACACTCACATTCCAGACTCACATTCTACACTCACATTCTACACTCACATTCTACACTCACATTGTACACTCACATTCTAGACTCACAATCTACACTCACATTCTAGACTCACATTCTATACTCACATTCCAGACTCACATTCTACACTCACATTCTACACTCACATTCTAGACTCACATTCTACACTCACATTCTAGACTCACATTCTACACTCACATTCCAGACTCACATTCCAGACTCACATTCTACACTCACATTCTAGACTCACATTCTAGACTCACATTCCAGACTCACATTCTACACTCACATTCTAGACTCACATTCTAGACTCACATTCTACACTCACATTCTACACTCACATTCTAGACTCACATTCTACACTCACATTCTAGACTCACATTCTAGACTCACATTCTATACTCACACTCACATTTTACACTCACATTTTACACTCACATTCTACACTCACATTCTAGACTCACATTCTACACTCACATTCTATACTCACACTCACATTCTAGACTCACATTCTACACTCACATTCTAGCCCGATGTGCTAGAATCAGGCCCCATCTACTAAGTGAATAAATATAATTATTATATATGCATATAACATAGAGAAGGGCCCCCAGGATAAGAATCCCTCCAGTAATCAAACCTCTCAGCATGGTAGACTCAGCCCCTCTCTAATTTCCGCACCACCCATTCAATCAGGTGGCCAGCCTGCAGTACCACACATCACCTGCGGTGGCCGCTGCAGCTATTGCCAATGGTCAATAGATGATTGCAATGGTGGAATCATGTGGATGTACCGTAATAACCTGTAAGTGGAGAATTGTTGGTGAACTTTCAGTGTCTGTGGCCTTGCATTATATTCATAGATTTATTTATAAAGGATCCGTGTTACCTTCTGGTGCTCAATATCTGCCAAAGGCGCTAAATCAATATAGTGTATATATATGGCCACACAATGGCCTCATAGGGTAGAGCAGACAGATCCCGCACAGGATCCCGGGATCACGTGTTACATTCAGCTACACAAAGACTAAACAGAAATTCTACTGTGTCCAATGTAAGGAGTCCAATGTCTCTGAACACAGGTTATATAGGAGACGGGTTCTTATTTATTTATAAGTGACTGAAAACCCGTCTCCCATATAACCTGTGCTCAGAGACATTGCACCCCTTACATTGGACACAATAGAATGATTGCAGCAAATGTTACAGTAATGGAAAGCAATCAAAGCCTCAGATAAAGCAGAGGATCCTGGGAAAGGATCTTAACCCTTCATCCTCTCTACTTTAATTGTCTGAGATGACCTTTGGGTTTTCATTAATCATCAACATTAACAGAAATAAACACATGACATAGATCCCTCTGTGTGTAATGACTCTATATAATAGATGTGGTCACTTTATGTATTGAATTACTGATATAAAGTGACTTTTCGATGATCTTCTAATTGATTGAGCTGTTCCTGTTATCCAGTTACTCTCCTATAGGGGATGATGGTAGTAAAGTTCAGTCCGTATTGCAGAGTTCTTTCTTTCTTTCTTTCTTTCTCTCTTTCTTTCTCTCTTTCTTTCTTTCTTTCTTTCTTTCTTTCTTTCTTTCTTTCTTTCTTTCTTTCTTTCTCTCTTTCTTTCTCTCTTTCTTTCTTTCTTTCTTTCTTTCTCTCCTATATTATTAACTCTTTGCGGAGTCTCTCGTTTCTCGTCTTTCTTTAAACAGGGAAATGTGACATTTTCTTCCTCTCATCTCCGAAAGATAAATTAAAGCCTAAGGACGCGGTTTCTTGTTTTTCCCCTTCTTCTTACATAATAGGATTACTATGTACATAACAGACGTCACAGTCCACTTAACGGAGGCAAATCCTATAAATCCCATAAATGACGTCCCATTTCTTTTATTAGCAGTGATGCCCTGTACGCCTTCATCTAGACTCTCGTCAGGCTCCGGATCTGCTCCGTCCTACTGGAATGCCATTTTCCATAGTGTTCAACATGTCTTGTTACATTGTAAGAACATGTATCATTAGGCATCTGGTGGAAGGACGGGTCTGGATAGAATTAAGGCATGTGCGCGCTGCCGTCACACCTATGAGTTCAATCCTATCCAGTTAATGGGTCGTGTCAGGTTGTGCTACATCATAAAACTTCAATTATCCGGTTTATGGAAAATAAGACATGACGAGAGTTACACCTAAGATCTGTAAGTCGTCCTAATGTAAAATACCGCAGTTATACTATGGAAAAAAACGCGGCATACTCCAGAGACAACCGGCACCAATCCAGAGGAAACATACAGTATAGGACAATGAAACCTGCCATGTAATCATTTCATAGTGTTATCTACTATATAATTGTCTAAGGCGTCTGTCTGAAGCCGAAATCACGCGCCAGACAGAGGCCGCTCATTGGTGGCCGCCAGAGGCCTATGCAAAGAGGCGCGTGCATTCAAAACCTGGCGACGGTGACAGACAGTGCTCCTCTTGTGACGGTACGGTGTACCGGAAAATGTGAGCTGGGGCGGGCTGGTGGAGGCTGCAGGAGGGTGCGGGAGATCTCCTGCTCCGGCTCATATAATATGCTGAAACCGCACCATGGTGATGGGCTGGGGGAGCGGCGCATATTATATGGTCCTGCCCCCCCCTGTGATGGCACGTGTCCCCCTATGTTAGATATGGCCCCCATGCCGCTGCCATAGTAAAATAATAAACTCTATACTTACCTCCTGCCTCCTCCTCCAGCGTTGTCTCTCCGGTCTCCCGGCTGCTGCTGTGATCGCACACAGAGTAAAGGTCTTTGATTTAAGTGAATTAGTAAAAATGGAGGCTTAGCTGAGCCAAAGGAAAGAGTGACAGGGTAGGACAGGGACCCATCAGATCTAAAATCACCTTGAAGCTGGCTGATGGGCAAACAGGTATTGGCCAATATGTGAACCAAGAACCTTAGTTTATGAAGATAAAATATCCAAAAAATACATAGACGATAGATACATAGGTGATAGGGATGAGCGAGTCTACTCCTTACTACTCGGTACTCGCCGAATAGTAGGGTACTCGCTCTACTAGTTACTCTGCGAGTTTCCTAGAGATTACTCGCACAGTAACGAGTCCAATGTAAATCAAGGGAAATGCAATTCCTCTGCTGCTGGACCCTATAAAGTCTGGCAGAAGAGGAAAAACCTGCAATTCCCCATTTCATTGTTTAAAAGCCAGCGGTAAAAAGCCGCTGGCTTTTAAACAATGCTGACAGCCGCTGACAGCTTCCCCGCCGCCTGACAGCAGGATCCTCCGCTCCCCCCACCGCCTCCTCACCCTATCCTAACTTAGGATCAGGTGGGGAGGCTGTAGGGGGAGCGGAGGATCCTGCTGACAGGCAGCGGGGAGCGCAGAACTGACCGTGGGCAGCAGGGAGCTGTCCGCGGCCATGCATTAAGTGAAAACCGGATTCTCCTGGATTGTACCCGTCCGGTGCAATCCGGCGCCCCATAACATGGGGCTCTATGGTCCTGGATTGCACCGGACCAGGACACCCCACCCCCCTCACCACTTTCCAATATCATATCAATAGCATCATCAACAATAATACAGACCCCCCCACTCCCTCCCCCCCCCCCCCCCGGGTTTACAGACAGCGATAAACTCCCATTAA
Source organism: Allobates femoralis (assembly GCA_033576535.1). Taxonomy (NCBI): domain Eukaryota; kingdom Metazoa; phylum Chordata; class Amphibia; order Anura; family Aromobatidae; genus Allobates; species Allobates femoralis. The sequence goes on from JARQOC010000011.1 coordinate 7,555,335, forward strand.
CCATATACCATTAAGGTTTAATCTTAATTAAGCATATATCTGTAACAGAAACCTCTTTGATACCGCAAACATCAAGGCACAGTGCAGCCAGAGTATCCGGCCATCCTCCGTGATCCCGGGTCACCCAGGCCTGTTACCTCGCAAGCACCAAATCTTGTCAAATTCTCCAGGCCTGTTCCTTTTTAGATATATACTTTCCTCTGTCCGTATAACGTATTCTACCTGCCGGATATACTCCGTCCTTGTGGGGGGGCTCGACCCTGATCCAACAACGAGCAATTAGCTTCCGAGCCACATAAAGTATCCTGGCAATCGCCACCTTCTGCGTATTCAGGACCTCAATCTCTTCTACACACCCGAGCGCACACACCAGAGGGGATCTGGGCACCGCGCATCCATATCTACCTTCCATCAGACGCCACACCACCACCCAAAATGCTTGTAACCTCGGGCGTTCCCACAATATTCCCAATATCTCCCTAGGTTAGTTTCCCTCAGTACGAGAGTGGGTAAAATCTCCTGACCCAACCCCCACTATACACCCCTCCGTTGTCACTGCCCCAAAACCTGAGATACAACACCTCAAAACACCAATTGGTAACTATACCCCCAAAAAGAACAGAGTCTCAAAAAGAAGCAAAATGTGGACAGTCGTAGAGTTGAATAAACCAGGGAAGTATCGTAACCATACAACAATTCCGGCCTGACGTTGTCCCGACCTAGCAGAAAAAGAACAAGCGCCAACTACCGCCTTGTTCAACCGTCTCCATTGGTCCGCAGCTTTTTGTTGTTTCGTTCGAGCCGGTCCATGGCCTCGCCCGGTGACAGTATAAAGTGAACTTTGTCGAAGGCCTCAACTCTTAACTCCTCTTCTGCCCCAGCCTCCATATCACTGTGCCCCTTTACACTCCTCTCCCCATCCGCCAACCTGGCAAACCTGTCCATCTTTGCCGCTGCCGCCATCCTCCCGGCACATGCCGCACTCTCCATTGCTATGGCGCCATCTTGGATCTTCCCGCCCTCCATGTCGCCGGCGTCCTTCTGCCGCCTGCGGGTCATCACAATGTTCCGCGCAGCTCCGGTGTCTCCCCGTGATTCTCGGGACCTCAGGCACTCTGCGTCAGCATTCCCCAGCTCCAGCACTGCGGCGGTCACAGCTCCTCAGCAAAGGTACCGGCGGGAGAGATCAGGGCCGCTACCCGCTCACATCGCTGTCCAGACCACGCCCCACGTTTCATCAATTTCTCTCTGCCATCCACATCCAGGGAGATTAGCTACAATGCCATGGAGTGTACACTTCTTGACTATATTGTGCTCCGTGTACAAAGAAACATAAAGATCTCTGGAGATGGACTTGTAACCTTGAGATTGTTGATATATTCCACAATTTAGGTTCTCGTCCTCAGACTGTTCTCTTCTCCTCCTTCTGTCCTCCATGGTTAGTGCGGCACACACAGACACAATGCAAAGACTGAGGCAACTTCTCCCCTTTTCATCTGTTTTCAGGTGTGATTTTCATATTGCCCACACCTGTTAGTTGTCATAGATGAGGGTGAACAAGCGTCACATGCTGGAAACAAAGTAGTAACATTGTGTCCGGCCCATTTTGGGGGTTTTGTCTCAAATTATGTCCAATTTCCTTTTTCTCATTTTTTTTTGGTGTTGTTCCAATACACAGAAAGGAAATAATCCTGTGTATAACAAAACGTGGGGAATTGTGAGATTCTTCAATAACAAATGTTTTGTTTTCGACTTGCAAAATTAAATAAATAATGAGTGATGAAGATGACGATCCGAACAGGACTATCAGATTCTTGTGATTTCTCCTGATACAATGTATCAGTAGATTTGACCGTCTGGACCCTACATAACGTTCCTTCTTGGTTGGTGACTGGTTCTGATGTCGTCGTCTCCTCAGGATCCACTTGTTCCCTGATTCTTTTCTGCAGCGACTCAGGAGACCAATGATCTCATAGAGGTTTGTCCTCACTGTCTCCCCCCTTTCTCTAATGTCTCAGCAGGTGACGTTACCTGGATCCAGAGTTTTATTCAGGGACAATTGTTAACGCTCTTGATACATTGGAGATTGAATGATACTGGAGGGTTCGGGTTTCCGTCCTCTGGCGCCTGTTTCCATCCAGGTAAATCACAGGAGCATCAAGAGACGAATTCACACCGATGGACGGAGAACAGAAGATCCAGATCAAGTGTCGCCGCCATTCACAAATGTTACCGGAGACACAAAACAGCCAATGACTCTGTGCACAGGGGGCGAAGCCAATCATAAGGACTCCGAAAATAGCAAAGTATCCGGACTGTACGAAAGTAACGAATCTACAGGGATAGATGTAAAGTATTGTATAGATTCTATAGAGTAAGATCCTGAGTTCTATCATCCAGGTGTAGAATATCCTGCAACTGCCGCCACTCCACCACAGGGCGAACCGCTGTCTACAGTGGAGATATACAGCCAGCATAAGTGAGTACACCCTCTCTCTCTCTATACAGTTAGGGCCAGAAATATTTGGACAGTGACACAATTTTGGCGAGTTGGGCTCTGCATGCCACCACATTGGATTTGACATGAAACCTCTACAACAGAATTCAAGTGCAGATTGTAACGTTTAATTTGAAGGGTTGAACAAAAATATCTGATAGAAAATGTAGGAATTGTACACATTTCTTTAAAAACACTCCACATTTTATAAGGTCAAAAGTAATTGGACAAATAAACATAACCCAAACAAAATATTTTTATTTTCAATATTTTGTTGCGAATCCTTTGGAGGCAATCACTGCCTTAAGTCGGGAACCCATGGACATCACCAAACGCTGGGTTTCCTCCTTCTTAATGCTTTGCCAGGCCTTTCCAGCCGCAGCCTTCAGGTCTTGCTTGTTTGTGGGTCTTTCCGTCTTAAGTCTGGATTTGAGCAAGTGAAATGCATGCTCAATTGGGTTAAGATCTGGTGACTGACTTGGCCATTGCAGAATGTTCCACTTTTTTGCACTCATGAACTCCTGGGTAGCTTTGGCTGTATGCTTGGCGTCATTGTCCATCTGTACTATGAAGCGCCGTCCAATCAACTTTGCAGCATTTGGCTGAATCTGGGCTGAAAGTATATCCCGGTACACTTCAGAATTCATCCGGCTACTCTTGTCTGCTGTTATGTCATCAATAAACACAAGTGACCCAGTGCCATTGAAAGCCATGCATGCCCATGCCATCACGTTGCCTCCACCATGTTTTACAGAGGATGTGGTGTGCCTTGGATCATGTGCCGTTCCCTTTCTTCTCCAAACTTTTTTCTTCCCATCATTCTGGTACAGGTTGATCTTTGTCTCATCTGTCCATAGAATACTTTTCCAGAACTGAGCGGCTTCTTGAGCTGTTTTTCAGCAAATGTAACTCTGGCCTGTCTATTTTTGGAATTGATGAATGGTTTGCATCTAGATGTGAACCCTTTGTATTTACTGTCATGGAGTCTTCTCTTTACTGTTGACTTAGAGACAGATACACCTACTTCACTGAGAGTGTTCTGGACTTCAGTTGATGTTGTGAACGGGTTCTTCTTCACCAAATAAAGTATGCGGCGATCATCCACCACTGTTGTCATCCGTGGACGCCCAGGCCTTTTACAGTTCCCAAGCTCACCAGTCAATTCCTTTTTTCTCAGAATGTACCCAACTGTTGATTTTGCTACTCCAAGCATGTCTGCTATCTCTTTGATGGATTTTTTCTTTTTTTTCAGCCTCAGGATGTTCTGCTTCACCTCAATTGAGAGTTCCTTTGACCGCATGTTGTCTGGTCACAGCAACAGCTTCCAAATGCAAAACCACACACCTGGAATCCACCCCTGACCTTTTAACTACTTCATTGATTACAGGTTAATGAGGGAGACGCCTTCAGAGTTAATTGCAGCCCTTAGAGTCCATTGTCCAATTACTTTTGGTCCCTTGAAAAAGAGGAGGCTATGCATTACAGAGCTATGATTCCTAAACCCTTTCTCCGATTTGGATGTGGAAACTCTCATATTGCAGCTGGGAGTGTGCACTTTCAGCCCATATTATATATAATTGTATTTCTGAACATGTTTTTGTAAACAGCTAAAATAACAAAACTTGTGTCACTGTCCAAATATTTCTGGCCCTAACTGTATATATATCTATATACAATACGCATATAGTGCCCAGCATAAGTGAGTACACCCTCTCTCTCTCTATATATATATATATATCTATATACAATACATATACAGTGCCCAGCATAAGTGAGTACACCCTCTATCTATATATAGTGTACAGCATGAATGAATACACATCTATATACTGTATACAGTGTCCAGCATAAGTGAGTGCACCCTCTATATATACAGTGCACAGCATGATGAATACACATCAATATATACAGTGTCCAGCATAAGAGAGTACACCACCTATATATACATTGCTCACCATAAGTGAGTACACCCTCTCTGTCTCTGTCTCCTATATATAAATCTATATACAATATATATACGATGCACAGCATAAGTGAGCACACCCTCTCTCTCTCTCTATATATATATATATATATAGTTGTGGCCAAAAGTATTGACACCCCTGCAATTCTGTCAGATAATCCTCAGTTTCTTCCTGAAAATGATTGCAATCACAAATTCTTTGCTATTATTATCTTCATTTAATTTGTCTTCAATGGAAAAAACACAAAAAGAATTGTCCTAAAGCCAAATTGGATCTAATTCCACCAAACATAAAAAAGGGGGTGGACAAAAGTATTGGCACTGTTAGAAAAATCATGTGATGCTTCTGTAATTAGTGTAATTAACAGCACCTGTAACTTACCTGTGGCACCTAACAGGTGTTGGCAATAACTAAATCACACTTGCAGCCAGTTGACATGGATTAAAGTTGACTCAACCTCTGTCCTGTGTCCTTGTGTGACCACATTGATCATGGAGAAAAGAAAGAAGACCAAAGAACTGTCTGAGGACTTGAGAAACCAAATAGTGAGGAAGCATGAGCAATCTCAAGGCTACAAGTCCATCTCCAAAGACCTGAATGTTCCTGTGTCTACCGTGCGCAGTGTCATCAAGAAGTGTAAAGCCCATGGCACTGTGGCTAACCTCCCTAGATGTGGACAGAAAAGAAAAATTGACAAGAGATTTCAACGCAAGATTGTGCAGATGAAGGATAAAGAACCTCGACTGACATCCAAACAAGTTCAAGCTGCCCTGCAGTCCGAGGGTGCAACAGTGTCACCCCGTACTATCCGTCAGCGTCTGAATGAAAAGGGACTGTATGGTAGGAGACCCAGGAAGACCCCACTTCTTACCCTGAGACATAAAAAAGCCAGGCTGGAGTTTGCCAAAACTTACCTGAGAAAGCCTAAAATGTTTTGGAAAAAAGTTCTCTGGTCAGATGAGACAAAAGTAGAGCAAAGGGCAAAGGCATCAACATAGAGTTTACAGGAGAAAAAAAGAGGCATTCAAAGAAAAGAACACGGTCCCTACAGTCAGACATGGCGGAGGCTCCCTGATGTTTTGGGGTTGCTTTGCTGCCTCTGGCACTGGACTGCTTGACCGTGTGCATGGCATTATGAAGTCTGAAGACTACCAACACATTGTGCAGCATAATGTAGGGCCCAGTGTGAGAAAGCTGGGTCTCCCTCAGAGGTCATGGGTCTTCCAGCAGGACAATGACCCAAAACACACTTCAAAAAGCTCTAGAAAATGGTGTGAGAGAAAGCACTGGAGACTTCTAAGGTGGCAGCAATGAGTCCAGACCTGAATCCCATAGATCACCTGTGGAGAGATCTAACAATGGCAGTTTGGAGAAGGCGCCTTCACATATCAGGGACCTGGAGCAGTTTACCAAAGAAGAATGGTGTAAAATTCCAGCAGAGCATTGTAAGAAACTCATTGATGGTTACCGGAAGCGGCTGATCGCAGTTATTTTGGCTAAAGGTTGTGCAACCAAGTATTAGGCTGAGGGTGCCAATACTTTTGTCCGGCCCATTTTTGGAGTTTTGTGTGAAATGATCAATGTTTTACTTTTTGCTTCATTCTCTTTTGTGTTTTTTCATTGAAGACAAATTAAATGAAGATAATAATAGCAAAGAATTTGTGATTGCAATCATTACAGGAAGAAACTGAGGATTATCTGACAGAATTGCAGGGGTGTCAATACTTTTGGCCACAACTGTATATACAATATATATACAGTGCCCAGCATAAGTGAGTACACCCTCTCTCTATATATATATAGTGCACAGCATGAATTAATACACATCTATATATACATTGCTCAGCATAAGTGAGTACACCGCCTATATATACATTGCTCAGCATAGTTGAGTACACCCCCTATATATTCAGTGCCCAGTATAAGTTAGTACACACCTACATATACAGTGTTCAGCAGAAGTGAGTACACCCCCTATATATGCAACACATCCACAATTATTGCAAATATGTAATAGTATTGCTCTTTCTCTATAGGCCAAAGGGACTTTTGGGGCCCCCTCGGCTCCAGGGCCCGGGTGTGATTGCAGCCCCTGTACCTATTGTAGTTACACCCCTGGTCTGGGGGTGGAATGTAGCAATGATCTTTTACCTGAAGAAATCTATTGTACTACCCGAAACGCATTGTTTGGATAATTGCTTTTACTTAAAATATATATATATATATCTACCCAAGAATCCATCATTGGTCATTGGAAGCGCTCTGCAGTATTTGGTACTACATGGTTATTATTTTGCAATCTAAGCCCTAAATAGATGTATAGTGCACAAACCTGTCGCTCCACGGACTAGGGTGCGTCCAGATACGCTGCGTGACACTGACGCTGGGATCAATAGTGTCGGGGAGCACAACACAAAACTAGGAAACACAAGGGGGACAAACAATGGAGAGGGCCCTGATCCTAGGGGACGAGGGAAGGGACACCTCCTGTATTCACCTGTGGTTGTTCCCTGATCTCCCTACTGTCCCTATATGGGTTCTTTCACCCCGTCGCCAAACAGGATACCTAGTCCCTCACAAGCCCTAATGTTAACCCTCATTAGGGAGATGACCAGCACTAGTCCCAACCTCGGCACTTAAACCAACAAGGAGGGGAGGAAGACAAGATAGGGGAAACACCAACACGACTTCATGACTGCTGTCACATTCCTAGGCAGAAGACGCTCGGCAACAGTCGGCTCTACAGAAAAGCTCCTTCCACCCGGGCGGCTTGGCCAGGAATAAAGTTCAATCACCAGCAAGGAATGCAGGATCATGTGGCCATAACAAGGAGATGGGAGTGGTCACAAAGTAGCCACACCTGGGAAGAGAACTAAGGAGCTTTGCAAGCAACAGAAACTCACATTAACTCCTAAACTGTCCAAGGAAAGATACAAGTTTAATATGAAGTCTCAATGAAGGAATAATGCCCAGGTGCAAAACCTATCTTGATAAAACCCCTGTACATGTGATATGTTGTGTTATGTGGCCTCTCGGGGCAGTATTATGTGTTCCTCTATGGCAGCACTCAGCTTTTTCCAGACACCTAAATGGTAAACGTTGACTGATACATTATAGTCAGGCTCTTTTAAAATGATAAAGGACCAAACCAAAAAGTTGGCCTTCATTGAATCTTTACTGTTTTTATTTTTTGGCTCCTTGTAGTGATGCCGCCGGCCACTAGAGGGCTCAGTGCTCTTGGCCGCCCCATGGGTGAGTGCCTGGGTCTGGGCATTGTACATTCACTCTACAGAAGTGACCAATCAATGTCAGGACGTCTGTCAATCCGGGGGGGGGGGGGGGGGGGGGCTCATATACTCCCCAGATCAATTCCTCAATCCCTTGCCTTGGTCATGCACTCAGTATCAGGCAGGAGAACCCAAATGTGTTACCTGACCGGGCCTGGATTGGCACAAAGTGTCCTCTGATGGCTCCAGAATCGGAAAAGTAACAAAAGTTGAACATTTTCCAAAATATTGAACAATTCCTCTTCGAATGATTTTTTTTTTCTTAATGTAAATTTTACTTAAAACAGGCTGAAGAGGCTCCTGAGGACCCTACCCACAAAGACGTGGAATAAAAAGTAGTTTTGTCACCTGACCTCCCAGAATGGGTCTAACAGTATATATATATCCCGGTTAGGTTTAGGGTTTGTGTGTATGGCCCTTTAATTAGTATATAAAGTTGACGTCTCCTTTACTTCCACCTTATTAGTGAGTATCGGTCGCCCCGGGGTGAGGTCGGGCTGAGCTCATGGGGCATCACCGGCCTCTTCTGCTTCACGTTACCTCCTCGTCCTCCTCCTGGGACTTTCCTGCATTCGGTTATTATCACTTTCTAACATCTCGGTGAATATTAAATGATGTTCGTATTAGAACGTCTGGACGAGTCTGTCTGAATATAAGAATATAATATAACCAAATGTCAGCAGCTTGGCCGAGTCTTCAAGGAGGTAGACAAGAAAGGAGGGCGTCCTGCCAAATCCTTCACATCTTCTTTGTGGGATCGTCCAGCAGCGAGCGGGGAAGGTTTTCTTAAGGCAAATAATATACATTAATCAGCAAAGTGTGTGGGTCTCATATAGTAAGAGGAGAGTCAGCGTCCCTGGTGCTTGCACTGGATCCGCTCCAGGATGATGCTGTCCCAGCGTCTGCTAAAATAATTCATTCTTTATTTTTTGTCCATTAAAAACTTACAAAAATGACAATGTTGCATGGACAGGGCCGTGGCCTTGGAGCAAGACGCGCTTCCAACACTCACTTGGGTTCTTTATCACAGAAAGTCTTTGGTTCCATCACCCAGTATGGCGGTGGAGCAAGATGAATCCCCGTAGGGAAGCGTCTGGGCTTGAGCCACTTAGTAGCCTGTATGTACTTTAGGATCAATATGTTGCCCCTTAGACGATGTACTGGGAGCAATCCTTCCGCCTTTTATTACAACAGTAGCAAAGCTTTGTCACACTGGGACGTACAGACACCTGGAGTGCAGCGCAACATTTGGGAGACAACAGGGATAGAATAGGGAAGCCCCTGACAATAGGGAGTGGGAAGAGGGGTTACCTCTTAGCACTCACCAGAGTCTGTGCCCTACACTCCCTAACATCCCAATGTGGGTCCTTTCCCCCCATTGCCATCATGTGCCTAAGCCCTCATTGTCCCGCCACGTACCTGAGTCTGTACCCAACGTTCCCTAACATCCCTGTGCAGGTCCTTCCCCCCCATTGCTGTCATGTGCCTAAGCCCTCACTGTCCTTCCACGTACCTGAGTCTGTACGCAACGTTCCCTAACATCCCTGTGCAGGTCTTTCCCCCCCATTGCCGTCATGTGCCTAAGCCATCACTGTCCCTCCACGTACCTGAGTCTGTGCCCTACGCTCCCTAACATCCCTATGCGGGTTCTTCTCCCCGTTGGTGTCATGTGCCTAATCCCTCAGAGTACCTTTACACACGGCTACATTTGTAGCTTGTCACCAGGTAACTTACTGATTGCAGTGAAATCATGGATACATGATTCCATTTGTACACAGCAACAAGATAGAACCATGTATCCATGATTTCACTGCAACCAGTAAGTTACCTGGTGACAAGCTACAAATGTAGCCGTGTGTAAAGGTACCCTCACTGTTCCTCCTGAGTCTGTGCCTTACACTCCCTAAAATCCCTATGCGGGTCTTTCCTCCTGTTGCTGTCGGGCCCACTGGGACAGGGTACTCGGTACCGGACCAGTACAGCTGTCAATAAAGTCACGGGTGGTCCTGGTCCGGTCCGTGTCCCGGGCTCGGCAATAAAAGGGAATATTTACAGGGGATGTCAGTCGTGACGCCACCCACTATATGCGGCCAGTGATGGGGCCGCCGCTGCTGCAGAACCTCCGGGGATGATGTAGTGGCAGCTTATGTGGTGTAGTTCCAGAGGGTAGAACTGTGTTCCCCAGGGCAGTAAGGGTTAAGTCTATTGTGGGTTGTGTAGCACACTTACTTTGCAGATGCTGCAGGGATCTTTCCTCTTTGCTGGTGGTGACAGGCTGTATACTGTATGGAGAGAATCACTTTCATGCAGAAACACAAGGGAAGCTGTTCCAGGGTTTTCCGTGTTTACTCTCAGTTCTTCCAGTCACTTTACAGCTCAGTTACAGTTCAGTACAGTGCTTATACGTCTCAGTCCTTAACACACGGGCAGACCCTTCCCTTTGCTCTGCAGCCAGGCCTCTCTCTCTCTGTGACCCCTCACACAGTCTGTAGTGTCCTTTCCGGGCTATTAACGTTCTCTGGTTCACTTCGTGTTGTGCGACACTGGACACTATGGCGGTGACTCAGGCCCCTGTGGGTCCTAAGTTTGTCACTGAGCTGTCTGTCCTTTGGGGTAGGGACCCTAACGTGTAGCTGTGGTCCCCCGTCGTGTTGTCTGGGGATCCGGGTAAACTACGGTCCCCTCTAGAGCCGACACTCTACTTCAGCCCAGCCTCCAGCAGTCCTCAGCACGAGGCTCTACCAGGCTCCTTTCTCTCTGTGTCTCTTGGTATCATAGGAGGGCTACTCTGCCTGCAGTCGGTAGCTTTAGCTGTAGTTCTAGGGCCCGGGTATCACCGTTCCTCTCCGTCCTCTCACACTCCTGGGGATCCGGCTCTGGATGGGCTTTCTCTCTCCTCCGGCTCGCACTGGCTCGGTACAGATTCTGCGCTCCGTCTGTCTTCACTCTTCCAGGACGTGTGGCTCTCTCCTGCTCAGCTTCAGCTCAACCTGCTGCTGTTCTCTGGCCTGTGCTCCTCAGCTTCTGGTCTTTACAGCTCGGCACCCTGGGCCTACTGTTAGTCTTTGCTGTTCAGCCTACCTTGGCCTACTGAACTCCTTCCTCCTCCCCCTTCCTATTTCTACTGTCCAGTCACCTGACTACGTGTGTGCCCAACCCACTCCTCCAAATCCACCACCCCTCAATCTCATAGAGTATCTAATCTCAGGGCTGGATGCTGCCACCTACTGTACGTGGGTTATGTGGGCTGTGAGGGTGTTGTTGTGCAACAAGTGTCCTACCTGCCTGGCTGCAGTTCCCTTTGTGGCCTCCTGGACGCAGGGGTGCCCCATTGCCGTCATGTGCCTAAGCCTTCACTGTCCCTCCACTCACCTGAATCGATGCCCTATGCTCCCTAACGTCTCTATGCAGATCCTTCCCTCCGTCATATGCCTAATCCTTCACTGTTCCTTCAGTCACTTTTATGCCCTACACTCCCTAACATCTCTATACAGGTCCTTCTCCCTCTCATATGTGTAAGCCCCCACTTGCCCTGAGCTTAAATCTAGGTGACAGGTTCCCTTTAAATTGGCTGGTGGCACAATACACTCTTCGATCAGCAACTTGTCTTTTAATGGCCTGTCTGTACGGGCAGAGATCTTCATTGAGATTAATCCACCACAAAAGGGCAAGAACACTTTCCTGGTGACTGGGTCTCGGCTTCCAGCTCACACAGTTGTCCCATAGGATCATCTGCAGTCACCAGATTGATGACAAACCTCCTAAATATATTGCATTTCTTCTGCCCCCTCTGATTATTTATTATTATATAAGTCTTCAGAAACTTGATCTTGAGCCATGGCGACTTGCTAGATAAGTGCTCTGTAAGAAGATCAATCTTGTGCAGCCAAGATAGGTCCAGCAGGGTCTTCCCTACGCCTAGATCTGTCCACCAGGGTCTTCTCCAAGCCCAGATAGGTTCACCAGAGTCTTCTAAAAGCCTAGAAAGTCCACCACAGTCTTCTCCAAGTCTAGATAGAGCCACTAGTGTTTTCTCCAAGTCTAGATGGGTCCACCAGGGTCTTCCCCAAGCCTAGATAGTTCCACTATTGTCTTCTCAAAGCATAGATAACCAGGGTCTTCTCCAAACATAGGTCCACCATAGTCTTCTCCAAGCCTAGATCTGTCCACCAGGATCTTCTCCAAGGCTAGATAGGTCCACCATGGTCTTCTCCAAGCCCGGATAGGTTTACTAGAGTTTTGTACAAACCTAATAGGTCCACCAGGGTCTTCTCCAAGCCTATATAGATCCACTAGTGTCTTTTCCAAGCCTAGATGATTAAACCATTGTCTTCTCCAAACATAGATAGGTCCACTAGGGTCTTCTCCAAACCTACATAGTTCCACCAGAGTCTTCTCCAAGCATAGATAGGTCCACTAGGATCTTCTCTGCTGTTATATTGATTATACCTTGCTATCTTGTAGATTGTTATCTTGATTGTTTCTTCTTTTCTTCTGACCATGATGTCCTTCTCCGGTGATTTCTCTCTTCATATGATGTGTAGACAAGTCGTAGGTTGGTGATCCTTGCTTCCAGTGAGAGCCGGGGAATATCGGCATCACCACGCTCTATTCCAGTGCAAAACCAGTCTCCTTCTGAACCCATCTAGTCCTTCATTGCTTGTGTCTGGCCCCAACCCATTTCTTTCCTTATATCATATTACCATGTAATAGCCCGATCCCCTCTGACACCATCACCACAAAATTAGTACATTTGTTTCCTAAAATACTCTGTGCTGCGGGGACTCTGTGCTTTTAAGTACTATGTAACTACAATGAATTATTACACAAGACATATTACAATCAGTCAATCTTTGTCCAGACATATCTGTTATCACATTGTTCTATGCTGGTGCCTGATCTCAGCATTGTTTTCTCACTAGTGGTGAGCGGGCACTGCCATGCTCGGGTGCTCAGTACTCGAAACGAGCAGGTCGGAGGCTTGGACTGGTGTGACCAAAGTGCTGAGTGTAATGGAAGTCAATGAGAAACTCGAGCATTTCTCCAGAAGAGTCTTCCAAGAGTCTGACCTCCTCATCTTCAGTACCGAGCACCTGAGCTCTGAAGTGTTCACTCATCACTCCTGACAGCTTGTACGGCTGCAAGTTCAGAGCTCAGTGGGCAATACAATTCTCTTTATCTCCTCCTTCTTTCTCCAGCCAATAAGGACAGTATTATTAGCGCTCTATGCGCTTAGTTCACACTGGTGGTTTGGACTTTAATGCACTCAGTGCCACTGACCTGACGGTGCAGCCTGAACCTTCAGCACAGATCTCTCCTCAGAAATAATGCTGACCTGCACTCAAAACAGATTGCAATAAACAATCAGGAGAAAACATATGTGTAACCACTCGGGGGTCTGCCGCAGGGCTCCAGCGCCCTCTGCTGGAATAGCGCTGCTCGTCTCCTCACTTCCGGGGGTCTGCCACAGGGCTCCAGCGCCCTCTGCTGGAGTAGCGCTGCTCGTCTCTTCACTTCCGGGGCCACTGCTTGAGCGCATGAAACTCCATCTCCAAATCAGTGAATGCTGGAGAAGCTGCAGGGATCATGCTCCTCCCCTCAGCCAATCACCAAGCCTCTGTGTCCTGCCAATCAGGACTGCCCTGCTGTAATATAAACTTCCTGCAGATCTCCGCCCTGCCGGCTCCTTGTGGACTCCCGTGTTCTGGGTCTTCCACCTGGATCTCTTCCAAGCTGAAATTGCTGATTCAGGTCCTGCTCCGGATTCTCCGTGGTTCCGGTTCTCCGTGTCCTATCTTATACCCGGTTGCTGTGTTGTTTCCACGTTGCCTTGGGTCGGTTTAACACCCGTGTCCGCTTCATTGGTCCTTCCGAGGTTGGTACCGGCGGTATCCCTGTATAGGGATCAATCGCTCCGGGGCCTCCTTCGGTGGTGTTCCGGTGCTGTGGCCGTATGGCCCTCCCCTGGGGCGTGGGTTCTTGTGGTGTTCAATAAACCTGTTGACTCTACTGTACTGGTCCGTCTCTCTATCATCCCAGTATCAGCATCCGCACTACGCAGTCCAGTGGGTCCACGTGTGGGGTCCGTCAGTAGGACGTGACAATATGACTGCAACACTGGTGGACACAGACAGAATATACTATCAAGATAAAGGTGGAGAAGACCCTGGTGGATCTGTCTAGGCTTGGAGAAGACCCTGGTGGACCTAACTACACTTGAAGAAGACCCCGGTGGACCTATCTAGAGTTGGAGAAGACCCTGATGGACCTATCTAGACTTGGAGAAGACCCTGGTGGACCTATCTAGACTTAGAGAAGACCCTGGTGGACCTTCCTACCCTTGGAGAATACCCCGGTGGACCTATCTAGGGTTGGAGAAGACCCTGGTGGACCTATCTAGACTTGGAGAAGACCATGGTGGTCCTATTTAGGCTTGAAGAAGACCCTTGTGACCTTATCTAGGCTTGGAGAAGATCCTGGTGGACTTATCTAGGCTTGGAGAAGACCCTGGTTTACTTATCTAGGCTGCACAAGAACAATAAATGGGTCCTTTGGAGTCCAAGAGCTCATCAAAATGCACAATTGTGCCTGCTTTGGAGATAGAAATGTGCTCCCGTAGCTCTTCGGACACAGGACAGTCGCACAGGTTACATCAGTGATGTGTCCGCCCCTGGAGTGCAGGATCTGACTACACAGGAGCACTTTGTAGTTTGTAACAATGGTGACACATAGTTCTGCATAGGACCTGAATACACCATTATTATTAATATTATTTATTTATATAGCACCATTAGATTCCATGGCACTTTACATATGGCAAGGGTAGATGAGGACAAGTATAGTATGAATGGACAATCAAATCGTACAGGCACAAGAGGGTAGAAGACCCTGTCCGCGACGGGTGGGGATACAGTAGGAGGAACAGGTGGGTCTTCAGGTTTCTTTTGAAGGTTCCCAGGGTAGGGGAGTGTCTGATGTGATGGGGGAGAGAGTTCCAGAGAATGGGTGAAGCACGGGAGAAGTCCTGTATGCGGTTGTGAGGAGGAGATGAGGGGGGAGTAGAGAAGGAGATCTTGAGAGGATCGCAGGTTGCGTGAGGGTAGATATTGGAAGACCATGTCAGAGATGTATGGAGGGGACAGGTTATGGATGGCTTTGTAGGTTAGGGTTTTGAACTGGGATCTCTGAGAAGTGGGGAGCCAGTACCGAGCCTTGGGGGACACTGACAGATAGAGGGTAGGGTGAAGAAGAGGTATGGGAGTGGGTGACGGTGAAGGTCCGGCCCGTTAGGTATGCGGAGATCCACCATAAAAACTTTTTGATTTTTTTTTCATATTTTAGACTTATTGGGACAAATTGATAAAACTAGTTGTAAAGGTGCAGGAGCCGATGGATGAACCAAAGGTCTTCATACCCAGATGACTCCATTGCCCCAGTCACACCCTGATGCTCCATGGAATTCTGGAAACATTTGTTTCCACTCTTTGGGAGGATAAAGAAACTTTTCTACTTAAAGTCTTGAAATCCGACCTGAACAGAACATGTTTGTACATTTGTGGAACATCCAGAGCCGTAAACTCTTCTTTTTTTAGCAGAAACCTTCTGAAAGTCATTGGTTGGAGCCTGTAAACTCCCGGCTGTTTTGCATCTTGACAATATGTTTCAGTTTCGCTGAAGCTTCTTGATGATTGATGGAGCCGCGGATTAATCTATTTAGTAAAGTGTTGTTTTCTTCATAATACATTGTGCAATGAAATAAGAAAAAAAACCGCATTCATTCTTTGTGGACCACCGGCTGTTACATGGTGATACATAGTGACCTCCGATATCCACCACCACAGGACGCAATTGGGATATAAGGCCTGGAGTCCAATCATTATCATAGTCGTTATATCCAATAATGAAGGAATTCTAAATCTCTATTACACTGGTGTAGCTTAATTGTCAGGGGGCCGGTACAGGCAACCAACCCCGGCATGAACATAAGTCCCCCATTATTGATTAGTAAGTGATGGCAGAGAGATTGCTGAGAACCCTATCCTAATATACGGGACCTAACACTACTGTTATGATTATGATCAAGTCTCATGAGAGATAGGTAAATAACTAAAGAACTGTAACTGACCCAGCCGGTTCCTGTACAGACTAGAGATTCTGACCCCAGAGTCTCTAGTGGTTCCTGCACAGACTAGAACGACCATAACGCCAGACTAAACAATGACAACTCGGACCTTTGCTGCCTGAACAGCCATCGAGCGCTTCACATTCCTCCTAAGCAACCGGAGGGCAGAGCAGAGAGCAATTTACCTACAGAAAGAAAAGAGTGCTGAGATAGGAAGAGATCCCGGAGAGAGTCAACACAAACCATGAAATAGAGAGAGAAGATAGTGTAAATTCTGCTAGAGTATGCAGACTACTTCCTAGCTGTTAACAGAAGATAGGTGCAGGGTGAACAGAGGATAGGGGCAGGATTAACAGAGGATAGGTGCAGGGTGAACAGAGGATAGGTGCAGGGTGAACAGAGGATAGGTGCAGGGTGAACAGAGGATAGGGGCAGGGTGAACAGATGATAGGGGCAGGGTGAACAGAGGATAGGGGCAGGGTGAACAGAGGATAGGGGCAGGGTGAACAGAGGATAGGGGCAGGGTGAACAGAGGATAGGGGCAGGGTGCACAGAGTATAGGTGCAGGGTGAACAGGGGATAGGAGCAGAGTGAACAGAGGATAGGGGCAGGGTGACCAGAGGATAGGGGCAGGGTGACCAGAGGATAGGGGCAGGGTGAATAGAAGATAGGTGCAGGGTGAACATAGGTGCAGGGTGAACAGAGGATAGGGGCAGGGTGAACAGAGGATAGGGGCAGGGTGAACAGAGGATAGGGGCAGGGTGAACAGAGGATAGGGGCAGGGTGAACAGAGGATAGGTGCAGGGGGAACAGAGGATAGGTGCAGGGTGAACAGAGGATAGGGGCAGGGTGAACAGAAGATACGGGCAGGGTGAACAGAGGATAGGTGCAGGGTGCACAGAGTATAGGTGCAGGGTGAACAGAGGATAGGGGCAGGGTGAACAGAAGATAGGGGCAGGGTGAACAGAGGATAGGGGCAGGGTGAACAGAAGATAGGGGCAGGGTGAACAGAGGATAGGGGCAGGGTGAACAGAAGATAGGGGCAGGGTGAACAGAGGATAGGTGCAGGGTGAACAGAAGATAGGGGCAGGGTGAACAGAAGATAGGTGCAGGGTGAACAGAGGATAGGGGCAGGGTGAACAGAAGATAGGGGCAGGGTGAACAGAAGATAGGGGCAGGGTGAACAGAGGATAGGTGCAGGGTGAACAGAGGATAGGTGCAGGGTGAACAGAGGATAGGGGCAGGGTGAACAGAGGATAGGGGCAGGGTGAACAGAGGATAGGGGCAGGGTGAACAGAGGATAGGTGCAGGGGGAACAGAGGATAGGTGCAGGGGGAACAGAATATCACCAGCAGGAATCACCAGCAGGGGGAAGGTGTATATATAGTGACACCCAAAAGGTGACTGGACAGACAAATGGATATGTATCCTCACCCATCCCTTGTAGACTGTGAGCCCTCATGGGCAGGGTCCTCTTTCCTCACCTACTGTATCCTCACCCATCCCCTATAGACTGTGAGCCCTCGTGGGCAGGGTCCTCTCTCCTCACCTACTGTATCCTCACCCATCCCTTGTAGACTGTGAGCCCTTGTGGGCAGGGTCCTCTCTCCTCACCTACTGTATCCTCACCCATCCCCTGTAGACTGTGAGCCCTCGTGGGCAGGGTCCTCTCTCCTCACCTACTGCATTCTCACCCATCCCTTGTAGACTGTGAGCCCTCGTGGGCAGGGTCCTCTCCCCTCCCCCACTGTATCCTCACCCATCCCTTGTAGACTGTGAGCCCTCGTGGGCAGGATCCTCTCTCCTCACCTACTGTATCCTCACCCATCCCTTGTAGACTGTGAGCCCTCGTGGGCAGGGTCCTCTCTCCTCACCCATCCCCTGTAGACTGTGAGCCCTCGTGGGCAGGGTCCTCTCTCCTCCTGACTTGTATTGTTCATGATTATTGTGTATACTCCTTTTCAAATGTAAAGAGCCATGGAATAAATGTCACTATAGCAATAATAATAATAATAATAATAAATACCACTTATCCTGTAATGCGCCACCAACTGAAGAGGCAATACCCAGTGTATCCTCTGCAGGTCCAGTTTTCGTGCATTTTTAATGCATTCAGTACCAAAAAGAAACTGAATCTGTTGCAAATGGAGCAAAAACTATTTGTTTCCATTTCAAATCCATTTTTTGTTCTATTTGTAATGGAAGTGTCTGGTGTTCTGTGCATGTGCGGTGCTATACACAACTCACATAGACTTCGATGTTCATATAATGGATCCAGGACAATCCTGCGTAGTCAGTGTTAGGGCAGAGACACACTTATGCAAGCTGCATGTAATATCCTATCATGCATCTTGCATGACCCACCCGAAATGGCCTGCGGCTCCCTGGACGAGACCGTGGATCTGCATAGTATCACAATCAGCTGACGCGTTCTCGTTCAGAGAGGCAGGGGCCGTCACAGGTGAGTCATGAGAGGTGCATGCGAGGATATTGCATGCAGCTCACATAAATGTGTCTCAGCCCTTAGGCGGAGTCCACACCTCGAGTGATCATTGTTAGATCGGATCCAGCACAATCCGTTCTGCAAACACAACTTTTTCTCCCGTTTTTGCAAAAATTGGTTTCTACAGGATCCGTTTTTGTAACATTGGAGTCTATGGAGAATGGATCCGGTAACTGATCCCTGAGGAAGGTGCCAGGAGGGCACTTATACACTCAGTGCCGCAGTGATAGGGCACTATTGCGCCTCTTGTTCCCCTCCTTCTTTTATCTTCATGTCCAGAGAGATGGTACTGTATACAGCCCATTCACTAAGGCTTCTATTAGGGAGTATGATAGGCCGCCTTAAAAAGATGGGTTTTTAGGGATCGTCTGAAGCCATGCAAGTTGTGGATAGTCCTGATTTCTTGGGGTAAAGCATTCCAGAGGATTGGTGCAGCTCTGGAGAAGTCTTGGAGCCGGGAGTGGGAGGATCGGATTAGTACAGATGTCAGTCGAAGGTCATTTGAGGAACGTAGAGAACGGGTGGGGTGATAGACAGAGATGAGGGAGGAGAGGTAGGGGGGTGCTGCACTGTGAAGAGCTTTGTGGGTGAGAACAAGCAGCTTGAATTGGATCCTATAGTGTATAGGCAGCCAGTGCAATGACTGGCACAGAGCAGATCCTATAGTGTATGGGCAGCCAGTACAATGACTGGCACAGAGCGGATCCTATAGTGTATGGGCAGCCAGTGCAATGACTGGCACAGAGCAGATCCTATAGTGTATAGGCAGCCAGTGCAATGACTGGCACAGAGCGGATCCTATAGTGTATAGACAGCCAGTGCAGTGACTGGCACAGAGCAGATCCTATAGTATATAGTCAGCCAGTGCAGTGACTGGCAAAGAGCGGATCCTATAGTGTATAGACAGCCAGTGCAATGACTGGCACAGAGCGGATCCTATAGTGTATGTGCAGCCAGTGCAGTGACTGGCACAGAGCAGATCCTATAATGTATAGACAGCCAGTGCAGTGACTGGC
Source organism: Allobates femoralis (assembly GCA_033576535.1). NCBI lineage: Eukaryota > Metazoa > Chordata > Amphibia > Anura > Aromobatidae > Allobates > Allobates femoralis. Next base: position 7,574,724 of record JARQOC010000011.1, read on the forward strand.
ACAGAGCGGATCCTATAGTGTATAGGCAGCCAGTGCAATGACTGGCACAGAGCGGATCCTATAGTGTATAGTCAGCCAGTGCAGTGACTGGCAAAGAGCGGATCCTATAGTGTATGGGCAGCCAGTGCAGTGACTGGCAAAGAGCGGATCCTATAGTGTATAGACAGCCAGTGCAGTGACTGGCACAGAGCGGATCCAATAGTGTATAGGCAGCAAGTGCAATGACTGGCACAGAGCGGATACTATAGTGTATAGACAGCCAGTGCAGTGACTGGCACAGAGCGGATCCTATAGTGTATAGGCAGCCAGTGCAGTGACTGGCACAGAGCGGATCCTATAGTGTATAGACAGCCAGTGCAGTGACTGGCACAGAGCGGATCCTATAGTGTATGGGCAGCCAGTGCAATGACTGGTACAGAGCGGATCCTATAGTGTATAGTCAGCCAGTGCAATGACTGGCACAGAGTGGATCCTATAGTGTATAGTCAGCCAGTGCAGTGACTGGCACAGAGCGGATCCTATAGTGTATAGACAGCCAGTGCAGTGACTGGCACAGAGCGGATCCTATAGTGTATAGTCAGCCAGTGCAGTGACTGGCAAAGAGCGGATCCTATAGTGTATAGACAGCCAGTGCAATGACTGGCACAGAGCAGATCCTATAGTGTATGTGCAGCCAGTGCAGTGACTGGCCCAGAATGGATCCTATAATGTATAGCCAGCCAGTGCAGTGACTGGCACAGAGCGGATCCTATAGTGTATAGGCAGCCAGTGCAATGACTGGCACAGAGCGGATCCTATAGTGTATAGTCAGCCAGTGCAGTGACTGGCAAAGAGCGGATCCTATAGTGTATAGACAGCCAGTGCAGTGACTGGCACAGAGCGGATCCTATAGTGTATAGGCAGCAAGTGCAATGACTGGCACAGAGCGGATCCTATAGTGTATAGACAGCCAGTGCAGTGACTGGCACAGAGCGGATCCTATAGTGTATAGGCAGCCAGTGCAGTGACTGGCACAGAGCGGATCCTATAGTGTATAGACAGCCAGTGCAGTGACTGGCACAGAGCGGATCCTATAGTGTATGGGCAGCCAGTGCAATGACTGGTACAGAGCGGATCCTATAGTGTATAGTCAGCCAGTGCAGTGACTGGCAAAGAGCGGATCCTATAGTGTATAGACAGCCAGTGCAGTGACTGGCACAGAGCGGATCCTATAGTGTATAGGCAGCAAGTGCAATGACTGGCACAGAGCGGATCCTATAGTGTATAGACAGCCAGTGCAGTGACTGGCACAGAGTGGATCCTATAGTGTATAGGCAGCCAGTGCAGTGACTGGCACAGAGCGGATCCTATAGTGTATAGACAGCCAGTGCAGTGACTGGCACAGAGCGGATCCTATAGTGTATGGGCAGCCAGTGCAATGACTGGTACAGAGCGGATCCTATAGTGTATAGTCAGCCAGTGCAATGACTGGCACAGAGTGGATCCTATAGTGTATAGTCAGCCAGTGCAGTGACTGGCACAGAGCTGATCCTATAGTGTATGGGCAGCCAGTGCAATAACTGGCACAGAGCAGATCCTATAGTGTATAGGCAGCCAGTGCAATGACTGGCACAGAGCAGATCCTATAATGTACGGGCAGCCAGTGCAATGACTGGCACAGAGTGGATCCTATAGTGTATGGGCAACCAGTGCAATGACTGGCACAGAGCAGATCCTATAGTGTATAGTTAGCCAGTGCAATGACTGGCACAGGGCGGATCCTATAGTGTATAGACAGCCAGTGCAGTGACTGGCACAGAGCGGATCCTATAGTGTATGGGCAGCCAGTGCAATGACTGGCACAGAGCGTATCCTATAGTGTATAGTCAGCCAGTGCAATGACTGGCACAGCGCGGATCCTATAGTGTATAATCAGCCAGTGCAATGACTGGCACAGAGCAGATCCTATAGTGTATGGGCAGCCAGTGCAATGACTGGCATAGAGCGGATCCTATAATGTATGGGCAGCCAGTGCAATGACTGGCACAGAGCAGATCCTATAGTGTATAGGCAGCCAGTGCAATGACTGGCCCAGAGCGGATCCCATAGTGTATAGACAGCCAGTGCAATGACTGGCACAGAGCGGATCCTATAGTGTATGGGCAGCCAGTGCAATGACTGGCACAGAGCGGATCCTATAGTGTATGTGCAGCCAGTGCAATGACTGGCACAGAGCGGATCCTATAGTGTATGTGCAGCCAGTGCAATGACTGGCACAGAGCGGATCCTATAGTGTATAGGACAGCCAGTGCAGTGACTGGCACAGAGCGGATCTATAGTGTATGATCAGCCAGTGCAATGACTGGCACAGAGCGGATCCTATAGTGTATGTGCAGCCAGTGCAATGACTGGCACAGAGCGGATCCTATAGTGTATGTGCAGCCAGTGCAATGACTGGCACAGAGCGGATCCTATAGTGTATAGACAGCCAGTGCAATGACTGGCACAGAGCGGATCCTATAGTGTATAGGCAGCCAGTGCAATGACTGGCACAGAGCGATCCTATAGTGTATAATCAGCCAGTGCAATGACTGGCACAGAGCAGATCCTATAGTGTATGGGCAGCAGTACAATGACTGGCATAGAGCGGATCCTATAATGTATGGGCAGCCAGTGCAATGACTGGCACAGAGCAGATCCTATAGTGTATAGGCAGCCAGTGCAATGACTGGCCAGAGCGGATCCATAGTGTATAGACAGCCAGTGCAATGACTGGCACAGAGCGGATCCTATAGTGTATGGGCAGCCAGTGCAATGACTGGCACAGAGCGGATCCTATAGTGTATGTGCAGCCAGTGCAATGACTGGCACAGAGTGGATCCTATAGTGTATGGGCAGCCAGTGCAATGACTGGCACATAGCGGATCCTATGGTGTATGGGCAGCCAGTGCAGTGACTGGCAAAGAGCGGATCCTATAGTGTATAGACAGCCAGTGCAGTGACTGGCACAGAGCGGATCCTATAGTGTATAGGCAGCAGTGCAATGACTGGCACAGAGCGGATCCTATAGTGTATAGACAGCCAGTGCAGTGACTGGCACAGACGGATCCTATAGTGTATAGGCAGCCAGTGCAGTGACTGGCACAGAGCGGATCCTATAGTGTATAGACAGCCAGTGCAGTGACTGGCACAGAGCGGATCCTATAGTGTATGGGCAGCCAGTGCAATGACTGGTACAGAGCGGATCCTATAGTGTATAGTCAGCCAGTGCAATGACTGGCACAGAGCGGATCCTATAGTGTAAGGCAGCCAGTGCAATGACTGGCACAGAGCGGATCCTATAGTGTATAGTCAGCCAGTGCAGTGACTGGCACAGAGCTGATCCTATAGTGTATGGGCAGCCAGTGCAATAACTGGCACAGAGTGGATTCTATAGTGTATGGGCAGCCAGTGCAATGACTGGCACAGAGCGGATCCTATAGTGTATGGGCAGCCAGTGCAATGACTGGCACAGTGTGGATCCTATAGTGTATGGGCAGCCAGTGCAATGACTGGCACAGAGCAGATCCTATAGTGTATAGGCAGCCAGTGCAATGACTGGCACAGAGTGGATCCTATAGTGTATGGGCAGACCAGTGCAATGACTGGCACAGAGCAGATCCTATAGTGTATAGTTAGCCAGTGCAATGACTGGCACAGGGCGGATCCTATAGTGTATAGACAGCCAGTGCAGTGACTGGCACAGAGCGGATCCTATAGTGTATGGGCAGCCAGTGCAATGACTGGCACAGAGCGATCCTATAGTGTATAGTCAGCCAGTGCAATGACTGGCACAGCGCGGATCCTATAGTGTATAATCAGCCAGTGCAATGACTGGCACAGAGCAGATCCTATAGTGTATGGGCAGCCAGTACAATGACTGGCATCAGAGCGGATCCTATAATGTATGGGCAGCCAGTGCAATGACTGGCACAGAGCAGATCCTATAGTGTATAGGCAGCCAGTGCAATGACTGGCACAGAGCGGATCCATAGTGTATGGAGCCAGTGCAATGACTGGCACAGAGCGGATCCTATAGTGTATGGCAGCCAGTGCAATGACTGGCACAGAGCGGATCCTATAGTGTATGGCAGCCAGTGCAATGACTGGCACAGAGCGGATCCTATAGTGTATGTGCAGCCAGTGCAATGACTGGCACAGAGCGGATCCTATAGTGTATAGACAGCCAGTGCAATGACTGGCACAGAGCAGGATCCTATAGTGTATGGCAGCCAGTCAATGACTGGCACAGAGCGGATCCTATATGTATGTGCAGCCAGTGCAATGACTGGCACAGAGCGGATCCTATAGTGTATGGCAGCCAGTGCAATGACTGGCCAGAGCGGATCCTATAGTGTATGGAAGCCAGTGCAATGACTGGCACAGAGCGGATCCTATAGTGTATAGTCAGCCAGTGCAATGACTGGCCACAGACGCGGATCCTATAGTGTTATCGCTGAATGACTGCCGCAGTCCAGGGATGCCGAAATGACTGGCAAGAGCGGATCCTATATGTATGGGCAGCCAGTGCAATGACTGGCACAGAGCGGATCCTATAGTGTATAGACAGCCAGTGCAATGACTGGCCAGAGCGGATCCTATAGTGTATGATCAGCCAGTGCAATGACTGGCACAGAGCGGATCCTATAGTGTATGTGGCAGCCAGTGCAATGACTGGCACAGAGCGGATCCTATAGTGTATGTGCAGCCAGTCAATGACTGGCAAGAGCGGATCCTATAGTGTATGTGCAGCCAGTGCAATGACTGGCACAGAGCGATCCTATAGTGTATAGCAGCCAGTGCAAGTGACTGGCACAGAGCGGATCCTATAGTGTATAGATCAGCCAGTGCAATGACTGGCACAGAGCGGATCCTATAGTGTATGGTGCAGCCAGTAGCAATGACTGGCACAGAGCGGATCCTATAATGTATGGGCAGCCAGTGCAATGACTGGCACAGAGCAGATCCTATAGTGTATAGACAGCCAGTGCAATGACTGGCACAGAGCGGATCCTATGGTGTATGGGCAGCCAGTGCAATGACTGGCACAGAGCGGATCCTATAGTGTAGGGGCAGCCAGTGCAGTGACTGGCACAGAGCGGATCCTATAGTGTATAGGCAGCCAGTGCAATGACTGGCACAGAGCGGATCCTATAGTGTATAGGCAGCCAGTGCAATGACTTGCACAGAGCGGATCCTATAGTGTATAGTCAGCCAGTGCAATGACTGGCACAGAGTGGATCCTATAGTATATGATCAGCCAGTGCAATGACTGGCACAGAGCGGATACTATGATGTACGGGCAGCCAGTGCAATGACTGGCACAGAGCGGAGGCATCTGAGTAACGATTGGCCAGATGGGTGATCCTAACCTTGACTACATAGGACAAGATGGCCAAAATGGGAGAAGTTCAGACAGAACCCCTTTCCTTTAAGCTGTTCTCCCCTCCAGATGAGACAAGTCCAGAGGTTGGAGGAGACGGGTCCGGACTCTAAAGGACGAGGCTCTGTTGGAACTTGAAGGCTTTCTCAGATGTTGGCAGCCATGTTTCAGATAATCTGTGGATACTACTTCCCATCCAAAAAGACAGAATGTTCCCTAAAGAAATAACACTAAGAGAAAAAAATATGTTTTGGATTATGTGGAGCTGCCAATCTGTCCATCATGTCAAGGATATCATGCTAGCAATTTCCTGCTCTCAGTGAGGTGGGGGTGGGGGGTTGGACAGGGGTCGATCTATCCGAACATACAAGTCTTGTTGAGGAGCGCCGGCAGTGTGAGAAAGTCTTGATTTTAATGTTTCAGACTTGAAAACTAGGTCAGATGTTCATCGATGGAAATATGGAGAAACAAACACCAAATCAGGAACGTGAACCAATAAGGGGAAGCAGGAGAACGTTCTCGCTACTTTGTTAAGAACTTACTATAGCGTCCAATGCCGTAATGGGCACAGGGGTCATTGGCATGAGATCTTCCCTTTAATAAAGCCATAACCTGACCCTAATCCTTGACACAAGCCGCCCCCCATTCTACCTCAAGGACCCCCTAATCTGTTATATACTTACCTTGTGACGTCGTCATCAACGTCCAAGACGATGTCCACGAAGCTGATGATTCACTGGGTTGCTGGAAGCCATATTGGCACACCCAAGTGATAAAAGTGTTACTATGGTGCCTGCTAGTAGTAGTGGCCCCTCACACACTATCGTCAGCGGTGCCACCAAAATCCGGACCCGACTCATGCTGCCGTGCTCAGACTCACCTCTGTGCCTTCATTGCATACAGGACTTGTAGTGATGTCATGGTCATGTGATCAGGAGGACGTGACCGTGACATTACCAAAGGTCGTGGTCTGCAGTGCGAGGGACAGACTGTCTCTGGAAGGTGTGTGGTGGGGTTGGGGGGTACACAGAAGTATTTGGTGGTGCTGTCAACAACCGAACCCAACGAAAAGCCGCCGCCCACACCGCCGTGCTCAGACTGACCTCTGTGTCGCCATTGCATACAGGACCTGTAGTGATGTCACGGTCATGTGACCGTGACATCACCAAAGATCCTGGTCTGCAGTGCAAGGTACAGACTGGCTCAGGGAGCTGGGGGGGCACATGGAGGCACAGGGACACGAGGGGGAACAAGGAGGGACAGGGAAGTTTACCTGAGCTGGCAATAGAAAATACATTGAACCCCCTACACATTTTTTTTACCATGAAACTAAACATTTTGTTAATAAAAAAAAGAAAAAACAAATTTTTAAGGAAAAATACATGTATTTACATATATTGGGAGAGACCATGGGGGGGGGGGGGATTCCACCTCAAGACTTATCGATTCTCTTAATATAGAGGCGTCTTTTGGAATATTCAGATTTATGTTCTTCGTCTTTCCCATGTGAAGCCGTAGGAATCCGCAGAGCCGTAGATTTCTGCAATAATTCATTCCTTGGATTTCATGATTAATTTATGATTTAATTGACTTTTATTATCACGGTGAATGGGAAAAACTCATTGCCTTCAGCTCTGGATTTACGGCCGTCCAAGAGAGACCACACGCATACAATAATACCGCAAGTGGAGAACAAAGGAGGCCAAACTGATGTTCATTAATGGATTAAAACATCCAGAACTTGACATTTTATTCTGCTGATCTGCAGAATTGTGAAAAATAAAGTCAGACAATGAAAGGTTGGAATTTGGGAACGGATTGAGGAGCGCTGACTGCAAAATGTGGAAGTTAGGGTCAGTGGTGTGACACATTAAGAAATGCATGTAAAGGGGAACTCCGAGGAGCTAATCATTGTTGGCTGGTCACTGCCCCCTATATGATGAAGCAGAGCTGGACTACAGTTCTAGATCTATAGATCACTATAAATCAATAAAATCATATCTGCTCCTCAGCTCTCACCCCTCCCTCATGGGACAGAGAATTTCAGCCTCATGCAGCAGCAGTGACAGGAGGTGTGTCAGAGGCGTGGACCCTAGGGGTCCAGGATCATCTTACATTCCTGTCCCCTCAACTTCTGAATGAAGAGGAGGTGTGTCAGGAATTGGACTCTGGTGACTCCAGGATCATCTTACATTCCTGTCCCTTCATACTTCTGCATGAACAGGGGGCGTGGACCCTGGGGACTCCAGGATCATCTTACTTTCCCACCCATCACACTTCTGTATGAACAGGAGGCATGGCAGGGGGTGTGGACCCTGGGAGCTGCAGATCATCTTACACATTTCCATGCGCACCCCTCCACATCTTCTCTTTGTATGAACAGGGGCATGGCAGGGGGTGTGGACCGACCGATCACCCGATTTGTATGACATACTCCCACATATCCTCTGCCCTGATATACCATCCGATGTAATGTAGAACAGGTGTGTTCTCCCTTCAAGTAGCAATCATGTCACCAAGCAGATATAAATACCGCTGTGATCTTCTGCTGTACAATGATATGATGGTGCATAATGTGTGCTGCCATGTATCAGGCTAGGAGCAGAGGCAAGCACTGCATTGATGGATTCAGCCTGCCATGGTCTCCTCTCCCCCATCTTGGTAGCTTCCTGTCTCTTGATACTTTAGCTCTATGCAGGACTACCTGTGAGGGGTGAGAGCTGAGGAGCAGATATGATTTTATTGATTTATAAGTGATCTTTTTTATATCTCCCTTTACGGAATTGATCACTTTGGAAAATCCCTTTATGTGCATTTACCTCACCTGATTACCCTGAACATTTAAGCTCCTGTGCAGACTGGAGATCTCCTATTAATCAGAACCTCTAGGAGATTTATTTCCTCTCTGAATTTGGGAGGAAAACAAATAAAGAAATTAAATGAGCTGAAAATATAAACGTTTCAATGAGAACATGATAGAAAGAATAAGGAATGGAAACAATATTATCTTGTCAATCGCTATAACTGTCAGGAAGTGATACATTGTGATTACAGATAAACAGATCCATCCACAGGATCCACTTCAAGTTAGATCTCCTGCACTTCACAGGTCCTTGCAAATTCAAACACTGCTAAAGTCACCGTGAGAGGTCTAATGACTTTATGTGGGGTCATGTAGGCTTTCCCTACAGCTATATTATCACAGCTGCTCTAGGGTCTATCAAAAGCCAGTATAAAAGAGGGGGGGGGGGGTGGAGTGGGCTGAGGGTGGAGAGTTGGGCTGAGTTGGGGTGAGAGCAGGCTAAGAGGTGTGAGATTGGGTAGTAGGGTGAGAAGGGCCTAGAGGGGTGAGAGTGAGCTGCAGTAGGGTGAGAGTGGGAACCTGAGAGGGTGAGGTAGAGGGGTTGAGTGGGGTGAGAGTGGTGAGAGTGGGTGAGTGGGTGAGAGTGGGCTGTGTGGGGTGAGAGCGGGTGATAGGCTGTGTGGGGTGAGCAGGGAGTATGCAGTGGGGGTGAGAGCGGGCTGTGTGGGGTGAGAGCGGGCTGTGTGGGGTGAGAGCGGGCTGTGTGGGGTGAGAGCGGGCTGTGGGGGTGGGAGCGGGCTGTGTGGGGTGAGAGCGGCTGTGTGGGGTGGAGGGGCTGTGTGGGGTGAGAGCGGGCTGTGTGGGGTGGGAGTGGGCTTGTGAAGGGTGAGAGCTGGGGTGGAGGGCTGTGTGGGGATGAGAGCAGCTTGTGGAAGGTGTGAGAGTGGCTGTGGGGGGTGGGAGCAACTGAGAAGGGTGAGATGTGGATGGAAAAGAAAAATTGTCAAGAGATTTCAACGCAAATTGTGCGGATGGAGGATAAAGAACCTCGACTAACATCCAAACAAGTTCAAGCTGCCCTGCAGTCCGAGGGTACAACAGTGTCACCCGTACTATGCGTCGGTGTCTGAATGAAAAGGGACTGTATGGTAGGAGACCCAGGAAGACCCCACTTCTTACCCCGAGACATAACAAAGCCAGGCTGGAGTTTGCCAAAACTTACCTGAGAGCCTACAACGTTTTGGATGGAATGTTCTCTGGTCAGATGAGACAAAAGTAGAGATTTATGGGCAAAGGCATCAACATAGAGTTTACAGGAGAAAAAAGAGGCATTCAAAGAAAAGAACACGCTCCCTACAGTCAAGACATGGCGGAGGCTCCCTGATGTTTTGGGGTTGCTTTGCTGCCTCTGGCACTGGACTGCTTGACCGTGTGCATGGCATTATGAAGTCTGAAGACTACCAACACATTGTGCAGCATAATGTAGGGCCCAGTGTGAGAAAGCTGGGTCTCCCTCAGAGGTCATGGGTCTTCCAGCAGGACAGTGACCCAAAACACACTTCAAAAAGCTCTAGAAAATGGTGTGAGAGAAAGCACGGGAGACTTCTAAGGTGGCAGCAATGAGTCCAGACCTGAATCCATAGATCACCTGTGGAGAGATCTAACAATGGCAGTTTGGAGAAGGCGCCTTCACATATCAGGGACCTGGAGCAGTTTGCCAAAGAAGAATGGTGTAAAATTCCAGCAGAGCATTGTAAGAAACTCATTGATGGTCACCGGAAGCGGCTGATCGCAGTTATTTTGGGTAAAGGTTGTGCAACCAAGTATTAGGCTGAGGGTGCCAATACTTTTGTCTGGCCCATTTTTGGAGTTTTGTGTGAAATGATCAATTTTTGCTTTTTGCTTCATTCTCTTTTGTGTTTTTTCATTGAAGACAAATTAAATGAAGATAATAATAGCAAAGAATTTGTGATTGCAGGAAGAAACTGAGGATTATCTGACAGAATTGCAGGGGGGTCAATACTTTTGGCCACAGCTGTACAGTAAGTCACGATCAGTGCGGGGGATCCCTTTTAGCTCTTGCACTTGTTCTCTTTGGTATATTGTAGTTTCTTCCCACAGTTTCACAATATATGGAATGTGTCCCATACTCTGATCTGTATGGAATAATGAATGCGGCCTGTACGGGGCCACGTGGAATCCGTGTAAGGATTGTACAATGTGTGTGAACACGGCTGTGAGTGGACGCCGGCACATGTACAACCTGGTGGGAACATGAAGGTATTTTTGAAAGGGCAAAAAGAATCTCATCTCGAAGAAGAAGACTATAAATAGAGCGATACCTTCCCCGAGTATAGCGGCCGCGCTCCGGGGCCGGGGCCACATCTGCTCTAAGCTCTTACACTGTATATATAGGTACTTAATCCAGGCAAGTTCATAACATATCTTCATATATTGTGATGTGTGATTTATGGGAGAAAGAGCTGCCATCTGCTGCACATAAATCTCCCTCCATAATACACAAAGTATCCACTGCACCGCGGGTAACAATACACAAAGTGATAAAAACACAACATAAACCCATGGAGACAATGTACTGACATCAAAGACTGGAATAGATACACAACATACACCAGCTGTACATATACAGGAGATACCCAGGTTATACCGGCTGTACATATATAATTATATACAGGAGATGCCCAGGTTATACCGGCTGTACATATATAATTATATACAGGAGATGCCCAGGTTATACCGGCTGTACATATATAATTATATACAGGAGATGTCCAGGTTATACTGGCTGTACATATATAATTATATACAGGAGATGTCCAGGTTATACCAGCTGTACATATACAGGAGATACCCAGGTTATACCGGCTGTACATATATAATTATATACAGGAGATGCCCAGGTTATACCGGCTGTACATATATAATTATATACAGGAGATGCCCAGGTTATACCGGCTGTACATATATAATTATATACAGGGGATGCCCAGGTTATACCGGCTGTACATATATAATTATATACAGGAGATGTCCAGGTTATACCGGCTGTACATATATAATTATATACAGGAGATGTCCAGGTTATACCGGCTGTACATATATAATTATATACAGGAGATGCCCAGGTTATACCGGCTGTACATATATAATTATATACAGGAGATGCCCAGGTTATACCGGCTGTACATATATAATTATATACAGGAGATGTCCAGGTTATACCATCTGTACATATATAATTATATACAGGAGATGCCCAGGTTATACCGGCTGTACATATATAATTATATACAGGAGATGCCCAGGTTATACCGGCTGTACATATATAATTATATACAGGAGATGCCCAGGTTATACCGGCTGTACATATATAATTATATACAGGAGATGTCCAGGTTATACCATCTGTACATATATAATTATATACAGGAGATGCCAGGTTATACCAGCTGTACATATATAATTATATACAGGAGATGCCAGATTATACCAGCTGTACATATATATTATATACAGGAGATGCCCAGGTTATACCGCTGTACATATATAATTATATACAGGAGATGTCCAGGTTATACCGGCTGTACATATATATAATTATATACAGGAGATGCCCAGGTTATACCGGCTGTACATATATAATTATATACAGGAGATGCCCAGGTTATACCATCTGTACATATATAATTATATACAGGAGATGCCCAGGTTATATCGGCTGTGCATATATAATTATATACAGGAGATGCCCAGATTATACCAGCTGTACATATATAATTATATACAGGAGATGTCCAGGTTATACCAGCTGTACATATATAATTATATACAGGAGATGCCCAGGTTATACCAGCTGTACATATATAATTATATACAGGAGATGTCCAGGTTATACCGGCTGTACATATATAATTATATACAGGAGATGTCCAGGTTATACCAGCTGTACATATATAATTATATACAGGAGATGTCCAGGTTATACGGCTGTACATATAATAATAATATAATATTTATTAATTTATATAGCGCTATTGATTCCATAGCGCTATATATAATTATATACAGGAGATGCCCAGGTTATACCTTCTGTACACATATAATTATATACAGGAGATGCCCAGGTTATACCAGCTGTACATATATAATTATATACAGGAGATGTCCAGGTTATACGGCTGTACATATAATAATAATAATAATATAATATTTATTCATTTATATAGCGCTATTGATTCCATAGCGCTATATATAATTATATACAGGAGATGTCCAGGTTATACGGCTGTACATATATAATTATATACAGGAGATGCCCAGGTTATACCATCTGTACATATATAATTATATACAGGAGATGTCCAGGTTATATCGGCTGTGCATATATAATTATATACAGGAGATGCCCAGATTATACCAGCTGTACATATATAATTATATACAGGAGATGCCCAGGTTATACCAGCTGTACATATATAATTATATACAGGAGATGTCCAGGTTATACTGGCTGTACATATATAATTATATACAGGAGATGCCCAGGTTATACCGGCTGTACATATATAATTATATACAGGAGATGCCCAGGTTATACCGGCTGTACATATATAATTATATACAGGAGATGCCCAGGTTATACCAGCTGTACATATATAATTATATACAGGAGATGCCCAGGTTATACCAGCTGTACATATATAATTATATACAGGAGATGCCCAGGTTATGCCGGCTGTACATATATAATTATATACAGGAGATGCCCAGGTTATACCGGCTGTATATATATAATTATATACAGGAGATGCCCAGGTTATATCAGCTGTGTGAACGAGGCCTTGGACGCTGCACCAAATTCTGGCTATTTTGCATTGAGTGGAGGGTTGTGTGATTGGATCGCCCCCCTCTCGGGTTATCTGCCCTCCACACCTGGTGCCAGTCCACGTGTTCTCCTTTATTATAAGCCCCAGTGGTGGATTATAATGAGGTCAATCTGGGCGGTAGCCCCGGGCCCAGTGCTGTGGGGGGCCCAGCAGCCCGGGGTAAATTGCCCCATTACAATCCGCCACTGTTGTGACAGACTGTCCCCACTGCTGCTGCCTGCCACACTCTGACAGCGGTGCTACCGCCCCCTGTTCCTCCCGCACGTCATGACATAGACGTGCAGAGGACATTGCCAGATTTGCCCCATATAAACTGTGCCCCACCATCTTGATTAAGACATGTGAAATGCCTCTACATGCTGCGTGTGTCCTGCCACTGTATGTGGATATTTTACTTGGATCATGTTACTCTATGTATGGGGGGCCCACAGAGTCTGAACAGCCCGGGGCCATGGCTACCCTTAATCCCCCCTGATAAGCCGGTGTCAGTGCTGTTGAACAATCACTTATGGATAGATACAATCACTTCTCGGTGATACGTTTTATCTGTTCCCGATGTGTCGCCTCCTCCCCGATCATCGCTGTTTTGCAGACATTTATTGGGCAGACGGTGAAACCACAATGCAGATCTGCACAAGTGCTGACCATCAGGATCACAGCTGATTATTACCGTGTCCTCCAGGACCCTCCCCGCCTCATGACCGCCAATATCGCCTGGCGTTTATTGCTCTCTCTGCCTATGTCTATAGAGACCCCAGGGCTCATTCCTTATATACCACTTCCTGCCTCACATAGCACAAAACGGTCAGGTTAAATTTAGTAAATCCTTACAAAAGTTTCTGCAGCATCTGAACGGCACATGTGGAAAATAATGGAAACCAGCAAGTCGTCAAATGTTACGGGATTGTATGAGCCGGGAAAAGCTACGGTTATTAAAGGGGAAGGGGACAGTAAAGTTTGAAAAGTGAGTAAAATGTCTCAGGACAGTCCGGCCATGTGTCAGTGTTTACTGCAGTCCTGTTATATTACTCCTAGCAGATGAATAAAACTCCAGATTCATGCAGATAGATACATATACTACATTACTTATCTGCTGTAAACCATTGTCTGATAGTGGAGCTGAGCATCAGACTCCTTTTCCGGACTCTCGATATGGCTGAGTAGATCAATGCATCCCGGGTATGGCAGTGCAGTCCAGTGCACCATGGGTGTGGCCGAGCAGGTGAGTGCACCCTGAGTGTGGCCAAGCATTACAGTGCACCCTGCAAGTGGCTGAGCAGTTCTGTGTACCCTGGCTGTGGCCAAGCAATTCAGTGCACCCTGGGGGTGGCTGAGAAGTTCAGTGCATCCTGGGTGTGGCCAAGCAGTACAGTGCACCCTGCAAGTGGCTGAGCAGTTCAGTGCACGATGGGTGGGGCCAAGCAATTTGGTGTACCCTTGGTGTGGCTGAGTACTTCAGTGCACCTTAGATGTGACCGAGTAGTTCAGTGCACCTTGGGTGTAGCCAAGAAGTTTAGTTCTTCCTGGGTGTGACTGAGCAGTTCAGTGCACCCTGGGTGTGACCTAAAAGCTCAGTGCACCCTGGGTGTGGCTCAGCAGTTCAGTGCATCCTGGGTGTGGCTAAGCAGCTCAGTACACCCTATGTGTGGCTCAGCAGTTCAGTACACCCTATGTGTGGCTAAGCAGTTCAGTGCTCCCTGGGTGTGGCTCAGCAGTTCAGTACACCCTGGATGTGGCCAAGCAGTTCCGTACACCCTATGTGTGGCTAAGCAGTTCAGTACTCCCTATGTGTGGCTCAGCAGTTCAGTGCACACTGAGTGAGGCCAAGCTGTTCAGTGCATCCTGGGTGTGGCTCAGCAGTTCAGTACACCCTGGGTGTGGCCAAGCAGCTCAGTGCACCTTCCCATGAACTTGTTTTCTATCTCCACTCTCATCTCTGTTCATTGACAACTGTAGTTTTAATGAAGCAGAAGGAGTGCAGAGATAGGTGAAAAACACATAGATGGGAAGATGGACTGGACTGCAAAGCCACACCCAGGGTGCACCGAGCACCTCATTAGCATATCTGGAAATAAGAACAATTTCTGATAAATGCAGCCATAGATTTGGACATGAAAGGTAGGATTACTATTAGGATTATGTTCCTTTCCTCCTACGTGCTAATATTCACATATTATATGCTGTGACCAAAAGAAAAAAAAACTATAAAAGGACTAAAGGATCCCGACCAAAGCGAACAAATAGCAACATATCATTGGTGCAACCTGTGCAGCCGCAGAGGGGCCCTGGGGTTATGGGGGCCACATCCATCGCCAGGTGCATGGTGCATTATTCTGAGCTCTTGGGCTGCACAGGGCCCCATATGTAGTCCTTGCACAGGGGTCCATATGTAGTCCTTGCACAGGGGCCCATATGTAGTCCTTGCACAGGGCCCATATGTAGTCCTTGCACAGGGGCCCATATGTAGTCCTTGCACAGGGGTCCATATGTAGTCCTTGCACAGGGGTCCATATGTAGTCCTTGCACAGGGGCCCATATGTAGTCCTTGCACAGGGGTCCATATGTAGTCCTTGCACAGGGCCCCATATGTAGTCCTTGTACAGGGCCTCATATGTAGTCCTTGCACAGGGGCCCATATGTAGTCCTTGCACCGGGGCCCATATGTAGTCCTTGCACAGGGCCCCATATGTAGTCCTTGCACAGGGGTCCATATGTAGTCCTTGTACAGGGCCCCATATGTAGTCCTTGCACAGGGGTCCATATGTAGTCCTTGCACAGGGGCCCATATGTAGTCCTTGCACAGGGGCCCATATGTAGTCCTTGCACAGGGGCCCATATGTAGTCCTTGCACAGGGGTCCATATGTAGTCCTTGCACAGGGGTCCATATGTAGTCCTTGCACAGGGGTCCATATGTAATCCTTGCACAGGGGCCCATATGTAGTCCTTGCACAGGGGTCCATATGTAGTCCTTGCACAGGGGTCCATATGTAGTCCTTGCACAGGGGCCCATATGTTGTCCTTGCACAGGGGCCCATATGTACTCCTTGCACAGGGGTCCATATGTAGTCCTTGCACAGGGGTCCATATGTAGTCCTTGCACAGGGCCCCATATGTAGTCCTTGTACAGGGCCTCATATGTAGTCCTTGCACAGGGGCCCATATGTAGTCCTTGCACCGGGGCCCATATGTAGTCCTTGCACAGGGCCCATATGTTTTCCTTGCACAGGGGCCCATATGTAGTCCTTGCACAGGGGCCCATATGTAGTCCTTGCACAGGGGCCCATATGTAGTCCTTGCACAGGGGCCCATATGTAGTCCTTGCACAGGGCCCCATATGTAGTCCTTGCACAGGGGTCCATATGTAGTCCTTGCACAGGGCCCCATATGTAGTCCTTGCACAGGGGTCCATATGTAGTCCTTGCACAGGGGTCCATATGTAGTCCTTGCACAGGGGCCCATATGTAGTCCTTGCACAGGGGCCCATATGTAGTCCTTGCACAGGGGTCCATATGTAGTCCTTGCACAGGGGTCCATATGTAGTCCTTGCACAGGGCCCCATATGTAGTCCTTGCACAGGGGCCCATATGTAGTCCTTGCACAGGGGCCCATATGTAGTCCTTGCACAGGGGCCCATATGTAGTCCTTGCACAGGGGCCCATATGTAGTCCTTGCACAGGGGCCCATATGTAGTCCTTGCACAGGGGCCCATATGTTGTCCTTGAACAGGGGTCCTTCTGTGTCAGTGCTGCTTATATCCCCTCTTATATCAGCACCTTATACCTGCCTCTGTCACTGTCCCATAACCAGCCCCCTCCGGCCCCGGGGCCCTCTACGCGAGGTGCTTGGCAGACATTAATGTTAAGCACCTTTTCCAGGAAATAAAAGCTAATTTTAGGTTTTCCAGCCGGCTGCCAATCTGATTATGTTCCATAAATGAAGGCTGTTTGTCAGCACTTTCTGCTGTCCCGGGGTCCTATTCTCCGGCTCAGTGATAAAGCCTTCGATAAGGAATGAAGTGGAGCGTTTCTTCCATCCACGTTCTGGTCCTGACATCACTGAGATCTCAGGTTTCCATGTGACCCGGTAACAGAGGAAACGTCCTGGGGTCAATGGCAAAATCTACAAGAAAATGCCACGATGGGCGGTTCTGTACGGACGAACGTGTAACGCCATTCAAGAGCAAAATGAGAAAACCCAAACACAAGAATGTATCGCTCCATTGTATAGCACCAATAATTCCACAACACTTGTTATACACGTATCAGCTCACAAGCAGGTGCAGGGAGAAATAAACCCTACCACACTACCAGCACCCGCACCCTACTGGTCCCTGTGCCAGTAGGTAAACCTAGGTATGTCCACCAGGGTCTCCTTCAAGCTTAGATAGGTTCACTAGAGTCTTCTCCAAGCCTAGATAGGTTTACCAGGGTCTTCACCAAACCTACATAGGTCCACAAGGTCTTCTCCAAGCCTAGATTGATCCACCAGGGTCTTCTCCAAGCCTAGATTGGTCCACCAGGGTGTTCTCTGCCATTATCTTGTTAGTATGAAGCCACCAATGTCTTCTCCAACCCTTTATAGATCCACCAGGGTGTTCTTCAAGCCTAGATTGATCCACCAGGTTCTTCTTCCAGCCTAGATTGATCCACCAGGGTGTTCTCTGCCATTCTCTTGTTGGTATGAAGCCACCAGTGTCTTCTTCAAGTCTTGATAGATCCACCAGGGTGTTCTCCAAGCCTAGATAGGTCCACGAGGGTCTTCTTCAAGCCTAGATAGGTCCACTAGAGTCTTCTCCAAGCCTAAATAGGTCAACCAGGGTCTTCACCAAGCTTAGATAGCTCCACCATGTTCTCCAAGCCTAGAGAGGTCCACCAGGGTCCTGTCTGCCATTATCTTGATAGTATCAAGCCATCAGGTTGCTGATCTTCCTCTTCGCCTTGTTCCTTCTATTCTTCTGACCATGATGTCCTTCTCCAGTGATTTCTCTCTTCATATGATGTGTAGACAAGTCGTAACTTGGTGATCTTTCCTTCTTGTGACATGTGTGTCTTGATTTGTTTCAGTATTGATTCTGTTTCTTCTTAATGTCGATGGTATTGATAACCTCCTTCTCCAGTACAGTACATTACTGTGGAAATGTACAATCTACAGCACGTCCCTAGCCGCACAACTATAAACCACAGCCCGGACGTAGCTCCCTTAGAGGCCATGGAGATGTGTCTCTTTTCTGAGCCACCATATACAGTGCTAACCACTGAGCCACCATATACAGTGCTAACCACTGAGCCACCATACAGTGCTAACCACTGAGCCACCATATACAGTGCTAACCACTGAGCCACAATATACAGTGCTAACCACTGAGCCACCATACAGTGCTAACCACTGAGCCACCATATACAGTGCTAATCCACTGAGCCACCATACAGTGCTAACCACTGAGTCACCATATACAGTGCTATCCACTGAGCCACCAATACAGTGCTAACCACTGAGCCACCATACAGTGCTAACCACTGAGCCACCATATACAGTGCTAACCACTGAGCCACCATACAGTGCTAACCACTGAGCCACCATACAGTGCTAACCACTGAGCGACCATACAGTGCTAACCACTGAGCCACCATAACTGTGCTAACCACTGAGCCACCATACAGTGCTAACCACTGAGCCACCATATACAGTGCTAACCATTGAGCCACCATACAGTGCTAACCACTGAGCCACCATATACAGTGCTAACCACTGAGCCACCGTATACAGTGCTAACCACTGACGCCATCATATACAGTGCTATCCACTGAGCCACCATATACAGTGCTAACCACTGAGCCACCGTATACAGTGCTAACCACTGACCACCATATACAGTGCTAACCACTGAGCCACCATATACAGTGCTAACCACTGAGCCACCATATACAGTGCTAACCACTGAGCCACCATATACAGTGCTAACCACTGAGCCACCATATACAGTGCTAACCACTGAGCCACCGTACAGTGCTAACCACTGAGCCACCATATACAGTGCTAACCACTGAGCCACCATATACAGTGCTAACCACTGAGCCACCATATACAGTGCTAACCACTGAGCCATCATATACAGTGCTAACCACTGAGCCACCATACAGTACTAACCACTGAGCCACCATATACAGTGCTAACCACTGAGCCACCATATACAGTGCTAACCACTGAGCCACCATATACAGTGCTACCACTGAGCCACCGTAACAGTGCAAACCACTGAGCCACCATATACAGTGCTAACCACTGAGCCACCATACAGTGCTAACCACTGAGCCACCATATACAGTGCTAACCACTGAGCCACCATATACAGTGCTAACCACTGAGCCACCATATAACAGTGCTAACCACTGAGCCACCATATACAGTGCTAACCACTGAGCCACCATATATACAGTGCTAACCACTGAGCCACCATATACAGTGCTAACCACTGAGCCACATACAGTGCTAACCACTGAGCCACCATATACAGTGCTAACCACTGAGCCACCTTATACAGTGCTAACCACTGAGCCACCATATACAGTGCTAACCACTGAGCACACATATACAGTGCTAACCACTGAGCCACCATATACAGTGCTAACCACTGAGCCACCATATACAGTGCTAACCACTGAGCCACCATATACAGTGCTAACCACTGAGCCACCGTGTACAGTGCCAACCACTGAGCCACCATACAGTGCTAACCACTGAGCCACCATATACATTGCTAACCACTGAGCCACCATATACAGTGCTAACCACTGAGCCACCATACAGCGCTAATCACTGAGCCACCATATACAGTGCTAACCACTGAGCCACCGTATACAGTGCTAACCACTGAGCCTCCATATACAGTGCTAACCACTGAGCCACCATATACAGTGCTAACCACTGAGCCTCCATACAGTGCTAACCACTGAGCCACCATACAGTGCTAACCACTGAGCCACCGTACAGTGCTAACCACTGAGTCACCATACAGTGCTAACCACTGAGCCACCGTGTACAGTGCTAACCACTGAGCCACCATACAGTGCTAACCACTGAGCCACCGTACAGTGCTAACCACTGAGCCGCCATATACAGTGCTAACCACTGAGCCACCATATACAGTGCTAACCACTGAGCCACCATATACACTGCTAACCACTGAGCCACCATACAGTACTAACCACTGAGCCACCATACAGTGTTAACCACTGAGCCACCATACAGCGCTAACCACTGAGCCACCATACAGTACTAACCACTGAGCCACCATATACAGTGCTAACCACTGAGCCACCATACAGTGCTAACCACTGAGCCACCAAAACAGTGCTAAACCACTGAGCCACCGTACACAGTGCTACCCACTGAGCCACCATATACACTGCTAACCACTGAGCCACCACATACAGTGCTAACCACTGAGCCACCATACAGTGCTAACCACTGAGCCACCATATACAGTGCTAACCACTGAGCCACCATACAGTGCTAACCACTGAACCACCATACAGTGCTAACCACTGAGCCACCATACAGTGCTAACCACTGAGCCACCATATACAGTGCTAACCACTGAGCCACCGTACAGTGCTAACCACTGAGCCACCGTACAGTGCTAACCACTGAGCCACCATACAGTGCTAACCACTGAGCCACCATATACAGTGCTAACCACTGAGCCACCATACAGTGCTAACCACTGAGCCACCATATACAGTGCTAACCACTGAGCCACCATATACAGTGCTAACCACTGAGCCACCATATACAGTGCTAACCACTGAGCCACCATACAGTGCTAACCACTGAGCCACCATACAGTGCTAACCACTGAGCCACCATATACAGTGCTAACCACTGAGCCACCATATACAGTGCTAACCACTGAGCCACCATCCAGTGCTAACCACTGAGCCACCATACAGTGTTAACCTCTGGACCACCATACAGTGCTAACCACTGAGCCCCCATATACAGTGCTAACCACTGAGCCACCATACAGTGCTAACCACTGAGCCTCCATATACAGTGCTAACCACTGAGCCTCCATATGCAGTGCTAACCACTGAGCCACCGTACATTGCTAACCACTGAGACATTGTACAATGCTAACCACTGAGCCACCGTACAGTGCTAATGACTGAACCATCATTCAAGTGCTAACCACTAAGCCATCATACATTGTTAACCACTGAGCCACTGTAACATTGTTAACCACTGAGCCACTGTACAGTGCTAACCACTGAGCCACCGTACCGTGCTAACCACTGAGCCACCGTACAGTGCTAACCACTGAGCCACCATTACAGTGCTCACCACTGAGCCACCATACAGTGCTCACCACTGAGCCACTGTACAGTGCTAACCACTGAGCCATCATACAGTGCCAACCACCGTGCCACCATGCAGTGCTAACCACTGAGCCACCATACAGTGCTAACCACTGACCCACCATATACAGTGCTAACCACTGAGCCACCATACAGTGCTAACCACTGACCCACCATATACAGTGCTAACCACTGAGCCACCATACAGTGCTAACCATGGAGCCACCATATACAGTGCTAACCACTGAGCCACCATATACAGTGCTAACCACTGAGCCACCATACAGTGCTAACCACTGAGCTACCCATATACAGTGCTAACCACTGAGCTACCATATACAGTGCTAACCACTGAGCCACCGTACAGTGCTAACCACTGAGCCACCATATACAGTGCTAACCACTGAGCCACCATACAGTGCTAACCACTGAGCCACCGTACAGTGCTAACCACTGAGCCACCATGCAGTGCTAACCACTGAGCCACCATACAGTGCTAACCACTGAGCCACCATACAGTGCTAACCACTGAGCCACCATACAGTGCTAACCACTGACCCACCATATACAGTGCTAACCACTGAGCAACCATATACAGTGCTAACCCCTGAGCCACCATACAGTGCTAACAACTTGCACAGACTCTTCCCTCTTACACAGACTCTTCTCTCTCTTACACAGACTCTTCCCTCTCTGGCACAGACTCTTCTCTCTCTTACACAGACTCTTCCCTCTTACACAGACTCTTCCCTCTCTTACACAGACTCTTCCCTCTCTTGCGCACTCTTTCCTCTCTTGCACAGACTCTTCCCTCTCTTGCGCTGACTCTCCCCTCTCTTGCACAGACTCTTCCCTCTCTTGCACAGACTCTTCCCTCTCTTGCACAGACTCTTCTCCCTCCCTTGCGCAGACTTTCTGCGATTCCCTCTCTTAGCGCAGACTCTTGCCCTCTCTTGCGCAGACTCTTCCCTCTCTTGCGCAGACTCTTCCCTCTCACTCTTCTCGCCAGACTCTTCCCTTCTTGGCAACTCTCCTTCTGCGCAGACTTCCCTCTCTTGGCAGACTCTTCCCTCTTTGCGCAGATCTTCCCTCTTGCGCAGATTCCTCTCTTGCGCAGACTCTTCCTTCTTACAGACTCTTCCCTCTCTTGCGCAGATCTTCCCTCTCTTGCACAGACTCTTCCTTCTTGCAGATCTTCTCTCTCTTGCACAGACTCTTCCTCTCTTGCACAGACTCTTCCTCTCTTACACAGACTCTTCCCTCTCTTGCGCAGACTCTTCCCTCTCTTGCGCAGACTCTTCCCTCTCTTGCGCAGATCTTCCTTGCGCAGACTCTTCCTCTCTTGCAGCAGACTCTTCCTCTCTTGCCAGACTCTTCCTCTCTTCACAGACTCTTCCCTCTCTTGCGCAGACTCTTCCCTCTCTTGCACAGACTCTTCCTTCTTGCCAGACTCTTCCTCTCTTGCACAGACTCTTCCCTCTCTTGCACAGACTCTTCCCTCTCTACACAGACTCTTCCCTCTCTTGCGCAGACTCTTCCCTCTCTTGCGCAGACTCTTCCCTCTCTTGCGCAGACTCTTCCCTCTCTTGCGCAGACTCTTCCCTCTCTTGCCAGACTCTTCCTTCTTGCACAGACTCTTCCCTCTCTTACACAGACTCTTCCCTCTCTTGCCAGACTCTTCCCTCTCTTACACAACTCTTCCCTCTCTTGCCAGAACTCTTCCCTCTCTTGCGCAGACTCTTCCTCTCTTGCCAGACTCTTCCCTCTCTCCAGACTCTTCCCTTCTTGCGCAGACTCTTCCCTTCTTGCGCAGACTCTTCCCTCTCTTACACAGACTCTTCCCTCTCTGCGCAGACTCTTCCCTCTCTTGCACAGACTCTTCCTTCTTGCACAGACTCTTCCTCTCTCTTGCACAGATCTTCCTCCTGCACAGACTCTTCCCTCTCTTCACAGACTCTTCCCTCTCTTGCGCAGACTCTTCCCTCTCTTGCCAGACTCTTCCCTCTCTTCGACAGACTCTTCCCTTCTTGCGCAGACTCTTCCCTTCTTGCGCAGACTCTTCCCTCTCTTGCCACGACTCTTCCCTTCACTCTCTTGCGCAGACTCTTCCCTCTCTTTGCGCAGACTCTTCCCTCTCTTGCACAGACTCTTCCCTCTCTTACACAGACTCTTCCTCTCTTGCGCAGACTCTTCCCTCTCTTACACAGACTCTTCCCTCTCTTACACAGACTCTTCCCTCTCTTGCGCAGACTCTTCCCTCTCTTGCGCAGACTCTTCCCTCTCTTCACAGACTCTTCCCTCTCTTACACAGACTCTTCTTCTCTTGCGCAGACTCTCCCTCTCTTGCCAGACTCTTCCCTCTCTTGCACAGATCTTCTTCTTGCAAACTCTTCTTCTTGCACAGACTCATTCCCTCTCTGCACAGACTCTTCCCTTCATTACACAGACCTCTCTCTTCACAGACTCTCCTTTACACAGACTCTTCCCTTGCGCAGACTCTCCTCTCTTGCGCATACTCTTCCCTCTCTTGCCAGACTCTTCTCTCTTGCACAGACTCTTCCTCTCTTGCACAGACTCTCCCTCTCTACACAGACTCTCCCCTCTCTTACACAGACTCTTCCCTCTCTTGCACAGACTCTTCTCTCTCTTGCACAGACTCTTCCCTCTCTTGCACAGACTCTCCCCTCTCTTGCGCGACTCTTCCCGCTTTGCACAGACTCTCCTCTCTTACACGACTCTCCCTCTCTTGCACAGACTCTTCCCTCTCTGACCTCTATATAGTGATAAGGAGAGACCTCCACTTGAAGACACATGGGTGCGGCTGGACTTCCTTCCCTCTACAGATGGGCGGCATAAGAGGTTATTGATTTTATTTCAGGGTTTCGGAGAAAGTGTTTAAGGAATGTGAAGAGGAATTTTTATAGGAATGTGTGAAGGAGCGTACAGCTCACCCTCTGTTCCCCACGCCTTACACTAGTACACTGCTGTATACTGGGGGGGTATTTAGATTTCATAGTGATGTCTGTACAGTGTAATGATGCTGCCCCGAATTTATACTGTAAATCACATATCACAAATTACAATTTGCAGCATCCGCTTGTCATGCGCTCGTCAGGGTGTGCTGGGATTTGTAGTTGAATTTGCTTTGGTGCTTACACTCGCCAACATTTGAATCCCCCCCCTCCACCAGATCACACCACCCCTCTAAATGATGATATACAATCATAGACGACAGTGTCGGCACCTTGAAATCGTTCTAGAAGTTGAAGTATTTATCCCCAAAATGTATTGCAATCTCATGTTTATTTCCTTTGTGTATATTGGAACAGCACAAAAAAGTAAAAAGGGCAAATTGGACATAATTTCATACAAAACCCCCAAAATATTCCAGACAAAATTGTTGTCACCTTTCCAAAATTGTCAGTAAACGCTTTTGTTTCCAGCATGTGACGCTCATTCACACTCACCTGTGATTAGGAACACATGTGGGCAATATGAAAATCACACCAAAATGCAGGTAAAAAGGGGAGAAGTTGCCTCAATCTTTGCATTGTGTGTTTGTGTGTGTCACACTAATCATGGGGAGCAGAACGAGAAGAGGACTGACTGAGGATGTGAGAGCCAAATTGTGGAAAATATCAACAATCTCCAGGTTACAGTCCCCATCTCCAGAGAACTGGATGTTCCTTTGTCTGCAGTGCGCAACATAAATCAAGAAGTTTACAACCCATGGCACTGTAGCTAATCTCCTGGATGTAGACAGCAGAGAATAATTGATGAAAGGTTGTAACACAGGATAGTCCCGATGGTGGATAAGCCCGAATCAAGGTCCAAAGAAATTCAAGCCATTCTATTGTTTATGGAAAACAGAATGAGGCCGACAAAGACAAGAGCTGAGGACATGGTGGTACACTGTCTGTGCACAGCACGGAGCTGAGGACATGGTGGTACACTGTCTGTGCACAGCACGGAGCTGAGGACATGGTGGTACACTGTCTGTGCACAGCACGGCTGAGGACATGGTGGTACACTGTCTGTGCACAGCACGGAGCTGAGGACATGGTGGTACACTGTCTGTGCACAGCACGAGCTGAGGACAGGTGGTACACTGTCTGTGCACAGCACGAGCTGAGGACATGGTACACTGTCTGTGCACAGCACGGAGCTGAGAACATGGTACACTGGCACAACACAGAGCCGAGGACATGGTGGTACACTGTGCACAGCACAGAGCTAGGGAGATGGTGGTACACTGTCTGTGCACAGCACAGAGCTGAGGATATCCCAGGAGAGACAGACAGGCCACAGACGGGCGGCGGGACAACCCTGAGCCCACCTGGGAGAACTACAACTCCCAGCACCCAACACACTACCCAGAAACCATACTGTAACCCCTGGGACAGGCAGGAGAACTATAACTCCCAGCATGCCACACCCTGCCAACAGGTGGCTACATGGAAGCAGACACACGGTACAGCCGCCATTACCACCACACACAGCGTCAGCCACAACCCCAGTCCTCCTGCACCCCCGTCCTCCTCTCCTCTGTCCCTCCTGCTGCTCCTGTCCTCCTGCACCCCCATCCTCCTCTCCTCTGTCCCTCCTGCTGCTCTTCTGTCCTCTTGCACCTCCGTCCTCTTCTCCTCTGTCCTCCTCTCTCTGCCCCTCCTGCTGCTCCTCTATCCTCCTGCATCCCCATCCTGCTCTCTTCTGTCCCTCCTGCTGCTTCTCTATTCTCCTGCACCCCCATCCTCCTCTCCTCTGCCCCTCCTGCTGCTTCTCTATCCTCCTGCACCCCTGTCCTCCTCTCCTCTGTCCCTCCTGCTGCTCCTCTGTACTCCTACACCCCGTCCTCTCCTCTGTCCTTCCTGCTGCTCCTCTGTCCTCCTGCACCCCCATCCTCCTTCTGCACCCCGTCCTCCTCTCCTCTGTCCCTCCTGCACCCCCGTCCTCCTCTGTCCCTACTGCTGCTCCTATGTCCTCCTGCACCCCCGTCCTCCTCTCATCTGTCCCTCCTGCTGCTCCTCTGTCCTCCTGCACCCCGGTCCTCCTCTCATCTGTCCCTCCTGCTGCTCCTCTGTCCTCCTGCACCCCCGTCCTCCTATCCTCTGTCCCTCCTGCTGCTCCTCTGTCCACCTGCACCCCAATCCTCCTCCTGCACCCCTGTCCTCCTCTCCTCTGTCCCTTCTGCACCTCCATCCTCCTTTAATCTGTCCCTCCAGCTGCTCCTCTTTCTTCCTACACCCCCGTCCTCCTCTCCTCTGTCTTCCTCTCCTCTGTCCCTCCTGCTGCTCCTCTTCTCCTCTATCCCCTGAGTGAGTACAGATCCCCCTGGTGAGTACAGGTCCCCCTGGTGTGGACAGATCCCCTGCTATTTGTAGCCCCACCTCCTCCCCAGTGTTCCCACCCCCTCCACGTGTCCGAGCCTCACCCTGTTTGCACCGTCTCCTCCAGATTGTGTGAGTGCTGAGGATCTGGGGGAACTTACGGCACACCAGGGTGAGCAGCGGCAGCTCTGTGCCGGTCAGGCAGGTGAAGATCTCCACCAGGATCTCCGGCGGTAGCTGCAGCGGAGTGCGGGGTCCCCGGGGCGCCGGCTGCGTCTCCACCCACTGCACCTCCGCTAGCTCCACGTCCTCCGGATCCATCTCACCGCCACCACACCACCGCAGCAGCACTTGGGAGCCACCGCAGGACAGGAAGGAACAGAGCTCCAGCAGCTTCCTGTCTGACCCGGTGACAGGAGCGATCTCACCGTCGGGGCACATGCGGGCTGCAATGCAATGCTGGCGCTGCGCTCTGCACCGGTGGTGACACCCCCACAAAGAGTCGGTTTTCATATGGAGTCTCAAGGAACGGGGGAAGTAAAAAAAAATAAAAAAAATTTCTCCCCTGGCGCCGCCCCCCTGCAATCTGCCACCTAGGCAGCGGCCCCCAAGTGCCTAACTGTACATACGGCCCTGCACTTACTCCTCTTGTATTCAGGCCTCCAGCAAAGACCCTTCAAATATAAAAATCTGCCCTTGTCTTGTATCTATAGGTGGGTTGTTGTAGGGTCCTCTGGACAGAAGCTGAGTTTAAGGATCTATCACCAGGGGCATAAGTACAGCAGGTGCAGGGGCTGCAATCACACCCGATCCCTGGAGCCTAGGGGGCCCCAAAGGTCCCTTTGGCCTATAGAAAAAGACTAATGCTATTAAAGATTTGTAATAATTGGGGGCCCCATTGGAACTTTTGCATTGGGGCCCATGAGCTTCAAGTTACACCGCTGTCTATCACTGTTGGTCCCTAGCGCTCCCACAGCAAAAACGAAGAATGACACCATTTCTAGTAATGCCTGAGTGCTGGGGCCTCCTCCAGGAATAGAGGGTCTTCTTATAACCTGGGGTCATATCTGGGCCCCATAGAGCCATCATTCCCAGTGCCCCCATTTCCCATACTCCATATTGAACCTCATAATATACAATTGATGGTAAGTTTGGGCCCCTCATGGACGGCACCATCATTTGTAACGATAGCGGGTTTCCATGTCACATGGAGAAATGGAGCCGCAGACGGAGACTCCTCCACGTCTTGACCTGTTTCCTTGTAACATCTGTTTGTGGTTTTTGTAGCGAAAGTCTGGACATCGCAGTTGTATCATCGTCTCTGTACGACGACAAACTCAACCACATGTTTATGGTAGGGACATTGTGAAATCACACCCCTGGCGCCGACGACCTGGCACTCCACCAACCATGAGACTTCAGGGCATTATCTGTGAGGAGTCTGAGATCTACATGGAGCCAAGATAATGAGACCACTTAGTGTCCATCTCCGAGCAGAACATTCTGGGGTCTATATGTCTCCAGGCATCCGAAATATTCTGACACCATAGATTGTAGAAAGAAGATCAATAGAATAAATGTAAATCTATCTATTTAAGCCATAATCATCAACATTAACAGAAATAAACACATGACATAGATCCCTCTGTGTGTAATGACTCTATATAATAGATGTGGTCACTTTATGTATTGAATCACTGATACAAAGTAACTTTTTGATAATCTAATGTATTGAGATGCTCCTGTATTATCTATCTATCTATCTATCTATCTATCTATCTATCTATCTATCTATCTATCTATCTATCTATCTATCTATCTATCTATTCTATCTATCTATCTATCTATCTATCTATCTATCATTTATCTATCTATCTATCTATCTATCTATCTATCTATCTATCTATCTATCTATCTATCTGTGTCTGTCTATCTATAATATTTACTAGCTGGTATCACAATTCTTTCGCAGTGGTTGGCATTTGGAGGATGTGGGCAGCTGAGGACCAGGATCACTTGTTATAATGTATCTTTGGGGCCTCGTCTGGATACATTGTAGCAAATTCTCAGCATTTGGCTTCTGACTTCACTAATTGAAAACAAGAATCAATTTTGGAACGTTGTGGACGTTGAATATAAAGCGGCTGAATGTCACATGAATTTGTCATTCCCTTGATATCGGAAATCCCCATAAGTTTGTGCCCCCGTGATCTCTGCCTTCTGTGCGGTTTCTTTTCTTGAGATCTAAGAGTCTTTTTACAGTTTCTTGTTTTTAAATTAAAAAAAAAATCTGTGTCCTGGAGTCTTAGAGGATCCTTGTTCCCACCATGTGCAGACCGGAGCAGCGTCAGCGACTTTATTAAATCCTCCGATTTGTCACTTATAATATCCAGGATTTATACTTAGAGGCTATTACACAACCAGAACCAGTCACTGAACGTCCCAGATATCATCATCACTCCACACTGTAGGATCAGTAATGTAATGTATGTGCACAGTGACTGCACCAGCAGAATAGTGAGTGCAGCTCTGGAGTATAATACAGGAGGTAACTCAGGATCAGTAATGTAATGTATGTACACAGTGACTGCACCAGCAGATAGTGAGTGCAGCTCTGAAGTATAATACAGGAGGTAACTCAGGATCAGTAATGTAATGTATGTACACAGTGACTGCACCAGCAGAATAGTGAGTGCAGCTCTGGAATATAACACAGGAGGTTACTCAGGATCAGTAATGTAATGTATGTGCACAGTGACTGCACCAGCAGAATAGTGAGTGCAGCTCTGGAGTATAATACAGGAGGTAACTCAGGATCAGTAATGTAATGTATGTACACAGTGACTGCACCAGCAGAATAGTGAGTGCAGCTCTGGAGTATAATACAGGAGGTAACTCAGGATCAGTAATGTAATGTATGAACACAGTGACTGCACCATCAGAATAGTGAGTGCAGCTCTGAGTATAATACAGGAGGTAACTCAGGATCAGCAATGTAATGTATGTACACAGTGACTCCACCAGCAGAATAGTGAGTGCAGCTCTGGAGTATAATACAGGAGGTAACTCAGGATCAGCAATGTAATGTATGTACACAGTGACTGCACCAGCAGAATAGTGAGTGCAGCTCTGGAGGATAATACAGGAGGTAACTCAGGATCAGCAATGTAATGTATGTACACAGTGACTGCACCAGCAGAATAGTGAGTGCAGCTCTGGGGTATAATACAGGAGGTAACTCAGGATCAGTAATGTAATGTATGTACACAGTGACTGCACCAGCAGAATAGTGAGTGCAGCTCTGGAGTATAATACAGGAGGTAACTCAGGATCAGTAATGTAATGTATGTACACAGTGACTGCACCAGCAGAATAGTGAGTGCAGCTCTGGAGTATAATACAGGAGGTAACTCAGGATCAGTAATGTAATGTATGTACACAGTGACTGCACCAGCAGAATAGTGAGTGCAGCTCTGGAGTATAACACAGGAGGTAACTCAGGATCAGTAATGTAATGTATGTACACAGTGACTGCACCAGCAGAATAGTGAGTGCAGCTCTGGAGATAACACAGGAGGTAACTCAGGATCAGTAATGTAATGTATGTACACAGTGACTGCACCAGCAGAATAGTGAGTGCAGCTCTGGAGTATAACACAGGAGGTAACTCAGGATCAGTAATGTAATGTATGTACACAGTGACTGCACCAGCAGAATAGTGAGTGCAGCTCTGGAGTATAACACAGGAGGTAACTCAGGATCAGTAATGTAATGTATGTACACAGTGACTGCACCAGCAGAATAGTGAGTGCAGCTCTGGAGTATAAACAGGAGGTAACTCAGGATCAGTAATGTAATGTATGTACACAGTGACTGCACCAGCAGAATAGTGAGTGCAGCTCTGGAGTATAATACAGGAGGTAACTCAGGATCAGTAATGTAATGTATGTACACAGTGACTCCACCAGCAGAATAGTGAGTGCAGCTCTGGAGTATAATACAGGAGGTAACTCAGGATCAGTAATGTAATGTATGTACACAGTGACTGCACCAGCAGAATAGTGAGTGCAGCTCTGGAGTATAATACAGGAGGTAACTCAGGATCGGTAATGTAATGTATGCACACAGTGACTGCACCAGCAGAATAGTGAGTGCAGCTCTGGAGTATAATACAGGAGGTAACTCAGGATCAGGTAATGTAATGTATGCACACAGTGACTGCACCAGCAGAATAGTGAGTGCAGCTCTGGAGTATAATACAGGAGGTAACTCAGGATCAGTAATGTAATGTATGTACACAGTGTCTACACCAGCAGAATAGTGAGTGCAGCTCTGGAGTATAATACAGGAGGTAACTCAGGATCAGTAATGTAATGTATGTACACAGTGTCTACACCAGCAGAATAGTGAGTGCAGCTCTGGAGTATAATACAGGAGGTAACTCAGGATCGGTAATGTAATGTATGTACACAGTGTCTACACCAGCAGAATAGTGAGTGCAGCTCTGGAGTATAATACAGGAGGTAACTCAGGATCAGTAATGTAATGTATGTACACAGTGTCTACACCAGCAGAATAGTGAGTGCAGCTCTGGAGTATAATACAGGAGGTAACTCAGGATCGGTAATGTAATGTATGTACACAGTGTCTACACCAGCAGAATAGTGAGTGCAGCTCTGGAGTATAATACAGGAGGTAACTCAGGATCAGTAATGTAATGTATGTACACAGTGACTGCACCAGCAGAATAGTGAGTGCAGCTCTGGAGTATAATACAGGAGGTAACTCAGGATCGGTAATGTAATGTATGTACACAGTGACTGCACCAGCAGAATAGTGAGTGCAGCTCTAGAGTATAATACAGGAGGTAACTCAGGATCAGTAATTAAATCAAATAATTGAAGCTGCAGAAAATGTTAAGAGATGGAAGTCTTCCTTCATGCTGATGGTTTCCAGATATTAATACTGTTATTACAGGCCGCTCACGGTATAGGATGTGGAGTAATGAATACAAGATCTGTAATTCCAGATTTCACATGAATTGATTATAGAAAACACAAAGCTGAACAATGGAGTTTCGTGGCCTTCAGCCAAAGGTGTGATGATGACGAGGAAACACCAACAGGTCAGTGTCATAATGACAGCACGGCCCGTCCTGGTGGGGAACATCTGCTTCTCTGCGATTATAGAGAAATGACCCTGAGAAAAGCCAATGTCACCGTAACAGCACGTCCTCCGGAACGGCGGCTCATCTTCTCCGAGGTTGTTTGTTCGCTCGTTCGGGGACACTTCTCCATTTTCTATTAAATAGATACTGAAAAGTGGAAAAAAATCATGAAATAAAGTAATATAAAAACGAATTGTGATTGTAGGCCTTATGTTTCTTGGTAACACCCCGTAGGCCGCCATTACAGCTTCAGGAAGGTCTTGCCGTGATGGGGAGGATCCTTTACTCCTAGAGATGATGATATCGGTCTATAACAATTCACATTATTACAAGTTTCCAAAAGTTTTGGATGCTTGGAAATATCAAATTTTAATGTTTCAAGTAACCGGCCCGGGGGCAGATGCACTCCGGCCCCCCTGGCCCAACCCAGTCCTGATGTCAGATAATCCAGCACCACCGTAACGGGGGAGTTTCCTTTCAGATTGATCTTACTTAGACCATCAGATCTGATCTACTGGCCTGAACATAGCGAGAATTTCTTATGATTCACTCATCTCTAATCTAAACTCAATCTCACAACTCTTCTATGGTGACCCCGGTTGTCACCCAACTTTCCCAGAGACCGATATAATATTTCATTTCGCTGTCAGCTCCACAGGCCAAGTTCTCTGCTGAATGTTTTCTTCCCATCCGTTCTCTTATTCTCGGGAGTTTTCTTTTCACACGGTTCTCCAGTCATTTTGGCTTCTTTCTTTTCTGAACAGTATGAGCGAATCTGAAATGTTTTGATGCCCAATATCAGGGTCCTCTGATGGAACCCCTGACTGCGGGGCCGAGATCAGCCGGACACACACTGAACCGAGGGGACTACAATCAGCAGGTGTTACAATGTGGTCAGTGTCAAAATCACCTCCATGAAGATGTGGGGGCAAAATCCCTTCCACCATGATCTGGGGGCAAAATCCCCTCCACCATGATCTGGGGGCAAAATCCCCTCCACCATGATCTGGGGGCAAAATCCCCTCCACCATGATCTGGGGGCAACATTTCTCCAGTTTTTCTATATTTCTAGACATTGAAGGTGCCAGCCACCTCTGCAGTGGATCTGGTCTTCAGCCTCTTGATAATCAAGTCTTTGGTCGCAGGGTGGATTTTTTGCTCAAGTTGCAGTACAAGTGAAGGTCTGGGGTGCTGGGTTTCTTTTTATACGCACCCACTAATTAGCCGATCATTTACTGAGCCCAGGTGAGGATGTAAACTAGGACTGGGGGCATTATATCACCAGGTGACAAAACTTTTGTCTTGCTAAAATCTGCCCATTCTGTGTTCATTATATGATCAATATTTCAGCATTGATGACAATTTATTTTCTTAACCTAAACCACATTTCGGAGGGTTTCAGTTTTCATAAG
The DNA here is from genome assembly GCA_033576535.1 of Allobates femoralis. Lineage (NCBI taxonomy): Eukaryota > Metazoa > Chordata > Amphibia > Anura > Aromobatidae > Allobates > Allobates femoralis. The sequence continues at coordinate 7,608,096 of JARQOC010000011.1, forward strand.
AGAAATTTATACAACCAATGGATGAATGTAACGTCAGGTTATAGCTTTTATTACATAACATGGAGAAGTGACATAACTTCTGTCAGGGACTGTATATACAGGTTGTATCCTCAGAACGAAATCAAGTGTTCGCATTCGCTGACAGCAAGCGGAGATGTAACACAATGAAATATAAAGTTTATTGTAAAGTCCCAGAACTTTGTGTTTCTTTAGTGATTAAGTAAAATTAACCTAAATCTGGAAAGTCCCTTTAAGTGGCTTCTCACTGACACATCATAGACCAGTCACTGTCACCCCCTGATGCCTTTTTGCCCTGCAAGTTCTTTTTCCTCCAGAGGCCCAATATGATAAACGGGTGGGGGCGGACTGTTCTGAATGCAGCTTTGAATGTGACTGGAGTATGAGACACGATTTGGGAATGTTTAGCAAAAGAGAAGGCTGAGAGGAGACTTAATAGCTGTCTACAAATATCTCAAGAGCTGTCACACTATAGAGAGACAAGCTTTATTCTAGGGTTGTCACACTATAGAGAGACAAGCTTTATTCTAGGGTTGTCACACTGTAGAGGGATCAGCTTTATTCTAGGGTTGTCACACTATAGAGAGACAAGCTTTATTCTAGGGTTGTCACACTATAGAGGGATCAGCTTTATTCTAGGGCTGTCACACTGTAGAGGGATCAGCTTTATTCTCATTTGCACAAGGAAAGACTAGGAGCAGTGGGATGAAACTGAATGGAAGTAGACACAGATTACAACAATGTTTTGACAGTGAGGGTGATCAACGAGTGGAACAGGCGGCCACTAGAGGTGGTGAATTCTCCTTCAGTGGAAGTTTTCATACACAGGCTGGACAGACATCTGTCTGGGAGGATTTAGTGAATCCTGCATTGAGCAGGGGGCTGGACCAGATGATCCAGGAGGTCCTTACACACGACATCCCAGGAGATCCTTTCATACCAGTGTCGTTCCCACAAGGGTCGGGGTACTCAGATCTCGGGCGTTTGGGTGCAAGGATGTCACGGGTGGTCGGTGCCCGAGCCTGTGCCTTTGGGTGACAATAAAAAAGGGGATTTACAGGAATAAAAATTTATAAATGAAGGTCGTGACGCCACCTGTAGATCCGGTGATGGCACCGGCGCTGCTGGGGCCTTTGGGGTGAGGGGCGTCAGCAAGGTGTTGTGGCTCTCTACAGGTGGAGTGGGGTCCCCGGGAGGTCTATTTACACAATGACTCAGGTGGTCCTTCACATGATGACCCAGGTGATCCATTCATACTATGACCCAGGAGATCCCTTCACACTTCACCATTCTATGATTCTATGAAAATCACTTTTATTCCCATATTCCCAGGGGCAGTGCCATGCTGGAGCAGGACAACGTGCACCTAAACTATGAAGAACAACAATGACCTTAATCAGGTTTAGAGCTGATTTTGCATATTGGAGCAGGGAACGTTCTCCAGGTCTCTACATTTTCCCTTAGAAGAGCAGATGGAGTCATCTCTTCACAATGGCGATCTCTTTGGATATCAGACCAGGATTAGCTGACTGATGGTGCAGAGCGCCACACGTTTTCTTGTGGTCATATATTGTACTGCCATTTGTCTCCCATTGACTTGTATGGAAGACCTGCAGTACCACTGATGGCCACTGCACAATATATGGCGCTGTCAATCAGCTGATCACGGGGTGTCAGGATTTGGACCCCCATCCTATCCATACAATTGTCATCTACTAGCGGACAGGGATAGAAGAAGGCCCCTGTGCAGGAATAATATAGGGGTCCTTTGAGTCCAATGGATGTGGCCCCCCTGACCTTTAGGGCCCCTGTGCGGCTGTACAGGTTGCACCAATGAGATCATCAATGTCTACCCAGGACAATCCAACTGAATCCAGGAAAAGATGTTTTGCATCTGAGGTTACAGGATGATGTCAGCGCCCCGGAGATCTCACCTGGGCTTTCACTATTGTCACAGGTTGGCGGCATTAACCTGATCCAGGTGAGGTCATGGTGGCGGCTGGCAGTGACCTTTAGATAAGAGAAGCTCCAGGTAATGTCGTCCGGAGGAATGTGAGGATACAAAACGCAAAACAAAACCTGACCTCACTGAATACAGCGACGTCCTGATGTCACCTGATCCGGAACACGGGAGACGCCGATGTGATAAAGTCAACCTTCCTGGTGAGCAGACATGACCCACAGACGTCTCCGATACCTGCAGGTGTCTGTCTGTCTGCAGGTGTCTGTCTGTCTGTCTGCTGGTGTCTGTCTGTCTATCTGCTGCTGTCTGTCTGCTGGTGTTTGTCTGTCTGCTCCTGTCTATCTGTCTATCTGCTGGTGTCTGTCTGTCTGTCTGCTGGTGTCTGTCTGCAGGTATCTGTCTGTCTGTATACTGGTGCCTGTCTGTCTGTCTGCTGGTGTCTGTCTGTATGCTGTGAGCAGCGCTCATACTATACCTAATGTAGGTATAGTATGTGCGCTGTCCATGGTCCTGTAGCCATTTACAGTAGATCTACGGCTGTGCGCTGCCCATAGATCTACTGTATAAGCCTTCAGGACCCTGGACAGCGCACATGCTATACGTACATTAGGTATAGTATGAGCGCTGCCCACAGGGGAGCCGGTGGCTTCATTCATAAAAATGTACAGAGCCAACAGGAGTCAGCTTACTGTACATAAGATATTAACCTATTACATGCCAACCTAAGTAGGTAGCATGTCTCTAGGGGGGGTGGGCACCCCCTAGAGACATGAAGGGCATAATTATTATCATTAATAAAGCTTTCTTCACAGATTTTACAGTTTGCTCATCCCTGCGGCAGTAGGGATGAGCAAACTATCCAGTAACAGGATTGCTCCGGATTACACATCTGGAGCAATCGGTTACCGGATTGCGGCTTGTCTGAAGCCTATTGCGTTCCCGCATCCGGATCTGGATGCAGTGAATGCAATTCTAGGAAAAAGTGTGACCCTAGCCCTACTCTGCCAGATTCCTTCAGCTGCTCCTCCCTACCCCTTCATCTCCCTTCTCCATATTCTTCAGTAGGGAGCTGTAATCTGATCTCTCAGTGCGCTGCAGTCCATGTGTCTTGTAGGTTGGAGCTGTTTGTCAGGGTGAATGATGGGTTTAGGAGACAGGGAGAGGCTCATAAGTGGAGTATGAAGTTAATACCTATATTACAAGTGTTCTTGTCTTCAGATTTGCCATTGATGCAATATTTGGGGAGTTTCTCGCTTTTCCCCTATTCTGTGCAGTTCAGACTTCCCGCGTCTCGTTCACACTCTGCATCATGTGTGGACTCGATATCATTAAGTGCATTGGACTCTTTTCTTTACGAGCTGTCCTGGGCGGTCAGTGACAGGCGCGTGGCTGCTCCTCAGGCCACGTCAGTTTCTTTACAGCCCAGTTAAGAAGCTTATGAAGGAGAAAATGAATTGGGATAATAAAAACCAACTGGTCACACAAATCCGTGTAAACTGAGCCCGCAATCATCTGACTCTGCAGTTTCTGCGCTTTGTGTTACGTGGAGGCTCCGGCTGCAGGATTACAATGCAGAAAGCAGCCAGACACATGGTATAAAATCCCCACCCGGTTCAGACTGAACAGATACATTGTATATATTGTTCTATTGTGCAGAAAAGTGACACAGGTTTCCTTGATATAGTGGAGGAAGGAGGGGGGGGATCAATTTAAGAAAACTGACCCTGGTAGCTAAACAAAAAGTGTCTTGCTGCTCAACCTCATCAATAAAAGACCTTCGATGACAAGAGATGATAGAAAAACGTGCAGAATTGTTCCTACAATGAAGCACGGCGGGGGCTCAGTGATGTCTACAGTGAAGCATGGCGAGGGCTCAGTGATGTCTACAGTGGAGCATGGCGAGGGCTCAGTGATGTCTACAGTGAAGCATGGTGGGGGCTCAGTGATGTCTACAGTGGAGCATGGCGGGGGCTCAGTGATGCCTACAGTGAAGCATGGCGGGGGCTCAGTGATGTCTATAGTGAAGCATGGCGGGGGCTCAGTGAGGTCTACAGTGAAGCACAGCGGGGGCTCAGTGATGTCTATAGTGGAGGACAGCGGGGTCACAGTGATATCTACAGTAAAGTACAGCGGGGTCACAGTGATATCTACAGTGAAGCACAGCGGGGGCTCAGTGACGTCTACAGTGGAGGACAGCGGGGTCACAGTGATATCTACAGTAAAGTACAGCGAGGGCTTGGTGATGTCTACAGTGAAGCACGGCAGGGGCTCGGTGATGTCTACAGTGGAGCACGGCGGGGGCTCAGTGATGTCTACAGTGGAGCATGGTGGGGGCTCAGTGAGGTCTACAGTGAAGCACAGCGGGGGCTCAGTGATGTCTACAGTGGAGGACAGCGGGGTCACAGTGATATCTACAGTAAAGTACAGCGGGGGCTCAGTGATGTCTACAGTGGAGGACAGCGGGGTCACAGTGATATCTACAGTAAAGTACAGCGGGGGCTCAGTGACGTCTATAGTGGAGGACAGCGGGGTCACAGTGATATCTACAGTAAAGTACAGCGAGGGCTTGGTGATGTCTACAGTGAAGCACGCAGGCTCGGATGTCTACAGTGGAGCACGGCGGGCTCAGGATGTCTACAGGGAGCACGGCGAGGCTCGGTGATGCCTACAGTGGGAAACACGGCGGGGGCTCAGTGATGTCTACATGGAGACAGAGGCTCTGTGAGCTAAGTGAGCACGGCGGGGCTCGTGATGTCTACAGTGAAGCACGGCGGGGGCTCAGTGATGTCTACAGTGGAGCACAGTGATGGCTCTGTGATGTCTACAGTGGAGCACGGCGGGGGCTCAGTGATGTCTACAGTGAAGCATGGCGGGGGCTCAGTGATGTCTACAGTGAAGCATGGCGAGGGCTCGGTGATGTCTACAGTGAAGCACGGTGAGGGCTCAGTGATGCCTACAATGGAGCACGGTGATGGCTCGGTGATGTCTACAGTGAAGCATGGTGAGAGCTTGGTGATGTCTACAGTGAAGCACAGCGGGGGCTCGGTGATGTCTACAGTGAAGCATGGCGGAGGCTCGGTGATGTCTACAGTGGAGCACAGCGGGGGCTCAGTGATATCTACAGTAAAGTACGGCGGGGGCTCAGTGATGTCTATAGTAAAGTACGGCGGGGGCTCAGTGATGTCTACAGTGAAGCATGGCGGGGGCTCAGTGATGTTTACAGTGAAGCACGGCGGAGGCTCGGTGATGTCTACAGTGGAGCACAGCGGGGGCTCGGTGATGTCTACAGTGAAGCACGGCGGGGGCTTAGTGATGTCTACAGTGGAGCACAGCGGGGGCTCGGTGATGTCTATAGTAAAGTACGGCGGGGGCTCAGTGATGTCTACAGTGAAGCACGGCGGAGGCTCGGTGATGTCTACAGTGGAGCACAGCGGGGGCTCCCCACCCCTGCTCTACAGACTCCACAGAGCTCCGCTAACTCCCTGCCCACCACATCACGTGACTGCTTCGTAAGCAGTGACGTCACAGTCAGCTGACCGGGAACCAGGAAGTTCACAACCGCCGGCCACGGCGCGCCTTTCCAGCATTCACCGAACATAGAGACGCTGCAGAGAAGACAGAGACAGGATACGGGACCTCAGAGCGGACTGAGGAGCACATGAAGGTAGACTGTGAATCATGTATTGCCTAGCACCGCACGATAAAGGTAAGCAACAGTTTAAACTTGTATGCAACAGTATTACTTGTCATACCATTGTCATACCATAGGAGTCAGCACTGAGTGGAACAAACAGTGACCAAATTAAAGGGATCAACAAGCAAACTAGTAAGGGGAAAAGCTAAAGGTAATGTGTATGTCCTAATAGCACTGTGACCCCTGACTCTAGGAACAATCCCTCTAACACAATCCTTCTGACAATTACAGTTTGTATCTATAGCAGATACAAAGGATGACCCATCACTGAGGTAATTACACCCTAATGCTGGTACTAGTATTCTTAGACAATATTTAAGAGAAATCAATCATTCTCCTTATGTTATTGTGTTGAGGAGAGCCATAGGATCAAATAATTAACCTTAAGACATAAGGGGTTGAGAGAAACGACCCATAGAGTGCATTATTTTACATTGCACAAGGTTGGTTGTGATTTAAACATGGCTGCCATTTCCCGTTTCAGCACACCATGCCATGGTGACTGGATCTATGACTACATCCTATTTCTAATAAGAAGTTCCTGGATGAAGCTGAATTCCATAGAAGGACTGGCCAATCACAGAACGACACATCACCGGGACATACTCGATCAAGACCACAATCCCTGATGACCTCATGGACTAGTCCATTATTCCACCCACTAACCAATGAATACATCATCTGAGTAGGGCTGGCCGAGCCCCTTACTGAGGTTTTATAAGTTCATGCCTGTCCAAATAAACTTCACTTGGAGCCACATTGGGAGCTAACCAAGGAGAGTGTACACCTGACTCTGTGTGTCTGGTATCATACTTTCACGCTAGCCCTTGGTCCATACTTAATAGGCCGGGAGCAGGCAACTAATTGATATAATAGAATATTAATCCATATCAATAGTGGGACAAACACACCACATGGACCTATTAAATGTGGACCAAGGGCTAGCGTGAAAGTATGATACCAGACACACAGAGTCAGATGAACACTCTCCTTGGTTAGCTCCCAGTGAAAGTATGATACCAGACACACAGAGTCAGATGAACACTTTCCTTGGTTAGCTCCCAGTGAAAGTACGATACCAGACACACAGAGTCAGATGAACACTTTCCTTGGTTAGCTTCCAGTGAAAGTATGATACCAGACACACAGAGTCAGATGAACACTCTCCTTGGTTAGCTCCCAGTGAAAGTATGATACCAGACACACAGAGTCAGATGAACACTCTCCTTGGTTAGCTCCCAATATGGCTCCAAGTGAAGTTTATTTGAACAGGCATGAACTTATAAAACCTCAGTAAGGGGCTCGGCTCGGATCCTAATAAGCTATAGAGCAATACTTGGGGTAAGACTGGCAACCTACAGTACATACGTTGAGGAGAACCCAAAACTCCTAGAAAGCGACATAACTAATGAGAGTGTTGAACTAATGAATGTTTTGACCTTATAAACCTCCTGAAAAAGTGTTCAACAAAGTTGCGATGTAGTAGAGTCCCTTCAATCTATGCCAGATATATTAATAACTGAGCCTTAAACCATTTAAATACGTACTAGGGTCTAGAACCCCCAAAACAGGCGACCTTTACTTTATTAGTTGTGTTCAGCTCTTTATATTGTTTTTGTTCTATTAGTTTATTGCAGAAAGTTTTTTGTTTGGGGAAAGTTTTGGGGGATTTTTTATTTCAAGTCGATGCCATGAATGAAACAATACGGGGTGACCTGTGGAGAGGACGCGTCTATCCCCCCCGATAAGAAATCTATACTGGATCCTATAAGAGACTTTCCTAGTCCTTGTTTCCCAGTCTCCAGCCACAGCCAGCGTCTCTATTCATGGAGTCCTCGATACATTGTATCAGAATACTTCACTCCTCCTGGATCTGTTGTGTCTCCTGTCCTCTGGGAATGCTTCAGTTCACTAAAAATGAGACGCGTCCTGTCATCACCCCGTTATCTCCCATTGTACCCCATGTCTCACATAGAAAAAGGCGACACTGGGAAAATGAGCGTTCTCTTTAATTCAGAGTCTGATGGAAGAAAACCAGAGCTGGTGCCAAAGTCTAAGCATGAAATCTTAGCCTTCTGCAGCTGACGACTCAGGTGGTCCCGCACCAAGCCGTCACATTAGCGTACCACCCGGGCACGGGCCGGAGCAACTTTATTCTGTTGGGTCAATGTTTCTTATACATACTGCAGGTGAAATAAGTATTAAACACGTCACCAATTTTGTTAGTAAATCTAATATATAAAGCTGAATGTGTGTATGTGTGTATGTGTGTGTGTATATCCGGGATTGGCATCTACACCGTCGCAGCTACAGCCGCAAAATGTTGCAGAGTCACACGTCTGGACCCCGGGAGCGTCACAGGCTATGTTGTGAGGCGAAATTTTAACCCTGCGCGTTCCAGTTCACCAAACAATTTTGCCCCTATCTACATAATGGGGAAAAAGGGAAAGGAAACAGGTGGGAGGAAATTCGACAGCTGTCAGCTATAGAGACAAAATTTTGCACAGTCACACGTCTGGACCCCGGGAGCGTCATAGGCTATGTTGTTAGGCGAAATTTTAACCCCGCGCATTGCAATTCACCAAACAATTTTGCCCCTATCTACATAATGGGGAAAAAGTGACAGTTACCAGTTGACAGTTGTGAATGAGAGGGGCTTAATGATAGCGCCAAAGACTAACAGCACATACCAGCATATAGTCACTAAGGTGGGGCCCCAACATGAGATATTCACCACGCACGGGGACATGTATACACACCACACGCAGCAAGTGTATAGTCACTAAGGTGGGGCCCCAACATGAGATATTCACCATGCACGGGGACATGTATACACACCACACGCACACAAAGAGTAACAGCAAATGTATAGTCGCTAAGGTGGGGCCCCAATATTGGATACTCACCACGCACCCGAACAAACATACACACACACTACAAAGAGACACACACAACACAGAGACACACACAACACAGGGACACACACACATAGCCTCCATATAGGGACACATGCACTCACCCCACAGGGACACACACACCACAAAGAGACACATACACACCACACAGACCCCCCACAGGGACTCACACACATACACACCCTATAGGGACACATGCACTCACCCCACAGGGACACACACACACCACAAAGAGACACACACAACAGAGACACACAACACAGACCCCCCCCACAGGGACACACACACTAGAGATGGGCGAGTCCTAAAAGACTCGGAATCGCAAGACCCCAACGAGTCCGAGTCAAGGACTCGGGACTCGTTGCGAGTCCAGCGAGTCCAATGTTAATGAATAGGGAACCGAGTAATAGCGAATAATGACATTTACAACTCGCTGATGTGTCTCTGAAAGTGTGCGAGTCCAAACACACCGCACACTACACTCCCTAAAAAAATTGGTTTTAAGTGCGCACAGCCACCGAGATGTGGTTTGGTGTTGCTGTATGCGTCACTTGCTGGCGGGGTAAGTGTGCGCGCTCACACTTGGCAGTGAAGCCGCACACTACACTCCCTAAAAAAATTGGTTTTAAGTGCGCACAGCCACCGAGATGTGGTTTGGTGTTGCTGTATGCGTCACTTGCTGGGGGGGTAAGTGTGCGCGCTCACACTTGGCAGTGATGCCGCACACTACACTCCCTAAGGTGGTGTACGTGCTATTTAAAGGTAGGAGAGCAGCAACGCACTGGTCTGCCACAGAAAAAATAACGCTCTATGGCTTATTAGGAACAAAAATCGATCTGGTGCAAAAACAAAAAGAGAAACAGCACCTCAGCTAAGCCTCTGACTGCAGCTGTTAGCAAAGCTGAGTGAGTAATCTAAGCTATGAGGTCCGTCCTGTGTGCACTGTAAGGCTTCTCCTTCCTTCCCTCCCTCCCTGCCTGCCTGCCTACACAGCACTACTCTGTCCTCCTCCTAGCTCTCAGAAGAGCTGTTTGAGTTAATATAAGGAATCTTCCCTACACTGACAATCCCTGATCTGCTCCAGCATATATCTCTCTCTCCCTATACTAGGTCAGATCGTCTCAGGAATGTGGCCAAAATGGCGGGGACAAGCCTTATATACTGCCTTGCCTGTCATAGATGACATAGGCATGACGCTGGACAGCAGCCAATCATAGTCCTGACACAACCAACTTTGCTATGCCATTACTGACTATGATTGGCTATCTTCACAAGTTTTCTGACCTAACACGCACGCTGTGCTGACTCGGAACATAACAGATTCTGTATTCGAGAGTCCGACTCCCGAATACAGTATACAGGACTCGGAATCGTAGACTCGATCAGACTCGCTGCTGACAGCGGGTATCTGTGACGAGTCAAGCTTATTGCCATTGAATTCCATTGGACTCGTCACTGAGCGAGTCCAAGCTGGGAGATTCGCCGAGTAACGAGTCCTGCGAGTACCTTCAGAATCGCCGAGTCCCGAGTCCTAGCGAGTAGACTCGCCCATCCCTAACACACACATACACACCCCAGGGACACACACACCACACAGACAGACACAGATGTGCACAAATCACCTCACACAAATCGCCTCATACATGTGCTATCTTTATTTTCCAAACATAAACATCTCATTAAAAACAGCCAATGTGTAACACATGTGTCATATAGGGAATTAAGGCAGATGTCAGTCACATGAGCTGTCTATTATGTGTATGTGTGAGGTAACATATACTGCCCGGCCGGGGGGAGGGATTACTGTTGGCTGGAGATTTATTAGGCTGCCTATAGCAACCAATCACAGCTCAGCTTCTATTTTCCTACAGGTCATTAATATGACATATTCAAATTCTATTTTGTTATAGCTAACAGCAGTTATTTATTAACCCGGGCGTAGCCGGGTACTACAGCTAGTCTATTTCTAAAGGTGCTAATGAAATTAATTTCTCATCAGATGATGGTAACAACCCATCCAATCTACAGAGGTAATTAAATCAAACCATACATATCCATTATTTATGTGTAATAATGAGAAATGACAGGAAAAAGTATTGAACACATGAAGAAAGAGAGGAGCAGAAAGTTATGACAAGTCCTGACACCAGCTGAAATCTATCAGTCATTAGAAAACAATCCTGCCACTGAGTGATAATTATATCAACTGGATCAACTGGAGTCTCATTATCAAAGAGCCACACAAGAAACATCTCATGATGGGTATAACCAGTGAGCCGTCTCAAGACCTTCACAACTGTTATAAAACATACTGATGGTATCGGTTACTGAAGAATTTCCAAACTACTGAAGGTTCCAGTGAGCCATAATCCAACAGTAGAAAGAAGATAATTTCACCATAAACCGGCCACGACTGGGTGCTCCCCGCAAGATAGAGGAGTGAACAGAATTACTAGAAGACTTGTCCAAGAGCCAAAAACCATCTGCGGAGATTTACAGAAAGACCTGGAATCAGCAGGTACAATTGTTTCACAGAAAACAATAGGTCACGGCTTCCCTCTTAAAGGCCTGTATGCACTCTCGTGTATGCACACTCCTGTATGTATGCTCCTGTATGCACGCTCCTGTATGTATGCTCCTGTATACACACTCCTGTATGTATGCTCCTGTATGCACACTCTTGTATGCACGCTCCTGTATATATGCTCTTGTATGCACCCTCCTGTATGCACACTCCTCTATGCATGCTCCTGTATGCACACTCCTCTATGCATGCTCCTGTATGCACACTCCTGTATGTATGCTTCTGTATGCATGCTCCTGTATGCATGCTCCTGTATGGACGATCCTATATGCACGCTCCTGCATGCATGCTCCTGTATGTATGCTCCTGTATGTATGCTCCTGTATGTACGCTCCTGTATAGCATGCTCCTGTATGTATGCTCCTGTATGCACGCTCCTGTATGCATGCTCTCTGTATATGCATCACTCCTGTATGCATGCTCCTGTATGCACGCTCCTGTATGCATGCTCCTGTATGTATGCTCCTGTATGTATGCTCCTGTATGCACGCTCCTGTATGCATGCTCCTGTATGCACGCTCCTGTATGCATGCTCCTGTATGCATGCTCCTGTATGACTCCTGTATGCATGCTCCTGTATGATGCTCCTGTATCACCTCCTGTATGATGCTTCTGTATGCACACTCCTGTATGTAGCTCCTGTATGTATGCTCTGTATGCATGCTCCTGTATGCATGCTCCTGTATGTATGCTCTGTATGCATGTCCCGTATGTATGCTCTGTATGCACGCTCCTGTATGTATGCTTCTGTATGCACACTCCTGTATGTATGCTCCTGTATGCATGCTCCTGTATGTATGCTTCTGTATGCATGCTCCTGTATGCACAATCCTGTATGTATGCTCCTGTATGCACGCTCCTGTATGCACGCTCCTGTATGTATGCTTCTGTATGCATGCTCCTGTATGCATGCTCCTGTATGTATGCTTCTGTATGCATGCTCCTGTATGCATGCTCCTGTATGTATGCTTCTGTATGCATGCTCCTGTATGTATGCTTCTGTATACACACTCCTGTATACACACTCCTGTATGCACGCTCCTGTATGCACACTCCTGTATGTATGCTTCTGTATGCATGCTCCTGTATGCATGCTCCTGTATGTATGCTTCTGTATGCATGCTCAACACCAAAGACTGCATCGCTGAACAAAAACCATGTTCAAGAGAGTTTAAAGTTTAATCTATGACCTTTAGATAAGACTATGAATAACTGGTAAAATATAATTTGGCCAGATGAGAGCAAAACTGAACTCTTTGCAGGCTATAATACACACCATGACTGTGGGTCAAAACGCAAATCACCCCAAAAACACCAACAACAGTGAAGTGTGGAGGTGGGAATATCATGGTGTGCGGCTGATTTTCAGCATACTGCACTGGAAAACGTCATATTATTGAAGGAAGGATGTACAGAGACATTCCTGATAAATCTGCTCCATCTACCAGGATGATGATGATGATGAAGATGAAACGAGGGCGACATTTCACAGGACAACGATCCCAAACACACAGAGAATGAAGAATATAAATCTGCTAGAATGGCCGAGCCGATCACCGGAGCTGAATCCAATAGAAAGCTCCGAGATCATAGAAGGATCCACAGGATCTGCAGAAGGTGAAGAGTGTTTGTGTGGAGGAATGGGCCAAAATCCACCTGAGAAGAGAAGGTGATGCTTCCCCGAGACCTGTGTCTGTCAGCATTAAAACATCTTGTGATGTGGGGGTTTCTTACCTATCGAGGGGGTAACTCACAATTATACCTAAAATAACGGCCGTGTATAAGGAATGGGATCTATGAATCCTTCCCCCATCATCCGGGACAATGTGGTGATGATGCTTTTTTCGGCACGATGGAGACAATGTCACAATGAAATGTGATAACTATGCGGCTCGTTGAAATAATATTGACATTCTGTGTCCATTTACGGGAAACTGCCCCGATCTGAATCTCAAAACCAACAAACAAAATCCCAGAAATTGTGATAACTCCGAGCTCTGATGAGACGAGGACGGGTCACAGTCAGGATCTGCCTAGAAGACGATATCGAGCCGCCGGGGTAAAGGGCAGAAGTCTCAAAAACAAAAAAAAGAGTCATGCTCTTCTGAGAACTCAACACAGTCTTTATCCGGCTAACAGGGCAATTCCAGGGTGCGTTAGCGACCCCATAACAGGCCTTTATAGGGCAAGTCCTCTTTAATCTGAGTAAAGAGACTGGAGATCTTTTTGAACGCTGCCCGTGATGAAGGTTGCCTCTCTATAATGTACTCCGCTGCCGGACTGTCTCGGGGATCGTAGGGGCTTCTCCTCCACTAGCATTCTCCCCCACCCCCTGCCTTCCAGCACACCCCCATCATGGCCACCACTGAAATAGAGGATGGACGAATTAGGCGATGGCCACCTCCTCTAGGAGACACGGGAGGAACTCGGGCAACACCGGCAGGCTCTTCAGAATCTCTGCCGCTAGCTGGCTAGAAAGTGGCAACCCAACTTATGCCTACCACAAACCACCCCTTGCTGTCCTTCACCTCCCCAACATAGAGGGTGTGAAGTTGTGAAGGCAGATCGGCATGCAGCAGGGGAACCAGTTTAAGTAGCATGTGTCACCAGTCCCGTCTTTGGCTAGGAACCCCAACCCCCTGTACTGGAAGGATGTCGCCAACCAGGTGCATTTGTCATCAAAGTTGTTAGCCTTAAGCCACCGCAACCACTCTCGGGAGATGGTATCCACATGCCTCATTTCTTCCAGAAATGAGATGGGCTGGTTGGTTCATGCCTATGAGGATTCACCCAGTTGAAGCCGTCTGATGGGGCATGGAAATGAGCTGATGCCACTGCTACCTCTTCCTTGTCATCCTTCTGGATTTGCAGATACACTGGCTGCAGTTGTAATAAGGTCAGGCATGCTGCAAGATCCTGACTTGGACCTTTGCTGGTCCTGGCTGCCATACAGAACAGCTGACCTCCTTCCCTCTGAGCTGCGTTCCGGTGAAACCTCTTAAGACATATAGGAATAGCACTGGATTCTGGCCTCAGTGCATATCAGACCCACTGTGCGTAGCGTGGTCGTACTCCAGATCGCATATGTACGTGTAGTCATCTCCTCTGTAGGCTTCTCCGGTTGTGGTGAAGCACCCTCGGCCCCTGGGGTGGTGCGGATGATCACATCCTCCAGATCGGGCATCCCTTGTGGTGGATCCATCATTTCTCCACACTAATGAACTTGTCAAAAATCTGTATTCTAAACGTATGGAATGTAAAGGAATAAAGGGATTGCACATTTCCAAGAAGCAACATCCATAGTATAGTGTTTCTTCAGTGTGAACAGACCTATAAAACCATGTATGTTAAGCATAAAATGGACACATGCTATTTTTAATATGAATTGCTATCACATAACTGTAGAAGAGGTGGCCTCGCCCGCTGCTGACCCTCTGTAATAATCAAAGTTTGCTCAGTAAGGCTCCATTAAATTCTTCAGGGTGAAAGAAACCGGTAGACTCAATGGTGGTGAACAAAGCCTTACTTCAGGGGTGTTCTCAGCCACGGAGTCTTCAGGCGAGGGTTTTAGCCCCAAACCTTCAAAATAAAGTTTTATGGCCATTTTAAAATTTCAAACTTTTTTCCCGATCAAAGCCGCGTTCTCCGATTTTTGAGTAAATTGCTCGTGTTTCCGATCATGAACCAAATCTGCAATGTTCGTGCCGAATTTGAAATTGTCAAACAAGTTCAGGGAAAGTCTTCTCATCTCTAATGTTGGATTTGCTTTGATGTGATGTCACATGTGATTGCACAAACTAAATGAACTATAATGGGCATACTTGCAGTACCAGGGACCAAATGTTAGTGGGCATGACCTGCTTAGTTGATGGGCATGACACCTGCCTTGGTGGACATGGCCCGATGTCTCCTTCCACGCTCTCCCGGGTAAGTGCTCTCAGAGGGTAGTTTCCACTAAGCTCAGTCATCACACGCACGTGAGCCCCAATAAAGAGCCGGTCTGTCATAAAACACAGGAGACACCCATAAAGCTGACAAAGCCACTCACCAAGTGTGCCCACTGACTGAAGCAACAACCGACAAGCAGAAAACTGAGCGCAGGCAACCCTGACACACAGGCGACGACCAACCATAAGTGGGCCGGTCCTTGGTATAGCTTGCGGGCAGAAGGAAATGCCGGGCCATGCACACCAAGGTGGACATTATGCCAACTAACTAAGCCAATCAGCCCACTAAGTAAGCCAATAACACCCATTATCTAACCAATCACACCCACTAACTAACAATCACATCCACCATCTAACCAATCACACCCACTAACTAACAATCACACCCACTACTAACCAATCACACCCACTAACTAACCAATCACACCCACTATCTAACCAATCAACACCCACTAACTAACCAATCACACCCACTATCTAACCAATCACACCCACTATCTAACCAATCACACCCACTATCTAACCAATCACACCCATAACACATACACCACTAACTAACCAATCACACCCACTAACTAACCAATCACACCCACTATCTAACCAATCACCCCATACAACCAATCACCCCACTATCAACAATCACGCCACTATCACCAACACACCCACTATCTAACCAATCACACCCACTAACTAACCAATCACACCCACTAACTAACCAATCACACCCACTAACTAACCAATCACACCCACTACTAACCAATCACACCCACTATCTAACCAATCACCCACCACTATCTAACCAATCACACCCACTATCTAACCAATCACGCCCACTAACTAACCAATCACGCCCACTATCTAACCAATCACACCCACTAACTAAGCATCACACCCACTAACTAACCAATCACACCCACTATCTAACCAATCACATCCACATCTAACCAATCACACCCACTATCTAACCAATCACACCCACTATCTAACCAATCACACCCACTATCTAACCAATCACACCACTATCTAAACCAATCACACCACTATCTAACCAATCACATCCACCATCTAACCAATCACACCCACTATCTAACCAATCACACCCACTATCAAACCAATCACGCCCACTATCTAACCAATCACACCCACTATCTAACCAATCACACCCACTAACTAACCAATCACACCCACTAACTAACCAATCACACCCACTAATAACTAATCATACACCCACTATCAAACCAATCACGCCACTATCTAACCAATCACACCCACTAACTAAGCCAATCACACCCACTAACTAACCAATCACACCCACTATCTAACCAATCACACCCACTATCTATACCAATCACACCCACTATCTAACCAATCACACCCACTACTAACCAATCACGCCACTATCTAACCCTAATCACGCCCACTCTAACCAATCACGCCCACTAACTAACCAATCACGCCCACTATCTAACCAATCACACCCACTAACTAACCAATCACACCCACTATCTAACCAATCACACCCACTATCTAACCAATCACATCCACCATCTAACCAATCACACCCACTATCTAACCAATCACACCCACTAACTAACCAATCACATCCACTATCTAACCAATCACACCCACTAACTAACCAATCACACCCACTATCTAACCAATCACATCCACTATCTAACCAATCACACCCACTAACTAACCAATCACATCCACTATCTAACCAATCACACCACTAACTAACCAATCACATCCACTATCTAACCAATCACACCCACTAACTAACCAATCACACCCACTTTGCCTATTATTGGAATGATGCCTCTTACTCTATCTATCTATCTATCTATCTATCTATCTATCTATCTATCTATCTCATATCTGTCTGTGGATCATTTCCTATCATTAGATATACTTTCATTCTTGGTGATTTCTTCCTTCCGTCTCATTGTTATCTTTCTTCCATGCTCGGGTTTGGCGGTGGCGGCGGTGCTTGGTTGCCTATTGCTCATTCTCCGGTGTGGTATAAATAGCGCTCGCCGGTAACCTGAGCGCCGTCCCAATCACTCAGAGATCTGAATCCACTCCAGGTTTTAGATTGAGAGCAGGAGATCTGGAGCTCGGGGTGGATTATGTTTCCCTTCTCACACAGGGATCCATCACTGTGAATGTATCTATGTAGACTGATCTTTTCAGCCAAATGTGAAAATAAAGGAGACCGTACACAGAGAGGGATGAAGGTGCTTACACTGATGGATCTCCTGAATGAGTGAACAGGAGCCAATCACATCATGGACAATGATCATGGCCATCACATCATGGACATGATCATGGCAATCACATCTGGACAATGATTGCTCCCAGGTGAATGATTCTGGAGTTCTTGTGTAATGTGATGTTCTGCCAACAATAATGATATTCTATGAGCACAGAATAATCTCTGATGATCGCTCTGTGTGCAGTACAGTCAGCCTGGCAGATACAAGTTACACCATATATACTGTATATACACATTAGAGGATCTATGAGGTCAGCGATCTTGTGGATCAGACATTAAATATCAAAATTTGAGGAAATTCTTATTTCCAGCAGAAGTTTGAGTTCCAGGAATATAAACGGCTTCAGCCTGACATTATCACTGGTGAGAAATGTAATGTGAAAGGAATGAAAATAAACCATATTTGGTCTATTCCTGCCTGCGGAGGCCTGTCCCTCCTGTAGATCCTCCGTCCCTCTGCTGTAGATCCTCCTCCTCTGTGTAGATCTTCCATCTCCTCCAGTACATCCTCTGTCCCCTATAGATCCTCCATCCTCTGCTGTAGATCCTCTGTCCCCTCCTGTAGATCCTCGTCCCCTCCTGTAATCCTGCCCCATCCATGTAGATATTCATCCCTGCTGTAGATCCTCCATCCCTCCTGTGCGATCCATTCCTCTGCAGAATCTCCATCCCCTCCATAATCCTCGTGACTCCGTAGATATCCGTCCCCTGCTGTAACCTCCATCCCTCCTGTAGATCCTCTGCCATCTGCTGTAGATCTCCATCCCCTCTATAGATCTCCATCCACCTCCTGTAGATCCTCCGTCCCCATCCTGTGACCCCCGCCTATGCTGTAGATCCTCTCCCCTCCAGTAGATCCTCCATCCCCCATTAGATCTCCATCCTCTCCTGTAGACCTCCATCCTCCATAGAGTCCTCTGTCCCCTCTGAGACCTCGCCTTCCTGTCGATCCTACTGTCCCATTCTGCAGATCCCCATCTCTCCTGTAGATCCATCCCATTCTGAGATCGTCCGTGCCTTCCTGTAGATCCTTCATCACTCCTGTAGTCCTCCATCCCTCTGTACATCTCAGTCCCCGTCTGTAGATCCTCCGTGGCCCTGCTGTAGATAATTAGTCTGTCCTGTAGACCCTACCGCCCCTCCTGTGGATCCTCCTTCACTCGGTAGATCCTCGTCCCTCTGAGAACTGTGTCTATCCTGTAGATCTCGTCCTCAAGATTCCCCGTCCCTCCTGTAGTTTCCTCGTCACCCTCCTAATAGATCCTCCACCTTTCAGATTTCCGATTCTCAAGGTTCGTCACTAACAGATAAAATCTACATCTTTTTAATCTCGTATTTTCGCCTTCTTTAACGATGAAGAAGACTCGTGTTAACATACAAAAGAGCAAATGATAACAACAACTTACAACAAAAACAATGGAGGAAAATACAATTACATTAGTATGAAAAACTATATACACCTGCCAACAGTTAAGCATGGTAGAGGATCCATAATGCGTGGGGTTTATTTGCTACATCCGGTACTGGAGACCTTGACCGTATCACAGGAATCATGAAATCAGAGAATTATCAAGAGATATTACAGTGAAATGTCCGACCCAGTGTAAGAGAACTTATAACCAATAATGGTGAGCAGAATTGTCCATAAAGAGACTGAAGAATCTGCACACCAACCTCATACACTGAAAATCTGTGGTCCTCCATAATCTGTGTACAAGTTATGAGAAGAAGAGTTGGAGGAGACGAGCGGTCACTGAATACTGAGGACGGAAGAGACGGGCGTCACTGAATACTGAGGAGGAGGAGACGGGCGGTCACGAATACTGAGGATGGAGGAGACGGGCGGTCACTGAATACTGAGGATCAGAGGAGACGGGCAGTCACTGAATACTGAGGAGGAGGAGACGGAGCGGGCACCGAATAATGAGGATGGAGGAGACGAGGCGGTCACTGAATAACTGAGGAGGAGGAGACGGGCGGTCACTGAATACTGAGGACGGAAGAGACGGCGGTCACGAATACTGAGGACGGAGGAGACGGGCGGTCACTGAATACTGAGGATGGAGGAGATGACGGCGCACCGAATAATGAGGATGGAGGAGACGGGCGGTCACTGAATACTGAGGACGGAGGAGACGGGCGATCACTGAATACTGAGGACGGAGGAGACGGCGGTCACTGAATACTGAGGACGGAGGAGACGGGCGTCACTGAATACTGAGGATGGAGGAGACGGGCGTCACTGAATACTGAGGATGGAGGAGACGGGCGGTACTGATACTGAGACGGAGGAGACGGTGGTCACTGAATACTGAGGAGGAGGAGACAGGCGGTCACTGAATACTGAGGACAGGAGAGACGGGCGGTCACTGAATACTGAGGAAGGAGGAGACGGGCGGTCACTGATACTGAGGATGGAGGAGACGGGCGTCACTGAATACTGAGGACGGAGGAGACGGGCGGTCACTGAATACTGAGGAGGAGGAGACGGGCGGTCACTGAATACTGAGGAGGAGGAGACGGGCGTCACTGAATACTGAGGATGGAGGAGAGGGCGGTCACCTGAATACTGAGGATGGAGGAGACGGGCGGTCACTGAATACTGAGGATGAGGAGAACGGGCGGTCACGAATACTGAGGAGGAGGAGACGGGCGGTCACTGAATACTGAGGACGGAGGAGACGGGCGGTCACTGAATACTGAGGACGGAGGAGACGGCGGTCACGTACTGAGACGGACGGGCTCACTGAATACTGAGGACGGAGGAGACGGGCGGTCACTGAATACTGAGGATGGAGGAGACGGGCGGTCACTGAATACTGAGGATGGAGGAGACGAGCGGGTCACTGAATACTGAGGATGGAGGACGGGCGTCACTGAATACTGAGGACGGAGGGACGGGCGGTCACTGAATACTGAGGAGGAGGAGACGGGCGGTCACTGAATACTGAGGATGGAGGAGACGGGCGTCACTGAATACTGAGACGGAGGAACGGGCGGTCACTGAATACTGAGGATGGAGGAGACGGCGGTCACTGAATACTGAGGATGGAGGAGACGAGCGGTCACTGAATACTGAGGATGGAGGAGACGGGCGTCACTGAATACTGAGGATTGGAGTGGAGTGGTATGATTTGGGTCAGTGTTTAAGGATTCTACATATTGACTGAGTGAGTGAGACGCGTTTCCTGTGAATATAGGAGAGGATCAGAAGGATTGCAGTAATTCCAGGATGCGGAGCTGCTTTTCATCATCTACCCTCTGAGGGTCGGTCGCACCTGCGGAGGGCACACTGCGCTCCATAAACTCCTCCAGGAAAGTGATTTTGTTTAATCTGAACTGGATTCCTTACATATAAGAATAACCTCCGGATGAAGGCGACGCAGACGATGTCCGCAACGTAACTGTCAAATATGGAGCAGTCCATCCCTTCATCATTGGGCTCAGAGCGCGGCCGGCGGTTATATCAGCCCGGAGATGTAGAAGTCGTGGACTCTCCATGAATTTTGCAGAAAAACAGTGATTACATATGTTATGGTGAAGCAAAGGAATAATACAGCAAATGGACGAGAAAATGGATAAACATTTAGATGTCAGAATGTATTTGTATTACCAGAGCTCACTCACTATTCTGCTGGTGAGGTACACTGTGCACATACATACATTTCTGATCCGAGTACTCTGTATGTATACTCCAGAGCTGACCTCACTATTCTGCTGGTGCAGTCACTGTGTACATACATTACATTACTGATCCTGAGTTACCTCCTGTATTATACTCCAGAGCTGCACTCACTATTCTGCTGGTGCAGTCACTGTGTACATACATTACATTACTGATCCTGAGTTACCTCCTGTGTTATACTCCAGAGCTGCACTCACTATTCTGCTGGTGCAGTCACTGTGTACATACATTACATTACTGATCCTGAGTTACCTCCGGTATTATACCCCAGAGCTGCACTCACTATTCTGCTGGTGCAGTCACTGTGTACATACATTACATTACTGATCCTGAGTTACCTCCTGTATTATACTCCAGAGCTGCACTCACTATTCTGCTGGTGCAGTCACTGTGTACATACATTACATTACTGATCCTGAGTTACCTCCTGTATTATACCCCAGAGCTGCACTCACTATTCTGCTGGTGCAGTCACTGTGTACATACATTACATTACTGATCCTGAGTTACCTCCTGTATTATACTCCAGAGCTGCACTCACTATTCTGCTGGTGCAGTCACTGTGTACATACATGACATTACTGATCCTGAGTTACCTCCTGTATTATACTCCAGAGCTGCACTCACTATTCTGCTGGTGCAGTCACTGTGTACATACATTACATTACTGATCCTGAGTTACCTCCGGTATTATACCCCAGAGCTGCACTCACTATTCTGCTGGTGCAGTCACTGTGTACATACATTACATTACTGATCCTGAGTTACCTCCTGTATTATACTCCAGAGCTGCACTCACTATTCTGCTGGTGCAGTCACTGTGTACATACATTACATTACTGATCCTGAGTTACCTCCTGTATTATACCCCAGAGCTGCACTCACTATTCTGCTGGTGCAGTCACTGTGTACATACATTACATTACTGATCCTGAGTTACCTCCTGTATTATACTCCAGAGCTGCACTCACTATTCTGCTGGTGCAGTCACTGTGTACATACATTACATTACTGATCCTGAGTTACCTCCTGTATTATACTCCAGAGCTGCACTCACTATTCTGCTGGTGCAGTCACTGTGTACATACATGACATTACTGATCCTGAGTTACCTCCTGTATTATACTCCAGAGCTGCACTCACTATTCTGCTGGTGCAGTCACTGTGTACATACATTACATTACTGCTCCTGAGTTACCCCCTGTATTATACTCCAGAGCTGCACTCACTATTCTGCTGGTGCAGTCACTGTGTACATACATTACATTACTGATCCTGAGTTACCTCCTGTATTATACTCCAGAGCTGCACTCACTATTCTGCTGGTGCAGTCACTGTGTACATACATTACATTACTGATCCTGAGTTACCTCCTGTATTATACTCCAGAGCTGCACTCACTATTCTGCTGGTGCAGTCACTGTGTACATACATTACATTAGTGATTCTGGTGCTCTCGGTACATGCCCTAGAGATGTTAAATTAGCTTAGTATTTAGTATATATGTAACTATATCCTATAGCTCCCGGGTGCCGATGTGTAATGAGGTCACAGAGTCAATGGTGATTTAGAATTTGTCTGTTTTGGTGTTGGGGAGATGCGACTTTTCTCTGATAATGACAATATTGGGATCAGCAGAGATCCTGGGTGATCAGACAATAATGCTGGATGTTATCTTCGGTGTCGAATACATATATCCCCCCCTCGGCGGTGACGCTCCACCTCTCCGGGTCTCCATCAAACAGCTGCTTTCCACTTGTCTGAGTATTAATAGCGACAGTTTAATGCTCCACTTAAAGTCTTGGAGTTCTTCTTACACAACACAGCTGCAGCGGGAGTTAAGACTTGCTGATAAATATTTAAGGTCTTTAAGTCCCTGCGCTGAAAGACGTAAAAATGGCCATCGCCGGATCCGCTTACCTTCATTACAAGCCGCCAATGACGGCCAACGAAGGGGATGGAAAATCACACTGTAAAGTTCCCTAAAAGTGACACAATTCTATGGGACAGACACCTTCAATCCATCCTGAATCCAGCGTCATGTTTCTGTCCAGCAGCTGCACCGATGCCTCCCTTCTTTACCAGCTATTGCACTGGTTACCCATCCATTACAGAATACAACATAAGCGTTTCACATTCACTATCCTTCATCTCCTCTCATCTCTGTCCACCATCCCAGCTGTTCCCTTCACCATCTCTCTTTTTTGTGAGTCTCCTGTGGAATCAAACCCACAACCTCTATTATTGCAGGCAGGAGATAAAGCTGTGAGCCGCAGTGCAGCTTCTTCTCTCCACAGTGCTGCATTATCCTTCACCTCCCCCTCATCTTTGGCCACCACCCTATCTGTTCTCTCCACGGTGCTGTACCGCCCGTAAACGACCACCATATTCGTGTTCTCCGTTTTGCTAATGAACTAAGACTAGCATTATAAGTATTTTTTACTTGACACTCCTGTCCCCAAGACATTTCACATGCTGCACCAGCTGTCTGGAATGCACTACCCCAAGCAATCAAAGTTGTTTCCTAGTTAGTGCCCTAGAAACACATTTTCATTACAGTCCCTGACATAAGTTATGTCGCTTCTCCATGTTATGTAATAAAAGCTTATAACCTGACGTTACATTCATCCATTGGTTGTATAAATTTCTCTTTTGAAAGCTGAAACCCTCCGAAATGTGGTTTAGGTTAAGAAAATAAATTGTCATCAATGCTGAAATATTGATCATTTAATGAACACAGAATGGTCAGATTTTGGCAAGACAAAAGTTTTGTCGCCCACAGAAAATAATGTGATATTCAAACAAATAATTAACTTATAATGCAAATATATGTTGTATAACATTGGTGAATGAAGTTGTGGTGCTATTAGAGTCATATTTAATATTTTGTGTGACTTCCATGAGCTTGAAGGACTGCATCCATGCGGTTCAACAATGAGTCATACAATGTATTAATGAAGTCATCAGGAATAGCAAAGAATGCAGTCTTACATGCCTTCCAGAGTTCATCTAGATTCTTTGGTTTTATCTTCCAAGCTTCCTCTTTCATCCTACCCCAAACATGCTCAATGATGTTCATGTCTGGTGACTGGGCTGGCCAGTCCTTGAGCACCTTGATCTTTTTTGCCTGGAGGAACTTTGTTGTAGAGATGGATGTATGAGATGGAGCACCATCCTGCTGCGAATTTGACCCCTTTTATGATTTGGAATATAAGAGGTAGTGAATACTTCTTGATATTTTAGGCTATTGATAATGCCTTCCACCTTGCAAATGTTTCGCACTCCCCCATACTGAATGTAACCCCAGACCATGATCTTTCCACCACCAAATGTTAACGGTTTTCTGAGTTATTTTGGATCCATACAGGCTCCAGTAGGTCTCCTGCAGTATTTGCGGGGCTGTGGTGTAATTTACTGAAGATTCATCAGAGAAATCCACCTTCTGCACTTTTCCAGCGTCCATCTGTTTAGCAGGCTGTGGATTTTTTATTTGCCTTTTGTTTAGTGCTGGCTTCTGGGCACTGATTCCACCATGGAGGCCATTTCGAGACAGAATCCTACAAACTGTTCTAGATGACACAGGGACTTGAGGTGACCAGGCCTGTTGGAGCTCTGCTGCAGTGGAAGAGGGCTTGCTTTGGATTTTCTAACCAACAAACTTCCTCCTGAGCAGTTGTCTTGCGGGGTCTGCCGGACCTGGCTTGTCAAACACATCTCCAGTCTCTTCAAATCTTTTTTTAATTCTTTGTACTTGACGCTGACACATTAAAGGTGCCAGCCACCTCTGCAGTGGATCTGGTCTTCAGCCTCTTGATAATCAAGGCTTTGGTCTCAGGGTGGATTTTTGGCATGTTGTCAGAGCTCAAGTTGAAGGTCTGGGGCGCTGGGTTTCTTTTTATACACACCCACTAATTAACCGATCATTTACTGAGCACAGGTGAGGATGTAAACTAGGATTGGGGGCATTATATGACCAGGCGACAAAACATTTGTCTTGCCAAAATCTGACCATTCTGTGTCTCATTAAATATCAATATTTCAGCATTGATGACAATTTATTTTCTTAACCTAAACCACATTTGGAGGGTTTCAGCTTTCAAAAGAGAAATTTATACAACCAATGGATGAATGTAACGTCAGGTTATAAGCTTTTATTACATAACATGGAGAAGTGACAGAACTTCTGTCAGGGACTGTAAATCAATCAAGCCACAATGCTAATGTAACTTTTCTTGATGCTCCCATCCATATATAAATATATTGGTAATCAGGATCTGTTCTTTTCTTTCATCTGAGTCCCGCACCCTCAATAACTCTTTGCACCTGGACTGATCTGACTGGCTGGTGGCCGTTCATTCAGAGTTACAGGAATACCCTCATTTATTATAAGGGTGTCTGGACCATAGAAAACAAGCAATATTTACTGTGTCACGTCATCAGAGCAGGTCACCTTCCAATCTGAAATCATTGGCGCTAAAGGGAATCTGTCACCTGATATGAGAGCAGTATGATATAGAGACAGAGACCCTGATGCAGCGATATGTCACTTACTGTGCTGCTTCCTGTAGTTTTGATAACATCAATTTTATTAGCAGGGGATTATCATGAGAGGACTAGTTGTCTCCTGCCTTGTAGTCCTCCTGCTCTGTATAACCCCACCCCCACCACTGATTGGCCACTTTCTGCCTATGCACAGAGTACACAAAAAGCTGCCAATAAGTGATGTGCGTGGGGTTACTGTTGCGCGCTGTTATGTGCTGACTATATATGGTCTATGTTGGATGCTGCTGTGATTCAATTTCCTTTGGAACTGCATGATTTAACATGAGTTTTGCTGCTGTGTGCTTTGCTAGTTGTCCAGGTGCTGGATGAAGTGAAGTTTAAGTGTTACTCATCCGGAGTTTCCATCCCTGGCCTTTAAATAGCTTCTCCCTCCGCCAGGTGGTGTCGCTGTTAGAGTTTTTACTCTGCCTTTGACCGAGCTTCTGTATGGACGTCGGTGCTTGTGCTGTAGTCTCTGAAAGATTTCCTTTGCTGGAGAGGCTGCTGATCCCCGTCCGTGGTGGGTGGAGGTGAGGGTTCAAGCATAAGGTGGGTTGAGTAGTTGAGGTCAAAGGTGGCGACTCAGACCTTCTCACCATCAAAGGTACCGCCGAGTACAATGTATACTCAGTTACCTTGCCCACAATTCCATCTTGTATACAGATTCCCTCATCCTCTATCCCAGTCAGTGAACTGGTAGATCTGCAGTAGATCTACCGGTAGTGATTTAATCAAAACTGCAGCAAGCAGCCCAGTAAGTGACACATTGCTGGAATCAGGGTCTCTTTCCCCCATATTATGCTGTTCATCAAATACCTGGTGTCAGATCGTTTAATCCAATGATACAGGAGAACGGGCACCAAGATTTGGGGATCTCAAGAGCTAACGATCGGTCATTTATGTTGTTTAGCAATTTGCACTTTCCCGTCTTCTGCAGCCAGTGCTGATGCCGTATGTTCAGACGGGGTCGGAGCAGCTGATGCCGCGTCGGTCGTGAACTGATAATGTTAAATCTTGTTCTGAAAATGTGCTGAGATCAGCGACTTCAGCGGGATCAGTCCTCCGTGATGAATCCGCGGTGACGGGTTTCCTGCTGGATGTGATCGGATCGTCCATTCAATACTTCTTAGAAATGTTCCTGTCAAGTTCTGATGATGCAACGACTCACAGACGGGATTATAAATCTTACAGCATGAAAGCCGAGAGCGCGGCTGATGTAAGCGGAGGCCGGGAGCATCGCTGTCACATAGAGGATTCAGTGTATCAGGAGATCCCTGCTGAATATTCGCTTGGTATTATGTAAATAAAGATACATTGTAACACAACCCAAAGTTCTGCAACATTCTAATAAACTTTGCTTTACTTCCTGACCTTTCAGATCACTTACTGCGAGCGGCTGGGGATAGATATTCTTGTGTACATCTAGGCTAGATCCTGTTTAGACCTAATAGTTCTCACAGCTGAGGATCTGTTACAATTATGTCCAGCAAAACCAACTGAAAAACAGTGTGCAAAATACCCTAAAATAACTGAGTAAACTGCAAAGTGCATCAAAGTAAAAATAGGGTATTTAGTGACATTATTTGATCAAAAAATGTGCGAGCCGTCTCACCGCGTCAAGGTAACCCCATTGGGATTGTCCCCCACCTAACGATATGAAAATACTTACCGATAAAATTGACAAGGACTGAGTAGGATCTGGGTCCCAATGGATTTATTACATTATTTTAGGGTATTTTGCTCACTATTTTTCTGTTGGTTTTGCTGCTTTAAGGTTAGTGTGAACATGAACTTACTGCATGGTTACATTTCAGTTCCAGTTCACTTTTTGTTTCTTTACAATTGTATCCAGTCAAGAGAATTCAATGTGATCTAAACAGCATGAACTCATTGCTGCAAACTCTCAAGACAGAGATCTGTTCTACTGAGGTATCTACGGCCCATCCAGGGGGCAGACACAACCGGACATGTCATTGGTGCAACCTGTGCGGCCGTAACATTTCCACCTGCCAAAGCATTTTGAATTTTTATTTTGATGAGCTATTGGAGCATAAAGGGGCCCCGTATAATGTTCTTGCGCAGGGGCCCTTTTCTCTCTGTGTCCGCCAGTGGGCCCATCAGAAATGACTCTGGCGTTCACCCTAAAGTTACATGTATCCATTTTTTGCTTTTTTTAGTTTATTTTTCTGTTGATGTAGACTTGTTTTTTCCACCAGGTCTAACCTGTTACCCACTCTGCCATCTACGTCCTCCTCTTAAACAGGAAAATCTATTTAAGTCATGCAAATAGTTAAAATGGTATCCACAGGATATGCTATAAATATATGAGCAATGTGGGTCCCACATCACAATTTTATACCAATTTTAAAGAGGCACTAAGATAAAAGATTTTTTCCTCCTAATATATTGCAACACAATTACGTACTTACAATTGCTTATTTTGCTTTCTACCCAGTAAATTCTTCTCTTTTCTCTGATTTTTGACGAACCAGGAAGTCTTTTTCCTGCATAATTTATTCCCTTCTTCAACTCCTGACTCAGCTGTTTCCTCCTCCTCCTGCCATTGACTTTGCAGTTTCTTGTTTCTACATTGAAATTAGAAGGATTTAGCTAGTGAGTTTTTAATCACGTGATGTCAAAGGCCTAATGGAGAAAAGAATTTGCTGGGTAGAAAGGGAAAATGAGCAATTTTAATACACAGGTGTATATAATATGCTGCCTGCGATATATTAAGAGGATAAAAACTTAAGTAGAAGAGCTTCTTTAAGCACCAATATCTCCTTTGCGGTGGATGCCAATGTCAACATGGGGAATGGCGAAATGTGTATGTACTATGGTAGTAGCAATCCTAAAAGTTAATATTGACCCTCTAACGAGCTTTGTCATAGGACCAGGGATAGGAGTCAAGTCATATTGTCAATTTGCAGACACGGTGTTTTGGAGTGTTTGCTCCTCGTCAGTGCAACATGTGAGATATGATTTGGCGAGGTGAGAGGATAAGACTGAGGTTTGGGACTATAACTTTTCTCCTTATGGAGAGATGACATGTCAGTATATGAGGAGACTTAAACGTCTTGTCTGCAAATTGAGAATATGATTTGGCTTATATCCTCGGTCATATGACAAGGCTCATTAGGGGGTCGATATTGACTTTTAGGATTGCTACTACCAATAGGTGGCGCTAGAGTTCAAATCATCTTTAAAGAGGCCATTTGCATATAAAATTTCACAGAGGAGCATTTAAGGCGTTCATGTCTCCTCATATACTGACATGTCATCTCCCTGTAAGGAGAAACGTTATAGTCCAGATCCTCAGTCTTGGCCTCTCATGCAGCCAAATCATATCTCATCCTTTGTACTAATGAGGACAAACACTCCGAAACGCCGTGTCTGCAAATTGAGAATATGATTTGGCTTAAATCCTTGGTCTTATGAGATGTTTTGTTAAAGGGTCAATATTGACTTTTAGGATTGCTACTTCCAATAGGTGGCGCTAGAGTTCAAGTATTCTTTAAAGAGGCAATTTACATGTAGCAGTAATGGAATAACAGAGTTTCCTTTTTCAATATTAGCCTGTTTTGGCATTTTAGAGTGATGTTGTATATATTTTTATAATTATATTGCGCCTGTTCACATCTATTGGGTTGCTGGCCGTCTTTTGATATATTTATATATATACTTTTTATTATATAGTATTGTTTATAATTGCATTATATATACAATATGCAATCAAAAGTCATAAATAAATGTTTCTTTTTTTACATAAATGATCAATAGGGCTGACTTATAACACAACGCGTTTCAGGGCTCCCTGATACATTGTATTGATTTGTCCTGAGGACGTGGCCAGGGAGCCCTGAAACGCGTTGACCAATAAATCAATCTTATAGTCACCCTTTGATGTCTGATGGAATACGGCAGCGCGGTGTTTAACCCTTCATCCTCCCTACTTTAATTTTCTGAGATAATGACCTTAGTGTTTTCATTAATCATCAACATTAACAGAAATAAACACATGAAATAGCTCCCTCTGTGTGTAATGACTCTATATAATAGATGTGTGTCACTTTATGTATTGAATTACTGATATAAAGTCACTTTTGGATGATCTTCTAAGTCATTGAGATGCAGCTGTACCATCTTGTCCCTATTCTCCCTGTATATATATATATACCAGCCTCGCCATCCCGCGTAGGACCGGACCTGACCGCCGCTCGTATTGTTGTCGCACATCGAATGCACTAATTCCGTTTACATGTTTCTTCGTTGATGTCACAAAAATAACACAGGAAAGGGCCGTGTTTCTCATTTTACATGGGCCTTAATGGCTGGCCAAAATATTATTAGAAAAATTAGAGCCACATTTACAATGTTGTCTTTATCCTGGAAAGCAACAACGTTTCCGATAATGTAACTTTATGTAAAAAAGAAGAGGAATGACTCACATCCGATTCATGGTAAATGCACACAGGAGCAAAGCAACCTGCGCCTAATATCATTGTATCCACAGTCTGATGATGACTCATGTGAGTAATGGTCGGATGATAAATCTTCATGTGTTTGTCAGGCAGAAGGTTCAGCTGCACTTAAAGGAAGTTGAGGATACAATCAGTCATTTGGAATTTGGGGCTGAGCCTTCTGGTCGGGCAGTCACCCACCGGCTGTAAAATATCGACCCCCATCCTCCTTCCTCCATCACATCATGTATGATATGGGGATTCTTCTAGGGATGATCCATCATCTCTTAGGGGCAATATAAATGGATAATGATATTATCATGGCGTGTAATACGACTCACAGTGCATGGCACAACACAAAGGGTACAGAATGTGGCTGCAGACAGGATCTTATCATGTATCTCTGTATACAGGGAGCTCCCCCTAGTGGTGGCTGCAGACAGGATCTTATCATGTATCTCTGTATACAGGGAGCTCCCCCTAGTGGTGACAGTACAGAGGATCTTGTCATGTATCTCTGTATACAGGGAGCTCCCCCTAGTGGTGACTGCAGACAGGATCTTATCATGTATCTCTGTATACAGGGAGCTCCCCCTAGTGGTGACTGTACAGAGGATCTTATCATGTATCTCTGTATACAGGGAGCTCCCCCTAGTGGTGACTGTACAGAGGATCTTATCATGTATCTCTGTACACAGGGAGCTCCCCCTAGTGGTGGCTGCAGACAGGATCTTATCATGTATCTCTGTATACAGGGAGCTCCCCCTAGTGGTGGCTGCAGACAGAATCTTGTCATATATCTCTGTATACAGGGAGCTCCCCCTAGTGGTGGCTGCAGACAGAATCTTATCATGTATCTCTGTATACAGGGAGCTCCCCCTAGTGGTGACTGCAGACAGGATCTTATCATGTATCTCTGTATACAGGGAGCTCCCCCTAGTGGTGACTGCAGACAGGATCTTATCATGTATCTCTGTATACAGGGAGCTCCCCCTAGTGGTGACTGCAGACAGAATCTTATCATGTATCTCTGTATAAAGGGAGCTCCCCCTAGTGGTGACTGCAGACAGAATCTTATCATGTATCTTTGTATACAGGGAACTCCCCCTAGTGGTGGCTGCAGACAGAATCTTATCATGTATCTCTGTATACAGGGAGCTCCCCCTATTGGTGGCTGCAGACAGAATCATATCATGTATCTCTGTATACAGGGAGCTCCCCCTAGTGGTGACTACAGACAGAATCTTATCATGTATCTCTGTATATAGGGAGCTCCCCCTAGTGGTGACTACAGACTGAATCTTATCATGTATCTCTGTATACAGGGAGCTCCCCGTAGTGGTGACTGCAGACAGAATCTTATCATGTATCTCTGTGTACAGGGAGCTCCCCCTAGTGGTGACTACAGACAGAATCTTATCATGTATCTCTGTATATAGGGAGCTCCCCCTAGTGGTGGCTGCAGACAGGATCTTATCATGTATCTCTGTATACAGGGAGCTCCCCCTAGTGGTGACTGTACAGAGGATCTTATCATGTATCTCTATATACAGGAAGCTCCCACTAGTGGTGGCTGCAGACAGAATCTTGTCATATATCTCTGTATACAGGGAGCTCCCCCTAGTGGTGGCTGCAGACAGAATCTTGTCATATATCTCTGTATACAGGGAGCTCCCCTAGTGGTGGCTGCAGACAGGATCTTATCATGTATCTCTGTATACAGGGAGCTCCCTCTAGTGGTGACTGTACAGAGGATCTTATCATGTATCTCTATATACAGGGAGCTCCCCCTAGTGGTGACTGTACAGAGGATCTTATCATGTATCTCCATATACAGGGAGCTCCCCCTAGTGGTGGCTGCAGACGGCATCTTATCATGTATCTCTGTATACAGGGAGCTCCCTCTAGTGGTGACTGCAGACAGAATCTTATTGTTTATCTTTGAATGCAGGGAGCTCCTCCTAGTGGTGACTGCAGACAGGATCTTATCATATATCACTGTATACAGGGAGCTCCTCCTAGTGGTGACTGCAGACAGGATCTTATTATGTATCTCTGTATACAGGGCGCTCCCCCTAGTGGTGACTGCACAGAGGATCTTATCATGTATCTCTATATACAGGGAGCTCCCCCTAGTGGTGGCTGCAGACAGAATCTTGTCATATATCTCTGTATACAGGGAGCTCCCCCTAGTGGTGGCTGCAGACAGGATCTTATCATGTATCTCTGTATACAGGGAGCTCCCCCTAGTGGTGACTGCAGACAGGATCTTACCATGTATCTCTGAATACAGGGAGCTCCCCTAGTGGTGACTGCAGACAGGATCATATCATGTATCTCTGTATGCAGGGAGCACCCCCTAGTGGTGACTGCAGACAGGATCATATCATGTATCTCTGTATGCAGGGAGCTCCCCCTAGTGGTGACTGCCACCATAAATATATCCAATAAGATATAGCCCAGAATTACTACATGTATGGTGATATAGTTTGGCCTTCACTTTAAGACCATATTTTTGTCATCTCTCAGCTCAGGTCTGCTGTGTTCACGGATAACCATGTCCTGAACTAACGGGTCATAACCCAGGACGACAGCAGTAAACAGAATAAAACGCCGCACAAGGAAGGTACAAAAATAAAGCATTGTATTTAGGAAAGGTCACAGGATGCAAGAACAGACTTTTGTTTCTTTATTTTTCATTCTCACAAACGTTTTCCTTAGAGCGAGGAAAGGTAAAGTCATTGAAACGGATCCGAAAAGAAAGAAATGGACGGTCTGATTGGACGACAGTAAAAAGAGGAAACTGCTGGATACATTATGACATCGCCGCTCCTTCACAACCCTTTCCAAAACAGAAGAAAAGCAAAGGCCGAGGGCCAGGAGCAACCGAATGTCCATCGCTCTCTTGGCATCGCTCTACGCAGCTATGGCAAGAATGATGATGACAGATGATACACTGGACGGTTTACCGGGAGGTCACAGCAGACTCCGCCGCCTTGGGTTTCAAGGAAAGTATCGCTCTGCGGAGAGAATATTCTGTATATAGAAGAAAACCTGAAAACAACAACAGAAGCCACAGAACAAATCACTGCTCCAACATGGAGGAACCTGCGGGACGGGTGGAGCCACTCCAAAGGTGATCACAAATAGGGAGGAGGAGGCTCCGACCCAGCTGAGATCTACCGGATCACGTCAAGGTTTATGGTAAACATTTACCCAAACAAAACAAAAGAAGTGAGTACACCTCCATACATAATAAAGCAGGTGATGCCGAGATATAATAGGTCCAGAAGGAATAAATCAGACAATGTGAGAAAATCTCCACCAACGTCAGTCAATGAGACGGAGAGGAGAGAGGAAGGGGATCTGTTCTCACATCTGTTTGGGTGAGAAAAAACTTGCAGCAAAAAAAAAAAGAAATATAAAGTTTTATAGATCGGTGTAGGAAAGATATTAGATAATAAATAGATAAATAGATGATAGGGGGCCGTCACACGGAACGATATCTTGCCCGATATCGTTTAAGCGATCTCCTTTTTGATCGCTTAAGCGATATCGGGCAAGATATCGTTGCATGTAATCAAGCGATTTACGATGGTAAATCGCTTGATCGTGACATCGCTGATCTGAGCTCCGGTTCTCAGATCTAGCGATGAACGATGCAACGATCTGCATCATCGTGGTGTGTGACACCACGATGATCCATCTCCCAGCGACCGCGCCTATGCTGGGAGATGGTAACTATGGTACACGTCGGGTAACTAAGCGATGCGCGGCGCCTAGTTACCCGATGTGTACCATAGTAACGAGCGAGATCGCTGCTCCACATCGCTGGTGAGTCTGTCTGTGTGACATCTCACCAGCGATGTGAGCGATATTGTAAGCGATTGCGCGTGCACGTGATCGCTTACAATATCGCTAAAGATATCTCACCGTGTGACGGCCGCCTTAGATAGATGATAGGATAGATAACAGATGAATAAATGATAGATATATAATAAATAGATGGATAAATAGATGATAGATAATAGATGGATCGATGACAGATAATAAATAGATAAATAAATACATTTTCTTTATTAATAAATAGATGGATATAAATAGATAATAGATAAATAGATAGATAATAGATTGATAAAGATTAGATAGATAGATAATAGATGGATAGATGATATACTGTATAATAAATAGGTGGATAGATAAATAGATAATACATAGATAGATGGGCCACGTCACACACACAGATAATTGTGCAGAGATTGTTCGCAGATCTCTGGTTGCAGTGAAATCATGGACACATTGCTCCATTTTGTGGCTGTGTACAAGTGTAACAATGTGTCCATGATTTCACTGCAACCAGAGATCTGCGAACAATCTCTGCACAGATATCTGTGTGTGTGACGTGGCCCGATGATAGATAGATAAATAAATTAATTTCCTTTATTAATAAATAGATAAATAATAGATAGATGAATAGATAGATAATAGATTGATAAAGATTAGATAGATAGATAATAGATGGATAGATTATAGGTATACTGTATAATAGTTGAATAGATGGATAGATAGATAGATAATAAATACAGTTAGGGTCAGAAATATTTGGACAGTGACACAATTTTCGCGAGTTGGGCTCTGCATGCCACCACATTGGATTTGAAATGAAACCTCTACAACAGAATTCAAGTGCAGATTGTAACGTTTAATTTGAAGGGTTGAACAAAAATATCTGATAGAAAATGTAGGAATTGTACACATTTCTTTACAAACACTCCACATTTTAGGAGGTCAAAAGTAATTGGACAAATAAACATAACCCAAACTAAATATTTTTATTTTCAATATTTTGTTGCGAATCCTTTGGAGGCAATCACTGCCTTAAGTCTGGAACCCATGGACATCACCAAACACTGGGTTTCCTCCTTCTTAATGCTTTGCCAGGCCTTTACAGCCGCAGCCTTCAGGTCTTGCTTGTTTGTGGGTCTTTCCGTCTTAAGTCTGGATTTGAGCAAGTGAAATGCATGCTCAATTGGGTTAAGATCTGGTGATTGACTTGGCCATTGCAGAATGTTCCACTTTTTTGCACTCATGAACTCCTGGGTAGCTTTGGCTGTATGCTTGGGGTCATTGTCCATCTGTACTATGAAGCGCCGTCCAATCAACTTTGCAGCATTTGGCTGAATCTGGGCTGAAAGTATATCCCGGTACACTTCAGAATTCATCCGGCTACTCTTGTCTGCTGTTATGTCATCAATAAACACAAGTGACCCAGTGCCATTGAAAGCCATGCATGCCCATGCCATCACGTTGCTTCCACCATGTTTTACAGAGGATGTGGTGTGCCTTGGATCATGTGCCGTTCCCTTTCTTCTTCCCATCATTCTGGTACAGGTTGATCTTTGTCTCATCTGTCCATAGAATACTTTTCCAGAACTGAGCTGGCTTCTTGAGGTGTTTTTCAGCAAATGTAACTCTGGCCTGTCTATTTTTGGAATTGATGAATGGTTTGCATCTAGATGTGAACCCTTTGTATTTACTGTCATGGAGTCTTCTCTTTACTGTTGACTTAGAGACAGATACACCTACTTCACTGAGAGTGTTCTGGACTTTAGTTGATGTTGTGAACGGGTTCTTCTTCACCAAATAAAGTATGCGGCGATCATCCACCACTGTTGTCATCCGTGGACGCCCAGGCCTTTTAGAGTTCCCAAGCTCACCAGTCAATTCCTTTTTTCTCAGAATGTACCCAACTATTGATTTTGCTACTCCAAGCATGTCTGCTATCTCTCTGATGGATTTTTTCTTTTTTTTCAGCCTCAGGATGTTCTGCTTCACCTCAATTGAGAGTTCCTTTGACTGCATGTTGTCTGGTCACAGCAACAGCTTCCAAATGCAAAACCACACACCTGGAATCCACCCCTGACCTTTTAACTACTTTACATTGATTACAGGTTAACGAGGGAGACGCCTTCAGAGTTAATTGCAGCCTTTAGAGTCCATTGTCCAACTACTTTTGGTCCCTTGAAAAAGAGGAGGCTATGCATTACAGAGCTATGATTCCTAAACCCTTTCTCCGATTTGGATGTGGAAACTCTCATATTGCAGCTGGGAGTGTGCACTTTCAGCCCATATTATATATATACCGTATATACTCGTGTATAAGCCGACCCGTGTATAAGCCGACCCCCCTACTTTTGCCCAAAAAATCTGGAAAAACCTATTGACTCGTGTATAAGCCGAGGGTGGACCCCAGCACAGGTATACAGCCCCCAGCAGTGTGGTATACAGGCCCCCCCCCAGTGGTATACAGGCCTCCCCAGTGGTAGTATACAGCAGCCCCAGTGGTAGTATATAGCAGCCCCAGTGGTAGTATACAGCAGCCCCAGTGGTAGTATATAGCAGCCCCAGTGGTAGTATACAGCAGCCCCAGTGGTAGTATATAGCAGCCCCAGTGGTAGTATATAGCAGCCCCAGTGGTAGTATATAGCAGCCCCAGTGGTAGTATACAGCAGCCCCAGTGGTAGTATATAGCAGCCCCAGCAGCCCCAGTGGTAGTATACAGCAGCCCCAGTGGTAGTATATAGCAGCCCCAGTGGTAGTATACAGCAGCCCCAGTGGTAGTATATAGCAGCCCCAGTGGTAGTATACAGAAGCCCCAGTGGTAGTATATAGCAGCCCCAGTGGTAGTATATAGCAGCCCCAGTGGTAGTATATAGCAGCCCCAGTGGTAGTATACAGCAGCCCCAGTGGTAGTATATAGCAGCCCCAGTGGTAGTATACAGCAGCCCCAGTGGTAGTATATAGCAGCCCCAGTGGTAGTATACAGCAGCCCCAGTGGTAGTATATAGCAGCCCCAGTGGTAGTATATAGCAGCCCCAGTGGTAGTATATAGCAGCCCCAGTGGTAGTATACAGCAGCCCCAGTGGTAGTATATAGCAGCCCCAGTGGTAGTATACAGCAGCCCCAGTGGTAGTATATAGCAGCCCCAGCAGCCCCAGTGGTAGTATACAGCAGCCCCAGTGGTATACAGCAGCCCCAGAGGTATATACAGCAGCCCCAGTGGTAGTATACAGCAGCCCCAGTGGTATACAGCAGGCCCCCAGGGGTACCCAGCAGCCCCCAGGGGTACACAGCAGCCCCCAGGGGGTACTCAGCAGCCCCCAGGGGGTACTCAGCAGCCCCCTGGGGGTCCCCAGCAGCCCCCAGGGGGTACACAGCAGCCCCCTGGGGGTCCCCAACAGCCCCCGGGGGTCCCCAGCAGCCCCCAGGGGGTACACAGCAGCCCCCTGGGGGTACTCAGCAGCCCCCTGGGGGTCCCCAGCAGCCCCCAGGGGGTACACAGCAGCCCCCTGGGGGTACCCCAGCAGTCCCCAGGGGGTACACAGCAGCCCCCAGGGGGTACCCGGCAGCCCCCTGGGGGTCCCCAACAGCCCCCTGGGGGTCCCCAGCAGCCCCCAAATGCTGGCACTCGCCCCCCCCCTTGCAAGGGCCCCCGCCGCTTCTCTTACCATCCCGGTCTTCTGATCATCGCCGCTCCTCGGTGCTCCTCGCTGCTCCGTGCTCTCTGCTCCCGGCCTGCTACATCCGGGATCCCCGGCCGTCGCGCGATGACGTCATATGCATTGCAACGGCCGGAGATCACGGATGTAGCAGGCCGGGAGCAGAGAGGACGGAGCAGCGAGGAGCACCGAGGAGCGGCGATGATCAGAAGACCGGGATGGTAATGTATAAGCAGCGGGGGGGGGCCCTTACAAGGGGGGGCGAGTGCCAGCATTTGGGGGCTATATGCACTGCTTCCCCCTGCCGCTGATTGACAGGGGGAAGCAGTGCATATTTAATGAGCGGCCCCACGTGACGGGGCCGCTCATACAGCAGCCCCCCCCGCCTCCTCCAGCCTCCACAGCCCCCACCACGCAGAGACTACCATATTGACCCGTGTATAAGCCGAGGGGGAGACTTTTCAGCCCAAATTTTGGGCTGAAAAACTCGGCTTATACACGAGTATATACTAATTGTATTTCTGAACATGTTTTTGTAAACAGCTAAAATAACAAAACTTGTGTCACTGTCCAAATATTTCTGGCCCTAACTGTAGATAGATAACACAGGTCAACAAAAAAAATTTTTTTTTCTGGTGCCCAAAATATTTTAATGAATTTGGGGTATTTTTGGGGTGCTGATTCTGAATATGCTATCAGTTTTGCCAGATTGGCTCAAGTTTTTGAGATTTTTGGTATCTTATTTATAGCACTTGTTGGTAAATGCGACGCATCATCTCATTAATTTCTTTGGATTAGTACTTGAACTGAGCAGTTCTCAATATAGTTTTGTGTTAATTAGTGTTCTAAAAGTTTGTTCATAGCTTGATTTTTGCACTAACTTTATGTTGTTTTCTGTTTTCCAGTGAAAAGCATGAACTCATCAAGAAGAAGTTGTCTTAACGATCCAGACTCATTCTGTTACATTTGTGGTGAATATACACTGACAAAACATAGAAGAAACATAACAGACTTCGTTAAAAAAGTAGCAAAAAACGTCTTTTTTGTTACACATTTTACGAAAAATCTCAAAAACTTGAGCCAATCTGGCAAAACTGATGACATATTCAGAATCAGCACCCCAAAGTTACCCTAAATTCAATGAAATATCTTTGGCACCAAAAATGCTGTTGACCAGTGTAATAGATTAATAAAGAATAGATAGATAGATAGATAGATAGATAGATAGATAGATAAATGAATAAAGTAAGGAGCAGCGTGTTATGCTGGTATTATGCAGAGTGCAAAGCGTCCCTGAGGCTCCTTCCAGCCTCTATTATACATACAGTTTATAAATGGGTCACAGCACTTCTTTCCAATGCAAAAGATGTTTATTCCAGCCTGGCACAGATGGCAACGTTTCGAGCCTGTCAGCTCTTTTTCCAGCAACCACATTACAATTAAAGCAGTCTTTTATGCACCTTTGGCTAATTACATCACTTCCTTGCATACAATTTACATAAATTCATTTCCATAATAATACCCATCACCTAATTCATAATCCAATAAGTAAACAATGTGACAGTGCTTCATTTACTGTAGTAATCAGAGGTTCACACTCCTTAATCCTATATACTTAATCCTTTTATGCTGATATATTACAGCTCTATACAGTATTAATTCAATTTGTTCTTACTATTTATTGGCTATACGCCTTTATTTTACAGTGTTACACTGTCTGGGAGCGGCTTACCGGGTTCCTGTACTTCGGCATGTGCTTGTCGGCGTCCCGGAAGCTGTTAAGAGAGATTTAGATGCCATACAACGGAATAGTCAGAGACCCTTCAGACACCCTAATGTAAAGAAAGGTGAATATGAGGCACTGCAGGAACTTGTCCATGACGACGACCTAGTGGTTAAACCCGCTGATAAAGGGGGAGCAGTCGTCGTCATGGACAAGGGAAAATATGTAGCAGAGGTCATGAGACAACTGAGAGACGAGGAGGTATACCAGAAATTGACCAGAGATCCAAAGTTCGAGATACAGAAAAGCATTAAAACAGTCTTGGAAGAAGCTAAGTTAGGAGGGTTGATAGACCAGGAATTGCTGGACTATTTAATAGTGGATAGCCCGAGGACACCTGTACTTTACATTGTCCCAAAAATCCACAAATCAATTAAAGACCCACCAGGGAGACCTATAGTGTCGGGTGTAGACTCTGTATTTAATAATGTAGGAATCCTGTTAGACAAAATACTAAACCCACTAGCAAAGTCAGCAAGGTCTTACATCCGTGATACGGGACATTTTCTGGAGAAATTGAGAAATTTGGAAGTGGGCATGGGAGACATACTGGTGTCCTTCGATGTAGTCTCATTATATACATCAATTGAGCATAATAAGGGATCAGAGCAGCAAGGATGATGATGGAAAATACGCAATATGGCCAGGATAGTAAAAAATTGATAATTGATCTGTTAGAGATATGTTTGCGGTCAAATTATTTCTTGTTTGGGGACACCTACTACAAACAGTTGAAAGGCACCGCCATGGGGGCCCATATGGCATGTGCGTACGCCGGGGTCACCATGGCGGTGCTTGAAGAGGAGCACATCTATGTATCCCACCACTTCCGGAATGTCCGGGAGTGGTGGAGATACATAGATGATGTATTCCTTATATGGAGAGGTGATGTAGAGGAGCTCGAGGGCTTTTATAAGTACCTCAACACGGTTGACACCAGTATCAAGTTCACTATGGTTTATTCAAAAACGGAGATACAGTTTCTCGATGTGAATGTTGAACTGGAAGGAGGGAAGTTAAGCACTACTTTACATGTGAAACCAACAGACAGGAACAGGTTGTTGCGTTTTGACAGTAACCATCCCATTGAGATGAAGAGGGCCATACCCATAGGACAGGTCAAGCGAGTAAGACGTATTGTTAGCAATGAGGTGAAAAGGGAGGAAGCAGTAGTTAAGTTGATGGATAAGTTTAGAGACAGGGGTTACCCAGAGGAAGTCCTAAGAAAAAGTAGGAACCAACATAGCAGGGAGAAAACCACCCAGAGAAAAAGTTTGAGATTACCAGTAGTAACAACTTTTGGTGAAGAATCCAGGGAAATAACTCAGGCAATAAAAAGAAACTGGCAAATTCTTAGTAATGGTTTACCGGAAGTAAGGGAATTTAAGGAACCACCACTCTTCTCTTATAGAAGGGGTCGGAGCCTGAAAGATCGCTTAGTACAGTCGGATGTGGGAACTTTTAAACGACAGACCACGCTGACGGGCATAACAAGAACAGGGAATTACCCATGTATAGGATGTGTCAATTGCCCACTGATGAAAAAGGGCAACTCTTATGAGGTTAAAGGAAGGACATATAGAATTCAACAATTTTTTACGTGTGCCTCCGATCACGTAGTATACCTGTTGGAGTGCCCATGCAGAGAATATTATGTAGGTGAGACCACTTTGGAGTTGAGAATCAGGATGAGCCAACATAGGTATAGCATCAGAAAAAAGATAATGAATTTGCCAGTGTCGAAACATTTCACAGAGGCAGGGCATGAAGAGTGGGACTTAAGAGTCAGAGTAATAGATGGAATACCACCGATGAGGAGAGGAGGTGACCGTGAGAAACAATTGAGGATACAGGAACTGAAATGGATAAAGAAATTAGGGACTTTGAAACCTGGTGGCCTAAATGTAGAGTATAAGTTAGGAGTTGCCCTTTGAATATTAGGATCGGAGGCTCTATCATAATAGATCGTATACATTTTAACCACGCTTGGATTTTAACATAAATTTTAATTTTGACACAGAAATATTAATACTGATTTTTCTAAAAAGCTTACCTAAATTTTCTAAATTGTTTTATAGAAAAATATGAAGACACGTGAATCAGAAGGAGGTCACAAAAATGCTGATAGAGTCTACACAGTATTGAAAGAATGGGAGCGGCAATACAGGGAGCACTGTATGGTAACTACAAACAACATGGCACACTAATCGGGTATCCATCTTTGTGAGGATTATTTTAGAGAACCTTTTTTAGCACCTGTTTTAGAGATATTTATTAAAAACAAAGGATCTAAGGGCCCTTTCACATCAGCGTTTTTTTAAATTTGCGGCAGATGCGGTGAAAAAAACGCATCTGCCGCAACTGCCGCATAACGGTTCCACTTGCGGCACGGTTGCGGTTTTTTCCATAGGAAGTATAGGGGGACTTGCGGCAGATGCGGCAAGTGCGGTATTGCACTTGCGGCAGGTGCGGCAGAGAAAAAAACCGCGGCTTACTGCGGTTTTTTTCTCTGCCGCACCTGCCGCAAGTGCAATACCGCACTTGCCGCATCTGCCGCAAGTCCCCCTATACTTCCTATGGAAAAAACCGCAACCGTGCCGCAAGTGGAACCGTTATGCGGCAAACGCGGCAGATGCGGTTTTTTCACCGCATCTGCCGCGAATTACGAAAAACGCTGATGTGAAAGGGCCCTTAGTTAATATTAGAATAACGTACACATCGCTATACAGTGACCAGAATAAGAAAAGGAAAACAGAAAAGCAGGATTACCCCGATATCGCCCCCTATTTGGGAAGGGTTAATGATTGAGGCTCAATTAGAGCCATAAGAAATAGTCAGAATCCCTGGGTGGGTAAGGAGAGGGGATTAATATAGAATTGAACATAACCCTGAGAACGTCCTTTATAAAAGAAGGTCACCTTAAGCTAGTTTGCACAGCGTAATGAATAATAAAGCACTCTGAGAGTGTCCTTCATAAAAGAAGGTCACCTTAAGCTAGTTTTCACAGTGTAATGAATAATAAAACACAATACTTAATACACAAGCACTTTAACATAAAGAAACTAAGCACTTTAGAAGCACTGAGCACCTTTTAAACAGGCAAGATACAATACATACAGTATTGGCTTGCCGAGAATGAAAAAAGCCCCAACAAAGATGGAGAATGACGGAGATTGAGAAATGCGCATGCGCGGACGCTCTGACGTCAACGCGCACGCACGACGCGGCACGCACGTTTGCAAAGGTGGGGGCCGAGTGAAATACATACACCAGGCGCTTCCGGGACGCCGACAAGCACATGCCGAAGTACAGGAACCCGGTAAGCCGCTCCCAGACAGTGTAACACTGTAAAATAAAGGCGTATAGCCAATAAATAGTAAGAACAAATTGAATTAATACTGTATAGAGCTGTAATATATCAGCATAAAAGGATTAAGTATATAGGATTAAGGAGTGTGAACCTCTGATTACTACAGTAAATGAAGCACTGTCACATTGTTTACTTATTGGATTATGAATTAGGTGATGGGTATTATTATGGAAATGAATTTATGTAAATTGTATGCAAGGAAGTGATGTAATTAGCCAAAGGTGCATAAAAGACTGCTTTAATTGTAATGTGGTTGCTGGAAAAAGAGCTGACAGGCTCGAAACGTTGCCATCTGTGCCAGGCTGGAATAAACATCTTTTGCATTGGAAAGAAGTGCTGTGACCCATTTATAAACTGTATAGATAGATAGATAGATAGATGATAGATAATCCTTAGATAATAGATAAATAGATGAATAGATAGATATTAGATTGATAAAGAATAGATAGATAGATAGATAGATAGATAGATAGATAGATAGATAGATAGACAGATAGAGAATAGAATAGATAGATAGATAGATAGATAGATAGATAGATAGATAGATAGATAGATAGATAGATAGATAGATAGATAGATAATAAATAGATGAATAGAAAGATAATGAATATACAGATACTTAGATGATAGCTATCCTTCAGCTATATAATATCACCACCCCCCTACATATAATAAAGTTTACCCTTCAGTTCCTTTCATGTGGCACTAAAGGGTGTTTATCCTGGTTTAACCTAACAAATAAAGAAATAATTCAAGAAAAAAAAGGAAAAACTTGTGTCCTGGGTATCTTTGATAACCAGCCAAGGTAAAGCAGGCAGCTGGGGGCTGATGTTATCAGGCTGGGAAGGTCCATGGTTATTGGGCCCTTCCCAGCATAAATATACCAACCTACAGCCACCTCAGAAGTG
Source organism: Allobates femoralis (assembly GCA_033576535.1). NCBI lineage: Eukaryota > Metazoa > Chordata > Amphibia > Anura > Aromobatidae > Allobates > Allobates femoralis. Next base: position 7,651,736 of record JARQOC010000011.1, read on the forward strand.
CCATGATCCTGACTCCTCCCGATTACCCTGTTGCGGTGGCAATTGGTATAATATTTTTTAGTGTTGATGTCAGCTATTTAGTGTCAGCTGACATCACGCCCTGGTGTTAGTAATGGAGGAGTGTCTGTCAGACACCACCATTACTAACCCAGTAACGTAAAAGAACAAAACACAGACTCAAAATAGTTTGTTTTTAAAAACAGTCCACCAATTTATTATTTACTAGCTGGGTGCCCGATGCACATGCATCGGGATTCTAGAAGAGCGAGTCTCTGACTCGCAATGGCCGCTGAGCGGCCAATGCATCGCGCTGCTAAGGCGACTCGCCATGCCCGCTGCGCGGGCATAGCGAGTCGCCTTAGAACTGCTCGCAATGGCCGCTGAGCGGCCAATGCTTCGGGCGTATCCACATGACCACGCCGACTCGCATTGCGAGTGGACTCAGAAGGGGCAAAAAACCCATTCGCAATTATATAATAGATAGGTATCAACAAAAGCCATGCAGGTCCGACGTAGTCCAAGAATTCCTATGTAGTCCACAAATGAAAACCTGTAAGACACAAAAAGAATGAAATAAAAACAAGAGACTGTGTCATTTGTTCACCAATTTTTTTTAGAAAGCAAAGTTCCCTGATCCAATGTAGTCCAGCACTTCCCACAGCGTTCCTCGATGATGGAGATTAAAGGCTATGTAGCTCAAAATGGCACTCCATAGGCTTTGAGCAGTAACCACTCACTCAAGCATGAAAGTAACACTCTACAATAATGGTTGTTTACATGTAACTTCAAGGTTTTGCACAAGATTAGGAAACCTTCCTCTAATACAGTGTTACTCCTGCCTACAAGGTGTGTTTGGTACTGCAGCCCCATGGGCAGGTGTGGGTTGTAGCATTAAATGAGGAGGAGCCCACCAGGCTCCTGAGAAAATATTCATGTTTAGAACACTTGACTTACTAAGTCTTGCAGATCTGATCTCTGAGATTTCCACAATATAATTAAAGGGCCATATTCCCTTAAAAAGTGCTGCATTGCCTTCCTTATTACTGAGGCTTGTCAAGAGCAGCGAAGAGAAGAAAATTCCACTGGATAAAGCATCAGAAGTGGCTATTGACTCTATACTTGACTCCTAACCGAAACCTTATCCTTGACTTCATCATGGATTTTGACCCCCTCTCTGAGTTTGTTGTTTTGCACTTATTGCTCTTTTCCTAGTGACCCATGGCCCATTCTCAGACTTTTGTTGTGTCTTATACTTTTGTTGAGGGTGAGATACCAAGGACCTCAACTATTTGCTTACCCTGGTCAAATTAACTTAATCAAGTGCATGCACGAAGTAATTATATCAGACAAAGTCAGATACAAAACCTTTCTTGATGAGAAGACACATAAGAATTACTTTATTTAGCAAAACAAGCTTTGTTATACAACACAAGGCAAGGTGGCGACGAGGCATAGCTCTATAGCATTCAAGCAATCATAGTAGCGTCCGATTCCTTGCATAAATAATATCCCGATTAGCCCTCTCTTTTTATAGTTCTGACTTCCTGATATTCCCTTAAAAAGTGCTGCATTGCCTTCCTTATTACTGAGGCTTGTCAGGAGCAGCGAAGAGTAGAAAATTCCACTGGATAAAGCATCAGAAGTGGCTATTGACTCTATACTTGACTCCTAACCCAAACCTTATCCTTGACTACATCATGGATTTTGACCCCCTCTCTGAGTTTGTTGCTTTGCACTTATTGCTCTTTTCCTAGTGACCCATGACCCATTCTCAGACTTTTGTTCTGTCTTATACTTTTGTTGAGGGTGAGATACCAAGGACCTCAACTATTTGCTTACCCTGGTCAAATTAACTTAATCAAGTGCATGCACGAAGTAATTATATCAGACAAAGTCAGATACAAAACCTTTCTTGATGAGAAGACACATAAGAATTACTTTATTTAGCAAAACAAGCTTTGTTATACAACACAAGGCAAGGTGGCGACGAATCATAGCTCTATAGCATTCAAGCAATCATAGTAGCATCCGATTCCTTGCATAAATAAGATCCCGATTAGCCCTCTCTTTTTATAGTTCTGACTTCCTTCTCAGACACTCTCCTTGCATACATAACTGGGTATAACTGGTTTACACAGGATATGTAGCAGAATATAGGTATAGATAGAGTGGTCCAGCTCCTCCACCGATCTCTGATGATGGATCCGGTATATAAACGTTCCATGGACATCAGTTACCGTCCGTTGTCACAGATCAGCGCCTGTCCGTGTGTCCTAGAAACTCAAGGCTCCACACGGATGTGAACATTCTGCAGTGTGAAGGGGCCTGACATATTCTGCAAACCAAGACCTTAATGACATCACAGGTCATGTGCAGTAAGGAGCCAATCAGTGAGTGTAAGCTCTCATGTGGGAGGAGCTCCACAGGTCCTTGTCATTCCACATGTCCCATTGTAATTCCTGCTCTCCTCCCAGACCGTCACCAGCAGTCAGAGGCTCAGCTCCCAGTGGAGAACCGTCTCCTGTCAGTCACAGCAAGGAGCCGGCTCCTATCAGTCACAGCAGGGAGCTGGCTCCTGTCAGTCACAGTAGGGAGCCGGCTCTGTGTTCGATTTGTTGGTGGAGAACTGCTGGAACATGGGGATGGGGGCGTGCTCATGGTGATATCAGTGGGGGGTGAGGGCTCATGGTGACATCAGTGGGGGGTGAGGGCTCATGGTGATGTCAGTGGGGGTGGGCACATAGTGATGTTAGTGGGGGGTGAGGGCTCATGGTGACATCAGTGAGAGCAGGTTCATGGTGATGTCAGCAGGTGGTGAGGGCTCATGGTGACGTCAGTGGGGGGGGTGAGGGCACATGGTGATGGCAGTGGGGGGGTGAGGGGTCATGTTGACGTCAATGGGGGCCGGGCTCATGGTGATGTCAGTGGTGGGTGAGGGTTCATGGTGACGTCAGTGGGGGTGGGCTCATGGTGATATCAGTGGGGGGTGAGGGTTCATGGTGATATCAGTGGGGGGTGAGGGCTCATGGTGACGTCAGTGGGGGTGGGCTCATGGTGATATCAGTGGGGGTGAGGGCTCATGGTGACGTTAGTGGGGTGGGCACATGGTGACGTTAGTGGGGGTGGGCACATGGTGACGTCAGTGGGGGTGGGCACATGGTGATGCCAGTGGGGTTGGGTTCTGTGATTTTGGGGTCCGGGGCCTCATTCATTGAACAATACTATGGGGGTGGCTCATGATAACGTCAGTGGGGGGGGGGTGGGCTCTGTGCTTCTGGGGGGCGGGGCGGTCACATGGACCAATCAGATAGTGAAGAAAAGCTGACATCTGGACTCCCAGTCCCAAGGCAATTATGTGAGTAGATGGCAGGTTATTATTGCAGTTTTGTGTATAGATGTCTCTTAGGGTTTGCCTGTTTGGTGCTCAGTGTGGACATATTTGTATCTTCTTTGTAGACTAATGTTGGATTCAGCTCAGTTTTTTTTGTGTTTTTTTTCCTACAAAAGAAGTTTTTGAATTTGTTCTCTGCAGACCGCGGGAGAAAACTTACCAAAAAAAACAGCCAAAGCGTCTGAAATCCAATTGCGCTTAGCAGGTCCCAGTGATAAAGGCGACACATGTGCATAATACCGGAGCAACAATCACTGCCATGACATGGGGGAGGTGATTGGTGGTATGTTATATGGACACAGATGAGGTGTCAATAGGGCGTCAGTCACACAGGTACGTGTGTATACAGCCTATTGATCACGCCTATACAATTAGACCAGATGGGCTGCCCAATATACATGCAACACACCGGACAGATGCCCCAAAGGACCCAACTGCATCCTGCATTAAGATAAAAAAGTGCAAAACAAATGATGAATGATCGTCACGTGTTGATTGCCTTTGCAGCTTTTTTGTCCTTTGGCTCTATCAGGGTTGATGTTGAAGTTGCAGTTGCTCAATGTGTGGTGGGCGGCTCTGCTGGTGGAGTCATAGCTCAGGTGGAGCTGGAGGGGTGTGTCTGAGTTTTCCACTTTCCACCCCTTCAGCCTTGAGTAGTTCTGCTTCCCTCCACTACATTTCACATATTAAAGTGAGCCTGTCACCTAGTTACATCACCCCAGGCTCTCATTACCAGTCCTGCACCTTCCTATTACTATTCTAACTATCCCTCTCTCTCCTAAATGTGCTGTGTGACTGTTTTATAAAACTTTTTTATAACTTACTGCCTTGTATTATAATAAAGCGGTGGCTACTGTTATTCCTCCTTCGCTCCCTTTCGCCACCTCTTGCAGGCTTTACCCCATGGGTGTGATATTGAAATTACAATGCGCGCCCCCTCAGCCTGCCTCAGAGCCCTCTGTAGAGTTCCGGGTATGACGCTGAATGTGTCATTTCCAGTACTCAGCATCCCGACTTCAAGCTGCGCATTGCGCATGCTCTGCGGAGCACATTACATCAGCATACCAACATTTAGGAGAGAGAGGGATAGTTAGAGTAGTAATAGGAAGGTGCAGGGACAGGTAGTGATAGCCTGGGGTGATGTAACTAGGTGACAAGTTCAGTTTAAGTTCATTTCTCATCTAGTACCTGTGTTATGCAGACGTGCGGATGGAAGAGCTGCTATTCCCTTCACTCGGAGAGTGTCCTTTTCCTGGTTGTGGGTGGAGGTAGAGGCTGGTTGAGGATTTGAGGGATAGGGTGGTGGCCCGAACCTCCTCGCCTTCACAGGTAACCTTTGGGAACACGGCTAATCAGGGCCTCCCAGTCACCCTTGTCCGTTATATCTTCCTGCTCCATACCTCTCATCCACTCCACGTGTGAGGTATTGGTGGCCAAAACATGCAAGCTTGCAGCCCACGTCAAGGGTCCTCACGCTTACGAGTCCCTAACTATAGTCAGAGCAAAAAACACTACAAAGACAAAAATATATACTGTGTATTATGCACATGTGCCGCCCTTTATCACTGGGGCCTGTTCAGTCTGGATATCAGATCAGGTCTATAGACCCCGGGGTGGACGTTACCTTTCCAAACTAGAACACAATCCTAAACTCTTCAAAACTTTGGCTAAAAACCAAATATTGATAAAGAAAAATGACGACTTTTTGTCTTGTCGTCATCATCAGTGATAAGGACTGGAAAACTCCAAGATGTAAATTGGATGAAGGACTCGCGAGGAGACCAGACCTCGTCTCTCAATGTCGGGATGGGAATTTTTGCAATTAAAAAAAATTGCTGGGTCATCAACCCTCGTCCCCCCCTCCCGCTCTTCCAAACACCCTTTATAATCGCGGCCCAAATATGTTCCCACCCTACAAAACACATATCCATGGGTCATGTAACATATTATATCGTGTAATATCTCGTTGCGTTTAAGATTCTTTATAATGAAGGTTTTGTGTCGCCTTCATGGGATGATGATACAATAGTGATATTATGCCACCAAGGAGCATCACAGCTTCTGCAGATGAAATCCAGAGTCCGGCTGAGCACGAAGCCGCCGTCCATTGTCTCCAGCTCATTAGTAGCCTATCGGTAGGAGGTGTTGTATTTCAGGCTTCCATTATTTCAGATCATCCTAGTGAGATTAATGCTTGTACAGTTCCTTCTGCAGACATCACGAGACGACACATGGGGTCCACCATTGTTCTCCTCTCCTGCGTGTTGACATGACTCGGCCGGAATGTTCTGTCGATTGTTGTCTAATTTATGTAAACACTCAAGTTGTCATCGTTTCTTTTAACTTGCTGTCCATTTGGACATGTCGTGTTCCCAAAGTGTGACATCACTAGACACAGTGTCTGCCAGCAGACATAAGGTGATATCATAGCATGACCCTGTTCCTCCAATCATATGGATATATGCAAGAAAGGATGGAAGAATGTGGCCACAATGGGACCAAGTAGAGCTGGGGCCCTTCCATAGGGGCCCATGGTGCCTCTAAAGCTAAACCGATTGCATCAAGGATACTCAATACTCTGATATGTAAGGACTCCAGACTCTTCCATGACTGATGGTTTAGAGGCAGAGAATGATCAGACATCGTGATTTTCAATTCTCAGTCCTTTTGCTGCCAAAGGAAATAAGCCAATACCAGAGGTATCTACCCATGGTCTAATCTCCTCTGCTCATATCACAGCACATGCATGCTTGCACCAGCCTGGGGTGCATGTTTTCCCTCCTCAAACTTCCCACTAGCCAAAGGAAGACCTCTCCCCATCCTCAACCTAGAGCCTTGAGGCATTCGGATCAACCTGTGGTTAATGCACCCTACTGTATCTACCGCCTGGCCATTCGGGAGACCTCTCTCATGCCTCTATCTGGGGATTTGGGCAGGAGTGCCAGACTAGATGCATGACACCATACTTGAACTGCCATCTGGTCACTTCTAGGGCCTCTCCCACTCCTCCACCTGGGGACTTGGAGCAGGGGATGAACCTAGGGTGCATACTGCCTTACTTAACCACGGCCTGGTCATTCTAGGACCTCTCCCACACCGCTACCTTGGGAGCTGAAGTAAGAGGACAGACATGTATCTACCGCCTGGCCATACAGATGACCTCTCCCACTCCTCCATCTGGGACTTGGAGCAGAGGATGAACCTAGGGTGCATACTGCCTTACTTAACTACGCCTGGTCATTCTGCGACCTCTCTCCACACCTCTACCTTGGGAGCTGAAGAAAGAGGACAACATGTACCTACCGCCTGGCCATACAGAAGACCTCTCCCACTCCTCCACCTGGGGACTTGGAGAAGGGGGATGAACCTAGGGTGCTTACTGCCTTACTTAACTACCGCCTGGTCATTCTGCGACCTCTCCCACACCTCTACCTTGGGACTTGAAGCAAGAGGACAAACATGTACTTACTTCCTGGCTATTTGGGGGACCTCTCCCACTCCTCCACCTGCAGACTTGGAGCATGTGAACCAACATGGGGTGCATGTTGCCCTACTTGAACTGTCGCCTTGCCAGTTGGGGAACCTCCCCCACACCTCCACCTGTGGACTTGGAGAAAGTGGGACCAACTTGGGATGCTTGCCGCCCTACTAGAACGTCTGCCTGGTCACTTGCGAGACCTGTTCCAGTCCTCTGTCACAGGATTTGGTGCGGCAGGACTACCCTAAGTTGTGGGCTGCCCTCCTTGATCTAACAGCTGTTCATTTAGAACCCTCTCATACACATGCATGCTTGAGTAGGCTAAGCCAAGTATGAGGGTAAAGAGAGAAAGCTGTCATCCAAATAAACATCTGGTGGATGCTATCTGATGTGTTTGGTCAATATCAAAAACCTTCATCCATGGTTGACTTCTCCATTTTTAATGGAGCATCAAGTCTTGATCTTGACCTTTTCCGGGGCCAACACATCAGTAAAGTTCTCAAGGGCCAACACTTATTAACTCAACTAATTGGTCTGGACGATAGACATCGAGAGTCTTTCCAATCTTCACGCAAACTTTCCCAAGTGTCAAACGTCAGACATCCTTCAGTCTTGGTTTTCATCTAATAGACGTCATCTTGATCCGTTGGGTTGACGGCATCAGCTGTCTTCAAATAGTTCTTCCTCCCAACTCAGTGAATGTTTCTTTTGGCTGCTCTTCTGTAAATAACGTGTGGACGGGCGATCAGTGAAGAAGATTCAGGTAAATGGATCCCAAAATAGATGTAGAAAACCACAAATTATATCCTTATCTTATCTGAGCTGCAACTTATCATTTTGGATCATTTCCTTCCTTCTACGTACAGGATGTTTCTGCTTCCACAACTGTGACTAATCGCATCACAAAAATAAAATATTGAGTTCAGTTTAAGATGGAAACGAGCGGTAAATGAGCAATGGACCTTTCAGATTTCAAAGGAAAGGTAAAAAATGACATTCCCTATTATCAGGCGGCTCATTGGGGACACTAAAATGTAAATGAGCGCCTACGTGGCACCTGCTGAAATGAAAAGGTGCCCATTGATTTTACTGGACACATTGGGCTATATGACTATGGGAAGACTGACTTAGGTAGAGAGATAAGAAGGAAGGAGAAAGGGACGTGGACGGGAGTATTTGTACATAGTCTGGTTACTCTCTGTGAGGTGGCAACATTTCCACTGTGACGCAAAGCAAAATGCGGGTGTAACATTAAATTGACAGCAAAATCTATTGCTGCTGTAAATTCTCCTGTTACCAAAACCAATCAGGCAATGGTACATGGACGTGGTCTTCCATCAGGGACATTTCACTGGTGATGAAGACACGGCTCGTACATAGTCTGGACTATTCTGTAGTAACATTTCACTGGTGATGAAGACACGCTGTACATAGTCTGTCTATTCTGTAGTAACATTTCACTGGTGATGAAGACACGGCTCGTACATAGTCTGGTATATTCTGTAGTAACATTTCACTGGTGATGAAGACACGGCTCGTACATAGTCTGGTATATTCTGTAGTAACATTTCACTGGTGATGAAGACACGGCTCGTACATAGTCTGGTATATTCTGTAGTAACATTTTACTGGAGATGAAGACATGGCTTCGTACATAGTCTGTTATTCTGTAGTAACATTTCACTGGTGATGAAGACACGGCTCGTACATAGTCTGGTATATTCTGTAGTAACATTTCACTGGTGATGAAGACACGGCTCGTACATAGTCTGGTCTATTCTGTAGTAACATTCACTGGTGATGAAGACACGGCTCGTACATAGTCTGGTCTATTCTGTAGTAACATTTCACTGGTGATGAAGACACGGCTCGTACATAGTCTGGTCTATTCTGTAGTAACATTTCACTGGTGATGAGACACGGCTCGTACATAGTCTGGTCTATTCTGTAGTAACATTTCACTGGTGATGAATACACGCTCGTACATAGTCTGGTCTATTCTGTAGTAACATTTCACTGGTGATGAAGACACGGCTTGTACATAGTCTGCTCTATTCTGTAGTAACATTTCACTGGTGATGAAGACACGGCTCGTACATAGTCTGGTCATATTCTGTAGTAACATTTCACTGGTGATGAAGACACGGCTCGTACATAGTCTGGTCTATTCTGTAGTAACATTTCAATGGTGATGAAGACACGGCTCGTACATAGTCTGTCTATTCTGTAGACACATGGGGTCGTACATAGTCTGGTCTATTCTGTAGTAACATTTCCTGATCACTGGTGAAACATGAAAGACACGCGTCTCGCACATAGGGTCCGCTGTGTCTCTATTCTGTAGTAACATTTCACTGGTGATGAAGACACTGCTCGTACATAGTCTGGTCTATTCTGTAGTAAACATGATGAGAAGTGACATCCCAGGGTGACATGGATGATAAAGGAACAAGACATAAGAATCAACACCTTCATAATGTGGAGCTGAGAAGGAGGTTATCAATACCATGGATGGCAAGAAGAACAAGAATCAACCAGACATGTCCCTGGAAGGAAGGATCACCAAGATACGACTGTCTACACATCATACAAAGAGCAATCACTGAGAAGGACATCAAGATTGGAGGAATAGAAGAACAAGGCAAAGAGAAGACAGCAACTGATGTTATGCATCAAAAACCTGGGGAGATCTTGTGAACCTATCTAGGTCGTAATGAATACCTGGTGACCTATTTAGGCTTGGAGAAGACCATAGTGGACATACTAGGCTTGAGAGACCATAGTGGACATGTCTAGGCTGGCTGACCCGGTGAACCCATCAAGGCTTGGAAAGATCGATCTTCTACGAACGTTCATCCATCAAGTCGCCATGGCTGCCCGATCGAGCTGAAGGCCGCTAGCATAAATAAATAATCAAAATCAAAGTGAAGGGATTTGCTAAAACATATTTGTAGGACACCAATGAGCCGTGTACCTATATGAACTAAGTAGTTCTCCTCAACTCCAAGAAGACTGCTCCATATAAAACAGACATTGGCTTACATTGGAGCTGTAGTGCCAATTTTGTTCACTTGGCAAAAGTTTGGTTTAATGTATATTCTGTGTGTATGTTCCATGTACCTAAATATCCTGTCCAAGGCAAAGTTGACTGGTTGGTGCCTTGTCCTCCTGGGCCCCTAGCAGTCAGGGTACATGCTCTGGTATTCCCCCCTCTCGGTAGTCCTTCTCTCTAGTAGTCCTCCTCCCCAGTAGTCCCCCTTTCCAGCAGCCCCCTCTATAGTAGTCCTCCTCTCTGGTAGTCCCCCTCTCCAGTAGTCCCCCTCTCCGGTAGTCCTCAACTCTGGTAGTCCTCTCCAGTAGTCCTCCTTTCTGGTAGTCCTCTCCAGTAGTCCTCCTCTCTGGTAGTCCCAGTCCCTGGTAGACCTCCTCTCATGTAGTTCCCCTCTCCTGTAGTTTCCCTCTCTAGTAGTCCTCCTCTCTGGTAGTCCTCTTCTTTGTTAGTCCTTCTCTCCGGTAGTCTCCCTCTCCAGTATTCCCCTCTCTGTAGTCCATCTCTACGGTAGTCCTCCTCTATGGAATTCCCCCTCTTCAGTAGTCCCCCTCTCTGATATTCCCCTCTCTGGTAGTTCCCCTCTTCGGTAGTTACTCTCTTTGGTGTTCACCATCTCCGGTAATCCTCCTCTCTTGTAGTTCCCATCTCTATTTGTCCTCCTCTCTGGAATTCTCCCTCTCTGATAGTCCCTGTCTCTGGTCATCCCTGTAGTCCTCTTTCAGGTAATCCCCCTCTTGTATTCACCCTCTTCGGTAGGCCCCACTCTCCAGAAGTCCCCCTCTCCGGTAGTCCTCTACAGAATTAACCCTATCCTGTAGTTCTCCTCTCTGGTAGTCCCTCTCTTCAGTTATCTTCCTCTCCAGTACTTCCCCTCTCCAGAATTCCCCTCTCTGGTAATCCTCCTCTCTGGTAGTCCTCTTCTTTGCTAGTCCTTCTCTCCGATAGTCTCCCCCTCCAGGATTCCCCTCTCTGGTAGTCCATCTCTCCGATAGTCCTCCTTTATGGAACTCCCCCTGTTCGGTAGTCCTCCTCACCTGGCACTCCCTCTTTGCGGTTGTCCTCCTCTCCAGAATTACCTTTTTCTGGTAGTCCTTCTCTCTGGCAGTCCATCTCTCCGGTAGTCCCCCTCTCCCCTAGTCACCCTCTTCGGTAGCCTCCTCTCAGGTAGTCTCCCTCTCTGTTAGTCCCCCTCTCTAGTAGTCCCCTTCTCCTTTAGTCTTATCCAGTAGTCCCCCTCTCTGGTAGTCCTCCTCTCCGGTAGTCCTCCTCTCAGGTAGTCTACCTCTCTGGTAGTCCCCTCTACGGTAGTTCCCTCTCCGGTAGTCCCCCTCTCTGGTAGTCTCCCTCTCCGGTAGTCCCCCTCTCCAGTATCCCCTCTCTGGTAGTCCCCCTCTCCGGTAGTCCTCAACTCTGGTAGTCCTCCTCTCCAGTAGTCCTCCTTTCTGGTAGTCCTCTCCAGTAGTCCTCCTTTCTGGTAGTCCCAGTCCCTGGTAGACCTCCTCTCATGTAGTTCCCCTCTCCTGTAGTTTCCCTCTCCAGTAGTCCTCCTCTCTGGTAGTCCTCTAATTTGCTAGTCCTTCTCTCCGATAGTCTCCCCCTCCAGGATTCCCCTCTCTGGTAGTCCATCTCTCCGATAGTCCTCCTTTACGGAACTCCCCCTGTTCGGTAGTCCTCCTCACCTGGCACTCCCTCTTTGCGGTTGTCCGCCTCTCCAGAATTACCTTTTTCTGGTAGTCCTTCTCTCTGGCAGTCCATCTCTCCGCTAGTCACCCTCTTCGGTAGCCTCCTCTCAGGTAGTCTCCCTCTCTGTTAGTCCCCCTCTCTGGTAGACCCCTTGTCCTTTAGTCCTATCCAGTAGTCCCCCTCTCTGGTAGTCCTCCTCTCCGGTAGTCCTCCTCTCAGGTAGTCTACCTCTCTGGTAGTCCCCCCTACGGTAGTTCCCCTCACTGGTAGTCCTCCTCTCAGGTAGTCTCCCTCTCTGGTAGTCCCCCTCTCCGGTAGTCCCCCTCTCCGGTAGTCCCCCTCTCCAGTAGTCCCCTCTCTGGTAGTCCCCCTCTCCGGTAGTTCCTCCTCTCCGGTAGTCCCCCTCTCCGGTAGTCCCCCTTTCCGGTAGTCCCCCTCTCTGGTAGTACCCCTCTCCAGTAGTCCCCTCTCTGGTAGTCCCCCTTCTCCGGTAGTCCCTCCTCTCCGGTAGTCCCCCTCTCCGGTAGTCCCCCTCTCCGGTAGTCCCCTTCTCCGGTAGTCCTCCTCTCCGGTAGTCCCCCTCTCTGGTAGCCTTCCTCTCCAGTAGTCATCCTCTTGCGTAGCTGGTTAAGTGTGTATTTTCTCCTTATCTCCTCTTTTCTCTAGGTGGCACACTTTATATTTGTTAACGTAGAGCTCCCTATACCACTGGGATCTCCACAAAGGAAAATCAACATTTTCCATGATTAAAACAGAAGTAACAAATAAAAAGAACGTTTCCATTCATTGTCTACAGGAGGATTTCTTGACAACAATGAGAAATGGATTCTTAAAGTTGAATAACTGTTCACACCCTTGTGTTATTTAGCGATGAAGAGAGAATGGATGAATCTCAGGTCAACACATGGAATGATAACTATCCCCTGTGACGGAGGGAACATGTAATCATTATCTTCTATGATTGACACCTTCCTGTAACCTTTGGATTAATCCTTCTTAATTGTCCAGTTTTTGGCCACCTAAACACTATCCGGGCCCCTGCCCCGCTTCTCTTAGTTGGTCACACCTTTGATTGCGCCTAGTTTATCAGCACCCGCTCTTCCATATCCTCCGGAACAACTGGTGAAATCTTCATAGATGGAACATATTTCTCTTCCCCCCGTGTTCCACCCCCCGTGCTCCACCCGCCATATCAGTTACCTGTCTAACTGCAGACATCCCAATCTGGATGAAAAAGAGCGCGGGGAGTTCACGGCCCCGGAGCGCAGACCGCTGGGTGGAGAAACTCGAGGAATTCTAAAGCGCTTTGGTCGAGTCCCTAGAAGTAATCGTGTTTATATTACAGACCAGAACACTAAATTACTTTAATGCATGGAATTTAAAATTGGGTGAAGCATTGAGCTTTGATGGTGTTGGACGACGGCCGGCCGTAATATATGTATTTTTAATAATGTGCAATGCAAAGTATGTACAGTATGCAGAATATACAGAGCAGAACATACACAGAATCATCATTCCAGAAAGAAATGCAGCAGAAATAGCTCGAAAAGAGATGAGAGAAGGGAAAATCTACTGGGAATGTTCATGTTGGAGAACTAGAAACTTACATTATAAATCCTGAAGTCATTAAAAGTGTAAGTTACCCGTAACTATGGATAACTGACACCCCCCAGAGTTCTTGTCTTCACCAGACCTTACATGAGATGTTTGGTTCTTCTATGGTTTTTATGGTCCTACAAGCCCCAATGATATACAAAGGTCTGCATCACCTTTGTGCCTATGGACCTAGTTACATGTACTTTCGTGCCACATGACAATGGAGTATAATGAATCTCCACTTTCGCCAGTAGTCATTAAAAGTGTAAGTTACCCGTAACTATGGATAAACTGACACCCCCCAGAGTTCTTGTCTTCACCAGACCTTACATGAGATGTTTGGTTCTTCTATGGTTTTTATGTCCTACAAGCCCCAATGATATACAAAGTCTGCATCACCTTTCTGTGGCCTATGGACTATGTTACTATGTTACTATGTTACCTTTCTGTGGCCACTATGACAATGGAGTATGACAAATCTCCACTTTCGCCAGGTCCTGGTTCCTTCTTCTTCTGGATGTGACCATGATTCTGTTCTCCTACTCAATCATTGACTTGAGGTTGTATGGTCTTGTATGACATTGGGTCAATTTGAAGGAGATTCTGGCTTATCCACAGGAGCTCCAGTTAGCTAATACTATCTATTACTTGGAAAGTATGTATCAAGTGTTTTAAGTCCTCATCAATCAGACACTGACTTTGGACTTCTTCATGGATGATGCTCCTGCTCTCTTGGCTAATCACCCAGGAACCGTTCTACTCCTCATTTTGACCCCTTGATAACTACTGATTACACCTCTATCTCATCCTATGACGTGTGGCATCAGTCCCTGGTGACAACAATTGACTATGCTACTGCTCCTTCAGTGCCACTGCCTGACCCTAATCGGAGACTATTCTGAAGACCACCATCTGGGAAACCAATTGGGCTGATCTACATGTGCTTTTATATTATATAGACTCTTCACCCTCATTTAGCCACATTGAGATCCATATTTCCAGTTAAGCACACTGTAGCTTCTTTCTGCTGTAGCCCTGCTGGATGCAGCCATGACTGTGTTCTGCTGCACAATCATTGACTTGAGGTTGTAACGTCAACCAGGGCCAATTTGAACGGGATTCCGACTTATCCACCTGAGCTCTGGTTAGCTACTACGGAACTACCTACTTCTTGGAAAATGTGTTGAGTCCTCCTGAATCAGACTCTGACTTTGCACTTCTTCATGGATGATGCTCCAGCATCGCTCTCTTGGCTGGTCATCAAGGCTGTTCACGTCCCCCAGTGATGGCACATGTCTCCCAGTGATGCATCATGGCCCCCAATGATGACACACGTCCCCCAGTGATGGCACATGTTCCCCAATGATGACACACATCCCCCAGTGATGACATACGTCCGCCATTGACGGCATACATCCCCCAGTGATGGTGAACGTCCCCCAGTGAAGGCACACATCCCCAATGATGACACACTGTCCCCCAGTGATGGCACATGTCCCCAGTGCTGGCACATGTCCCCCAGTGCTGGCACATGTACCCCAGTGTTGGCACACGTCTCCCAGTGATGGTACATGTCCCCCAATGATGACACACGTCCCCCCAGTGATGACACACATCCCCCAGTGATGGTACACGTCCCCCAGTGATGGCACATGTCCCCCAATGATGACACACATCCCCCCAGTGATGACACACATCCCTCAGTGATGGCACACTTCCCCCAGTGCTGGCACACATCCCCCAGTGATGGCACACATCCCCCAGTGATGGCACACGTCCCCCAATGATGACACACATCCCCCCAGTGATGACACACATCCCCCCAGTGATGACACACATCCCCAGTGATGGCACACTTCCCCCAGTGCTGGCACACATCCCCCAGTGATGGCACACGTCCCCCAGTGATGGCACACATCCCCCAGTGATTGCACATATCTCCCAGTGATGGATCATGGCCCCCAGTGATGACACACGTCCCCCAGTGATGGCCCATGTCCCCAAGTGATGACACACGTCCGCCATTGACAGCATACGTCCCCCAGTGATGATGCAGGTCCCCCAGTGATGGCACACATCCCTCAATGATGACACACGTCCCCCAGTGATGGCAAACGTCCCCCAGTGATCGCACATGTCTTCCAGTGATGGATCATGGCCTCCAGTGATGACACATGTCCCCAGTGATGACACACGTCCCCCAGTGATGACACACGTCCCCCAGTGATGGCACCCGTCCCCCAGTGATGGCAAACGTCCCCCAGTGATGGATCCCCTGTGTTGGCCCACTTCCTCAGAGGTGGCACACGTCCCCCTGTGCTGGACATCGCCCCTCCCATGCTACTGCCCATACTAAAATAAAAAACTGTTTACTTACCCTCTCCAGCGCTGTGCTCCAGGTCTCCCTGCTTGCCGCTGCGCTGCACTTCCTGATGTGATCGGCACAGCAGAGTGACATCATCTCTGCATGCCCCATCATAGCGGCAAGCAGGGAGACATGAAGCACAGCGCTGGAGAGGGTAAGTAAAGTGTTTTTTATTTTAGTATGGGCAGCAGCATGGGGGGGGGCCATATCCAGCACAGGGGGGCCATGTGCCATCGTGAGGGGGGTGCAGGCACATGTAATATGCGCCGCTCCCCCAGTCCATCACCTCTGCGCGGTTTCAGCACCGAGGTGATGGACAGCGGGATGCAGTGCATATTATATGAGGCTAATGAGTGGGGTCACGTGACCTCCCACTGCTACCTGCAGCCTGCCCCAGCCCTGGACACTGCTCCAGAGCTGCCCCCACCCTCCCCTGCAGTATATAATCCGTACATTTGGATTATAAGACGCACCCTCCACTTTCCCCAAAATTTGGGGAACAAAAGTGCCGAAAAAATACGGTATGTGACAAGCCATATTAGTGTGTAATCATTATGGTAAGCAGCAGCCCTCCTCTATTTTGGAAGATTGTAAGTGGCTGCCTCATCAGCAATCTGCACGTGGGCTTCACCCATGATGGAGGTTTCCTGCACCCTGAGTGGATTTAGTATTAGATTTGTTGATACGTTTTCTTTCTGTTGTTCTCCTTTATGGTGTTTAATCAGTTTAGGGACTTGACGGAAGTGTGAGGACCCTTGACAAATGGGTTGCAAGCTTCCATATTTTGGGCCAAAATATCAGCTAATAAGGTACTTTTTGCACATTTTATGCATTTTTTGCACATTTTATGCATTTTTTGCATGGTGTAGCGAGACCTTCTGAATTTAGGTGCTACATTGGTGAGGCTGTCCTGTGAGATACCCTCATATAGTGGTAACTAGCCCTCCCTACCTGGTGTCACTAATAGGCTATTATTCAGACACTGTGTATCTCACTTATCTATGTGACAGGCTCCCTATGCAAGCCTTACTAGTGTGCAATCCTTATGCTAATCGGCCGCCCCCTCCATTTTGGAAGGCTGTAAGTGGCTGCCTCATCAGTATTCTGCACCTGGGCTGCTCCCATCTCTATGATGGAGGTGTGGGCATTTAGTATCGGTTTTGGCTCCAGGGTGATACATTTTTTCTATGTTCTCCTTTTTGGTGTTTAATACCCCTATTAGTGTAGGAGAACCTTCTTAAAAGTTTGCTTAGATAAACAGGGAAAAAAAAAAGAAACAATGTAACAAAGAGAAGATGCAACGGATCAGTGACGACTGCTGTTTCTGGTAGCCGGAGTTGTTGACTTGAGCTCGAATTCTCCAGTTTTATCTTTTCTGAAGTTCTTTTTTAATGACTTTTTTCATGTTGGGTCGTAACATAGGTAATTGTTACATCCATCGGTGCTACTTTCGGTGATGCTCCGGCTTTGTAATTCTCTCCACAGCAACCTACATTGGACAATTATGTAAAACGATGGTGTCAACCCCCTTTGGAAAGAATACGTCTTTTGTTCATCTGGAGAACCAATCCCTCTTGTTCCCCCTTACTGTCATAAACAGAATTTCTGCTTGAATACTCAGGATCTTAAATATCTCGGACATTGTGAAGAGCATTGTGCCTCCCTATGGGATCCCATTTTGGGACCCCCACTGGATAATCATCTCTTAATGGTCTTAATTGTACAAGTTTAAATACTCTTATATTGTGTTTGTGCCGCTTTGTAGACGCACAGTGTCCCTATTCTCTTCCTCCAGCTCCCGGTAAACAAGGCCTGCTGCTGCGGTGAAGGCCTTTTCAGATTATGGATAATTGGATATGATCAAACATGCCAGGAAAAATACCCCCCCAAAAAAAGTCCATGTAGGTGGTGGGATCAAACTGCGCGGCGTTTCTATTGTCCAAGTGTGTGGGTGTCTCTACTTTCCATAAACAGTTCTCTACGTGTCTAATGAGGTAAACTGTGCCCGGAGAGGAGGATGGGTCGTGTCTAATGGGACTAAATATAACTGTGCCCACACAAAGCCCAGACGTGGCAGTGCCCGGATCTGCAACGTTTTCAAGAGTCAAGAAATGGACTTAAGAGTTTAAGGCGTCTCAGATAGGACCAACCTGGGGCACCGGACCAATGGGTCGTAGACCGCACTATGAATTGATTTACATTCCTGTGGCTGAAGGGGGCAGCATGTGCCAGACTCACATGTTCCAAAAACCACCTCCTTGTGCGGTCGACTTTACCCACCAAGAACAACCCAACTCCGGGGAATATTCCTTCATTACTCTCATTAAGCTGAGAATGTATCATAAACTTTTAATCCTTTCTAGGAAACTTTAAGAACATTCAGGCAGGGAAAGTAGAGTCCCATGGGCCCTGCTGCAAAATCTGGACTTGGGCCCCCACCTGTATGTTGCATCGTCCCTTGTAGCATTCAAGATCCTGCGTGTAACAATGTCACCCATGTAACAATGTAACCATGTCTCATGTAACAATGTCACCCATCCTATAGTCATGTCCTCAGTCCCTGCCCCTTCTTGTAATGATGTCATCCATTCTGTGCCCCTTTCCTATAATAATTTCCCCCTTCCTAGGCCACTTCCATATATAATTTTCATGGAGTCAAACCCTACCGGTAAAACGTAGGTTAATGTTTGATTCCTAGTAACGTTTTTAGTTTAGTCAAACCTGGGGTGAAGTTCAAGGAGACCCTGTATTCAGGGAATAGACAGAGATGGGTCAGGTTTCCATGTAGGGCATTCAATGAATTTTCCAGTTGAAAATGTTACTTACAATGTCCAAATCTCACACTTTGATGCCCTCGCTACTAATAGCAAGGGTGTGACAGTCACAATTTACAGGTAGTATAGTCAGAAGGGAAGTCAGGTTATCTGGAGGTGAAGTTCCAGGAGACCCTGTATTCAGGGAATAGACAGAGATGGGTCAGGTTTCCATGTAGGGCATTCAATGAATCTTCGAGTTGAAAATGTTACTTACAATGTCCAAATCTCATACTTTGATGCACTCACTACTAATAGCAAGGGTGTGACAGTCACTACTTACAGGTAGTACAGAGAGCAGGGAAGTCAGGTTATTACCAGGTCAGGTTGCAGTTGAGCTCACAGTATTTTAGGAATAGAAAGAGACGGGTCAGGTTTCCAGGAGAGCACAAAAAGGATTCAGGGAGTAAACTGAGGTGTATGCAGGTCTCGGTACAGGGGTCAAAAAACCAGGATATCACAACAAGAACATGGAGGAGACAAAAGCAAAAGTAAGCAACAGGCTGGTGTCAGATAACTAAGATTAGAAAAAGACAGACACAGGAGTGCAGGCTAAATACCCCTTTGCAAATAATGTACAACTAGCAGAGTTCTAGGAGAGGCTGCTCAGTAAAGTAGCAGAGCAATCACTGGAAAGATGGAACAACCCAACACCTTCCAGAACCACAATGGAGCCTGCATTGTCAATCAACTACGGACACCTCAGCACACCGGATATAAAACACAGCGATAACTCTTATTTTGCCTGAGATGCACTGCATGGAGAAATCGTGACATATACCACTCATCTCAGAATATCTCAACCCTACAGATATGGAAATTGACATTTAAGTCGAACAACGAAAAGGCTGTGGCATCTAAAGATATGTGTAGTCCATTGAGTCAGACCCCTCCAGTAAAATGTAGGTCAATGTTTGATCCCTAATAACGTTTTTAGTTTATTCAAACCTTGCCACAGATCTGCAGTAAAGATTGAATGCACTTGACCAATGTCGCTTTATGCTGCAACCCCTGGACCGTGTAGAGCATTCAATGAATCTTCCAGTTGGAAATGTTGCTTACAGTGTCCAAATCTCATGCTTTGACGCTACTCACCTCTAATAGCTAGGGTGTAACAGTTACTACTTACAGGAGTATAGACAACAGGGATGTGACGCTGGTCACAAGTAATAACTAGTCTCAGAGAAGCAGAAAACTAACTGAAATTAATGGAAAGTAAATATAACAATTATACTACTTACTGGTAGCAAAGAGAGGTCAAAGCAATCCGCAGTCAGATCCAGGAAATGGTGCAGTACAGCAAAGGGTTAACAGAAGCAAAATCCAGTCCAAGCTGAAGTCAGGAAACCGGAGAGGCAGAAACAGAATACATACAGTAGGTACAAAACAGAAAGAGAAGTCAGGCCAAACACCAATTAAAATAGAATGTACAACTGGTAGAATTCTGGGAGAGTGTGCTTCGTTTCAGAGCAAACCTCGCTCCTTCTTCAGTTGTTGCATTCCTGAAAAAGGAGTGAGGTTTGCTCTAAAACATGTTGAAATAAAGCACCACTATCCTCAGTTTTCCTGGGGTCATTGTCTATTTACAGTTAGCGCGGATCACAAAAGCACTGTCCATTGGATCTATGAGGTTTCCACGAGAGCACAAAGAGGATTTAGGGAGTAAATGGAGGAGTATCCAGGTCTCGGTACAGGGGTCAAAATGCCAGAAGATCACAACAAGTACAGGGAGCAGACAAAAGGGAAATTATGCAACAGTCAATGGTCAGATAACAAAGATTGAACAAGACAGACACAGAGGTGCAGGCCACACAGCTCTTCACATACAATGTAGAGTTGTGGGACAAGCTGCTCAGTAAAGTAGCAGAACAATCATAGACCTGCCATAAAAACTGAATTGGAAGAATGCATGCACCTGACCAACGCTGCAACCCCTGATCCGTGTGGGGTTTCCAATGAATCTTCCAGTTGGAAATGTTGATTATCTACCTGGAGATCGTTTCATTATTAACACTTAAGGATCATTTTAGAACACTTTGACCAAACAAGGCAAAATGGAGAAATACTTTCCAAGAATACTTCTGACACCTGCCACAATTTAGCGTTATAACGAAGTGCAGAGAGTTGGACTCAGCCCGTATGGATGAACCACGAGACAGTCAGCGCCACGTTCCATACATTTAGGGTGTGTGAAACTTCATAATCTTTATGAATTGTATGGAATTTAGATATGTTCTGCCAAAAATACCTCAACGGCCTAAAATGTGTGTGAGCGGGTGCGTGACGCTCAGAATGTAAAAGTGACTGATAGGGAGACAGTCCTTATCAACAGCAATGTTTGTAATGAACACGTCAAAGCCAAGGAAGCAGCGGATTATTGCTACTCCTGCTGTATCTCACAGATGTATTACGTGGATTTCCTCTCCATTTAGCTCACAGTCAGAATGTTCTTGCGCACACCCATAACACACCCACACATCTGAGCTATGCTTATGGATAGAGTCTGTGCTGATGGATCGACCTTGGGCTGAAGGCACTGGTTGGCCACAAGATGCACCCAAGAGGCTCTTGTCTAGTGGGCCCATACTGGTGTCTCTTATTCATCTAGGTCTACAGCTGGTATTGGAGTTAATCTACTTCCTTTCAGTGCTTAAGGACTCTTTCCTTTCTGGCTGTTTTTTGTAGCCTTAATCTCAGGTGTATAACTTTTGTGACCACTCCCCTCCACTATAAAAAGTCACACGTCTTACCATGCAAATTGGCTCTTCAGGGAGGAAGTAGACAAACTCTAGTTCCACCCATTGGATGTAGCAATTCTAAAATTTCAAAACTGACTTTAATGGGACTTCCTCCCTAAAAAGACAATTTGCATATTTCCCAGAGGAGCATTGTGGCTATAAGTCTCCTCAGTACTAATATGCCAGATTGGTATGTCGGTCTCCCCAAGGAGACCTTGTCTTACCATCTGACACCAGTTATAGATTCCATTTGTAGCCTTAATCTCACGTGTTGTAGAGTTTTGTGATCACTCCCTTCCTCTATAAAGAATCACGTCTTACCAGTTAACCCCGGTTATAAATTCTTGGAGGGAGGCTGCTTCTTGAAGAAGCTGAGGACTAGTCACAATTGCAGATATAGTGATTTGCTGCTTTCGGGGGGTTCGAGTGTTTTCCTTTTTGTGCCTGTTTCTCTTTGTCTGTCTCTCTTACCTTATATGTATTATTGATGTGGCGTAACTTAAAGCTCATGGGCCCTAATGGAAAAGCTTCCACGGGGTCCCAATTATTGCCAATTTTTAATAGCATTAGTCTTTTTATATAGGCCAAAGGGAATTTTGGTGCCAGCTAGGCTCCAGGGTACTGGATGCTGTTGTAGTTACACCCCTGTGCAGTGGTGAGGTTAGTATCCTTGCCAGCCTGCACACTAGCCAGGGTTACCAAGGGTCTAGGCACGTGAGGGCAACAGAGGTGGGAAGCACCTGCATAGGGATGTTAGGGAGCGAAGGTTACAGATTCAGGTGAATGTCAGAAGGTGACCCCTGTCCCTATCATCAGAGCCTTCCTTCCCCATTATTAACCTTTTGATGCTCTGCACACCTAGCGTCTGCACTCCTCGGTGTGACAATACCCTGTCATTCTCTAATTAAAATATTGGTTCCATAGGAACTTTTGTGTTCCTAAATGATGGACATGATGTGTAATGCTGGGCTCCCTGGCTCACACTGATCCTGGAATTACCTCTAAAGGTAAGGATTTCCAGGCCACCATCCTCGTCCTTTGCTCCTGATCAGCCCTAGGCTGAGAGCCCCAACCTCCACCCACGGACAGGGAAACCCAGCAGCTCCCATGGAAGGCAACGGCAGCAGGAGCACAGCACGTCTTCACTGCATGGGGTCCTAGTAGAGAATGAACTCTATCTGTGACACCTGGTGGAGGGAAGTGGAACTACCTGAAAGCTGAGGAAGTGGAAATCTGAATGCTATTACACATCCCTCCACCTCCACCTACACACAGCAAAGACTAAAGGAAAAAAAACCTCAGATTAATCACAGCAGCAAAACTCATGGACTGCAAAGCAGTCAACACATGACAGAGGCTCTGCGTGTTGGACGCAATGTCTCCAGACCTGCGGAAGCCGCGAGTGATCATGAACTCATGGTCTGCATTCGGTGCAGGACGGCTTCTACCTGCGATGGTGATTGCTGTTGATTCTGCAGCATTAAATGAACATGCTGCGGAGATGTGGAAATCTGAAAACCTGCACTGCAGCTTAAACACGCAGCGGAGGAGAGAAGCACAGTGAGGATGGGATCTCTAGAAATCATCCACTGTGCTGCTACTGTACAATGCAGCAATACACGGTGTCCAAAACACTGCAATTCCTGATCATGTGCAAACAGCCTTACAATATGAGCGGATACAAAGCATAAAACACGCATCAACACCAGCAGAAATGTAAGTAAAGAACTGGAGGAAATGAAGGCGCAAATCACCGCAGGAAAGACGATAGATCTCGTTATGAAGCCGCTGCTGATTGTCACATTCACAGACAAAGGCGCTAAAATCCGTCCGGTTTTTGAGATTATTTGAAAAATAATTAATTATCCCCAACACTTGGAACCTTCAAGAGGAACCTGAAAACCCATCTCTTCAGAACAGCTTACAACCTGCAATGACCGAGCTGCCGCCTCACCAACACTGGACCCGATGCTCCATACCCACTGGACCTGGTGCTCCACCACCACTGGCCCTAGCGCTCCATCCCAACTGGACCTGGCGCCCCTCCACCACTTGACCTAGCACTCCACCACCACTGGACCTGACACTCCCCCACCACTGAACCTGGTGCTCCACCACCACTGGACCCAGCACTCCATCCCCACTGGACCTGGTGCTCCACCACCACTGGACCCGGCGCTCCACCATCACTGAACCCGGCGCTCCATGACCACTGGACCCGGCGCTCCACCACCATTGGACCAAGTGCTCCACTATTGGACCAAGTGCTCCACCACCACTGGACCTGGCGCTCCACCACCACTGGACCCAGTACTTCACCAACACTGGACCTGGCGCTTCACCACCACTGGACACATTGCTTCACCACCACTGGACCCGGCACTCCACCACCACTGGCCCTGGCGCCCCTCTACCACTAGACCCGGCACTCCACCAACACTGGACCTGGCGCTCCACCACCACTGGACCCAGCACTCCACCACCACTGGGCTCAGCACTCCACCACCACAGGACCCAGCACCCCTCCACCACTGGACTTAGCGCTCCACCACCACTGGACCTGGCGCTCCATCCCCACTGGACCTGGGGCTCCACCACCATTGGACCAAGTGTTCCACCACCACTGGACCTGGCGCTCCACTACCACTGGACCCAGTGCTTCACCAACACTGGACCTGGTGCTTCACCACCACTGGACACAGTGCTCCACCACCACTGGACCCGGCACTCCACCACCACTGGCCCTGGCGCCCCTCCACCACTGGACCCGGCGCTCCACCACTACTGGACCTCGTGCTCCACCACCACTGGACCCAGCACTCCACCACCACTGGACTCAGCACTCCACCACCACTGGACTCAGCACTCCACCACCACTGGACCCAGCACCCCTCCACCACTGGACTTAGCGCTCCACCACCACTGGAGCTGGCGCTCCATCACCACTGGAACCAGTGCTCCACCACCACTGGACCCGGCACTCCACGACCACTGGCCCTGGCGCTCCTCCACCACTGGACCTGGCGCTCCACCACCACTGGACCTCGCGCTCCACCACCACTGGACCCAGCACTCCACCACCACTGGACTCAGCACTCCACCACCACTGGACCCGGCGCTCCACCACCACTGGACTCAGCACTCCACCACCACTGGACCCGGCGCTCCACCACCACTGGACTCAGCACTCCACCACCACTGGACCCAGTGCTCCACCACCACTGGACTCAGCACTCCACCACCACTGGACCCAGTGCTCCACCACCACTGGACTCAGCACTCCACCACCACTGGACTCGGCGCTCCACCACCACTGGACCCAGCACTCCACCACCACTGGACCCGGCGCTCCACCACCACTTGACTCGGCACTCCACCACGACTAGACCCAGCACTCCACTACCACTGGACCCGGTGCTTCACCAACACTGGACCCGGCACTTCACCACCACCCGAGCAGACCCAGCCTACTGTTCCTCCATTTGCCTTGTAGAATGTAAGCCCGCAAGGGCAGGGTCCTCCCTCCCCTCTGTACCAGTCTGTCACTGTTAGTTTGTTCATTGTATTTTTAACTTGTTCATATGTATCCCTTTCTCAAGTACAGACCATGGACTCAATGCTGCTCTATACATGAATAATAATAATCTAGAAGAATTTTGAGCCATCACAATTGAATCTCCGATCTCTGTGTAGACTCAGATTGTAAAGACTCAGCCCGATGGCGTTGTGTACAGAACACTTTATGGAGCACTTAAGAAATCGTCCTTCAGTCCCGGAAAGCGAAAGATAAGTAGAAATTCTCCCTCGAACACAGAATATAAACTGTTTATCCTCCATAGTGAAGTTATTGGACCCAAGTCACAAAAGCTTTTATCACCTGATGGTCCTGCCCTGCGAGGAGAGGAATGACGGGGCGCAGCTCATATGTCATATTCTGACATCTTTATATAACCTTTATGTTGATATAATAAGTTCATGTCATATAACAAGAGGTTTCAAGAGGCGTTAAGTGACATGGAAAGTGCGGAGCGCAGATATTTATGGTACAAGACAATGTATAGTCTGGGAGGAGTGACGACAGCGCCGCACCGCACACTGCAACTCTGCTTAATACTACAGAACAGTTATAGGTATAAATAGTATTATAGCAGATATATTCCTGTATATAGGAGCAGTATTATAGTAGTTATATTCTTGTACATAGGAGCAGTATTATAGTAGTTATATTCTTGTATATAGGAGCAGTATTATAGTAGTTATATTCTTGTATATAGGGGCAGTATTATAGTAGTTATATTCTTGTATATAGGGGCAGTATTATAGTAGTTATATTCTTGTATATAGGGGCAGTATTATAGCAGATATATTCCTGTATATAGGAGCAGTATTATAGTAGTTATATTCTTGTATATAGGGGCAGTATTATAGTAGTTATATTCTTGTACATAGGAGCAGTATTATAGTAGTTATATTCTTGTATATAGGAGCAGTATTATAGTAGTTATATTCTTGTATATAGGAGCAGTATTATAGTAGTGATATTCTTGTACATAGGAGCAGTATTATAGTAGTTATATTCTTGTATATAGGAGCAGTATTATAGTAGTTATATTCTTGTATATAGGGGCAGTATTATAGTAGTTATATTCTTGTATATAGGAGCAGTATTATAGTAGTTATATTCTTGTACAAAGGAGCAGTATTATGGTAGTTATATTCTTGTATATAGGAGCAGTGTTATAGTAGTTATATTCTTGTATATAGGGCAGTATTATAGTAGTTATATTCTTGTATATAGGAGCAGTATTATAGTAGTTATATTCTTGTATATAGGGACAGTATTATAGTAGTTATATTCTTGTACAAAGGAGCAGCATTATAGTAGTTATATTCTTGTACATAGGAGCAGTATTATAGTGGTTATATTCTTGTATATAGGAGCAGTATTATAGTAGTTATATTCTTGTATATAGGGGCAGTATTATAGTGGTTATATTCTTGTACATAGGGCAGTATTATAGTAGTTATATTCTTGTATATAGGGGCAGTATTATAGTAGTTATATTCTTGTATATATGGGGCAGTATTATAGTAGTTATATTCTTGTATATAGGAGCAGTATTATAGTAGTTATATTCTTGTATATAGAGGGCAGTATTGTAGTAGTTATATTCTTGTATATAGGAGCAGTATTATAGTAGTTATATTCTTGTATATAGGAGCAGTATTATAGTAGTTATATTCTTGTACATAGGAGCAGTTTTATAGTGGTTATATTCTTGTATATAGGAGCAGTATTATAGTAGTTATATTCTTGTATATAGGGGCAGTGTTATAGTAGTTATATTCTTGTATATAGGAGCAGTATTATAGTAGTTATATTCTTGTATATAGGAGCAGTATTATAGTAGTTATATTCTTGTATATAGAGGGCAGTATTGTAGTAGTTATATTCTTGTATATAGGAGCAGTATTATAGTAGTTATATTCTTGTATATAGGAGCAGTATTATAGTAGTTATTTTCTTGTACATAGAGGCAGTATTATAGTAGTTATATTCTTGTATATAGGAGCAGTATTATAGTAGTTATATTCTTGTATATAAGGGCAGTATTATAGTAGTTATATTCTTGTATATAGGGCAGTATTATAGTAGTTATATTCTTGTATATAGAGGGCAGTATTATAGTAGTTATATTCTTGTATATAGGAGCAGTATTATAGTAGTTATATTCTTGTATATAGAGGGCAGTATTGTAGTAGTTATATTCTTGTATATAGGAGCAGTATTATAGTAGTTATATTCTTGTATATAGAGGGCAGTATTGTAGTAGTTATATTCTTGTACATAGGAGCAGTTTTATAGTGGTTATATTCTTGTATATAGGAGCAGTATTATAGTAGTTATATTCTTGTATATAGGGGCAGTATTATAGTAGTTATATTCTTGTATATAGAGGGCAGTATTATAGTAGTTATATTCTTGTATATAGGAGCAGTATTATAGTAGTTATATTCTTGTATATAGAGGGCAGTATTGTAGTAGTTATATTCTTGTATATAGGAGCAGTATTATAGTAGTTATATTCTTGTATATAGGAGCAGTATTATAGTAGTTATATTCTTGTACATAGAGGCAGTATTATAGTAGTTATATTCTTGTATATAGGAGCAGTATTATAGTAGTTATATTCTTGTATATAAGGGCAGTATTATAGTAGTTATATTCTTGTATATAGGGCAGTATTATAGTAGTTATATTCTTGTATATAGGGGCAGTATTATAGTAGTTATATTCTTGTATATAGGGGCAGTATTATAGTAGTTATATTCTTGTACTTAGGAGCATTATTATAGTAGTGATATTCTTGTACATAGGGGCAGTATTATAGTAGTTATATTCTTGTATATAGGGGCAGTATTATAGTAGTTATATTCTTGTATATAGAGGCAGTATATATAGTAGTTATATTCTTGTATATAGGAGCAGTATTATAGTAGTTATATTCTTGTATATAAGAGCAGTATTATAGTAGTTATATTCTTGTACAAAGGAGCAGTATTATAGTAGTTATATTCTTGTATATAGGGGCAGTATTATAGTAGTTATATTCTTGTATATAGGAGCAGTATTATATAGTATTATATTCTTGTATATAGGGCAGTATTATAGTAGTTATATTCTTGTATATAGAGGCAGTATTATAGTAGTTATATTCTCGTACATAGGAGCAGTATTATAGTAGTTATATTCTTGTACATAGTGGCAGTATTATAGTAGTTATATTCTTGTATATAGGGGCAGTATTATAGTAGTTATATTCTTGTATATAGGGGCAGTATTATAGTAGTTATATTCTTGTACATAGGGGCAGTATTATAGTAGTTATATTCTTGTACATAGGAGCAGTATTATAGTAGTTATATTCTTGTATATAGGAGCAGTATTATAGTAGTTATATTCTTGTATATAGGGGCAGTATTATAGTAGTTATATTCTTGTATATAGGAGCAGTATTATAGTAGTTATATTCTTGTATATAGGGGTAGTATTATAGTAGTTATATTCTTGTACATAAGGGCAGTATTATAGTAGTTATATTCTTGTATATAGGGGCAGTATTATAGTAGTTATATTCTTGTATATAGGGGCAGTATTATAGTAGTTATATTCTTGTATATAGGGGCAGTATTATAGTAGTTATATTCTTGTATATAGGGGTAGTATTATAGTACTTATATTTTTGTACATAGGGGCAGTATTATAGTAGTTATATACTTGGAGATTATACTAACATGATACTGCAGATATGATTGAAAGCTGTTGGCCGTTGCCTCGTTGGTTGACCTCCGACCACTTTGTTCTCCATTATTCTTGCACATTTGATTCTCTTTAGTCCAGTATCTCGGTATAATATTACAATACAATTATCATTGTCATGAATCTCTGTTCTGGCAGCTTCTTCTTCACTAATTTGTTGAGTTGTTGGCTGAAACCCATAAAAGTGATATTAAAATAGACATTTATCTGTTGGATCAGTACAAGGATTGGAGGCTTCACCTGCAGGCGGATCCGGGCGTCAGTGCGCAGGGCGAGGAACGCTTCATCGAGTATCTAAGCAATATCTGACTATGTTTTATTTATTTTTAGTTTGAGAAATTAATTCTTTACACCACTCGATCTGTCTAGAAAATCTACAGTTTTTCTAGAGCAAAACTAAATATAAATTAATTTTGAAAAAAAATAAAATAATAATAGTAATTATAATAACTTTATAGATTGTAGTTTGTGAGCAGGATCCTCACACCTTTTGGAATTAGTGAACTATTTGTTACTTTGTTCCTTATTTATTGTTCATGTCGTCACTTATTGTACAGCGCTGCAGAATATGTTGGCGCTATGCAGGTAAAATGTTATTATTATTACTTATTATTTTTATTAAATAGGGAATAAAAGGCGTAAAATAATGAAAAATATAACTATTTGGAGTTGCTTAGTGCACAACCAATAAAGACCAGTGGTGTAACTTGAAGCTCATAGGCCGTAATGTGAAAGCTCCTGTGGGGCCCATTTCTGTGGGGCAAATCTTTAATAGCATTAGTTGTTTTCTATAGGAGAAAGAGACTTTTGGGCCCCCCCCCCCTTTAGGCTCCAGGGCCCGGGTGCGATTGCAACCCCTGCACCTGTTGTAGTTACGCTCCTGATAAGAACCATTAGTGCATCAAATTAGGACATTGCTGATGGCACGTACATAGAGGGGCCCACACATAAAAATGCAACAAAATGGCAAAGAAGAAACAATTTATAAAAACACATCACAGCTTTTGCATTAGGGTTTTAATATGAGCATTTGCCTTTGGGTTCGCAGCATTAGAGTTAAATGTCAGGACTACTAATAGCATTACCTCCCCCATATGTGACTGTAGGCCCTGTGCTCTTTTCTCTGACCTCCCCATATGTGACTGTAGGTCCTGTGCTCATTTCTCTGACCTCCCCCATATGTGACTGTAGGTCCTGTGCTCTTTTCTCTGCCCTCCCCCATATGTGACTGTAGGTTCTGTGCTCTTTTCTCTGACCTCCCCCATATGTGACTGTAGGTCCTGTGCTCTTTTCTCTGACCTCCCCCATATGTGACTGTAGGTTCTGTGCTCTTTTCTCTGCCCTCTCCCATATGTGACTGTAGGTCCTGTGCTCTTTTCTCTGACCTCCCCCATATGTGACTGTATGTCCTGTGCTCTTTGATCTCCTCCCCCATATGTGACTGTAGGTTCTGTGCTCTGTTCTCTGACTTCCCCCATATGTGACTGTAGTACCTGTGCTCTTTTCTCTGACCTCCCCCATATGTGACTGTAGGTCCTGTGCTCTTCTCTCTGCCCTCCCCCATATGTGACTGTAGATCCTGTGCTCGTTTCTCTTACCTCCCCCATATGTGACTGTAGGTCCTGTGCTCTTTCCTCTTACCTCTCCCATATGTGACTGTAGGTCCTGTGCTCTTTTCTCTGATCTCCTCCACTGTATGTGACTGTAGGTCCTGTGCTCTTTTCTCTGTCCTCCCCCATATGTGACTGTAGGTCCTGTGCTCTTTTCTCTGACCTCCCCTATATGTGACTGTATGTCCTGTGGTCTTTGATCTCCTCCCCCATATGTGACTGTAGGTCCTGTGCTCTTTTCTCTGACCTCCCCCATATGTGACTGTAGGTCCTGTGCTCTTTTCTCTGACCTCCCTCATGTGTGACTGTAGGTCCTGTGCTCTTTTCTCTGACCTCCCCCATATGTGACTGTAGGTCCTGTGCCCTTTCCTCTTACCTCTCCCATATGTGACTGTAGATCCTGGGCTCTTTTCTCTGACCTCCCCATATGTGACTGTAGGTCCTGTGCTCTTTTACCTGACTTCCCCCATATGTGACTGTAGGTCCTGGGCTCTTTTCTCTGACCTTCTGAATATATGACATATGACTGTTGGTTCTGTGCTCTTTTCTCTGACCTCCCCCATATGTGACTGTAGGTCCTGTGCTCTTTTCTCTGACCTCCCCATCTGTGACTGTAGGTCCTGTGCTTTTTTCTCTGACCTCCTCTATATGTGACTGTAGATCCTGTGCTCTTTTCTATGACCTCCTCCATATGTGACTGTAGGTCCTGTGCTCTTTTCTCTGACCTCCCCATATGTGACTGTAGGTCCTGTGCTTTTTTCTCTGACCTCCTCTATATGTGACTGTAGCTCCTGTGCTCTTTTCTATGACCTCCCCCATATGTGACTGTAGGTCCTGTGCTCTTTTCTCTGACCTCCCCCATATGTGACTGTAGGTCCTGTGCTCTTTTCTCTGACCTCCCCCATATGTGACTGTAGGTCCTGTGTTTTTTTCTCTGATCTCCCCATATGTGACTGTAGGTCCTGTGTTTTTTTCTCTGATCTCCCCCATATGTGACTGTAGGTCCTGTGCTCTTTTCTCTGACCTCCCCTATATGTGACTGTAGGACCTGTGCTCTTTTCTCTGACCTCCCCCATATGTGACTGTAGGTCCTGTGCTCTTTTCTCTGACCTCCCCCATATGTGACTGTAGGTCCTGTGTTTTTTTCTCTGATCTCCCCCATATGTGACTGTAGGTCCTGTGTTTTTTTCTCTGATCTCCCCCATATGTGACTGTAGGTCCTGTGCTCTTTTCTCTGACCTCCCCTATATGTGACTGTAGGACCTGTGCTCTTTTCTCTGACCTCCCTCATATGTGACTGTAGGACCTGTGCTCTTGTCTTTGTGAGCCTCATCCTGCTTTACCAAAAAAGTTCTATCTTGTCTCATTTTTCCACAAGACGCTTTCCCAGAAGGATTTTGGATCTTCACATACATTTTGGATTTGTTCTGTTTCTATGTGAGCAGTGGGTCCTCTTGGGTCTTCTCCATAGCTTTTTGTGTCATTCACATGTGGATGGATAGTTCATACTGACACTGATGCCCCCTGAGCCTGCAGGACAGCTTGAATTTCTTGAAACTTGATTGGGGCTCTTCCACCATTCAGACTATCCTGCGTTACAACCCTTCATCAATTTTTCTCTGCCGTCCAAATCCAGGGAGATTAGCTACAGTGCCATGGGTTGTAAACTTCTTGATTATGCTGTGCACCAAGGACAAAGGAACATCTTGATCTCTGGAGTAAAAAGCACAAGAGTTACTAGGAGGTGTGCCTCAGAGGGGGAATACATTTCTGTGACAGTCTGCACTATTTTCTTGCCATAATTTATGATTCATTTATCAGCCGCATTTGGCCACTCGCAACTTTTCAAATGGCTAAAAAATACCTAAAGTTACATAACTTTTACACAGTTTTTCACCTTTACGGTTTGTTTCTACCAGATTTGTAATATCTCTGCTTGCTGTCAATGAATGTATTCTTTCTTTTACATCCCAACCAGAATGTATTAGATATTAGCACAAAGCAATGTTTCTGATTTGCTCAAAATGGGAATTTGATTTTTTTTCCCCATTTTTGCAACGAGCATTATATGAATACACTGTTCCAGGAACATGGTGTAATGTTAAAAGATGTAGACCAAGAACTCCAAGAACCAGGCTTACCCCGGAGAGGCGTCCTACCCAGTCTTCACCGGTGAGGATGGACTTGGCTGACAATAGGCACCTTGTACTACTCTAGTGCAGCTCCTGGTTGCTGTGCTCCATCAAGGGGGTAGTAGTCACAAGGCGAGATGGGGGGAACGGGTAAAATGTCGCTAGGGAAGAATAGGGAGTAACAACCCCTGAAACGTACCCTGAGCCAACCTTGAGCTCCCCAGACATGTTCTTTTACGTTGTGCAGTGATTACGTTCCTATCCTTGTGAGTTGCCCATCGGGGCCGTGGAGTGCTCGGAACTGAGCCCTCTCGTCGCATTTGGGGCTGCAGGATGTCACTGTGTTGTGACCCGGCTCTGTGGTCCCGGGCGAGTCAATAAAAAGGGGTAAGAACAGTTTTTTAAAGAATTATCGTGACGCCACCTGTGGTTTGCTGCTAGAGGTAGCCACTGCTGCAGTCGGGACCTCTGGGGATGATGGGATTTGCAGCAGAGATGGTGCGCCCTCTACGGGCAGGGCTGGTCCCTAGGGCTACCGCGAAGAAAGTGTAGTGCAAAGTTCTCAGTACCCTAATGCCGACTCACAAAATCAGTCTGCCACCTCTCAGGCGCACAATCAAAGTCTAACACAATTCTGAGCTTTACCAGGTTTACTTCTTGTTTGTCAGATGTTACAACACACACAGTTCAGTACTACAGCAGCTCCAGTGTGGTCTTAGCAGCTGGGACGGCTCATCTGCGACACCCCCTTTCATGTTCCTCTCAGGCCTCAGCAGTCTATTCCGCACACTAGCTGCAGTCCTGCGGTCACGGGCTTTCAGTGGCCATCCTTCCGGATTTCCTAGCCCTAGTTCAACGGCCTTCCTTTCACTGAGCCAGAGGTTGGGTCTCAGGACATTAAGACACCGCTCCCGCCATAGTTGGTAGCTGGGGCATACAGCTTCCCTGCCACTTCGGCATTCTGGTTCCGGCCCAGTCCATCGGTGTCCCCGCTGACCCAGGGGCACCTTATACTCTCTCTATCTTCCCCCGGTTCTCAGCCTGGGACCCGGACTAGCCATACGGTGGCATAGGCCGCCGGGTCCGGGTTCTCTCAGTCTGGTCTCGTTGACTACTTCGCTGATGGGTCTCAACTCTTTCTTACTCCTCTCCTCCTCCACTTTGCTCCTCTGTCTCTGATGTTGTCTGGTTTTGTTCTTGTGTTCCCACCCCTTACCGGGTTCTGTCCTAACGTTCCACCCTCCACTTGGCTCCTCCCGCTATCCCGTTGCTAGACATAAAATACATTAGACTTGGGATTGGGGGATGTGTTGGGTGTGTGTGTGGGGGGTGACCGACTTACCTATTCCAGCTGCTGCATCATCTAGTGGTGACCGTTCCGCAGGGGCGCCACACTTATCTTTCCCTCAACACAATCCTGACTAGTGCGCATGGCGTCAGGACCATCAGTCCCACTCTAACAAAGACACAAAGGGGAAAATACAGACAAGGGTGAAAGACAGCAATCATGCAATGCACACCAAGCAGCAGGTAGGAGTAAAGGGGAAGGATAAGTGAGGCAAACCAGAAAGGGAATAAAGGATGGGAAGACACCAGACAAACTTCCAACTAGCAATGTCTGTATACGGCTTCTTAAATGATTTCTTCATCCACAGCTCACACCTCCACTCCAAGACCAAGGTGTAGCAAGCTATCACTGGCAACTACCCAAGCTGAGAGAGGAGTATTTAGAGTAGTGGGGTGTGGAAAAATCAGAACAGCTGAGATAACCCAGGATGGAAAGCTTAGAAAGCTAAAAGACATGCTTAACTCTTGCAAAACTGGAGCATGGAAAATCTGCACAACTATCTGGAAAGCAAAGCAGATCCAACCAGTGCAAGTGTGCATGTAGCCATGTGCTGCGATCTTCTGAGACCTGAAATAGAGGTGACCACGGTCTGTCATGGTACCCCTGCAACACACTGTAAAATGTGCAAAATGTGATATGGTGGGAAGGGATAAACTGTCACTAAGGAAGAATAGGAAGGAGCAAACCCTGACTCTTACCCTGAGCTCCATGACGTCCCTAGACGAGTTCTTTCACTACATGTGGCTATCATGTTCCTATACCTGTTTTTCCCTGGAAACAGTCCTGATGCAACGATAAAAGACGCAGCAATCGTGCAATGCACACCAAATGGCAGATAGGAGTAAAGGGGAAGGATACGTCAGGCAAACCAATAAGAGAATTAAGGATAGGAAGACACCAACTAAACTTCCAAAAAACCAAACTCCAGATATGACTCCTTAAATTACTTTGCCCACATCTCACACCTCCACTCCAAGACCAAGGTATAGCAAGCTGTCACTGACAAGTACCCAAGCTGAGTATTTATACCAGAGGGGAGTGGAAAAATCAGAACAGCTGAGATAACCCATGATGGAAAGCTTAGGAAACTGCATGGAAAATCTGCACAGTTAACTGGAAAGAATAGCAAATGCAACCAGTGCAAGTGTGTGTGTAGCCTTGACCTGCGATCATCTCACACCTGAAAAAGAAGTGACCACTGTCCATCATGGCACCCCCACAACACACTGTAAAATGTGCAAAACCTGATATGGTAAGAAGGGATAATTTGTCACTAGAAATTAAGGATGGAGGATATCAAACAAACTTCAAAGAAGCAAACTCTGAATATGGCTCCTTAAATTACTTCTTTGCCAACAGCTCACACCTGCATTCCAAGACCAAGGTATAGCAAGCTGTCACTGACAACTACCCAAGCTGAGAGGGGAGTGGGAAAATCAGAACAGCTGAGATAACCTAGGATGAAAAGCCTAGGAAGCCGATATTACTGTTTAACCCTTGCAGAACCGGACCAATTAAAATCTGTACAGCTACCTTGAGTGCAAAGCAGATCCAACCCGTGCGCATGCGTGTGTAGCCGTGCACTGCAATATCCTGACACCTGACATAGAGGCGACCACTCGCCGTCATGGCATCCCTGGGACATAAGGGAAAATGTGCAAAACTTGATATTTTATCAACTGAGTAAAGGTTTTGCTTTAACTCTTACCCCAGTCATCTAATATTCTGCAGAGTAGGTCGTTACGAGAGTATCTGTTAGTTCTGAGCGCCTCAGCCCTAATACACCCTGAACGGACAGAGAATTATCTCACACATCACGGCTTTATATTTTCATCTTTTACAAGTTGAGATGATGAAGTTTCTGCCATTTCCATCTTTCCCACATCTAATGACTCTGACATGGACATTGCAGCTGGGTCTCTGGAAACACAATACACTTCTGGCACCAACAGCAATAAACACATTAGAAAAAAATGCTTTTCCTCTTGGATCGTTACTTTGTAATTGTCGCAGTTTGAGTCATCTCTGTTGAGGCTGCAGGGCAGGTTATTTTTATAATCTTTTTACAGTAACATTTTTTATATTTTGTGTGACCTAATGTTATTTAATTATCTGTTAAGGAGAATTTAGGATTTAGCTAAGACCCAAAATATGACAGCATCTGCCTCTGTCCTAAATGTCCACGTGTCATCGTTCTTTTAAACAATTGTGCTTAAAGGGGTACTGTAATAAAAATAAATGATTAAAATAAAAAAGGCACATTTAAATATTAAACTTTTTACTAAATACTTTTATTTAGCAAAAATGTAGCAAAAAGGTGATCTTTAGTTAATACATTTGGAATTTGAAATATGTCAGCTCCCAGCAGTTTCCCAGCCATCCCTCATCTTAGGATGTATAAAGACATCTGCTCAAGACAGATGTCATGTATCATGAACACAAATTCCTCTGTTCCTCTGTAACCTGACAGGAGAAGTGGATGACAGTTTGTATAGTTTATTTTGGTATCTCCACATAGTCCTCCTGCCCTCCAATAAACCAGTCAGGCTAATGAGACAAATGTTCAATCTCAGCTAGAAAGGTTATCTCCTGCTTTATTTGCTCTGTTCCTTTACTTAATCTGTCAGATTCAATGAACAGACAAATGCATGTTCACGACACCTGGCAAGACACTACACTCCCCCGACGTCTGTCTCCAGCAGATGTCTTTACACAGCCCATCCTAAACTAAGACGTGGGACGGCTGGGAAACTGCAGGGAACAGAAACATTTCAAATACTGATAGTGCACTAACTAAAGATTAAAATTTTTCTAAAAAAAATAGTATTTAGTAAAATCTGTAATTTTTAAATGTACCGTATTTATTGTAGTTATTTATTTTTATTACATTTATTAGCTATATTTAGTATAAATTATGCAAAAATTTAATCTTTAGCTAGTGCACCATCAGGATTTGAATTGTCTCAACTCCCAGCATCTTCCCAGCCATCCCACATTTTAGGACAGACTGTGTAAAGACATCTGCTCAAGACACGTTGGGTGAGTGCAGCGTCCTGTTAGGTATCATGAACACACATTCCTCTATTCCCTTGTAACCTGGCAGGACAGGAAGAAGTCAGTTTGTATAGTTTATTCCAGTAACTCCATGCCATCCTCTTGCCTCCAATAAATCTGTCAGGCTAATAAGATAAATGTTCAATCTCAGTTAGCTAGAAAGGTTATCTCTTGCTTCAGTTGCTTTGCTCCTTTGCTTGTCCTGACAGGTTCAATGAACACACTAAGGGTACCTTTACACGCTTGCAACTTTTGGCGGCGATCGGAGGCAATCTAATGTGCGCATGCACATTTTTCATGGTTGCTCCGGATCGTCGAAGGCGCTTTTACATGCCGCAATTTCGCCCTCAACCTAAGGTGATGTGTTTCCCCAGAAATCACCTACCCCACAGTGGAACCAATCCGGTGGAGTTCCCTCACCGCTTCACATGCTGCAATCCCCAAAGGAATGTGGGCATACCTGTTGAGCGCCACGAGAACATAGGCAGACTGCTGTATACCGTGCCCCAAACACGCTGATTAGACAACGCAATAGCGTTATGATTGGGCAGCCTGCGCTGGAAGGCTGGATAATACATGACGCCATTACATTGTGTGGTGGTGAATGGACAGCTGTTCAAATATGGCGCCCTGTGAAGGGACAGCCAATGGAGACACAGTAGCCTCCACCAATCATCGCTGACAGGGCGCGGTCTCCAGCACGCTGTGGCACGCCTACGGGAAATCAATAGGCGACACAGATTCCATTCCTATCGCCCGTTCACACGCCAAAAGCCGGGAATGTCGCCTTCATGGTTGCCTCTGATTTTGGAGCAGTGCTGTGAAATCAGAACCAGGCACAACCTTTTTTATCGCCGCCAAATTCCCCGATTACATGCCGCATTTGCGAGGCAATTTCACGGCGATGGTGACGGGGCAAAAGATTGCCGGTCAGATTTCTTGCTGCGGTTGTGGCGTGTAAGGGTACCCTGACGTATGTTCACGATACCTGACAGGAAGCTGCAGCCACCCGACATCTGTCTTTATGAAGCCCTTCCTAAGACATAGAATGGCTGGGAAACTGCTGGTAGCAGACAAATTTCAAATACTGATAGTGCACTAACTAAAGATTACATTTTCCTAAAAAAAAAGAAAAATTTTGTAAAACTTGTAATATTTAATCATACTATACTTTTTTTGCTACATTTCTTTATTAAATTTATTTAGCAAAAAATGTTGCAAGATGGTAATCTTTATTGGGATTTGAAATATGTCTGCTCCCAGTAGTTTCCCAGCCATTCCACATTTTAGTGAAAAAACGAAAGACAGAGGGGCACAATGTGTAACACCTGGTGGTCTAGGGGGTTAGATTTGTTGAAGGCCAAATGGCCACTCACCCGAAGAGTTGTGCAGCGTGCACAACACCGTAGTGCGCTTGGAAGCAGCGGGGTCCCGCTCTGTGATTAGCCAAACTTCGGCTTGTGAATCCGCTTCAGTCGCGGTCTCTCTGGGAGTCACATGATCCAGAAGCGGAAGTTGCATCACCGCAGGTCCTCAAGCCGTCACCGCAGGTCTGTCAGCATTAACGCAGGTCCTGTTACCGGAATTCATGTGAAAATGGCCCCCAGGTTAAGATACCTTGTTGTTTCCCTGTCTGTCTCTCGATCCCCTCTTGTCTTGTTTATTGTAGTGGTTGGGACTAGTGCTCCGGTCAGCCATCTCCCTATTAAGGGTTTACATCAGGGCCAGCAATGGCATAGATATCCTGCCAAGCGACAGGGTGAAAGAACCCGTATAGGGATGGTAGGAAGATCAGGGTACAGCCGCAGGTGAGTACAGGGAGCGTCTTTTCCCCTGTTCTCTATGAGCAGGGCCCCCCTTGCGTTTGTCCTTCCCCCAGTGTTACCCCAGTCTGTTGTTTTGTGTAGTTTACTGGATATCGTTGGTCCGTGTGCCACTGTCATGCACCGTGTCCGGACGCTCCAAAGTCTGCAACATTACATTATGATGATAAATTAGGAAACTGATTCTATCAGGATTTGAGGAGGGTCTCGAAGGTCATTGTTATTTTTTAATTCAATAAAAAGCAATACTATACTGCGTAGTATGCAGCAAATGGTGGCGGTATCTATACACAGGGAACTATGTGTCAGTATTATTTAACATCCACAAAGTAACTTCAGCCTCAGTAACAAATGTGGCCGCATAGTTTCCACTCACGACACATGCACCTAGGGTGGGTGTTGTGTGACCTCAGCGGATTGGATTCTGGACCAGGTAAGGGGTGTAATGTAAAACGCTGACTCCTGACATCCGCCGGTGACACCGAGTTCATTAGACAGCAGGGTCCTGTCTAAAGCCCTCAATAATTGAGCAGACATGCCATGCCGGGGCACCGTAACCGATATTTGATGAGCTTCTTAGCAGCTCCCTACAATCTAGTGCAAATGTCAACCGATGCTGTCGGCTTAATGAGATTCCTCGCGACCCATCAATCAAACGAAACACAAAATTAGCAAGACCTATAACCCGTCAGGGACAAAGTGGAAACACCCCGGATCGATTTCCATCATGAATCCAGATAGCAGAGCGGCTTC
This sequence comes from Allobates femoralis, assembly GCA_033576535.1. Taxonomy (NCBI): domain Eukaryota; kingdom Metazoa; phylum Chordata; class Amphibia; order Anura; family Aromobatidae; genus Allobates; species Allobates femoralis. Next base: position 7,690,893 of record JARQOC010000011.1, read on the forward strand.
GCTCCACCGCGCCGCTCCCCGCGCCAAATGTGTCCGGAACTCACTCAATAAACACCCATAGTTCTGCAAGACTTGGCAATGCAACTCATGCTAAAATTAGAAGGGAGATTTAGGAATCGATACATTAGTTGCCAGCAGTTTTCTTTGTTGTATTTATTTATTTTATTGCTTTCATTGGCAGCAACATTCCTTTACCTCGGCACCGAAAGTCTTCAGCTGGTTCTAATGCAGTCAATATATTCAATATAAAAGCCTGATCATCCAGAATGACGTAAACCTATAAGACAGAATGCAAAAAGAAGATGAGTCAGGAAACTGTAATAATTAGGATAATTAGCGGGTGGCTGCAATCTGACTTGCTAATTATCTTTGGTACCATATGCTCCACAGGACTCGGTGTAACAGATACTTAACCAAGGTTGCAAAAATGCAAAGAAACTGGAATGGAACACTGGTATTAAAGGGGCCACGCACCTCCATAAGTGTCCAAGTAAGTCTCCCGGGTACCCTAATCTTCATTAATCCTACAATTAAGAGACACACTGCCTCAGAATGCAGCTGGCGGGACCCCCTCGTGATGGTTTTTATTGATATGGATATCCAATAAAGACATTATTTTATCCTACAAAGTGGCACCGGACCGTTCTATTATCTTCACCATGGATGGAGGATGTCTCACGTTGCTGATGCTGATTCTGCTGCTGAGTTCTATGGTTGGAGTTGTGTCTTCTGCAGCCCTGGTGTTTAGCTGCATCGGTCAAGTTTGTATTGTATCCTATATTGTCTTCCTTCCCCTGTGTTGGACTACATTAGAGGTGGAGTCTAGTGCACTCACCGGCCTTCCCACTAGACAGGATGAGTGGAGAGACATTCAGGGACTAGGCAAGTGATAGCGTTGAGGGGAAGGACTGGCTTTGGGATGTTAGGGGAGCTTAGGGGGTAGACACAGGTTAATGCCTCTCTACCACTGTGTTAGACTATATTAGAAGTGAAGATTAGTGAACTCATCGACCTTCGCACTAGACAGGATGAGTGGAGCGACATTCAGGGACCAGGCACGTGACGGCGGTGGGGGGGGAAGGGAAGAACCCGCTTAGGGACATTAGGGGAGCTGAGGGTGCAGACACAGATTAGTGTCAGGAGGTGTCCCATCCCACACTCTCTATCATCACAGACTTCCTCTCCCTTTCCATCCTGTTGTAACCTCTGTGTTGCACCATCCCTTAGTCCATGCGTGACAATAGTCATGAATATTAGACAAAGGGTCTGTTGAATTTTGTGCCCCCTTTTAATAAATTGTAGTTATTCTGTTATCACACACTTGCTCACTCTCTTATAGATGTCCAGGAGGCTACTGGAACAAGTAAAGACCACCAGTGTTATGATGGGTTGGTTGTTACAGTTATGCTTGCAGGAGTGAGCCGAGCATCTGAGAGTGGACCACACTAGGCTGTGGCCCCGAACACCCCTGGAGGAGCTGAGCAGTGAGAGGGCACCTATACAGGGATCTTCAGGGGGTCTAAATGCCACGACTGCTGACACCAGGGGGCCAAATCGTACGGACTAAGAGTCTCTGGGTTACACAGGTCCGCTGAATGGCTAGCGTGGCTGCCATTGGCAAGCTTGGCAAGTGCTACCTTGGCTGTCACAGGACTCTCTGGTGGAAGTAGAGTGTAGGTCCGTACTCGGCACAAGTGCAGGATCTAGCAGCGAGGTACAGGCCGCAGGGAAGTCTGGGGAGAGACATATGTCAGTAATCAAGAACAAGGGAATAACTAAGAAACAAGGGCAAAGTCACAGGTACAAGGCACAAGGATGGGGAAGAGGACAGCTACTTTTGCAGGGTGTATTGAGCTCTCTGATTTCAGAGGGTAAACTAGTGACTCTGTCATGTGGGGTGTACTTGTATAGTGTTAACTAACCCACCACACTGGGCGTCACTAATAGGCTATTGTTCAGACACGGTGCATATAGTCATGCAGCGTTAACTAGCCCACCACACCTTGCACCACTAATAGGCTGCTGTTCAGACACAATGTGTGTATCTCACCAATTTATATGACAGACTCCCTATGCAGCATCATTAAAGTGCGTTATGTAAGCAGCTGCTCCCCTCCATTAAAAGGTTGTGAGCGATTGATCCGTCTGCACAAAGCACCAGCGCTGCCCCCATCTCTACATGGGGATGTTCCATGCACCCAGCTTGTGCATTGTAGTATTAGATTGGCCATTGGTGAGTGTTTTTTAATTAGCAATGTTCCTAAGAATACAATGTTGCAAAGGTTCCTCTGAAATGGGGAAGGTGCCTTAAGTACCTGGTGCTTCTCAGCCACAGGCCGAGAGGTAGTTGCGTGTTAGGGCGTACTGGCCCTTTAAATATTTAAATATTCAAAGGGCCGCAGCTCTTAGGAGACCGGTGAAGAGGATGCAGCCGGAAGCCACAGCAGGAAAGAGGTTGGGCGGAGCGGGGCAATGGCCAAGGTGAGTCTGCTGGGTACGCACAGCCAAGGGATGGAAAGACTGCAACATGCACGACATGGACACCGGTCACCCTGCTCCGTGGAGGCGGGTCCTGCAGGTAGGGGTGTAACATACCATTGTGCTTGGAAGCAACCAGACTCCCCACTCCCCATAGGCACCATTCAGCCATGGTTTCCTCGAGGCACCACATGCTCATGTTCCTGTTCCTTATCTGGCAGCAGTATAACATAATTGTATTATTTTTTACATATTTCACTTTAGGTTTTGGAATTTTTTCGTGCACAAAGTCATCATTCATGAGCATTGCGTCGGCCCGATGGGAAGTCGGGTATTTTTAACTTTCTGCCTGTTTTACCAGTGAATGCAAACAGAGCTGGTGATGAACTATTTCTACAGCTGGAATGCCGCTTCCTATGCAAAGTTTATATGAACTTGTCTGTTATGTCAGACTTCTGCCGTTACTTTTATGGTAGGAATTTTAAAATGAACCACACAGAAGATTGCGCGGCATCCGAAACATGCAGTTTTCCAGCATTGCTGGCTCAAGACTCAGGTTGCCCTCAACTCGCTTATTCCAGATTTTGCATATTTATAGAACATAAAACAGACATTATACAAGGCCAGCAAAAGTAGATCCAGTGCTGCTCAGAAGACAAACACAGGGGGTTCACAAACTTACCTGATTGCAGATGTCAGAGGATGAAATCTCATTAGATGCAGCTGGGAACAAAAGACCATAACTATTATAATACTGCCTGTATGTACAAGAATATAACTACTATAATACTGCTCCTATGTACAAGAATATAACTACTATAATACTGCTCCTATGTACAAGAATATAACTACTATAATACTGCTCCTATATACAAGAATATAACTACTATAATACTGCCCCTATATACAAGAATATAACTACTATAATACTGCTCCTATGTACAAGAATATAACTACTATAATACTGCTCCTATATACAAGAATATAACTACTATAATACTGCTCCTATATACAAGAATGTAACTACTATAATACTGCCCCTATATACAAGAATATAACTACTATAATACTGCCCCTATATACGAGAATATAACTACTATAATACTGCTCCTATATACAAGAATATAACTACTATAATACTGCCTCTATATACAAGAATATAACTGCTATAATACTGCTCCTATATACAAGAATATAACTACTATAATACTGCTCCTATATACAAGAATATAACTACTATAATACTGCCCCTATGTACAAGAATATAACTACTATAATACTGCCCCTATATACAAGAATATAACTACTATAATACTGCTCCTATATACAAGAATATAACTACTATAATACTGCCCCTATATACAAGAATATAACTACTATAATACTGCCCCTATATACAGGAATATAACTACTATAATACTGCTCCTATATACAAGAATATAACTACTATAATACTGCTCCTATATACAAGAATATAACTACTATAATACTGCTCCTATATACAAGAATATAACTACTATAATACTGCCCCTATATACAAGAATATAGCTACTATAATACTGCCCCTATGTACAAGAATATAACTACTATAATACTGCCCCTATATACAAGAATATAGCTACTATAATACTGCTCCTATATACAAGAATATAACTACTATAATACTGCTCCTATATACAAGAAAATAACTACTATAATACTGCCCCTATATACAAGAATATAACTACTATAATACTGCTCCTATATACAAGAATATAACTACTATAATACTGCTCCTATATACAAGAATATAACTACTATAATACTGCTCCTATATACAAGAATATAACTACTATAATACTGCCCCTATATACAAGAATATAACTACTATAATACTGCTCCTATATACAAGAATATAACTACTATAATACTTCCCCTATGTACAAGAATATAACTACTATAATACTGCTCCTATATACAAGAATATAACTACTATAATACTGCCCCTATATACAAGAATATAACTACTATAATACTGCTCCTATATACAAGAATATAACTACTATAATACTGTCCCTATATACAAGAATATAACTACTATAATACTGCCCCTATATACAAGAATATAACTACTATAATACTGCTCCTATATACAAGAATATAACTACTATAATACTGCCCCTATATACAAGAATATAACTACTATAATACTGCTCCTATATACAAGAATATAACTACTATAATACTGCTCCTATGTACAAGAATATAACTACTATAATACTGCCCCTATATACAAGAATATAACTACTATAATACTGCTCCTATATACAGGAATATAACTACTATAATACTGCCCCTATATACAAGAATATAACTACTATAATACTGCTCCTATATACAAGAATATAACTACTATAATACTGCTCCTATATACAAGAATATAACTACTATAATACTGCTCCTATATACAAGAATATAACTACTATAATACTGCTCCTATATACAAGAATATAACTACTATAATACTGCTCCTATATACAAGAATATAACTACTATAATACTGCTCCTATATACAGGAATATAACTACTATAATACTGCTCCTATATACAAGAATATAACTACTATAATACTGCTCCTATGTACAAGAATATAACTACTATAATACTGCTCCTATATACAAGAATATAACTACTATAATACTGCTCCTATATACAAGAATATAACTACTATAATACTGCTCCTATATACAAGAATATAACTACTATAATACTGCTCCTATATACAAGAATATAACTACTATAATACTGCTCCTATATACAAGAATATAACTACTATAATACTGCCCCTATGTACAAGAATATAACTACTATAATACTGCTCCTATGTACAAGAATATAACTACTATAATACTGCCCCTATATACAAGAATATAACTACTATAATACTGCTCCTATATACAAGAATATAACTACTATAATACTGCCCCTATATACAAGAATATAACTACTATAATACTGGTCCTATGTACAAGAATATAACTACTATAACACTCCTCTTATATACAAGAATATAACTACTATAATACTGCTCCTATGTACAAGAATATATCTGTTTTATTTGTGTTTAACAAAATTAAAATTTCCAAAACAGTCATAATCAGAAATGCCAGGTATGTGCAAAGTCAAAAACTCCAGCACCTGCCAAAATCTGCTGTTATACTGTAACAGATTTGCAAAAAAATATAACTTGTTTCAGCATGTCACTTTCTGGCGTAGTTAATTATAGTTTAATAATCAGAATTTTGGGGAATTTCTTTTGTACTTAAAAAAAAAAATATCTGAAAACAAAGCAATTATTTCCCCTTTTTAAAAGAAAATTGGACGAAAAATGAACGATCTCAGTATAGTCGCTTGTGACCGGCAAGAATCCGATCTGACACTTAGTTACATTGTTTCTGTAAACAGTATTGTGCTCTCCTGGTTCTGCTTTCTGGTGCATTAAGAGTGAAGGGAATAAAAACTATGATTGGAATTTAAATGCAGCAGATGAGACAGCAGCTTCACCTACAAGTGTCCTGATATAGTCCAAGACTCAGGACTTGCACTAAAGCCAACAGGGTGCACACTATGGTGCACAACTATTTACAATTCAGTTATGATCAACCATTGTTCGTGATCTCTCTCCTGCCAGACGAGTCAGTACGGGTTGGGGCAGTGCGGGTCTTCTTCTGCCGGACCCGATGGACATAGATGGCATAGGGGCCTCTTTCTCCCTCCACCCGGGTGTAGGTGACACGATCCCCGGGTCACAAATCCCTCTCCGAATGGCCCACGGGAAGATGGGATTCCACATCGCTTCGGGACACGAACACGTTCCGGGAGGTCTCGCGCTCCTCAATGAACCCCCACCCTGCTTTAAAGCGGAAAGCCACAACAACTCCCTCCCGCCGGGGAGTCTGGGTAGTAGCCGGGGATGCCTGAGCCTCGGCCTTGGCCTGTTTTGTACGTTCCACCAGGGCTAGATGTTGGAGTCGTCTTTCCGCATCCTGAGCGGCCCACCGATCGGACCACCGACTCAGGAATTCACTTCGGGGAATACTTCCAACCCACTCTTGGCCTACCGCTACCTCACCATGGAAGCCCATCAAATTCTCACCGGAGGACTCCCAACACCATCGCATCTCCTCTTTGGGGGTCTCCGGTCCCAGTGACACAGGAAGTAGTGGCTCGGTTAGTCCCGTAACTGGGGCAGGGGACTCCTTCGAAGTTGGACAGGGGCAGGTCACAACAGGACTCAATGAACCAGGAGGGTTGACCGGGATCAGGGGCTGTGCGGTTTCCGGAAAGTCTTTGTTGGTGTCACGTTCCTCCTCCTCTGTGATTTCCTCCACCACCACGCCTGGAGATACCGGGTGGGATGTGGCCCAGTAAGCGGCTGCTCGTTGTTGCAGCTGGGGTTGCCATTGTTCCAGGATTGTAAGATGGGCTTGCTCCAGTTGGCGGCTTAACTCATCCAACTCTTCAGTCAACAGTTCGGGTCCCATTCCCAGCAGCCAGCCGGTTGCCGGGATGCCAGCAGGGTCGCTGTCTCCTTCCGCCATTGCCGGACTGGACTTCTTTCTGTTCTCTCCGCTGAGGCACCTTCTTCTTACGTCAGAGCGTGGGGCGGGGCTTACCTTGGCGCCTTTCACAACTGTCACGCTCCCTTTTCTCCTGTTTTCTGTGTGACGCAGTAAATTTACTGTGTGGCGCTGCACAAATCAGCACAGTCACGAGGCGCCCAATTCACAGTTCAATACGACACAGTCTTTAAGTGCACTTGACCCGATTTAACCGGATCGGTAAGCCTGTTTATGACGCCACTTTTTGCATTGCCCACCAGGGCCGAGGGTTACTCAGGACCGGTCTCTGCTGTCTGGTCACAGGGGTATGTCATGGTAGTGGCTGTGGACCGATTTCGTGGCCCCGGAGGAACTGAAATTAAAAAGGGGAAAAATATAAAAGGGGGTAAAAATAAAGTTAAAGTTTGTCAGTGACGCCACCCATGGTATGCGGTCAGATGTGACCGCCGCTGCTTGCCTCAGCTCCGGGGGATGGTGGTGCGGTGCAGCAAAGTGATGAGCCCTCCACGGGCAGGGCTGGTTTATCCCCTGGGCCGGTGATAATAGTCTAGTGTGGGGTGTGTTGTGAGGTGACTGTGGGGGTGCAACTTACTTCTGACAGCTGTGCTTCGGATCTCTCAGCCTTGCAACTTCTCAGATGCTGGAATCTGTAACCATGGACGCTCAATAAAACTCTCTCACACAAGTTTCAAGTTCAACCGGGTACCTTACTCACCGTTTGCTCTTATTTTACACAGTCACGGTGTTCCTGCAGTGAGCGTACCGGTAGCCTGTCAGCAGCTGAGATGGATCACCAAAACACACCCTTTCTCAATGCCTTTCGGGTCTCTTCAGGACCGCTCACAACCTCTCGGCTCGCAGTCACAGACTTTCCTGCGCTTCCTCTCTTTGGATCCCAAGTCCTATCTGAGGCCTTTCCTTTGGTGTGACGGTCTGTTTGGTTCCGGGCATAAAGACCCTTCACCACGCCGGTTAATCTGTGGTTGGGGCATAAAGCAGCCAACCACTTTTACAGGGCCGGTACCATTTCCATCGACCCAGTCCCTCACTGTCTCCATAAAGCCGGTCTTCCACCTTGGACTCCTTCTCCTCTACACTTGGTCAGTAGTCTCGGACCCGGTCAGCCATAAGATGACACTGGCTGCCGGGTCCCGGTTTTACTCTTCAGTTGTTACAGACCTTCTCCTCTGTCTCTCCTGTCCTCTGCTCCACCCACTACTCAGTCTTCCCCCACCTCTCCCCTGCCTGGCATAAAGTCCTAGGTCTGAGGATTCGGGAGCGTGTTGGGTGTTTGGTTTGGGGTGGATGGCTCACCATCCCAGCTGCTGTACTATTCTGTGGCCACCAGTCCGCAGGGGTGCCAAATACATAGCCCATTCACTAAGGACTTCTATTAGGGAGCATGATAGGCCGCCTTAAAAAGATGTGTTTTTAGGGAGCGTCTGAAGCTATGCAAGTTGTGGATAGTCCTAATTTCTTGGAATAGAGCATTCCAGAGGATTGGTGCAGCTCAGGAGAAGTCTTAGAGCCGGGAGTGAGAGGATCAGATTAGTGCAGATGTTAGTCGAAGGTTATATGTAGAATATAGAGAACGGGTGGGGTGATAGACAGAGATGAGGGAGGAGAGGTAGGGAGGTGCTGCACTGTGAAGAGCTTTGTGGGTGAGAACAAGCAGTTTGAAATGGATCCTGTAGTGTATGGGCAGCCAGTGCAATGACTACACAGAGCGGAGGCATCTGAGTAACAGTTAGGTAGATAGGTAATCCTGGCTGCTGCATTCAGGATGGACTGTAAAGGGGAGAGTCTAGTGCAGGGGAGGCCAATTAGTAGAGAATTGCAGTAGTCAAGGCGGAAATGGATCAGGGCCACAGTGAGGGTTTTAGTTGTTTCCATGGTGAGAAAGGTGTGAATTCTAGAGATGTTCTTCAGGTGCAAGTGACAAGAGCAGATGATAGATTGTATATATGGGGTGAAGGAAAGATCAGAGTCAAACATAACGCCCTGATAGCGAGCCTGCTGACTAGGCGTTATCATGGTGCCGCACACAGAGAGAGATGTCAGGTTTAGGGAGGTTAGTGGAGGGCGGGACCAGGAGTAGTTCAGTTTTGGAAAGGTTGAGTTTCAGGTAGAGAGCGGACATGATATTGGAGACTGCACCCAGACAGTCATTGGTGTTCTTTAATACTGCAGGGGTAAGGTCAGGGGCTGAAGTGTATAGTTGTGTGTCATCAGCATAAAGATGGTACTGGAAGCCAAATCTGCTGATGGTTTGTCCAATCCGGGCCGTGTAGAGAGAGAAGAGGAGAGGGCCAAGGACTGAACCCTGAGGGACCCCAATAGTGAGGGGAAGAGGGAGGAAGTGGAGCCAGCAAATGATACACTGAAAAAGCGGTCAGAAAGATAGGAGGAGAACCAGCAGAGAGCGGTGTCCTTGATGCTGATGGAGTGCAGCATAGAGAGTAGGAGATGGTGGTCAACAGTGTCGAAGGCTGCAGAGAGATCAAGGAGAATAAGCAGAGAGCGGTCACCATTACCTTTTGGCGTCAGAAGGTCATTGGTCACTTTGATGAGGGCAGTTTCTGTAGAGTGAAGGGGGCGGAAGCAACCCTGTGACATCATATCTGATGGTTATTATGGGAAAGCTGCTGCCTCAGGTCAGGGTGAGTGATGGAGTCTTCTCCGATGTGTGAAACGGTTGTGGACATTTATTGGGCGATTAGTGAGAATCGTATTGAAAGTGTATGGAATGTTCCAGTTTAGTAACATTTCACCTGACTTTGATGTGTCTCGGGGTCTGATGATGGGTTTGTTGCACATTGGGTTGTGTGTTTGTGTCCTCAGTGTATTGTTCCTCCGGTTGCATCATTCGGGATGTTTTCGTTACTCCGGTTTTCTGGGAAGTTCTCGGATTCTTTCTTTTTGTTTATCGTTCGTCATTGTATAATTGTGCTGTAGTTTTATTTCGGGACGGGAGGATTTGTGTCCTCGTCTTCCCACCACTCCCCACCTCTCTAATTCTCATTGAACCCTTCAAGGTTCCCGGATGAAGAAAAGTTACACATTCACCATCTTCCACTCCCCCGAATTCCTGTTCTATTTAGAGTTGTGTCTGCGGCCTTGAATTGTTCATTTGTACATGATAAAATATATTGTGGGCTCATAAAAGAGTTCTTGTCTATCGGCAGCCGGCGGTGATCCATGGCGGTGGCCTTGTAATCACATCACGTGGTCATAGGACCAAAGCCGTCATGTCTGCAGGAGACACAACCACAACATGTCACGGCCTCCATCGTCTGAGGACACGGCTCATTCACGAAACATGAGATACACATATAAATAGGGCTGACCCTATTATGGGATGTCCCGAGGTGAACTGGATACTTACTTATTGGACTGTGGGGAAAGGCACGTCAACCCTAAATCCAAACATGTTCCATTTGGACTCATCCTGGTATAACCTGGGAACCTCCTGTATATAATTATATATGTACAATCGGTATAACCTGGGCATCTCCTGTATATAATTATATATGTACAGCCGGTATAACCTGGGCATCTCCTGTATATAATTATATATGTACAGCCGGTATAACCTGGGCATCTCCTGTATATAATTATATATGTACAGCCGGTATAACCTGCACATCTCCTGTATATAATTATATATGTACAGCCGGTATAACCTGGGCATCTCCTGTATATAATTATATATGTACAGCCGGTATAACCTGGGCATCTCCTGTATATAATGATATATGTACAGCTGGTATAACCTGGACATCTCCTGTATATAATTATATATGTACAGCCGGTATAACCTGGACATCTCCTGTATATAATTATATATGTACAGCCGGTATAACCTGGGCATCTCCTGTATATAATTATATATGTACAGCCGGTATAACCTGGACATCTCCTGTATATAATTATATATGTACAGCCGGTATAACCTGCACATCTCCTGTATATAATTATATATGTACAGCCGGTATAACCTGGGCATCTCCTGTATATAATTATATATGTACAGCCGGTATAACCTGGGCATCTCCTGTATATAATGATATATGTACAGCTGGTATAACCTGGACATCTCCTGTATATAATTATATATGTACAGCCGGTATAACCTGGACATCTCCTGTATATAATTATATATGTACAGCCGGTATAACCTGGGCATCTCCTGTATATAATTATATATGTACAGCCGGTATAACCTGGGCATCTCCTGTATATAATGATATATGTACAGCTGGTATAACCTGGACATCTCCTGTATATAATTATATATGTACAGCCGGTATAACCTGGGCATCTCCTGTATATAATTATATATGTACAGCCGGTATAACCTGGGCATCCCTTGTATATAATTATATATGTACAGCTGGTATAACCTGGGCATCTCCTGTATATAATTATATATGTACAGCCGGTATAACCTGGGCATCTCCTGTATATAATTATATATGTACAGCTTGTATAACCTGGGCATCTCCAGTATATAATTATATATGAACAGCCGGTATAACCTGGACATCTCCTGTATATAATTATATATGTACAGCTGGTATAACCTGGGCATCTCCTGTTTATAATTATATAGTGTACAGCCGGTATAACCTGGACATCTCCTGTATATAATTATATATGTACAGCCGGTATAACCTGGGCATCTCCTGTATATAATTATATATGTACAGCCGGTATAACCTGGACATCTCCTGTATATAATTATATATGTACAGCCGGTATAACCTGGGCATCTCCTGTATATAATTATATATCTACAGCCTGTACAACCTGGACATGTCCTGTATATAATTATATATGTACAGCCGGTATAACCTGGGCATTTCCTGTATATAATTATATATGTACAGCCGGTATAACCTGGGCATCTCCTGTATATAATTATATATACAGCCGGTATAACCTGGACATCTCCTGTATATAATTATATATGTACAGCCGGTATAACCTGGACATCTCCTGTATATAATTATATATGTACAGCTGGTATAACCTGGACTCTCCTGTATATAATTATATATGTACAGCCGGTATAACCTGGACATCTCCTGTATATAATTATATATGTACAGCTGGTATAACCTGGACATCTCCTGTATATAATTATATATGTACAGCCGGTGTAACCTGGACATCTCCTGTATATAATTATATATGTACAGCCGGTATAACCTGGGCATCTCCTGTATATAGTTATATATGTACAGCCGGTATAACCTGGACATCTCCTGTATATAATTATATATGTACAGCTGGTATAACCTGGGCATGCTTATGTTTATGGCACAGTATTCTCTTATTTTAGGGATGTTTCTGCAGTGTTCCTTTGTCCTCATGACTTTATACAATGTTTCTTATTCCGGCCGTATTGTTCGGTTATTACCAGACTGTTAATTCTTCGCTCTGTGACCTCCGTTATTTGAATTCTCTCAAGGATGCCGCAGTTTAGTCTACTTTCTCTCTGGAGATTTGCTTTATCTTATTAGTTTGTCAGGTCGCGTCTATTTGGATTATGTGTTTGCTGCTGCTCCGCCGTTTTCTGTCATTTGGAGGAATAGTCGGACTGTCTGCAGTGCAGTGTGAGCGCTGTTATGGCTCCACAGCAGAGCAATTATAGTCTAACTGTTATGCAACATAGGACAATTGTAGACACAGGAGGGCTGGACACAGACTGCAGTCCCATAGACAATGAATGGAGCAGCATTGTGCATGTATGACAAGCTACAACCTGCAATGAGCCCTAGTCCACCAAACCACTGTACGACCAGCTCTACCCTCACCTACTGTATCCTCACCCATCCCCTGTAGACTGTGAGCCCTCATGGGCAGGGTCCTGTCCACTTATCTACTGTATCCTCACCCATCCCTTGTAGACTATGAGCCCTCATGGGCAGGGTCCTCTCTCCTCACCTACTGTATCCTCACCCATCCCTTATAGACTGTGCGTCCTCGTGGGCAGGGTCCTCTCTCCTCACCTACTGTATCCTCACCCATCCCTTATAGACTGTGCGTCCTCGTAGGCAGGGTCCTCTCTCCTCACCTACTGTATCCTCACCCATCCCTTGTAGACTGTGAGCCCTCGTGGGCAGGGTCCTCTCTCCTCACCTACTGTATCCTCACTCATCCCTTGTAGACTGTGAGCCCTCGTGGGCAGGGTCCTCTCTCCTCACCTACTGTATCCTCACCCATCCCTTGTAGACTATGAGCCCTCATGGGCAGGGTCCTCTCTCCTCACCTACTGTATCCTCACCCATCCCTTATAGACTGTGCGTCCTCGTGGGCAGGGTCCT